>CADEBD010000336.1:1500722-2700722 GCA_902825455.1 Arctia plantaginis | reverse complement strand
AAGCAAAACTCACGACTTCCACAACATTAGAGTCCTCATCATCCAACTTCTCTTTTCTCACCCTCAGCGGTTCAATCAGCAGCTGATGGTTGTCGTTGATGACAACGACCGTGTCTCCGGCGAGGTTCACAAACTCAAATTTGAGCGGCTCCGCTGTGATGATCACTTTGTGGCCTTGATTGTTCGACAACGTCAGTTTACCGTTCTCGTTGGAGATCAGCTTGAGGCTAGAAAAAAAAACATTTTTTATTTCGTATTCGCATTTTTTTTTGTTTAGGGGGCGAACGAGCAGACTGGTCTTCTGATGGTAAGTTACTACCCCAGTAGGTGGGAGGGAGGATTGCAGTGTTACACCTAACCTCGCTCATTCATGAAAAAAACTCAAAAACAAAATGTTTCAATGAAAACTTGTAATGAGTGTATGATCTATCCTTCAGCTTCGGAAGGTTTTGTAGATGAGGCAATGGTCGACCTCAACGTCAGATTCAGTCAACAATCTATCTTCGATCGGACTCTACTTGAAATAAATTGGGGCAGGCCAAAGTATGTTGGGCGGACCTGTTAGTCTAGTGGTTAGTGACCCTGACTGTTAAGCCGGAGGTCGTGTATTCGATTCCCACTCAAGATAAATTACTTATTGTCATTCAGTAGATCATTTCGTCCGTATCTTATATGTATGTCTTATATAATGTCTTATATATATATATATATATGTCTTATATATATATATGAATATAAAACATGTTATTTTTTTTATATATTTATTTGAAATTTTTAAGTACGAGTAGGTATGTTTATGAGCAGTCTGGTTACTATAGTACAGGCTCTGCCTAGTTTGGGATCAGCCGTGTGTGAAATTATTCATTATATCAACCCACACTGTTGCGACTGTAAGCTAAGTTATTTTTTTGTTATCATCATAAACAACCTTTAATAGTCCACTGTTGGACATACGCTTCTCCTTAAAAGGAGGTTTTGGCCTACTATACCAAGATGGCCAGAAGGGTTGGTATAAGGCTTATCAGGTTTGTGTCAAGTTTCCCTTTTCTTTGCAGTGCTGTTGTCCTGCGTAGTTCGTTTCCTTAGTCGTTTCTTACGACGACACCAACTGGATGAATAGGGGTGGTGACACTCCGTATTCTTAATCCGTCACCACACGGATGTTTTTTTGTAATATGCTGTAAGCCCTCAGCTCTCATAATCTTTTGGTCACAGGGCAACTGCTACCATATCTTTTGTCACCCACGCTGCTAATTGCCGCAGTGACTTTACAATGGTAAAGTCAGGTCACAAGAAACATGGCAACCCCCCTCCGATATGAGTTCTCATCATTGGGCAACTTTACAAAAAAAAATTAAGTTAATCGGTGTAGTGACGGATTAAGAATACCGAGTGTCACCTCACCTATTCATCCCGTGAGTGTCGTAAGAGCCGACTAAGGGAACAAACTATGCAAGGACAACAGCACTGAAAAGAGAAGGAAATCTTGACAAAAACCCTATACCAACCCGTCTGGCCAGCGTGGTATAGTAGGCTAAATACCTCATTTCTAAGGAGAGGCCTATGTCCAGCAGTGGACTATAAATGGTTGTTGATGTGATGTAATCAGGTATAATTAATCGAATAATTGTTTGAATCCTAATGTTTAGGGGGTATATAAGCCTATTAACGGAATGAATTTCCTAATAGCTTATGTTACCAGTTACCGTTTTTTTTTCTAGTTTACAGAACTATGAGAGAGATTTGACACAAATATATAAAGATGGTCATGAGAGCTATTTTGCACTTTGTTACTTAGTACCAAAAGTTAAATTTCAACTGCCTTTAGGGTGTTCTAAAAATAAATAAATAATGTGTCACTGGGACTGAATAGATTTGACTTTGACAAAAAATTTGAACCTGTTTAGTAATAGAAGCAAATGTAATTGGAGATAGAAAAACCGTTGGAACAAATTAATGTAAACAATTGGAAGGAACTATGTTTACACAACAACGAGGCGTGAAGGGGCGTGATATTGATAACTAAAGTCTATGTAGTAATCAAATGTTTCTTTGTTCATTCACAAAAGCTAATTAATAATATAAAATATTCCTACAATGTATAGTCTGTTAATCAAAGATCCTTAAATTTATGCTCGTTCACTTATCCATATCCCCATACTTATATTATAAATGTAAAAGTGTATGTGTTTGTTTGTTATATGTATGTACTAGTTTTTGCCCGGGGTTCCGCCCGCGTAAATGTCGGTTTTCGCGGTAAAAAGCGATAGTTTGTATTTCCTCAAGAATCAAAGTTTCTCCACACCAAATTTCATCTAAATTCCAACCCATTTCACCCCCTTAAAGGATAATATCTGGGATAAAAACTACCCTATTTCCTTTCCCCGGACCCGGACTATCTCTATACCAAATTTCATCTTAATCGGTTCAGTGGTTTAAGCGTGAAGAGGTAACAAACAGACGGACAGACACACTCCCATTTATAAGACATTAGTATGGATAGGTATACATATGTGTGTGGAACGACACATTATCAGCGAGGCAACTCTTTACCGCGATAACCGATACACAACCGGACGGAGCCGCAGGTAAAGGATTTAGGATTTTTCGTTATAACTTAATCAGTACGACTAGTGCTTCAGAAATTGATCATAATATGTTTCTAAAAAACTTACAGCTAAGCTATGTTATACATGTAATATTCATTATAATATAATACCTCTGAGAAGAAATTTGGCAAGACATCTATGTACATACATAACTACCCATAAATGCGTTGCGTTATCCTTATACTCGTACGACAGGGTATGTTAAATATATATTAACAAACTGTTGATAAATACGGTTCAATAAAATTGTGAATCTAAAAGATCTATATTTTTGCAAATTGATACCATTCAACCAAATTATTAAATCAGGGGATTTATAAGTCGCACCAGGGACTTCCTTTCTAGGGTATACCTGGTTCCCCGGCTATTAGTACCCGAGACGGCGTGCGGTTTTAGTCGGTTCGAGTCCGACACGCCACCGATAGGTGGTATCCGAGGGGATTTCCGCACGGAAAAAAAAAAGGGGATTTATAAGTAAAAAAATGACATCTTGGGGGGTACAATTTTTATCATTTCTGTACATAGTCTAATGAGTTATTAGATATTTGTACTTCATCATCAGCTTACTGCCCTCCACTTCTAAAAGAAGGATTTGTACGTAATGTATTTCAATATGATGTAAACAGCTTATAGGTGCAACATAATTTAACAGGTCTTGTATGATCTATCACGTAATTTTACCATGTATTATAAATGAAATAATACAACTCACAGGTTTTTAAGAAAAGTGAATATTTCATCTACAAAAGAAGGTTCTCAAATTTAACCTAGCTTACTTAGATCGTGAACTAAAATTTTTTTAGAAAGAGACATACATGGACATTACATTTGACATGCTTCGTTTTTGTTAAAAATTGTTTACTTTTGTGAACTGTGGCTTCTAATAAGAAAAATTCTTACCCATCAGGCTTAGGTTCTCCGTTCAGTGCTAATTGAGACCTGTATCTCGGGTACAACGGGTCAGCTTCATCCAGCTCAATACGAAAAGTTGCATCCTTCAGAGCTGACAGCTTCAAAGCATAATGCCACTGGAAAGGGACATACACAGTCAGTACTGTTAGATTTAAAATATATTATAACATAATTCAAATAAACTATGAATGACAATGACAAATCAGGTTACAAAAAAAACTTAATTCCAACAAATAACTACATTTAAAAATCTAAATATAAATAATTTGGAAAAAGACCAATCACCAATGCTGTAATTGGAAAAAAAAATCAACTGTAAGGAGTTTCTCTCACCAATGTGGTTCTTTTTTCTTCAGTAGTGTCCACGGTCGTCACCTCCGCCGATAAAACGTTGCCGTGGACAATTACGGTGTCTAGATTTAGAGTGTACTGCGATTTTTCGGGTTTAAAAGACCGCAGCCTCTTACAGAACCCTGATTGATCACAGGTCTTAAAGTTATTCTTGTCGACCGCAAAGCTGCCGCTTAATGTTAAAGCGGCTACCACAAAAAGCGCCAACGTCTTCATGCTGTAATACAACAGTTATTTAATGAAATATTAAAAAGAGCTAGCTTAAACAAAGACCGGTGTCGCTACAAAAATGAATACGAGTTACTAGACCGTATAATATAATCACTGACCTGGCAGAAAGTTAATTTTAGCGCCTAAAATAAGTAATACTTTTTAGTAACAATTTTCCTAGACAATCATCGCCGCTATAAAATATTTTACACTAATATTTTTTAACGAGAAAACGATAAGACGCAGCCACGCGTTACGTGGAGATATCTCGTTTGACAACTGATTTTTGTCTTGGGTTACCAGAAATAAACTTTTGACTACTTTTACACCTCGAGCCATTTGTGTGAACAGGTGAATGCACAGCTACATTGGAAACTATTTTATTTATTTATTCTAACACCTAGAAGACATTCTTCGTTATTTCTGACTTAAGTAGTAGTATTTTGGGCCCAGCAACTGAATTAACACCATTAAAAATACTCTATTACGATGTTCAAAAAGGAACCTAACAGGTGTTGTCTAGATTCGACAGATGTAACACTATTCTATTTCAGTTTATGATCTCTCTAATGATATAAAGCAAAACCTTTATAGCAGCTATACTTTAAAATGGGTACATAGTACAAAACGAAAGAAAGCTTTCTAGGCTGCGGTCCAACTGAATTACTTTCAAAGTCATCGTTTTTAAAAGAAAAAAATACCTAAAATTACTGTCTTTGTGCTGTACAGATTGAATCAATGTTTCTCTCCGGCATTGATAAAGAATATTCATGTTCCTTGTAGCTGTCAATAAGTGTGCAGACTTAGTGACTTAGTGATTATTCTATACCTTAATAGTTTTCTATCTATTCTAAATATTAAGGGATACCCTCTTCTAATCCCCTCTTCAATTTTTTGTACTAAAAGTACATGACATGTTATTAAAATTAATCTAAACTAAACGTATGAAACTTTAGTGTTAATTTGTAATTTGATAAGTATTATCGATTTAATTATGTGTAAGTAACCTAACTACAAAACTAGGTGTGTTACCATCACTACGAGAAGACTTAAGTTGCCACATAAATAATTATTAGCTGCATCGCGCAACTTAGTCTGCGTCTCTCAAAAGACATAAATTTGCCCCGTTTTTGCTACATTTTGACGTGACAACGTCTTATAAATTGGTTTGCCGGGTGACACTTCAAGAAACTTCGTTACGCTCCGCTCACGTTATGCGCTCACAATGAGAGCGAGTGAGAGGCACGCGTCCCTTCCAATCGGGCATGGTTAGCCCGCCTAAGAGCGAGAGAGACAGACATAGTCGTTGTCACGTAAAACTTTCGCCCGTATACCGACTTTACAGGCAACCAATTTTTCATTGGTGTTCGGCTCCTATTGATCGAAGCGTGATTTTAAAAAGAATATAGTCTTTCTCGTTAAATTAGCTATTCCACTCTAAAATAATTTCTTAATTCAAACCAGTAGGTCCTAAGATTAACGTACTCAACCAAAAAAATATATTTTTTGAATTATAATATTAATATAGCCACTCTCCACTTCTCTCGGATTAATTTATTTAAGTAGATTTATTTTTTGAGAATAGTAGTGTCATCTGGCTCTGTACTCAATTGCATCCGATTCCTTACAGCCGTTCTAGCGTGATTGAGTAACAAACACCCATGTTACATTTTTCTAATATTTTTATTAGAATAATTGCTATTTAATACTTAAGTATAAAGTGGCTGGCTCTATTGTCGTAAGCAAAAAAATAAGTCTTTTAAAACCGATAGAGAAAATGATGATTGTTACACCTGTTTCATAAATTAGTAACTACGATAATGATACGATACATTATTAATGATCTCACTGACTATCTTAGAACTCTCTTTTTAGCACGATTTAGTAGTCTGCATTGCAGATGAACATTTTGCATTTCATAGGTACCCTTATAGACAAGACATCGCCTAAATTAACTGTCAAAGTTTTTATACGTCAAACTGTACCCTTAAAAACAAAAATGTTTTCAACTTCACACAACATATTGGCATTGGCGCTGACCTCTAGAAATATAACTTGGAAGGTCATTTCAAGTTGCTACGAAACTGGCAATTTCCTTTTTCGTAATTACTCAGTGTTAAATAATATGACTGAGCCGGATTGGAAAATAGCTAAAAATAAGCTTGATAAATTATCGTTAGAAGAGAGAAGGAAACTGTACAAGACAAATGATTACGTTATTATTGATGTAGTGGACCCCTGGTTCTTCCATGTTTTGAAAGATAAGAGCATTCGTACAAAAAAACATACCCTAGATGATGTAACTGAATTTAAAAAATATAAAATTAATGCTGCTTTGAATGAGGACTTGGCCAAAAAGGTGTCTATTTTTAAAGGAGATATAACAAAATTAGAGGTTAGTAAGTTAAAATACTTGTTTGTGTTTTTGTGCAGTATTCTTATCGTGTGTGATACAAATTGAAACATCATTTTATTTATAACTTAAGAATTAGAGTTGGTATTTTTATTTAATCATTTGTACATAGTTTATCACATTTGAAAATGTTAGAAAACTACTCTATCAAACTTTTGTATACCATGATAATAATTATAGGGCAGTTAACAGGATAACTTCTGCTTATGTATGTACATAAATAGTTAATAGTCATTTAAACTCAGAATAAATAATTCATTCACTGATTATTTTTAATTTATTTCTTGACAACTGTTTGCAACATAACATAGGAAAAAATAGATATATTTCTTAAACTTTTACGCCAAATGTTTAATATTTCAGACCTAATTACCATAGTATTTATAGAATATGATAACCCCATGTTGTAAATCCCTTTCATCACCAAAAAACCAGTTCCAGTATCAGGTATCATAAACATTTTTTCATGTTGCAGTAGCAATAAACACACTATTCAATTGATTATCACTTTGTAGGTGGATGCTATTGTAAATGCAGCAAACTCATTTCTGAGAGCCGGCGGTGGAGTTGATGGAGCTATACATCGTGGTGCTGGACCACTTTTACAAGTAATTACATGAATTTATCAAGACAGTTGCATAGTAATAATAATGATAGTAACTTAAGTATTTAGAAGTGTGTCACAATAAATTACTGTCAATATGCTATGTACATACATACACATCGGGTAAGTAGCATTTTGTTACGTCTTAGGGCTTGTTGACTAAAGAGACTTTATTATCGCTACACTGAAAAACATTCAACAACGCTGAAGAATAGTCCGGAATGATCATTGAGGTTGCTGGATCACACTTCTATTCGCTTTAATCACTTCGATGTTTATCGTACTGTAGCTCAAACTTTGAGCGTTTGGGCTATATAATAATAATAATAAACATCGAAGTTTGAGCCTCAAACTGAACTGAACTCATCAACGAAGACAGAGTGTATTTATACAACTCCTAAAGAAAATTCTGGCAGACTCCGATCCCTACGAGGACACCGCTTCTGAGAAATACAAATTCCTTTCAAATGTAAACAAAATATTCTCGCGACAATCTAATTTCGATCTTATGTGTATTGCTATAAAACGCATTATTCTGTGTCAATCTGCATTATTATTAAAACGATTCCCGGTATTGCGCGTTTAATTATTTTTCTGGAATGTGCGTGATTTTTCGTGACAATATTACTCACCCACATTCTGTTTGTTTAGTTGCTAGACATTTTAAATATTCTACTGACAAATAATTATGTCTGAGTTTGTAATTATTGTGTTTTGTTTTCATTGAAATTACAGTAATAATTTCTTATAATATGAAGGATATTACTGAACAGTTGTCCTTATTTATGTATATATTTTGTTTACAGGAAGAATGCAATACTCTTGGTGGATGCCCAACTGGTGATGCAAAAATTACCTGCGGTTATAGTTTACCAGCCAAGTGTAAGAGAAATATATACTTTTTTTGCCCTCCATATTTCTATTAAAAAAAAAAAAGATTTTTTTGTTAAAAAGCAATAATTTCTAATATTATCAGCCAGACATATTTTTTATTTGATAGATTAAATAGGATTATGCACACGAAAGTCTAGGCATACAATCTAATAGTCCCAAAATATTTTTTTCTAACAAGCATATAATGCCTATTAACTATTGCACTAAGATTACTGTGTTGTGCCGCCCAAGATGAACAAATATCAGACTTCACCGAATCCTGCTATTGGATGCAATCGTACCTAGAAGGAAGGAATTTATGTTAGTTGTTGTCACAATCTATGATAGGGCCCACAGATCCGCATGGGTGGCAATAATTACAAGGATATAGGTCTATGGAGAGGCTTATGTCCAGCAGTGGACTATTAAAAGCTATTGATGATGATTGATGAGGTCCTACAAGCGTAATGCCCACAAAGTCGTGATAGGTCATCGCAAGCAATCCAGTTTCGTCTTAACTATACTTGTATTTATTCCCCTCTTGTTGTTTGTTTATAATGCGTGAAATCGTAAAATGCAAACTTTTGCGAAAACTTTAAAAAATTACATTAAATTGCGATACACATAAAATATATTATCCTGAATCAACCTATAGGTAGCCAAGGCGAGACGTAAGTCAGTGGAGGCACGGAGGAAATCTGCTTTCCTAACTAACCTGTTAGTTAATTTCTCGTTTTACCTCTTATAACAATTTAACGTTTTAAATTCTCTTCCAGATGTGATCCACACAGTAGGCCCCCAAGATGGATCACCGGCAAAGCTGGAATCTTGTTATGAAAAGTGTCTTTCTTTTCACGAGGAATACAATCTTCGCTCGATAGCCTTCCCGTGCATCTCGACAGGAATTTATGGTTTTCCCAACCGCCTAGCAGCTCACATCGCGCTCCGTAACGCGAGGAAATTTCTCGAAAAAAATAAAAGTATGGAGCGAATAATATTTTGCACCTTTATGCCAATCGATGTTGAAATTTACGAGACTTTGTTACAGATGTATTTTCCAGTTCCTCATTATGATGATGATACAACTGCCCTTAATTAATTGTTATAAGTTACATATAAAGCTAAATTTTTGAAGCTTATTAGAGCTTATAATAGTTATATGTTATGTTTGGAAGACTGCCGATTGTAATGTGGTGTATTAAATAGTGGACGATTCAATATTCGTTTGCTATATTTCTGAATTTTGTTTAAAAAAAAATGCTTTTCAATATTTTGATACTATTAAATGGTTGTACTTTAAATGCTGTTTTATTAGAACAAATGAAATCTAAATATGTTTTTCTGTTTATTTTATGCACTCGAACGATGTCAGCAGTGACTAAGGTCTCTAAACTCATCTTACTAGTTAAGACAAAAATATCGATTTGACCCTCGGATTAAATTACAATTGATTGAATTACATATTCAATAAATTGTAATTTAATCCATTTAACATGTAAAAAAACAATTATGTTTATCTTATCCTACTTACGAGAAAAGTACTGTTTCTAGCTAACTAAATTCCTACGAGCTAATTCTGAACTAGATCTATTATGAACGTTTAAATTAATTACGGACACTACCAATGATAAGGCTCTCACTTCTCGTTCATTTAAAAGACAAAATTTAAAGGTAAATATACAAAAGGTGTCCATGTGGTGACGGATTAAGAATCATCGCACCTATTCATGCCGTGGGTGTCGTAAGAGACGAAACTATGCAGGACAACACCACTGCAAAGAGAAGGAAAACTTGAAACAAACCCTATGCCAACCCGTCTGACCAGCGTGGTATAGTAGGCCAAGACCTCCTTTCTAAGGAGAAGCCTATGTCCAGCAGTGGACTATTAAAGGCTGTTGATGTGATGTGATGATACAAAAAGATAAGTTATTTGCAACCTTAGTGTTAGAAAATAGCAAAATAATTTACATAGTAAAGCCACAGCAGGTGTATAACGGAAATGAAAACGCCTCTAACCATTGGGGAAACGATTTTTTTCTCGACTTGAGAAGCTAAAGGAAGAATAGATTCACTTGGTACCACTCATTCTCTCACCTTAGTGAAAATCAGTTTATCATTAGTTGTTAAACCGGATTACCCACATATAAATTGTTTTAACTTAAAGGACAATGGCAAGTCCCCATACATAATTTTATTTGAACTGAAATGTTAGCGTTTAAATATCAAAAAATCCTTAACACTTGAGAATTTATTCTTGACCATTCTCATATCAAAATTACTTGCGAAAGAAGTCTAGGAAAAAAGATATTGGATTTTGAATGTTTCGAGGTTAAGTACTAACATATTGTTAATGTTTTGTTTGAAACTAGATGGCGTTGTGTGTCAGATAGCCGAAAATGGTATTTTCATTATTATTACAGTATATGAAATAAAACAAATAAAAGCATAACATCTATTCGAGTTTAACACTAAATTAAACAAAAATAAAATAACAAACGTGGTGAGTCCGGAACTTAACAGGATCTAAACCACAGATTAAGAGATATGTACTAAACGACGACGTATCGACATTTTGAAAATATCGATGTATGTCTATTTATGTGCCGTTATCAATGACAATGTATTTTTCTCATCACACTGTGTAGTGGAAAATAACGTAACTATATTCTATTTCTTTAGTGTGTTTAAAATCGTTTAAAGAGAGTCAAAAATATTTTAAATCATTTCTAATTATGTTGATTCAGTCACTCTACCGTACGAGTGAAGACGTGGGCAGAAGCAAATTCATAATCGTAATAGTGAACCTTCGATAAATATTTCAGCCAAAGCTATAAGAATCGATTATCGATAAATTGTTCCATTATATAATATTGCCACCACGCATCCCTAGTCAGTTATACGTGATGGCGAATCTGACATTACGTACTTAAGTCAAATAAAATCTTCAAAAATATCTTATCTTTTATAAGACTTATACAACACATGGTGGTGTAATGATAAATCATAGAAATTTTTTTGATTAAGTTTACTGTGACTCGATTTTTTAAACGCTTAAGTTTTAGGTAAATATGTTTCTGCCATTGTTCTTTACGTATATCATAAGAAAAATATTTATTTTGCTGTCGCCAAACTTCAATGGCAATAAAAAAAAAAAAATAAGTTCAAAATCATAGACAATGACATTTGTATTATGTAATCTGTTCAATAAAAAATATACACATCAAAGACAACCTTCAGTCGATGTCACTTGTAAATTACGCGATTTGTTTTTATTATTGAAGTAATGTATTTACAAAACTCATTAATTAATACATATAATTAAAAAATCTAACAAATGCCTCAAAAATAACCTTAACCTATTTATGTGATATACTACTATTATGGAATTTCAATAATATTGTAATGTTTTGATGCAACATGTCTTCTACTTTAGAAAATGAAGATTTGGATAATGTGCCCTTGGTTCGGATGGAAGACGTCCAACCTTCGAGGGAAAGGGTTATAGACTGCCAAAGTTTCTCCAAAGATGACGACGAGTTATACGAGACATGTATAATAGATGATATTGAGTGTGCAAACGAATGTATCGTCGACGACGATGAAGAGTCCAATATAGGAAGTATGGTGTCTTTGCATTCTGAAGATGTGTACGAAGACGATAGTTCAAGTCAGGAACTTATAATTCCTGAAGTATTAGAGGCCATTAAGACAGATGATGCAGATAAGTTAATGATTTATGAAGATAAAGAAAAGCAAGGGAATAGTTGTGAAGCATACTTAGTAGATGATTTAGAGACATGTAGTGAATACCAGGGGGAAGTGCTGGAGGCAGCTTATGTTGAAGTACCTGTAGACCAAGAAGATGTTGAACAACAGATAGACGCTCATATAGAGGCGACAAGAGAATTAAGGGCCAATCCAAGACAGTATGCTGCACAAAAGTTACTAAACACTTTAGAACAGGGAACAGTAGTAAGCATCTGATAATTTTTCACTCCATCAACATAACAACACAACATTACTGCATCTTGGTGCAGTAGTAGAGTATGCAACTGCTGTACTGAGGTCTCGGGTTTGATAATAGGGTTGGACCAAATGTTTGTGTGATCTGCAAATATTTGCTTTAGAGTTTGGGTGTTTTCTATGTATAATATGCATGTATTTACAAAAGTATATAAGTGTTCTATCAGTTAATCTGGCTTTCATTCATGTGTTAGATGTCTGAAAATAAAACTGATAAATAAACTGATGATGATGATGAAATGATATTATTTACTTGTGTTCATAGAATATTAAGTTTTGCTGGTATCTTCAATTGTATAAAAGGTATTAGACATTTAGAATTCATAATGTGTCTGGATGAAACGTGCTATTCTGTGCCCCGTAAGAATTTGTATGCAAAATTTCATGACAATCACTTGAGTATTATAGCAAAAGTTATTAAAAACGCTTTGGTATTTACAATATCATTTAACATATACCTTGGCTGTATAACATCTAACACATGGTAAGATGACATGAATAAAACATAATTATACATTCTGTTTCATTCATGCAGGCAGTTCATCTTGAGGTTTAGTAACATGATATGTTTAGACACATGCATGTATACAAGGAATTGATATTTAATAATAATAATAATATTCTACCACATTCACACAACACCATCTAGTCCCAAACTAAGCAGAGCTTGTACTATGGGTACTAGACAACTGATATAAATACATATATACTTTTTTTTTTGTAAATACATACTTATTATACATAGAAACACCCAGACCAAACCAAACATTAAATGTTTATGCACACAAATGTTTGACTTGAGCGGGAATCGAACCCGCGACCTTTTGGAATAGCAGTCCGTTACACAAGCCACTACCCCATCCGGTCGTCCGATTTAAACTTAAATCCTTGGTTCCTTTACTTTTATAATGAAATTTCTCACCATGAATATAACTATACTGTTATAAATACTTAAACTAACTAAAATCTTAATCACCTGTTTTCCGCATGTTGATGGAAGCGACCCAAATATCATTTGCGATAGAGGCGTGCGCACCATGGTTGTGCAATTGTCACAGAACTGATTCTCTTAGAGCTAGCGCTAAGATGAGAGTCATTTCATTGTGGCCACCACCAAAGGCTAAATGTTTGCATATTAAAATTAGAAACATCAATCATGTGTTTGTAAATAAATCCTTGGTAGATTTATAAGATTTACATAAGTAGATGTAGTAGATGTACATATCTTATTACTGCTTTGGTTATCTGCAGATGCGGCATATATCTGGCACATCACTATTTTATCTTGTATGTGGACTATTTTTTAGTGTATTGCATATGGACATGCTCGTCTTCATCATCTTTTTTTTTTATGTTAGAGGGGGCAGACGAGCAGACGGGTCACCTGATGGAAAGTGACTATCGCCGCCCATGAACGTCTGCAACTCAGGAGTCACAAACGCGTTGCCGGCCTTTTAGGAAGGAGTACGCTCTTTTCTTGAAGGTTTGAAGGTCGTATCGGTCCAGAAATACCGCAGACGATAACCCGATCCACAGATAAACATTCTCTCTTAATCTTAATGGGTTTTAGAATTCAATTATACTCAACGATAATATTTAATTTTCAGGGTGCAGAAAGTCCATCAAAGAAAGCAAAAACAGTAGAAGAAACAGTTATTACATCACCATCGCAGAGCTGGCCAACATTGGAAATACTGCCTGGTGGAGTGATCAAAACCTCAGATAAACTCGAGGGTGAATCTTACCTATACCCCGATAAGGTAAACACAATATATAATGGATATACACCTTTTACCTATACAAACATTTTTCTATTGTTAATTGGGATCAGAATGATTTAGGACATAGTAAGCGGATTTGGCTGATTTTGAACAGATGTAAAATGTGTTCAAATTTATTTTATAATGACTTACAGATGAAGTGACATTTTTTACATGCGCTCATATTTAAGTCCGAGTGTCTATGCAGTTGGACTTAAATTAATCTCAGACAAAATAAAACAAGATCAGGTTGATACAACAAGATATGCTCTATTTCATTCCAACTACGTTTTAAATTAGAGAAAGTATGCAATTATTGTGGGAACCAAATAAATAGACGAAATTAAAAGAATAAATGTTCCGATGAAATAGTTAGGAGTTTGGGTGGTTTCTATGTATAATATGTATGTATTTAAAATAAAAGTATATAAGTATTCTATCAGTCAATCTAGCTTTCATAGTACAAGCTCTGATTAGTTTGAAACTAGATGGCGTTGTGTCAGATGTCCGGAAATATTATTATTATATGAAAATATTGTCTTAAAGTACCTACATAAAAAAAACCGTTTGGCTTTATAACATCCTTGTGAAATATTATCATAATGTATGTGCAGGTTTTACATATATATTTTTTTCTTATTCAGATGTTTAAAATCAATTCCATAAAACAAAAAAAAAAAAAAACAATTGCCTCATTGAACTTATTTGTTTTATGCACGGATCTCTTTTTGTTTTCAGATACAAGAAACTGTTTCAAATACGGGCGATATGATGTACGCTTGTGCCAAATGTTCACAGACATTCAAGTACCTGTTTTGCCTCGTGAAACATGTTAAATGGCATGAAGATCAGAAGAAAATTATGAAAGATCCAGAACTGGACAAGTTGAGTGAGTAAAATGCCTTTTTTCTTTTTCAATAAACGGTTTTGGTGAATTTTATTGTATTCATTTTCATTATATTGTCAGTTTAATTAAAAACTATAACAGCTTAACAAAAATGACATACACATGCTCGAAGTTATCCTAAGTGTGGCTTTATTTTCAATTTCACGTGTCCTATAAAATAAATAACGCGGTAAAAATTGTGTCGTGACCAATTGAAAAATTTTATGAAGAAAACCGTTTAGGCGCAGAATGTCAAGTTCGCGTATGATGTGCAACATCTGAAATGTCACCTACCATTTGACAGCCAACTCTAAAATCGTGCGCTCTCATTGGTTGGAACAAAAACTCCAGAATCGCGCGCTACCCTTACCTCCTGTCGTCTTCCGTCTCTTTTTACAAAATGACAACAGATCGCAAGAAAGACAGACAATATGTCACACATAAAAAAATATTCATAATAGAACAGCCATATTGTGGTAAATAAAACATTCAATAAAATCTAAAAAGATAGTTAAGTGAGTTTTTTACAAAGTGGTCGCTATAAAGGTAAGTATCTGCATTAAATTATTGTGAAATAGTCAAATTTATAGATCCACCAAAGTTGTGCCAATTTTGTGGCATCTTTTACTTTTAATTGCCACAATATGGCTTTTGGTTGGTCTATATAACAGAGCATAGATATTATGAATCTGTGGTGTTTGAGAACTATTGTATGTCAAAATTTACTGTGAACTTTATTCCTTCCAAAGGTGCTAACAGCTAAAAGTAACAGTATAAAAGAATTTGTATGTTAAATAGTTAGGTAAAGTACCATAGATAAGTTAATATTAATGTTAAAACGGAACTAACATTTTGCCAAAATGCTGCCATAATGTTTTTTTTTCCAAAATCATGTAAATTCATTCGCAACAATATAAGAATTATAATGAAGGGACACCTCATACACACAGGTTTCGGGTAGGAGCTTGATTGGCTCACCTAGCCAAATTTCCTTAACGCATAAAGGACCATTCTTCCCACAACCAATGCCAAACAGACATTTTCCCCATATAAATGACAGAATTTAATAAACTACAAAAAGCATTACACTACTTTTCTGAACAGTCGTGTTAGAGCTTAGTACGTTTCTTTATTAATTTATAGGGTTGCCAATTATTGATAGATGACCTACCTAATTACCTAAAAAAAAATAGTATTTTTAGACAATGATCTATAATTAATCGTTTAAAATGGGTAACTTTCAGCTGCAACGGAAAGAGAACTAGTCAATTTGAAAAGAGAAAGAAATGAATTGGACAAGGTATACAAAAAGCAGAAATTAGAAATGTTCACGAGGTTAGTATTAAAAACTTAATATTATTTTAGGTTTGTTGATAAGGTTATAAACGCAACAGCGCGAGAAAGAAAAAAATTAAAATGAAGTTACTTTTAAGTTCTCTAATACCTCATTCTCAGATTTTGATCTGATGACAATAAAAAAAAATTAACGCGTTATCGGGTATCACACATAATTAAAATGAGACATAGCTTAATTACTTATATATAATTAGCCATCTTGATAATAAACCTGACAATACAATGAATGTCCATTATAAATATATGTTGTAATAATGTGGAGGAACGGGTGCCAAGTCCCTCCAACGCGAAGGGAGATACCTCCGACCAGGAGAGGTGATCATATCTGGCGACCCAACGGATGATGTTGAGAAGTTGAATATATGCAAAATGGCGTGAGGACTTTTGATATCGCGATACAGGATTAGCAATTACTCCGTAGTTCGGTGTCTTCTATAGTATGTTTCTGTTTCGTTGTATGTGGTCGTCATAAAAGTTTGAAATAAAAACAAAGTACGCGGTCTTTAGTGTAGTTCAACGGTAGTTTATTTCTTGCTGTAACGTATTCGGCGTGCTGGACTCGTGGTACGAGCTCCATACTCGCTAGAGACCAAGTCGAGTGAAGCCGCAGATAATAAGTAGTGTAGTGTAGTTAAACATCATCAACAGCCTTTAATAGTCCACTGCTGGACATAGGCCTCTCCTTAGAAAGGAAGTTTTTACATTATTCTTCAAAATTAATTACTTTAGTAAAATCAATTTAGATTTAGGTACCCTAGATTTTTCAGGAACAAAAAGCCGTTATTAGGCGACACCTAACTTTCTTTTTTGTTTCAGAGTTGCAGTAGCCATCAGCAAATTAAGCAAAGCTAAAAATATTTTTAATAAATAGTAAATAAATGTATATTATTTGTTTTATTTCATCAATCATTAATCTTATATGATCACATCACGTTACATCATCCTAATACTAACTAATATTATAATTATAGGTAATAGTTTATTTGTAACACCGTGACTGAAAGTTAACATTCTTACGATTAAAGCTGAGTGCAAAAGCTATTATTTTATAAATATAACCCACTGTAGTAGTATACTAAGCAGAGTTGTTATTGTAGGTATCAATACGAACTTAATATTTTTTTCTATTCTGCTGTCATCTTTTTGCCCCTACTTGGGTTGCGAGTTCGGCATGACTTGCAGGCCAAAATCTGTCTTCGCGAGTACATACCCGAAAACTCCCATCCACCCTACATACGTCGAGTCGTCTCCCTCTACAAGCAGAAGGTAGAAGAAATTTGTCGTGATTTCGGTCACCCTGGTATTCTTGTTCGTCACATTTTTTTGGATCTACATATATCATGCCTGCATACATAGTCTGGTAGACGACACTCCAAAATCTTTTGTTGCCGATGCATAAATATTTGATTTACAAGATACAAAACAGGAAGAAGAGGATAATGATGTTGACAATATTTTGTTTTTCAGAAGGCGTACCAAAGCAATACATCTGCCTACATTCAACTAAGAAGAAAATACTAGCGACAGAAAGAAATAAACAGAAACCACCGAAGAGGCTAAAATCATAGTCAATTGAAACGAAATCCTTGTGTTCAGCGGTAAACATATTTGTCTAACCCTCAAAGGTCCAAAAATGTAGGTAGGTCACGTGCTATTGTGAACTTAAGCCTAAATTTTATATTTATTTAGACCTTGCATCAACACGCGCACAAAATTAAATTATTTAAGAACGAGGGTAGATTCTTAAATAATTGTATAGATACGCAAGAAGGATCCAACCCACAGTATGGTCGAAAATGAGGCAACCGAACATTTACTTAAATATTTCTAAAAATGTTTATTTATTCCCTTTCTAAAAATGTTTATTTATTCCCAATAAAACTTATTTCTATAAAAAGGACAACAATTTTTACAGTCGTGTCCCGAATCAACAAAATCACAAAATAGAATATCAATGAGCAATTGAAACTTCAATGTTCATTATTTCAAAAGTGTCATTTTGTGGGTTGGATCCTTTTTGCGTATCTACGTCCAATTAAAAAATAACAGTCCTTGTAAAATTAAGTGTTAGAAAAGACTTTGATAAGTTTAATTCGTTATTATTTATATCTTCTTAAGTAATTTGACGACAGCGACAGCGTCACAGATTAGACGTTTAATAAATAAAAACTGTTTTGATATAAAACTTCCGAGTTCTAATCGTGTTCGTATATTGACTTGTTTTGTTTCTGCCGTTCATTTAACATGCTCCTCTGTGTAATACACACTTCTCAATTAAGCTATCGAACTTTGTTTTTAAAAACTACTTAGTTCTGATTCAGTAAAACTAAAAGTTACCGATTAGCTTCTGTCTGCGACTTCTCTCGCTTTAATATTGCCAATCAATTTAGATATCCCTCGAACAGAGTATTTTTTTTGGGATGAAAGATTCCATGTACCCATGTCAAAGCGTATAGAAAGTTTGACACAGTCGGACATTTATAATACCTATTATTAAGTAAATAAGTACTTACGACACTGAAGCTCGTTAAAAATAACTACTAGATAACAGTACTCCTATTTATATATAGATGTAAGTAGAAAACTTAACAAGACATACTAATATCTAAGTGTACATTGTACCGAAAACCGAAACAGTAACTTCCTAAATACCACATAATTGCAAAAAAAGCATTGTAATCAATCACACTTTATTGAAACATAATTTCATGCAATCAAATTTGTTTTTTACAAATACCCGCACGTTGCGCGGTAAAGCGGCAAGTTCGGATTGGTAGCTGTACATTGCACAGCTCGAATACAATCAATAAATCCTTAATTGGACATGATTAAATAACTTTTTCGCCGAGATCCACATAAAGAACGCTTGCACAAGTTTTTCAGTACACTGTACCTGGCTTGTGTAAGTTGTTATAAATTTAATGCATATACTATGTAATAAATAAAAAAATTATAACAACTTGGGCTATTACTATAGCCCAACGGTTCCTGGTATTGGTTTCTCCGTCCTTTGGAACGTGTTCCACGTGACTTTCATAAAGGACATAGTAATTGTGGTTAAGTAGCTTAACTACGAGTGAAGTGAAACCAAAGGTGTGAATATGTAAAAATGATGATAATTTTACTTAAAATATTACCATAAAATATTTATTTGTTGTCCCAGACATGATTAAATGTGAGCGAAATGTAGATTACACTCAATTCGTATAAGTTAAAAGAGGTAATTTGAATTGACTTTTTAAAGAATTGTATTCATTTGGTCACTATTAAAAGAAGAGGAAGAAAAATTTTAGTTCCTCATCTTTAAACAACTGTTGCGCACTGAAAAATGACATATTTGGTGGATTTAAATTTTAATTTAATGTTTTTATAAATTGAAAAATTATGTTAAAAAGCTTCAGGGACCCAGTATAAATGCTCAATCTGTCATGCTATACGGAATGTCTATACAACGACAGTTCAAGTTATACGGGTTAACGATGTAAAACAAAATATTCAAAACATAATTACTTCTGATTGAATTTGGAACATCAGACGATCGCTTAAAACTCGGTACATCCTCATGCCCCATTACCATTTGGGGTAGCCAGAGACGATAGTGAATCATTTGCCACGATCTTTTTCACATATGATTATATCAGGGCTTTCACACATGCTCGCCGGTAATACTTACAGTACCAGTATTCTTCTTTGATCCTTACACATCCTAATATTATACTCGAAGATACTTACTTAAATCCAGTGCAATATTCGAAGAATCTACACAGAAAGTTCTAGAAGGAATACTATTGACATATCAATCAAGCTAATTGACAAACGCTTGCTGTAACTATGTACTCGACTATCTTTAATTTCGTTTAGTTACTAATGTTAAGTATATTTTTATGTAAAGTTTGTTTTATTTTATGTAAAATCTTTATTTATTGTTAAGATTTAGAAATAGTGGCAACTAAAATGTTGATAAACTTATGATTTGTTATATTTTATGAAGTTTAATGAGTATGAGATTTAGATGATCAAAAATTGATTACCTATCCTCAAAGGGTAATACGAACCTAATTAATGTCCAAAGATTATGATAAATAATACACCTATTTATCGAATAAGGAAAACAAGTTACTTGCATCTTGTTTGAGCTGTAATATTCTATTAATTAAACCGTAATTCGACTGAAAACTTCATTTTATTGAGTTTCTTATATAGCGCTATAAAACGGGATCATAAAGTATGGTACGTACGCTCTTTTCTTGAAGGTTTTTATGTGGCATTGGTCCGGAAATACTCGCAGGCGACAATTTATTTCACAGATTGATTGTGCTAAGCAAAAAGTTTTTTGGAAATTGCCCAGTGGTGGAGAGCTGACTATCCAAGTGATGGAGATGGATGAGTTGCCACATTAAACAATTAACATTAAACTATTTTCGTACTACTAATACTTTACGCATAAACATCCAACGTTGACTGAAAAATGAGTCGGTAATCTGCTAGAGGTATTTTTGTAGTAAAGTATTACTAAACTTTACTATTTTACTACGAAAATACCTCTTATGACAGTTGTGAGATCAAGAGTTGATCAGAACTGAATTTTGACAGAACTTTTATTACGAGAATTGGACTTCAGGTTACTTTGGCCGTGGTCGTGGTATGTAGGTATACATAATTATATTTTGTCCTGAATTATCTACATATGCATCACAGTCCTAGCGTGAGTGTCGTGATAGTAATCCTTGATAAATAAGATGGCTACCGTTGCTCTTTGTCAATTTATCAGCGATGATGTTTAACTATTAATATGAATGTATATTTTGAAACTTGGGTATAAAATCAAACATAAATGTGGGTGACCCATTGTCAGTCAATTAATATATAAGAAAATAATTTTTACAACATAATTATAAAGTTACTGTAAGTTATATTAAAATAATAATAAACATTTACATTGTATGTGTTGTTATTATATATAGTTACGGAACAATAGGGAATTTGCATATCTTTTTAAACGTTTTTACTAGTTATTACATTATCAAAAATAAACCAATGAGCTAATTTAAAAAAATTAAAATCTCTTATTATTTGCGGGCGACTTAATGCGGACATTTTGGCGCGATTATTCTGTGACGCCAAATAACACAAGTTCGATGTCAACAACGAAGTGTTTGGCTCACAAAGTTACTGAAAGTGAGTGATAAAATCAACTTATCACCATGGGCCTGGGGCATTTAAAAAAGGGACTTTTTAATGATAAAATTTCAGTAATAAATTAAGATCAATTTAAAAAATAATTGTATAGGTATGTTTTTTAGCAATAGTTTACAAATAAAAATATTTTATCCATTTTCGAGTCACGTGCATATTCCCTATTGGTTAAACAAACACTGGACTCAAATGTTTCAATAGAAAAAAGAAAAATATTAACCCTCGCCTGCTAAGACTTCTCACTTATTTTTTTCTACATTAGTAATGAACACTTTTACAATAGTTTTTGCAAATCTTCCAATTTTTTCTTTTTCGCTTCTAACCTCTCTCTGTCTGCCAACTGCACATCAAGAGCCGTTTTTCTCAAGTACTCTTCGCTGGAATATTTGACTTTCAAATTCGATAAAATAACTTCTAATCTTTCTATTTTCTTCTCCAGTTTATATCTTGCAACAGTTAGTATTTGTCGAGCTTCTTCTTTCTCCAGCGCTACAGCAATTTCCGTGTTTTGGTCAAACATAGTTTTGATGATATTTTCCCTAGGCGGTTCTTCAAATTTGACGTCAACACATTGCGTTAAATTTAAAACGACATTTTTATTATTTAATATGTCCGACTTTAGGTTATACTTTTCGGTATTAATATAAACACATGGCACAAGCTCAGATGTTATATTATAAAGTCCCTTAATATTTTTCACTACTTTTACAGCACTCAATAGTTCCCCAACTCTCTTTTCTACAGCAGCATCCTTCCATACTTTGAAATCAGCGTATTTAGGATAATTTAAAACTTTGTTAGAAGTGTCTTTAAAATTGTGTATAATATTAAACCTAAATCCAGGTACTCTTGGTATTAATTCATCTGTTAAATGTACCATAAAAGGCGATAAACACCTCAATGATGTATTTAACGCTACTGACATTGTGTGTGCATAGGCGTATGCTTGTTTCGGATTTTTATTTTCAAAGTCTAGTTTTGTGCCTTCCATATAAACGTCACACAATTCTTTATCAATGAAAGTTTTTAACGCTTTGGCAGCCACATGGAAATCGTAACTAGCTATAGACTTGTTTGCTTGATATACCATATTTGCTAATTTACTAAGTATCCACTTATCAAAATATGTGAGATCTCTAATCGTTATTTTCTCGTCCGTTTTCTTAAGTTTTTCATAGTATTGTTGTGCTTTAATAACACACTGCCATACTTTATTGCAGAATAGTTTGTTTTCATAACATGAAGCTATGTTAAAATTGATAGTATCCGATTTTATATCTTGCGACAGCAGAGTGAATCTTAGAGCATCTGCTCCACATCGGGGAATACCATCTGTGTTTGCAAAGTTTGCTTCATAATAATTAGATATTCTATCCAATTCAGCTTTACTCAAAAGTCCTTCCCTTTGCATTTCTTCATATCTGTACGTAAGGGCGTCAAACGGAACACCATATACTACATCATCAGGATCAATCATATTACCTCTTTGTTTACATATTTTCGCACCATCGCTATCGCATACAGTGCCGTGCACAAGAACTTTATTGAACGGCAATTTATCCGTAAGTGCCAGATTGAGGATCACCATTCTATGGACCCAAAGTTCTAACAAATCCTGCCCTGCAACCGTTAGATTTAGGGGAAAACTTTCTAGAACATTTCTACGCTGGTAGCCCCGAGGAAATCCCAGTGCCGAAAAGGCATAAACACTAGATGTAAACCAAGGATCTAAAACGTCTTTATCACGTTCAATTTTAATTAAGTTTGGTAATGTTTCAAGCAATACAAAAGCTTCCATTAGTGCTGCATTCTTATCATCTGCGGCAACCCATACACTTTTTTCGTCAGTAGTACATTTGTACATAGGAATTTGATGTCCCCACCACAACTGTCGTGATATACACCAATCACTTGCATTTCCTGTCAAATCTAGCCAATTTTGAATATACCTTTCTGGCAGAATTTTTAACTTTCCAGTTCTTACAACTTCAGCTGCTTTTTCATTCAATTGGCGGCAAGACAAAAAACATTGTTCTTTTGGCAAATAGTTTATCACATCTCCAGTAAGAGTGCATACTGGTAACATCATTTGGTATGGCAGTACTTCTTTCAGCAATCCCATTTCATACAACTTTTCGATCAACACTTGTCTACATTTGAATTGCATTACATCATTAAAATTTTCAGAATTTTTTATAAGCCCACTCTCATTAATAACTTGCAGTAAAGGAACGTGGTGATTCTTAGCTATTTCATAGCCAATTTTGCTATGCGCGGTTACTGCGACTGCCCCTGTGCCAAATTCCATATCA
The DNA here is from genome assembly GCA_902825455.1 of Arctia plantaginis. Lineage (NCBI taxonomy): Eukaryota > Metazoa > Arthropoda > Insecta > Lepidoptera > Erebidae > Arctia > Arctia plantaginis. The sequence goes on along the minus strand of CADEBD010000336.1, from coordinate 2,677,217 downwards.
ACATATTCATCGAAGATGATTGGTATTGTCGTGTTTCTGAATGGATGCTTTGCTCTTTTATCTTTGAGTCCACTGTACCTGTAAAGGACGAAGAGCCGATTTTTATTAAATTTACCTCCTGATCTTTTCGAACCACTTTTGACCACGGGGTACTTATTTATGGTTTGACCACAAAAGAGTATACGGGTTACCTGATGGTAAGTGACAACACCGCCCATGAACACCCGCAACTTAAGAGATATGCGCTATCGCCCTTTGGGTGCTCTCCTCATAATTAGGGGTTCAACCTCCGGTAACCTCACTCACTCGATGAAAAAAGCAGCGTAATAATCTGCCTTACATTACTGAACCATACTTAACATATGGGGGGGGGGGGTCTCATCGGCTAACCGTTTCTACCTGCATACATACTTACGGTGTTATTTCGCTCACGCTCACGTATCTATGTTAGTGATTAACGTAGGCAAGTTAAAGTCCTTCGACGATCACTTTCGGCAGCTTGCTCCAAAGCTGGTCGGTGCTGCGTCTGCCCTTGGGAAACTTTTAAATAATTTGGGAAGACCTAGCGTCGCGACAAGACGATTGTACAAGGGAATGTCTGATCAATGGCACTATACGGTGCACCGGTGTGGGCGCGGCGCTTCTGACCGCTCAGAATAGGGCACGTAAATATCGGCAGGCCCATGAGTTTCGGGCGGGTAGTACAGTCGGCCCCCGTCCGAAGAGGTATGCGTATTGCGTGAGGACGCTCGCCAAGCCACGATGGCTCGTAGGTCGACCCGTCTGGAGGTTCCACGTGCTGGTTTTGCCGCCGTGGAGGCGCTCCAGGCGGTTATCGTCGAGTGGGCAGTGCATGGAAACTTTTCCTTCCGACTGACGCAGGTCCTTTCCGGGCACGGTCGACAGGAAGGAATTGAGTCTGTCACCACTGCGATTGCACTGAGGACTCAGCTCAGCACAAGCTGGCAATTTGCCGGCTTGGACGCGACAGCGCTGGGTCTTCATTGCAGTCATCGGGAGTCTCTCGCTACCGGCCGTCATACGCTTCATGGCCCGTAGTGACGGTTATTTCACCGCGGTCGCATCCTTTTGCGAAGACGTCATCTCGCAGAAGGAGGCGGCGGAGAGGGCCCGGGAGGATGGTCTCCACTCGGACCTAATTCGTCGCCGGGCGAACCAGACAGCGGAGGGGCGCTCACCACCGCCCTGAGTGTGGCTGCGGGTGGAAGGGGGCGGGTTTTCCCTTCCATCATCTATAGTGGCCAGCCGCGAGGAGGTTACGTCTGCGTGTGCCGTGTGAGAGGTCCGGGTATCTTAATAACAGCAGTTCTCGGATCCCTCCTATTACGGGCGCAGAGCGGCACACCGTGTGTGCCGGTCCGATTTCGACACACCACCCCGCCGTAAACCCCGGTGCGGTAACGACCCGAAGGGGTTTCCACACGTACAAAAAAAAGGCAAGTCCACTTAGTGAAATTACTAATGTAGGTATTTTCTATTCCATGAGAATTTCTACGATCTATTTTTATGATAATATCTGGGAGACCCAGTCTAGTTAGAAAACAGCACAGTTCTATCCCACTACACTTTTGAAAAGCTTTAAGTTAATTTTTTACGAATAATGTGAATCACAATTAAAACGTTTACAAGAATGAACTGGTCTGGCTATTCGCCGGGATCACATCCTCGCTTGGCAAATGAACGTCTACTCAGGTCAAACATTAGCTCGCGCGTTAAAGCGTCATTATACTCAGCTTTACTCGAACTGCTGACAAACGTAAATTTATATGTACTTCAAAAGAAAATACATCAATGATCACGCTCATGACGCAATTACTTTTCCTGCGTGAGAAAGGAACCAACGACTTCTGTCTCAGATCACCAATCAAGAGACCAGTAAGTTCATATTTAATATTACTTTAGGTTAGTTGGTAATATATTTTTTTCCATTCAATTCTAGCCTCTTTCTCTTCTTTCATATTCTCTTAGCTATATACTCTAAGAAATGTGCTAAATATATTTCAATCCAACTTTCGTGAATTTAATGCAGAACTACTAAATTATTTCATAACACACCTTCTTTAAGGCAAAAGCAAGGCAGAATTAAAAACTCAGTTACTAAAAACAGAAAAAGTTTAAAAATACCTCTTTTTATACAGAAACAAACACATTTGTTAATTTTAACTAAGATAACAGAAGGCACGACATTAATTTAAAAACAAAAAAGCATTTTAAATGGCTCTCCTGTCAAATTCCAAAAGATGCAATTATGCCTTTGTCTTACCGAAGATGCGATCAGTTCTAAAATGTTACTCAAACAGTTATTATAAGGTGGGAATAATAAATCAAGTTTTTATTGCTTTTCATTTATTAACAATAAATTAAATAATTTATTCATATGATACCATAATTTTAACAATTTCATGAGACTAGATCTAAAGTTAAATTATTCAATACCGTCTTAAAACATTCACAAATTTATTTACTTAAAAATTAACGATGGCAAAATAGACATATTCAGAGACGTCGAAACACCTGCTTTTAGAGACAGACTCGCAATATCCGCAGTAGTTACAGCTTCGAGATTTTTTCATCTGATCTAAACACGCCTTGTATCAACCAATTTTACAAACACCAAACCGATTTAGGTATTATATAACTTGCATATGCTATTTAACTTAATTATATCAGTTTTTGCAACTCCTTCAACTCTTTCTTCTTTTTTAGTAACTTCTCCTTATCCGACATCTGAACTTCCTTTGACACTGTTGTCAAGTAGTGAATACTGGAATACTTAGATTCTAACTTGGCCAATAATGCTTCCGTTCTGATTATTCGTTTATGTAATTTTTCTCTAGCTCTTAATATGGCCTCTCTAGCCTCTTCTCCTGATAATTCTAAACCCACTTGTGTATCATTTGATATTGTAGTTTTGAGAACATAATCAGTTGGGGTATCTCCAAATGTTAATTTAGAACATTTAGTCAAATTTAAAATGGTTTTTTCATTTTTTTTAAAATCTGACATTAAAGTACTGTTAGTAGTATTTATATACACACCAGGTCTTAGCTTATTGGAAATATTGTATAGCCCTTTCAACTCTCTGATTTGAGTAATGGTATTCATAATATCATTAACCTTTTTCTCGGCATCATCACTCCTCCATTTTTCAAAATCTTTATATTTCGGAAAGTCGAAATAGTCGTTGAAAGTATCGACATAATTGTGTATAATATTAGATTTGAAGTTAGGTATTTTTTCTATTAATTCATCAGTTAAATAAATCATAAAAGGCGCTAAACATCTAAGTGTGGTGTTTAAAACTACTGATAGCGTATGCGCATGGGCGTAACCAAGTTTAGGATTTTTGTCCTCAAACCCAGCTTTTGTAGTTTCCAAATAAAAATCACAGAATTGATTATAGGTAAAAAGTCTCAAAGCCTTAGTAGCTAAGTGGAAATCGTAATTTTCCATAGAGGTGTTAACGGTTTTAACCATACTGGCCAGTTTACTAAGTATCCACCTATCAAAGACTGTGAGATCATCAGTCGTAATTTTACCATCAATTTTCTTCAGTTTGGTATAAGCCAGTCCCGTGTAATTTACACTTTGCCAAATTTTATTGCAAAACAGTTTGTTAGCATTACACATAGCCACATCGAAATTAATGAAATGTGATTTTATATCATGTGAAAGCAAAGTAAATCTTAGAGCATCAGCACCGCAACGAGGAATACCATTAGTATTTGAAAAATTTGCCTCATGATAATCTAATGCTTTAGACAATTCATCTTCGCTTAAAAGTCCATTCGCATACATTTTTTTACTTTTACTGTTCATTTCTTCTAGTTTAATACCATTTATAACATCCACAGGATCAATCACGTTCCCTTTGCTCTTAGACATTTTGGCTCCTTTGCTATCACATATTAAACCATGTAAAAGAACTTCATTGAATGGTAATTTGTCAGTGAGCGCCAAACCTAATATCACCATCCTATGCACCCAAAAGCCTAAGATATCATGAGCCGTAGCCATTAAACTGAGTGGATAGAATTGCTTAAAGTCTTTGTTTTCGTTGCTATGAGGCCAACCTAATACAGCAAAAGGGTAAACTGCAGACGAAAACCAAGTATCAAGAACGTCTGTATCCTTTTCTGTTTCGACGTCTTCGGGAAGACATCTCAACAATTTAGCACCTTGTGTTCTAGCATCAGCTTTCTCGGTTGCAGGTATCCATACCACATTTTGATCATTGGTGCATTTGTATGCGGGAATTTGGTGTCCCCACCATAACTGTCGTGAAATACACCAATCTCTATTATCACCCGTCCAGTCCAACCAATTTTTAACAAACTTGTCAGGTATAAGTTTTAAGTGTCCTCCCTTTACTAACATAGCAGCCTTTTCATTCAAACTTTTGCTAGTCAAAAACCATTGTTCCTTTGGCAAATAGTCTATAACATCACCAGTACGGTTGCATATCGGTAATGTCATTTGGTGTGGCGTTACTCCTTTCAATAGTTTCATGTCATTCAATTTTTGAACTATTTCTTCACGACAGGTGTATTTTTTCATATCATCGAAAATTTCAGTGTTTTTCATAAGTCCATCTTCGTCAATTACTTCAATTAGAGGTAAATTATGACGCTTGCTTATTTCATAATCAACTTTGCTATGGGCGGGTGTGATTTTAACGGCTCCTGAGCCTAACTTCATGTCAACAAACGCATCAAAGATTATCGGTATCAACGTATCTCGGAACGGATGCACTGCTTTCTTACCTCTTAGATGGGAGTATCTGGAATAGACGACATTTTACGTCATGATATATGGTTGATACAAGCTAAGAGCCCCGCCACACTTGCTGAAATTTTGCAAAGTAACTCTAATATGTAAATTCATGGAAAATAAAAATCATACAGAATTATTTCGGCAAGTATGTGAGGCCCTTTAAAACTAAATATCTGTTTCAAGCTAAGGAACATACGCACACGCGTTAATATGATACGGCTAGAGAGAGACTACAGAAATAAATTAAGATAAAACTCTTTTAAATTATTTTACTTGCTTTTTCCGAGTGCCACCGACATCAATCCACACTTCAAAATAAAAGTTTTAATAGTAACTTATGTTACCTATGTTTTTTACTTTTTCACATCTTGCAGTACTACCTTGATTTATTTCTGTGTAAAAAAATATTGAGTACCTATCAAAATTTCAGCATACTACAGAATAAAAATATATCAATTTAAATGATTTGCATTGAGACAAAATTGAAGAAAAACGTGTTTTTGAATGTATTTCAGAATATCTTCTTTATAAATATTTATTGCAACTACAGTAGCAGCATTAGTATTTTTACAGGGAGTGAGAAGGCTGATCGTGTCAAAAGGTTTAGAAAGTTCTCGAAGCAAGATCACGTGGCACTGAATTATAATTACATTTATGCAACTTGCATTTTTTTCTTTTATTTCGCTATCTAATCTAAAAAAGGGAGAACCATACAAATAATATTTCAAAATTTGCATTTATCGGGTCTTTCTTTCGTTTCAGTCCTAAATTATTTAACTGACTTCTTTGTGCTTGTAATAAATCGTAAAAAAAGTTTAGACAAAAATTGTTGTATTTCGTATTAACATTTTAATTTTGTATTACCTGAGTCCGTTAATTAATATTTTTCTTTGCTATGTGATAGAAATTGAATTTATAACGCTTTTACTATTCTTAAGAATCAAAAAACAAATATTACTATTAAAATTAATTTTAGGAAATCAGGTGTGCGTAAAGGAGGAATATAGGAACCTGATTATTACAACCACAAATGATTGTGTGTGTCATTATATCTTATTGAAAAAAAACGACACAAAGAATAAACTTTTATACTCAGTGGGGATATTATCCCGCCCGGTTTATAATGCCCCGTGATGCTTCTTTGTCTATTAAAAGATATGCAATGCACAATACAATAATGGCAAAACGAAATAAATGGTAATTAATTTACAACAAAAAAGAAAATTACCTCGCATCTTTAGGATTTACTGCTATAGCCGTATCGCCCAACATGGTTTCAGGAGTTGTTGTAGACACTACAATTTCTTCTGTTGAATCATCTATTTTATACACCAAATTATAGAGTTGACCAAATTTCACTGGTGAATCATAACCAGGTACGTTAACATCTGTCGGTCCAGATATTTGTATGTTATCAACCTCAATATCCGATACAGTGGATTGTAAAGCATTGCACCAATTGACCAGAGCCTTTTTTCGGTAAATATACCCTTGCTTGCACAGATCAAGAAATGCTTTGTTGACAGCACGTGTGTGTGCAGGATCCATAGTAAAAGCTTGTCGTGACCAGTCCAGAGAACATCCCAAAGTTCGTAGTTGATTGAAAATAGTGTGACCATGCTTCTCTTTCCATTTCCACACTTCATCCACGAACTCTTCTCGCCCAATATCTTGTCGGTTCACCCCCTGACTTTTTAAGTGCTTTTCTACTATACCCTGAAATAAATAAAACCTTTCTTTGGTAGGTATAAAGAAGATTTATTTGACAGTGTGTAGGAGACGCCCTCACTGTCGCCCTCTCTCTAATTATTTAACTTACTTTTGTAAAAGACACAGCCTCAAGACTCTCTGTCACTCTCTCTCAATACAGATCCACTATTTATTTTATTATAAGTTTGGCCATCATAATAACTATAACTAATATATTAGAAATTAATGTAATTGATTTCTAGTCATCTAGTGTATTAAAAATGTGGGTAGCTAGCCATCTTATATTATTTACTTGCAATAGCTCTAAACTAGTAAGTTAACTGTTCCAGTCACACAAATTACATGAGTATACTGTAAGACAAATTATTTGTTATATAGGAATAATGGGCTGCTCTAAAGTGGGGGGGGCTGCCCTTGAAATTGTATTAACTGGACATCTCAAGGGATATATTATAATTATTATTACTACTACCACTATTATTATAGGCTGTAACCCCCAAAACTCATAGTAGGAAACGGTGTGACGACCGCTTGAATCACTACGCCATCCGTGCAGTCAGTTTTTGCAAAATAAATGTATCTTTATTCTGACATGAGGGGCAAGGCTTCTACTAATATTGTCATGTAAAGGTAACTCTCTGGTCAAAATACAACCTAAGCCATTGATTTGGTCTGGGTGTTTCTATGTATAATAAGTGTGTATTTACAAAAAAAAAGTATTTATGTATTTATATCAGTTGTCAAGTATCCATAGTACAAGCTCTGATTAGTTTGGGATTAGATGGCATTGTGTGAATGTGGTAAAATAAAAAATAAAATAAAAAGTGATACCACATTCTACGTATATATAGAATAAGCATATATAGAATAAGTGGTTACAAGAGCCTGAACCCTCCTTATCTCCCTAATTCTTGGGGAAAGGATTGAAAGGACGGTAACACACTTGAGACTTTGGAGATGCAGATGTCCTTGGACGGCAGTAGTCACTTACCATCAGGTGACCGGTCTGTAAACAATGTAAGTAGTCAGCTAAAACAAACCTGTGTGGCGATCCCGGCGTGGTCAATCCCTGGTAGCCAGAGCACATTGTGGCCAGTGGACCTCTTGTGCCTTGCTATAACATCTTGAACTGTACAGGCTAAGGCATGGCCTGTAAATTTTTGTAATTGTTTTTATCACGTAAAAATTGTTACGAATAGAGATTCAGTTCAAAGTTGATATGTAAGATTTTCTACTTCTAATCAGATATTCTAAGATGACTTGTGGGTATTAGCAGTTAGTGTAAACAATAATCATAAGCCAAGGCTTACGGACCTTGTGGTGTAAAATATAATCCACAAATAACTAAATCTCAAGTGTTGACCTGTATTTATGATCTTTCTAGTAACTTTCTATTATAAGATTTTTATTTGTAAAATGTTTGGGAGCGAGTTGAGGATAGGAAATACTTTACAACCCATTCTCATACCTACCTTATTTACAAATAAAAATTAATTGAAATAAGAAAAGATTGATCGAAGTGAACTGCGATAGGCTGATGGTGATGATCAAGATATTTATATATTAGATAATAATGTATAATATACAACTAGATACATAGATTGTTTGTCCTTATATCATAAAAAAGGCATGTCTTATAGTCAGCAGACTAGTGATAAACATATTAATATTTTCCTAACTACATACATATATTCATGTGATAATGCGTTACATGCATGTAAACCACCCAAATTTTTTAATGTCTAATATCCGTATTAAGGTAAGAGATTGCCGTGAGTGATAAGACCGGCAATTGTTTTGTAAATATTTGTAACTAATTTATGTGTTAACTGTATACAATAAAGATATGAATAAATAAAACATATAGTGGATAAACTGCACCCCCAGACCAGGTAATTCTAATTATCATACAATTATTTGTCCTGGGTGGGAATCGAACCCGCTACTTCTAGCACAGCAGTCAGAATCACTAGTGCAACAGGTTGGTCAATTATGTATTACACAAGCTTGCTGTATACGTTCTGAGTAAAAGTTTTGTCATTAAATTTCTGGGACCCCCCTTGGTTGCCACTCCATAAGTACACTTAAGGTGCAGGGTCTGGATACCCTCCAGATTTTATATAAAAATCAGCTAGGTAAGTGCACTTCAAAATAACAAATTTGTTTTTACATGTAGAATTTTTACAGAGAGCACCAAAGTATATGAAATGATAGGATAATTATCGCAGACCGCTCTTTAATTCTGCCATAGGTTATCAAGACATTCATAAATAAATGTTACATTCCAGACACAATTCAGGCTGTCAGATATGGAGAAAATGCTACGTTACTATTGCCTAACTAAATTAACTACGTGTGCCAGTCACCCAGCCTGTATTAAGATCATCCTGCAATGAACATACTTGCCTTTATTTTCAAAATACGTGGAATATTTCTAGGTAATTAGAAGTAGCCAAAATTCTAACCTAGATGCAGTTTGCCGGTGACGTTAGGCGGTGGCAGAATCATACTAAATCTAGGCTTTGAAGAATTATTTTCAGCCTTGAATAAATTTCTCTTATCCCATGAATCATATTTAGTTTTTTCTACATTTAGCGGGTCATAGGCTGGAGCGACTCTGTTCACGCGCTGTATTGTTACATGTGTGGTGTCCGAAACACGCCTCTGTTGGATGAGGTTTATTATTGTATTTTTTTGTACTCGCATCATCTTCAATTAATTTAGAAATCCAAGGAGAGAGGAAAAAGCTTTTCTAAAGAAACATTTAATTTTCTGTTTTGATTTTGTGTTAGAACCAAGATTAGTGTTGCCAGACATACACTGCAGTGAAAGGCAAAAAAATGTGTTGTGTGACTGTTGTGATGGCAAGTGTTTTTTTGTTTTTTTTTAGAATATTATTTATTTATTTTATTTATTAATGACTTTAAATCTCATGGTCGGTGACATTTTTATATATATTCATATACTAATAATTTAAATGTATTTAATAAATATTTACTAATAACAGAAATAACTCTAAGTTGCATAAAATATGCAACGTTGGCAACTTTGACTTAAGTCATATTTGACAACAAAAATTTAAATTTTGAATATCTATAAAAATGCGTTCCAAGTTAATGATATAGGAAAAATATTTGGAGATGGTGGATTAGACTAAGAACATCATAGAAAATTATTAGGTCCTTACATGTGAAATTAGCGTTGTGTTGTACTGACCACTTTGATCTGAAATATCTCCTCTTTAGTTAAGAATTTCAAATTAATAAATTCATTTAGCTGGTACATTTGAGTTTTGAAAACAGTCATTCATTTGTTTTTTCCTCATTATTATTTTCTTTGGCGTCACTTATTACCGCACAATGGGAAACATGACATATCGGTATATTTACGAGTACGAGTGCTGCAGAAACAGCTCGATGGTTTAATGATGTGTACGCCGCTGGTGTCGCAAAAGAAAGCACGGTACGTTTTTGGTTTCAACGTTTTCGTTCTGGAAATTTCGACCTTCAGAACCAACCCGTGGACGGCCAGAGACCAAAGTGAAAAATGAAGAATTAAAGGCTATTGTGGAAGCGGATCCATCACAAAGCACATCAGAGATAGCTGCAGGCTTCGGGGTATGTGATAAAACTGTATTAATCCACTTAAAGCATATCGGGCAAGTAAAAAACTTGAACGATGGGTACCTCATGAATTGAGTGAATCGAACTTGCAAACACACATTGACTGCTGTGTTACTTTGCTCAACCGACACAATAATGAAGGGATTTTAAATCGAATCATTACTTGTGATAAAAAGTGGATACTGTACGATAATCGAAAGCGCTCGTCACAATGGCTGAACCCTGGAAATCCACCGTAATCCTGCCCTAAACGAAAATTGACTCAGAAAAAGTTACTTGTGAGTGTTTGGTGGACTAGCGCCGGAGTCGTTAACTACAGCTTTCTCAAATCTGGCCAAACGATTTTGGCAGATATCTATTGTCATCAACTGCAAACCGTGACTACTACAAACTAGCTGCTAAACAACCGAGATTGGTCAATCGCTCTAAGCCACTGCTGCTTCACGACAACGCAAGACCACACACTGCACAACAAACAACCACTAAGTTAGATGAGCTACAATTGAAATGTCTGCGACATCCACCGTACTCCCCGGACCTTGCTCCAACAGATTACCATTTTTTTCAGGAATTTGAACCTCTTACAAGAAAAAAAATTCAACTCCGATGCGGCAGCCCAAACCGCCTTCAAAGAGTTTATTGATTCTCGCTCCCATGTTTTTTTTAGTAAAGGGAGCAATGTACTACCTATGAGATGGCAAAAGAGCATAGATGACAACGGTGCATACTTTGAGTAATTAAATATAGTTTACAAAAAAAAAATGTCTTGATATTCCACCCGTACAAAACGCCAATTTCATATTTAAGGACCTAATATAAATTCTAGTAATATTCTATAAATAATTACACAATCTAACACAATTTTGGTAAGTAAGAAAAGTACCGTCAACGAAGCCTATGAACAATATATACGTAGTTACTGCCTGGCTCTATATCCCACATTTCATTTTGCGTTAAACTTAGCGAATACTCGTTTAAACGTTAGAATCAAGATTGAACCTTGATTTTCCGACTTTTGATTTTAAGGCCTTTGCGACTCAAAATTATTAATAACAAAATAACAGATAATGTCAGTAATAACCTACTACGTTTATGCCACTCACATAAGCATTAGAGGCCGAGATGCAGAGGTCTATTTCTCTGTGTTTAACTGCTAAACTGGTATTCACCTTTCCTTCTCTCTTACTTTCTTAGCGTCTGTAATTTGCAGAAGGTAAACGAAGGATGCATGAACAGGTTAGTTCTCGTTTGATTCTTTTCGAACGTGACAAAGCCGCCGCTTTCATCACAATTTCTTATATTCTGAAGTTTAAAACAATTTTAGTCGATTGAACTTCGGTACATTTCTACTTACCTTTTCCTTTCTCTCGAGGGGGAGAGGGGGGGGGGGGGTTAGTCACTAACCATCAATTGATAAACCTCCTCTCTATGATACTAAAAGAGAAGACGTATTTGAACATTCGTAACATTCGAAGACAACAACGTATTAAATTTTTATACATAAATATCGGTATAGACTAGTATTATACCACAGCAAACACTTACAGGTTGTTGTGATCAAAATTCAAGGCTCGTATAGCAACCAGTTTACACAAAATAATTATATTTATGGAGTTAACTAATTTTACTCAATATATAAATATGTAATGACTTTTTTTATTTATTTCAAAGGTTGTATTACTTTGTTCCGTGTGGTGACGTATTAAGTATACGGAGTGTCTTAACCCGTAGGTATCATAAGAGCCGACTAAAGAAGCATACTGTGCAGGAAAACATCAGTCTAAAGAGAAGGAAAACTTGAAACAAACCCTATACCGATCCTATGTCTCGCCAGAGTGGTATAGTAGGCCAAAACCTCCTTTCTAAGGAGAGGCCTATGGCCAGCAGTGGACTTTTGATGATGATTACTTTGTACACTGATTGTGAGCTCTGTGACAGTCAGAAATTCTGGTTAAACTAGACCAACAGTGGATTTCTGTCTGCAGTCACGCAATTATTTGTCCTGGGTCTGAATCGAACCAATAACCTCCGGTTTAGTAGTCAGGGTCACTAACCACTAGCGAGACCAACTATGTTTTTAGAACTGAGGCAGTGCCGGATTAAGACTACTTGATTCCCTAAACAATCCACGCTTGGGCCACCCGCCCCCTCCTTCGGTCTTTGAAATAAGTTTTACGTATTTATTACAGCGATCATTACATACCTTAGAATAGGTATTAGGTACATAGATAAAAAGGGTTTACGAGGGCTACATTTCCGAATAAAACTGCAGTCTTGCACTTAACTGAATTGCTAATTCAACTTTTATTAGCAAACTGTTGCACAGATCAATTCCGAAATTCGATGGAAGTTTATATTTATTTGTTAGCAAATAAAAAACAGGTTTAAAGTAAAAAACGTTTTCCTTTACACAATTTTTTATTGCACTGGAAAATACGTTTGCATCAATGTCTCATAAATATGTATATTTATTGGCGAATAACAACAGAATACTATTCGTTCTACTCCAGCAGATTCAGGGCTTTCTAGAAACTTCCTTGTAACACTCAGTGCAATATTTGCTGCCAAGCGATTGGGGAACTTATACACTCCTGTGGCAATACAGGGGAAGGCGAACGAGCGAATATTGTAGTCTTTTTGAAATGAATAGCATTTTTGATAGCACGATTCCAGTTTTGATGGTGATCCATCTTGAGGGCCTACTGTGTGGATTACGTCTGAAAACAAAACAAAAATTTTTTATGAAAGAGCGGGCCTTCACCTGATGGAAAGTGATTCCCGCTGCCCATGAACGCCTGCAACTCAGGAGTCACAAGCGCGTTGCCAGCCTTTGAGGAAGGAGTACGATCTTTACTTGAACGTTTGAAGGTCGTATCGGTCTGGAAATACCACAGACGATAACTTGTTCCACAGGTTGGTAGTGCGAGGCAAAAAGTGTCCTAAAAGAGCACAGTGGTGGAGTGCCAATTACACATATTAAGCGTAATAGCTGATGCTCGGATTTTTTTATCATATAGGGGGGTATGAGAAAGGTGACCCGTGTGGTCGTTTGGTCCCCGCAAACGAGCAGATGATGGGTCTATGGATGCTTGCAACTCAAGAGCCACAGAGTGCGTTGCCGCATTTTTAACCCAACACCCCTTCAACTCTCTCCCCATCGCTTGAACTTCACTCGGTGAAAAGCAATGAAAAAATCAATAATAACAATATTTTGGACATCTGACACACAACGCCATCTGGTTTCAAACTAAGCAGAGCTTGTACTATGAAAACTTGATTGACTGATAGATTACTTAGTTATTTACTTTTTTGTAAATACGTACATATTTTATATAGGAAACACCCAAACTCCGAAAGAAATATTTGCAGATCATTCAAACATTTGATCCGACCTGGGAATCGCACCCGAGACCTTAGCACAGCAGTCGTATACGCTGCCACTGCACTACCGAGGCAGTCATGTGTAAATGCACACTTAGTTCGGAAGGACTAGTTCGCTAGGACTTCTCCTTTACGGTCTTTTGCTTACATTTCTCAATCAAGCTTTAAATGAGGTACATAGTCATGTAACATCAATAGTTGTTTTATAGAAGCACAACTTTCAGACCAAAATAGTTTTTAACTGCTTGTCATAAAGTAGTTTTTTTCAATGTACTGTTTAAGCTACACAGTACATTCCCTCAAATTAAATATATGAATTTAAAAAGCGTCTAGTATTACATTGTTAAGTTACGGCGATTAAAAAAAAAACTGACATTCCTACCTATTTGGTGTTTTTGTTAAAAAGGTTTTCCTCCTCGATGTGCGATCGCTTAGAAATTATCAAGGTCATCTACATGTTTCACATCTAGTTATGTGAAGCATGTAGAAACCTTGATAATGTCTAGAAGTTTTTTTTAGAAGGTATATTTCTGTATTTAATTCACATAGTGCAATAATAAAGAGTAATCTATCCATCAATATGTAAAGAAATTTCTTTGTACCCCTTCTTTGTGGTACGGGAGGGGCAAACGTGCAGACGGGTCACCTGACGGCAAATTCTTAGCACCCATTTTTAAACAGTAAAGTTCATGATAGCATATCATATTTGGTATAATTTATGTTTAAATGCAGAAGAAGTTAAAGTTTAAAAAATAATGTGTGCTTTATGGACAAAAAATATGTAAAGACGGTTATTTTGAAAACGGTCGAAATTCGACCGCTATCATTCACTAGTTAACACTCTATCATTCACAAAACAAATATAGAACAAACAAAAGTCTTTTGACTTAAGCGTATATCAACGTTTCCGAAGCAGTATTATTTCTTATTTATTATTATATAGTATTACGCACATTTAGCTCTCAAATTATAAGCACCAGTTATCTTGGCATCCCCAGTACGGCATCCACCAAGAGTTCTGCACTCTTCCTGCAAACAATAAAGTCAAATAAACAAATAAACCCATGTTCGCAATGATAATAAATTGATTGATCGATGAATTGAGGAAAATATTAAAAATTAGTCACCATATTAACCGCAGTATGCAGTAAATAACATTGGAACACTAATTACTCGTATTATTATTATACTTTTAATTTATTTCTTAAGACATAGTTGAACAATTTTCTTTATCGGAATGTCGCTGGAACCTATTTTTTCCAGTCGATAATAACCCGTATTTAAAGAACATTTACGAACCCTTTTTAATAGCCCTGCGATGCTGTCTTTACTTGCTTGCCTGCCTTGCTTATAAAGGAATTTGAATATAGGTAATATTTTCGCGAATGACGCCAGCTGAATCTGTGTTGTAGAATGAAGGACTTACTTCCAAAAGAGGGCCTGCAGCATCGTGTATGATAGAGTCTACTCCACCGTCATGTTTGAAAATGGAGTTGGCGGAATTTACGATAGCATCCACCTGAAAAACATTTATCTCCTTAAATTAAAAAATGTCTCCAGTAGTTTGTCTATAGTGAGTAAAACGGAGTGAGGGGTCTATGGAAGTTCCTTTCGGTTTTTACTAAATTAGCTTCAACTGAAGTGTAGGAAAAAAGTCTTGTTATACATTGTTCGGTCTCGCTCCCATCAGCTCAGAAAGTGTAACGCGCGATAAGGAACTTTGTTCCAAAAGTGTTATAAGGCTGAAGAGTTTCATTTGTATAGTTGAGCGTGGTTATCCCGGTTTTTATTTAAATCATTTGTTACATTCCGTAAGCATTGGTAGTCTCCATTGGTTACTAGTTAAGGCATTTGGAAATCGATAAAAAAGGCTAAGCTGCTTGATGCCAATTCGCGTCTAAGAACATTCGTAAACTGAATGCCCGCACCCCGCTTGCTTCACAACGACCGATGAATTCATTGTTTGTTAGGCCGTGTACGGGGAATACCCGCGTGATCCCTTTGCACATGATATTTATTTAGGTAAATGTGATAAAAAATTACCAATATCTCTATCAGTGGAAGATTTACCAGCAGGTTGAGTAGACTGATTTTAGAGGACGGCAAATTTGGCCCAATTTTTTTTTGTCTGTGCGTTGTTTGTACGTCGCACATAGGTAGATTTCGACGATTAGGCGGCAAAAAGACACTTCCAGGAATCTATCCCCACTATCCCCACCCTTGGGCCATGTGCCATGAATTATTTACAGGTAGTCGAAACTTGACCTCCGTTCCCGGTGTACGTTACAGTTCTCGACACGCTCTCTGTGCAACTTCTCTTACCTTACCTTAGTGAAAGTGATGGATTCGCATAATTCAGGTATGAATCTTTAAAACTATATATAATACTTGTGTTTTATTACAGATTTTCTTTTTTTTTTCACTTGTAAGACAAGATATTTTTTGTACAAATTTATCATTGATTTTCAATTTCTCAAGAGTTTTAACTATACTTCAGGGTCCGTCCCACCTGTTTTTTTTCTTTAACGGTATAAACAGGGTCTAAGTATTATAGTTAAAAAAAAAAATTGCCGCTAGAAACCGCAAATCTCGGCAAAATCCTTAATCAAAGGTTTTTTGTAAAAAAACAATTTTTTTTTTCTAAAGCTTCTAAAATATAGTTTTCTTTAATATTATTTAACGGGAATTAACGCGATCTCTTATTTAGGGTATTACATACCTCTGGTTTGCCTGACGTTAATTATCATGGAACGCGAAAGTTTAAAAGTTAGTATAGTTTTCTTTGTTTTAGGGTCATCAAATACCTCTGGCGTGAAGGTAGTGACGAAAAAATATTTATTTGACCTAATGCAGGGACAAAACTTACCTTCTTTTGATGCGAAATTGGATTTTTTAGAGAATTACTTGCTGGTGTGCTATGGTGATACAGAAGACAATAAAAAACTCTTAAGCATACATTTTCATACGTTAGATCGTAAATGAAACAAAGATGGTTGAAAGCACATAAAAATAAAGAGTTTTTCGAAAAAAATAATAGTTCTTCGTTAGGTGGAACCTTTGAGATTCTGATTGAAACGACTCATCGCCAGGGTTGTCCAAGTAAATCGTTTGCCGATTCGAGTGAGCGAAGCAAGAGAAGGAAAACAGGAGAAATACCTTCTTCTGTGGATCATGAAGTAATAGTCCATGCTGCGCAAGTCATTTTACAATCAGATGGAAAAAGAAATGCGTCCAAAGTCCTGAAGGACATAATCAATTCGCCAACAAAAGCCAGTCAATACAAAAAGGCTTATTCTAAGGTTGATGAAGCTATCCCTCCGTTGACCCCCTTCAAAGCACTTAAGATGTTTGTTGAGGCTGATCTCACACGTAGACAATATGAAATAATAAGAGCAACAAAAGACATTTCCCTTGTTATGACCTTTTGTTGAAAGCGAAGCAAGAGTGTTACCCGCTGAAATCGGCTTTACGGGTAACGGCTACCTGCGCGGAAATGGACCTTCAAAGCCTAATTGATCACAGCGTTACGCGCTTATCGAAATTCCTGGAAGAAGTTTTGATAACACTTAATTCTAATGAAAGACAATCATTAACTATTATATTGAAATGGGGTTGTGACGGCTCACAACAAACGCGGTATAAGCAGAAATTTACGTGAGATGTCGACTCTGATGCAAATATATTCTTGAGTTCTTTTGTTCCAATCCAAATTGTCTGTGGAGAACAGGGCAAAAAGGTTGTATGGCAGAATCCTACACCTTCGTCACCACGATTTTGCCGACCGATTAGATTTCGCTTCGTGAAAGAATCGACAAATATCACTAGAGAAGAAATAGCACATGTAGAAAATGCACAAAAGCGCCTGACCGCAACAAAAGTTGATATTAATTCTAACGAATATACGTTTCGGCATATTATGAAAATGACGATGATTGACGGCAAAGTGTGTGTATTTTATTTCGTTATTTTACATACCTCCAATTTTGATATATCTCCTCTGTAAAGAGAAACCTTCTTACAAAAATCTTTATTTAAATAAGGATTAATTTTAATTTTACTGAACTGTCTGCTGTCGTCTAGTGTACGTGGTTTTCCTCTTAAATACTTGTTTTTGGAATAGTAATCGCACCACCGGTCAATCGACTTAAGACTTACGTAGCCTTCAGAATTCATTGTATTTACACTTGCATAAATGCTTAACACATGCAAAGAAATTTCAAGCAAATTTCTTAGTTATTTAACTTTATAAAGAACTGACAATTAACGGTGCACGTAAAATTAATGTTCGTAAATCGCGGCGAAGTTATGCGCTCTTTTCGTGCCAGCTCACAGATTATAATTCTATACTATATACTTATGTTTTCAATATAAGAATGTTCTCTGTGATACTTAATTAGCGACGGATGACATCATTGCTTGGGCTGTACAAATACTTAACTTTTAATCGATTAATGTGTTGTATTCTCTTTCCGATTTTAGATTTAAAAACACGAAATACACCACGACACATAAATGATCTCGATACCAAAGTTACAAAATATAATATAAATATATTTTGTTATTGTATCACTTTCATAACACAAATTAAGAGGAATAAAAATTATTTTAAATTAAGTTCTTCGTCTAAAGAAACGCTGTTGAAATTTGACAATAGATAAACTGATGTTGCCAATAAAAGAAATTTTGCTTGTAGACGGGTTATTAAATTGCTACATGACAAGCTCTTAGCTTTTAATTCTCTTTTTGTTACGCTTTTGTTAAATATTAAATGTTAACAGGATATTAATTGATAAGTGTCTTAACACAAAGCTTGACCTACTTAAATTACTTACACGACTGTTTCTGTGACTAATTATAGGGAGTTTTCGTAAATATGCAGATAACACTATCTGTCATTCAAAAGGGTTATATTTTGATAATACGATATAAATAATGACTTTTTGTGTTATCAAAGCCTAATTAATTACCTAGTATTTATGTGACCTCTTTTTTACTCTTATCAGATTAATACTATAGTAGTTCACTATGCTGCGTCATCTATTGCTCTTGTTTTAAGGCGTAGTTTTAATCCTTGTACTATTGATATGTATATTATCTTTCTTAATCAATAATCCATTAATTATCTACCCACAATCAGTGACACTAGCATATTAAGGGTTTTTTATAAATGAGAGAAAAAAATGTCGTTAGTAAAATATTTGAATCCTTTTACCATTATTAGGGAATATATTCAAAGGCCGATCGAAGCATTTGCTGTGAAACAGTACATGGGATATAGGAAGAAGACTGATGATAGTATAACGAATGTTAAAGAGTTGGTGTACAGAATTGCTGTAATCATATTGTTTATTACGGCTATATTGTGGACATCAATATTTATGTATGTTGGATTTTATAATATTTATATGCCAAATGTTACTCATGTGAGACCGGTGCATTTTCAATTCAAGTAAGTAAGACTTTATTACATAGTCAAACTTTTTTTATTTATGTCACATCCACATCACTGACACTCATTTTTTTTAAATTTCTTGAGCTTGAGTTCTGACCTCAGTACCTACCTAAGTTTTTTTGGTGCTATAGCGTTTACCAGTGCCAATTAAAAAAAAAAGTCAGCTCTATTATTGATTTTTAAGACTCATTTTAAATGCCATAAACCAGTACCTTATGAAGTAAAGGAGTTCCTATACTAGACTTGCCATGTATTTAATATTGTATATACATATTTCAGTTGTTGTTGATTGGTGATATCTTCAAATCACATAATATAAAGGTAAAACCACTTAGGTTATCCTTAAAATTGTAATCATCAAATTATTTATCATAAAATTAAATAAATTTTAGTATTATTATTATTTATTTTTCTAACAGTCAGAGAAAGATGTTTGAGTCAAGCAAGGCAGATATTTTTATGCAGGAATTTGCTGCCCAATTAAAATCCAACTAATTTATAAGTCTACTCTATCTGTATCTTATGGTTTATCTATAAATATGGACCTAGAAAGCATGTTTAATCTCAGATAAGAAGTGACATTTCAAATCTTTTTTATAATTATATTATTAAAAGTTCTTATCTTTTGCTTACACTTTATATTAGCTTGACCTGTATATCTAAAGATGCCATAAGTATATAGGTATTTATTGCAATCTTACAACTGAATTTTAACCAATTTCAAGACATGTTTCTAACTAGATGGCGTTGTTTGTCAGATGTCCGAAAGTATTACTATTATTAACCACACAATATTTGTTCTGGGTGGGAATGGAACTCTCAACCACTGGTTTCGGTCAATATCTCTATTTAGACAAACAATTAGAGCAACAATTTTACTAACATAATTTGAAATGTCCATACTTTTGCATCTTTCTGCAATATCCAGTTAGAATTTGAGTGTTACAGAAAACCTCTGAGATAAAATCTTAGGTAGATTTGTTGACTTAATTAATTGATGGGTTAGTTGGTCTGGTAGCTAGTGATCTTGACTGCTATGTTAGCAGTAATGGGTTCGATTCCCACCCATAACAAAAAATTGTGTGATGTGCATGATTATTTGTTTTGTGTCTGAATGTAATTTATCTATGACATGTATAAGTAAGTTTATCAAGCAGTCTGGTTACCATACCAGGCTCTGTCTCACCCATTTTACACACGGCCATCTGATCCCAAAGATCAGATGGCCGTGTGTAAAATGGGTGAGGTTATTATTACCTGATATGTATAAATTAATATTGTTTTATACAAATAAATGTTACAGGCCATGTGAAGACAAATCAGGAATATGCTCATATCCATATGCATATGTTCCACTGACAAGGCAGAGTAGTATCCTGATGCCGAAACAGCCATACCGAATCAGGCTGGTCCTAGATATGCCTGAGTCACCGGTCAATAAAGACCTAGGTGAGTTACGGAAATTTGATAAGTAAATCTATCTTAATATTTAATTCTTCTGTATCTTCTTCATGTTTGTAACTTAACTCCTCCTAAACCGCTGGACCGCTGGATGAAATTTCGTCTGTATATTTCAAAGGGTTTTCTGGGTGGGTGGCGCTGCTGTCGGTATATCACCAAATTTGTCACTTTGTTTATTATTTCTAAGGCGGTATGAAGTTCGCCAGGTCAGCTAGTATATTACATAAATGTTGAGTAGGTTTGTGTCATCATCATCATCATCATCAACAGCCTTTAATAGTCCACTGCTGGACATAAGCCTCTCCTTAGAAAGGAGGTTTTGGCCTACTATACCACGCTGGCCAGACGGGTTGGTATAGGGTTTGTGTCAAGTTTTCCTTCTCTCTGCAGTGTTGTTGTTCTGCGTCGTTTTTTCCCTTAGTTGACTCTTACAACACCCACGGGATGAATAGGGGTGGTGACAATCTGTATTCTTAATCCGTCACCACACGGTAGGTTTGTGTACGCTTCAAAAACTCAAAAATTTCTGCACCGATTGACCCCTAATTTTGACACGATGTACAATCCGCTTCAAAGTTTAATTTTGTTTTTGATTTCTTATCAATGCAATCACATTGTGACGAGAAGCGAAGCGTGCAAAGTACAGCTAGTATATTTATTATAACAGAATGCTATGTGTAAAGAGGTATGTCGGAATTGAACTAACGAAATTACCAGTTCAACCTCAAACTCAAATTCTTTATTTCATAAAAAAATAAAAATTATTTGAAATCGTCTCTTGTGTAGACTAGTCATAGATCCACACACACAATAGCATCAATCTCTGTGCTAGTTCTAGTTCTAGGGACTTCCTTCCTAGGTTATACCATGTACCCTAAGAAGTCCCCAAGAAATAATAATGCTAAGTGTATTACTTGCAATCTTAAAATACATTTAAAAAAAACTTTTGAACTGCATTGGAAATTTTGCCATGAACACTGACATGACACTCTTACAAATTTCTATGACATTTCCAAAAAAATTGGCAATATTAAGTTTAAATTGAGTGGATTAAGCTATACTAATACACATAATATACAACAGCACTGCAAAGAGAAGGAAAACTTGAAACAAACCCTCTACTAACCCGTCTGGCCAGCATGGTATAGTAGGCCAAAACCTCTTTTCTAAAGAGAGGCCTATGTCCAGCAGTGGACTATTAAAGGCTGTTGATGATGCAAACACAGTACTTTTCTTCAATAAACAATATATTTATTCACTTACAAGCTAAATATTTTGAGCTAAAGAATCATCAGGCACCGAAATACACAACAACTTACATTAAAAACTCAATCAGATCACACGTTTTCCTTTTGGTAGTGAGAGCGTGTAAAGCTTTTATACAAGGAATAGTTAGTCTTGTAAAGTTCGCGTTCTTAATATCCGAAATTTCAAGGTATTTTTATGTGACCCGGACATTGTTCTCGAGTGTATAATGGCTTTGGGTATTAATTTTTGGATTTTTAAACTTAAAGATTTCATGACGTCCTATAGAGCTTTGTTTCATTTTTAATGGAGAGGGTTTTAACAAACATAGGTAGGGGGCAGCTAATTCTATAACAGCATACATGCAGCAGTGGACTAGTAAAGGAGATGATGATGTAAAGGTTTGGCTAGAGAGGCGACGTAGCAGGCCTCTCCTATCGGCGACAACGAGAGATTACTCATTTCAGCGTATAGCTACCACAATTAGAAAAGTTCGTTTCAAATTTGGGACACAGTTAGATTTACAGTCTTTAAGTGCTCGTAAGCTACTTCGATATTATACTATTTCAAGCAGACAAATCTTTTAACACATCTGTTTGAAATTTCCAGGGATGTTTATGGTGTGTATACAGATGCGAGCCAAAGGCGGATATCTAGTGTCCTCGTCTTGTCGATCAGCCATGATTAGATACAGGTAGGACTGTTTAATTATTTCACATGTGACTGTGATATTACTATAAACATAATTGCAAAAACAAAGACAAAAAAATGCCATTAAAATCAATCAAAATTCTTTTTACCAAAGATAAGAAGAAGATAAGAAGAAAATATTATTTTTAAATCTTTCGCGAGTCGAGCTCTGGCGAAATAATAAAAATAAGCCGCAGTGGTTTTGTAAATTAGTCATAGTTGAATGATTTATAAATCATATGATTTACCAGAGGTTATTGTGATTTTATTAAATCCTTACCAAGGTCACAGTAGGTGTACCGACAATTAGGTGACCCATCCGTTTCTTTGCTTCTTTATAAAAAAAATATAGATATAAGTATTAGTATGTTAACGTAATGTAATCTTTTTCTTCGTTGCCACCAGATCCTTGCTCCACAAAACAATGCGAACGTTCGTATTATCGCCGCTGTACCTTGGTGGACTGGACGAGGAGAAGCAGCAGCTCAAAGTGGAACTGTTCAGTGACTTTGAAGATGATCCGGTAAGACACCAGAAGAAAAAAAATCTTCATTTATATTTATATAAATTATTTATTTATTATGTAAAAAAAAACAATCTAAAACATATATCGTGTAAAAATTTGTGTGTTTAATCAGTGCAGAACTTTTGAGTTTTTGAAGCGAACACAAACCTAGTGTCAATTACCAATGACGGGAGTGTTCGTCTAGTAGTTAGTGACCTTGACTGCTAAGCCGGAGGTCGTTGGTGCGATTCCCACCCAGGACAAATATTGTGTGTTGAGCACGATCATTTGTTCTGTGTCTAGGTGTAATTTATCTAAAATATGTATGTATTGCAAATATTTATTTATTTATTTATCTCTTTATTGTACACCATAAGGTATTATATATATATACAGATATTAAATACATTTCGGTATAACAATAGGCGGTCTTATCGCTCACGGCGATCTCTTACAGACAACCTTTATACGGATATAGTCAAAAAAGTTAGGGTAGCCTGGGATGTACAATTACAACAAATTGAAAAAATTAATAAAAAATACTACTAAGAAACATAAGGTTACTAATACAAGTATATACGTTTACAGTATATTATATATCGAAACAGAATTTGGGTTCGATTTAAAAAGTAATGTAAAACCGTTGACCTTTATCAAGGTCAAGGCTCTACAGTCTTTATATAAGCTAAGAAGGTAATAACGATTAAATGAAACATAAAACAGTTAAGGAGTTGACTTGTTTTTAATAGTTATTTCAGTAATGTTTGGGGGGTAGGTGAAATTACGTCTGTTCGCTAAGGAATTACCATTATGAGAAGAACAGACAAGAAACTCATAAGGTTTTCTTTTTCAACAGTCAAACATTATTACAATTTCATTTACTTCAACTAGAAAAACTTAGAAAGTTAAAACTCAACATTTAAATAACTATTTTTCAACACTATTTCTTAACAAATTGACTTTAACTCAATAACTATCGAAATAATAGCAAGACACTAATTTGATTTGGAATCCGGGGAGAAATTGGACAAAGGTTCAACACTCACTTGTTTTCCCGCTCAAAATCCGTCACAGACTCCCTCTCAATAATGTTTTTCAAGCCCACCTGCCGCCACTCTGGCGGCAACGTCTACTTGCGCGTCAAAACGGAGGCAGATGGCGCTAACGTATTTTCGTAATATTAAATTTACCACAAATAACCATATTAAGAATTCCAAATCAAGCCTTAATTATTTAAACAATATTAAAAATAAGTTCTGATAGTCTAAAGCAATCAAAACATTTAAAATAGTAAAAACAACTTACATTGAAAGTACTCACAAAGACTTGCATCAAATTAACTCACCAAAATTAAAACTTCACGTTAATACAGTATTATGAATTACAATCTTGTCTAAAAATTCTAATTAGATTTTAGAGAGTGAAATTTATAATCAAAAATAATTAATAACAATAATCAATTTAATTAATTTCCGGCGCCTCCAAAACTCCGCGGCGACATATACATACAACTAATAAATTTAAATACATACAGGCAGAGTTACATAAATACACAAATTCCTCTATGATGCCAAGTAATGATTAGTGACTAGCTTTTTAAATGTTTGCAGTGACTTGGCTTGCCTAATTGCTTCCGGTAGATTATTCCACAGTCGAACTGCTTGCACTGAGAACGACTTGTCAGATTCTCTGATTCTCTGCCGATCTCAAGGACCTGCAATGTGAATTATGCAAAAACTCAAAGCGTTCTTTGAGATAAGTTGGAGTATTTACCATAGACTCTGCCCAGTTTGGGATATAATTAATTCTAAAACTGCTGGTAATTTCCAGGCGAATCCAGCCACCGATGTATACGTGGAGCTTCAGTCGCGTTACGCCCAGGTGTACTCCAGCGAGCTGCAAGTCCAGGCGCACTTTACTGGACTCAGGTGGTTCATGTTTAACTGGCCCAAAATATCAGCCATGTTTGGTAATTATTGTGTATTGATTTCTCTATATAAGTTAGACGCTGGTAAGGGTCAACATAGCTTGGGCAGCTAACTTTATGAGCACTCTTAATAAGTGTGAAGAGGAACGGGTGTTGAATATTTTTAATACAAGAGGGATGCTCCGCACAGGGGCATGATCATGTCTGGCGAACCTAGGCCCAACGGTTGTTGTTAGGAAGTTAAATATAAAATAATTGTTGAGGGAACTATTATTGCGCAATGCAGGATTAGTTGTTACGTAGTTCTGTGTGTCTTCGTTAGATGGTGTTGAAATATGTATGGCCCCATGTGGATAAAATATTATTTATTACTCATTACAACTGACGACCGGATGGCGTAGTGGTTTGTGTAACGGATTGCTATAGTAAAGGTCGCGGGTTCCCGCTCAAGTCAAACATTTGTTGTTTTTTCGGTGTTGTATGGGTGGTGGTGTTTCTATGTATAATATATATATGTCATATACAAAGGACTAGATGGCGTTGTGTAAATGTGGTAGAATATTGTATTAACTGTAAACGAAAAAAATTAAATGCCTCGATTCAAAAATCTCTTTAACGGTTAGAGCTGAGTATCTTGAATGGTTGCACAGATTAAATTAAAGCTATGAACACTTTGGATCATAAGAAAAAGCCAAAACCATTGCAATAATAAATTAGTACAGCACATGTGGAACGTATGTGTGAGTGTGTGTGCGTTCGTGAGTGCGTGCGTGCGTGTGTACGTGCGTGCATGCATGCGTGTGTTAGTATGTATATGCTCACCAAAGAGGATGTCGAGTGATCAAGGAGAAAGGAAGAAGAAAACTTACTTCACCGACCTGAAATAAATTTGGGAAAGGGTAGGAAGATGATGATGATTTCTTGATCAAGTCACTTACAAACAAAAGAAAACTAATTTATAGTGATCCGTTACGAGTTATGATTGTACAGACAGATGCACAGATCTATGGAGTGTTATTTTTGTGGAAGGGGGTTGCATACTATTTAGTATAGTCGTCATCGTAGGACTACAGTTTTCAGCTCTGTTTAAATGAAAAAAAAAACATATTCGCCATTAGAACCCCTGCAATTCGAGCAGAAATGTGCTGTGCCTATGTTTTTCCTAAGTAATATAATTCTAATTAAGTCATGTTTAATCTGTTACAGGTATTTCTACCAATTTATTCTTCGTGTCCTTTGTGTTCATACTTAGCTGGTATCACCTACAAGATGGGTTACCCGACTTTTTTAAAGTAAGTAATAAATAAATGGATATTCGCTTTATAAAAGTAATAGCTTTTGTCGATGGCTCCGCCCGCGTGTATGTCGATTATCGGTAATCAAAATATCTAAATACCAAATTTTTATTAAATCGGTTATTGATTCCCCATATAAACTTCCACCCCCCTTTTTATCCCCTTAAAGGATCATTTTTAGGATAAAAACTATCCTATGTCCTTTCGCATCAAACTATCTTAATTTCATGTAAGTCGGTTCAGCGATTTAAGCATGAAGAGGTAACAGACAGACAGACACACTTTCGCATTTACAGCTTACCTATCTTAAATCTCGTAAACATAATTATATGTTATGGAACCTGATAGTTTTTAAGTTAGTAATGTTGTGTTCTGTTTTCCAGAATAAATTTCGTCCAGCGGTGAAGACTGAAGGTGACGAAAAATTATACATTGGCAAGGTGAAGTTGGAAAGAGAAGGTGAGTTGAAGATGGTTTATGGCATAGGTGAGTATGATTTATTCACCTCTGCAGTTACACCTAGTTGAAACACACCCATTATTTCTACGACTTTAAGCTAATAATGGGTGTTAATAATTCTCTTTATTCAAGTAACTTCGACGCATACAAAATGGAATACATATAAAAACTTTCAAATAGAAGTTAAAAAAAAAAATATATATAATATAATATAATAATTTCACACATCTCACACACGGCCATCTGATCCCAAACTAGGCAGAGCCTGTACTATGGTAATCAGACTGCTGATAAACATACTAATATATTTCTAAATACATACATAATATAGATATATTACACCCAGAAACAGAACAAATGATCGTGCTCATCACACAATTATTTGTCCTGGGTGGGAATCGAATTCACGACCTCCCGCTTAGCAGTCAGGGTCACAAACTACTAGACCAACAGGCCCGTCATGACATTAATGAATCCTAGTCTTGTTCTATTTTTTTTATATTCGGAATTGGAATCTTGGAACAGTGGTTCATATAGAGTCGAGCTCACCAGAAGGCCCACTCTGCCAACTATCGATCTCACAACGTATTGTAACCGAAAATTGAATCAGTAATCTGCTAGTCTTAGAATTACTTTTTAAATACCTTTTATGATAGTTGTGAGGTCGGAAGTGGTTTGAGACCGAATTGTTATTAATTGGCATTCAGCTATCATAACCAAAATTCGATTGGTAAAGAATGCTGATTATTAGTCCCTTCCCTTTAATCACTTTAATACCAAAAGCAATGTTGTGCGCGGTATGCTAAACCTTAAATTTTTTAGATCGTAACATTTTTAGATCGATTATTATTTATTGTATAGTTGTATAGGTGTAGTGTCGTATTAGTTAGTGCTCCAGAACCTCTGTTATTTACAATGATTCTATTCGTGAAAACCTGTAATTGGCTTGATGTAGCAATCAATCTGTACATTTCATTTTTGTAGCTGTTGGTTTTCCTAACTGAAATAAATAAATAAATAAATTAGTTTTTATTGTTAAAAATCCCCAATAAAACATTGAATTGGGGTATGTTGGGGATCGCAATTAAATTCCGCAATGATTTTAGAATCGTCATACGGAATAATTATTGTCTTGTCCACAATTAGTTGTACCGAGTCAAAGTTGGTAAGTTTAAAAAATTAAACAACACAACAGTAATTTTCTTGGTGTAGAAGTTGTTTACAACAAATCAGAACCCTCCCTTCCCATCTTCCTCCAAACACACTTTGCCAGTAAGGATAAGGAAATACTAAGGATTAGAACTTGCGATCCACAGTTTACGGGTTCGAATCCCGCATAGAATACGACGAACGATAGCTAGCCTATCTATCTGCAAAATGAATCTTGATAATTTTCTTTAAGAAATTCGTACTGTGAAGTCCTAGGTTCTATTCCTGACAATAATAAATGATATTATTTCCAGACTCGGCGTTATTCGAAGAAGATACGCTTCTCAAAGAGTTCCAACAAATAGAACCGAAAGAAACGAAGAAGACTTAAACGTGATGTTATTATTATAATATAGTATATTATTTTATTATTTGCATTAAAGCGAAAGTAATGTAACCTAGCTATTCGACATTCCATTTAACGGGTTCGAATCCATTCATGACAAGGGTGGATGTGGGGGGGTCACGACCCTTGTTAGTCTGGATTTGTATCCTGCTATTTAAGTAGGTACTGAAATTGGAGCTTGTCCTGAATTAAAAACTTGATCCGCCCTTGTCTTCTGACACAAGAGAATTTAACATAGAGACTAAAAGTGCGGTAGGCGAATGTCAAGAACAAAACAAATCAATAGGCATTTTAATTTAATTTACAATGAAATAGTAATAATATTTCGGAGATCACACAACACCATCTAGTTTCAAACTAAGCAGAGCTTGTACAATGAAAGCTAGATTGACTGATAGAATACTTATATACTTTTTTTAATAAAATGGATAAAGGTCTTATTTATATTTATATATATATCAATGTTTATTGTCCATCATCAAGTTGTACATACACATTGTCAGTAATACAGAAAAGATTACTACTACTACTACATTTAATAGACTAAAAAGTACTGTAAATTTATACCACCAATGATATACCAACGATAATTTTATTGTGTATTCAAGATATACATTATATTTTGTATGTATGTATTTCGAGGACCCGACAGGGGTCCTATTCAAGGAGTAGAGAATCCCGCTGTAACGGCGTTACATTTTATTGTTGCACAAACACAATGTCTAAAAGACTTGCTAACACACAAATTTTCTCTGTTATCTTTACTCATACGGTATTGCGGTTTTCTGTGAGGCCGTGTTATCATTCCGGTTGAGCCGGCTGGATTCATAGCTAGAGTTTATCAAGAGGACGCATGCTGCTTCTTAACCTGTTACCTAACAGTTGTCTACTTAATTTGTTCTTAACTTGACACATCTCGGCTGTCTGATTTCTAACCAGGCAGAAACCTGTACTATGGTAACCAGACTGCTGATAAACATACTTAAATATTTCTAAATATACATATGATAGATGACTGTTCCAATGGCGTAGTGGTTTAAGCGGTCACCTTGCCGATTTCTACTGCGCTTAGTGTTGTGGGACAACAACCTGTTGTTCTGAGTCTGGGTGTTCTTTGTGTCTATTGAATGAATGAATTAGTAAAGTCCCCCGTCACACGGGATATATTTTTACAGCGGGAGTTGTCTTTAAAAATAATAATTACACCCAGACACAGAACAAATGATGTTTATCACACAATTATTTATTTAGCTTAGCAGTCAGACTGCTAAGCTAAATAAACAACAATAGAACAAATTATATTAAAAAAAACTAAAAAACACGCTTTTGTAACTATCCGAACTAAAAAGTGATTTAATTATTTAAGTTTGAAATTTGACTGGCATTACACTAAGATACCAGTCAAATTTCAACCTTAAATAATTAAATCATTGATAACATTAACAATTTCTATTATTTAAAAAATAATTGGATGAATTAAAGAAGAAGAAATAAGTGTTTATAAGGTAGAAATAAAATGCTGTTCTTTGTTCTGCTGCCAATTTCTAAATGCGAGCCTTTTGAGAATTATTAAAATAATTCTTGTACTTAAAAATGGCTTATAAATGAATGTTATGAAGCGAATTATTCTAGTGACTGAATACGTTAATAAAAAAATATATATTTTATTAATGTTATTTTAGTAAATATATAAAAATATTGCAAAATGCGTGATGATTTTTATAACCGTTCTTATTTAATTTATATAGGTATATTTAGATATTTTAAAACATTATTTTATGTGCAATAAACCTTACCTGGGCTCGATAGTATAAGTTATTTTTTTATTAAAGTTATTTTATCTATGTTAACACTAGTTTTTTTTACATATATAATTCACAAAAGTGATGTACAACCACAAATGCACAACAAACATGAATATAATACTATTCTGATTGACATCTACAAGATTTGAATCCTGCATGCATAGAGAGAACACGGGGTACAGCTGTCTGTAAGTGTAAGCGATACAGGCAACGAGAGTTAGTTTAGTCAGTTATTACTGCCGTCCATAGCCACCTGCAATTGCGTTGCAGCACAAGTGCGTTGTCGCCCTTTTAGTGCTTCCCCCAAAGTTAGGAGGGGGTTTATTGGGCTTCCGGTAACCACAGTCACTTTATGAGAATCATCGATGCTTAACGGTTTTCTGTGAGGCCATGTTTTGTTTTTTGAGTTTCCAACAAATATAATAAAAAACAGTATATAATGACCATTAATAATGGTCATTATATACTGCAATGTACTCACTCGATTACAGGAGACTACAGTATGCAAACTAAAATAACAACAAGCACTTACATACTAGGCACAAAAACTTGAAGCTATCAAAATAAAATAAAAAATTACATAATGACAACGTAAATAACACAAAAAAATATAATAACAGTTGATTAAAACTTTTAAGTTATTGTTATATAACAAAGACCGAGAATAATAATATTTAAACACCAAATAAATAGAGATAGGAATCAACTGTTACACAATATTTCTCTTAAGGGTTTTCTATACTTTAAATAAGATTTAGTGAGATTTACATTCATTGTCTTAGACGAGATATGACATTGCCTGCAGATTCTTGGCACAGTAGCATTATATCCAAGATTAGGTGAGAGTATATAGGCTATATGGCTTGCCTATGGTTGAAGCAAGGCCCTCCCAAGACCATAAAGGGTGTATAAATAAAAGAAAAAGTCAAATCCGAAGAATTTATTAACATGAGAATTAATAGATTGTGTCTTCATCACAATCTGTTGTTATTTACAACCATTTCCATTTACTCGTCTTTTATTTATTTATTTATTATAATTTGGCCGCATTACTTTGGCTAGGTTCTAAAAAAACTGGTCCCATTTTATGGGAACTCGATTAATATATAATTCAAGATTTTGTATGTAGATATATCTTTTAAAAACTCTTGAAAACTAAACTACTACCGATAGTATTGTCACCAACTTCACACCGCTCCTGCTTTACCGACCATGTTTAGCTTTATATAATCAAATTCTGACAACCTTTTCTTTACCGGTGTAACCAATGCTTTTACCAAAATCACTTTGGGCGAATCGAAGTAAAGATATAGCCATGAATAATTACGTTATTATTCACTTGCAGAAGTGGCGTGTAGACAGTGCATTTTTTTATAAATTCCTTATACATTTGAATTTAAATATAAGTATGTTTCATCATAATGATGATGTTTCATCACAATACATACATATGAATTTAATTAAAAATAAAATGATTATAGTAAAAACTAAAATATTGTCTTTGAAAATTCGGTATTTGTAGCACCACATACTGACAGTTCTTACAATAAAACGCTTATTTAAACGGAGCGATACAAATAACAACTCTCCCCCCCCCCCCCCCCCCAACAGAGATGAGCCTGTGATGCCCTGGGATTACTCCGGTCAAGCCTGCTGATATGTGTCGGTAAATTTCTTTTACGAATAAAAAAATGTTTTAAGGGTTAATATCGTTATTCTGAATTATTTTGACACAATGCCATTGACAACGAAACTGATAGTATGTCAGTAATGTTCTAACAGCGCATAAGTCAGGAGTGTTCTATTTACACAAAATAACTGTTCCACTGAAGGCGCTAAATTTTGTGGCTCTCCACACGAAGATGGAATTTGTTTTTGTAACAATCTGTTTAACAGTATGTTAATATATATATATTGTTTGAGCTAAAAGTAGTAGTAGTAGAGTAATTTCCAGTGGCAGTTTTGTTGTTAACACTTAAAAAAAATACTTTGAAAAAAAAAACTAAACTTGTGATTGTGCTAGTTAGCCACCTTCATTCTAAAGTAATGTGATCTTTTTTTGTAGAATGGTTTCAAAATTTTAAAACTGCATAAAAATAACTTTCATATTACTCCAATTGGGTCAGTTTAGTGTGCCGTTTAGCATATTATCTACTTATTTTACCTATGACATGATTACCGGCCTGTAATTTCGTTTGTATAAAATATATCTGTACGGTAAAACGGGATGAAACTCATAATATAATAATTAATTAGAACACTTGTGCGTTATAGAAGAAACGAATGCAGATATATATTATTCTTTAGTGGTTTTGTCTTGGTTGTGTCTCTCACTAAATTGGTTATTATAAAATAATTATTAAAAAAAAAACGATCCATAATTATTACATTCTTTCCAATATTACTTCCAATTCTTTTCATTACAAATCCGACATATGAACGAAACGAATTTTCTTGTTATTTAAATTCTACTACTTCCTTGACAATGTTCATTTTTCTTTTTTTTTAAGTGTGGCAACCCTGACGGTTCGTCTCGGATAATGATGGCGGCATTGCTATAAAAGGTGTACATTAGGCCAGTCACAGAGGCTTTTATGCCAAGTCCATAGGTCGACGGGCTCCTAAAAACTCTACTCACCATTAAATGATATTTTTTTATCTTTTACAATAATCTTCTAGTTTATTGAGTCTATTATTGAGTCTTTACATGAATTAATAGCATATATTTTTTCCAATTTATAAATCATTAAGTTCAGTCGTTCATAGATATAATGAAAACAAAACAGATTTTTTTAATTTTTTTTCATTCAAAATACTGTTTAAACCTAAAACAATTTCAACACCTATTGGTAATTAAAAACTATTTTAAACCCATTGTCAACATAAAATATTTGGCTCCCTAAACCAATAATTATTTTGATTACTAATTTATCCTATTTTTTTTGCTCCAAAATATAAACCTAAAACTTTCAGTCCATATATAAAAAAAAATTAGAATACTGTTCAAACCCAAAGCAAGTCCTTAAAACAAAAAAAAAACATCGAATTTTGGTTACCCGCTTCCCTTAACCAAATAAAAATTAAACCCATGAAATTTTAATATATATGGGTGTTCGGATACTCTTAAACTCACAGAACTTGCAGTCATGGCCAGTGTTGCCATTATCTTATTTGGACGATATCTTTCTCAGCTGGCAGTGGACGCGTACCGGGATAACTCTGGCAACACCATTCCAACGGCCTGGAAAAATTGTGCGATCTAACGTGAGATTGTTTACAACACCGTCCGGCTGGTCGAGCATGAGAGGCGTAGGAAGGGCGAGAGGGGAAATAGGGTATATATTATAGGGAGATAAGTGAAGATGGAAGTGGGAAAATAGTATTAAAGTCAGTGTCGAAAGGAGAGAGAGCTAGTACTGATGAAGGGAAATAATAAGAGATATATACATAAGAAGTAAAAATACTTAAGAATAACATTTATTGCATGCAAATAATTTATGAAATTTAAACAAGTAACCTTTTAACAGCGTGGTATAGTAGGCCAAAACCTCATTTCTAAGGTGAGGCCCATGCCCAGCAGTGGACTATTAAAGGCTGTTGATGTGAAACAAGTAACTTATACTTAAATCTTTTTTTATGTAGCATAGATATCGTGCACTCATTCATTTGCATTAAGTAAAAAGCTGTTATTTTAACATTACAAATACATACTCTTTATTTTATTTATTTGTATAGATAAATATAACTAGCACAAAATGATCTATTCATTATGTATAAACTATACAGGATGCTGTTTTAAATATGTCACAGGCACAAATACGAATATGAAAATGAGTTGATATGGTGCGTACCTCATTCTCAGCCCGTTCTTCATCACTCTGGTACTGAACGTCCAGCTCTGAACTGTTGACGCTATTCTCCCAATCTTCTGACGAGCCTACCGATGAAGCGTCTAGGTCCATTTCTGTTGATAAGAGTAACTCATTTAGTCTTGCATCTCTGTCAGCTCTTGTCAGTGATTGGCTATTTTATATACAAAAAATGCAGTACGCTACCACTGACAGAGGAATATACAGTTTGATCCCTCTATTTTATTTAGAGATAATAAAATAGAGGGATCAAACTGTATATTCCTCTGTCAGTGGTAGCGTACTGCATTTTGATCCACGGTTGATCCACGTAAAAAACGAAGTTTAGCCGTGTCGAAGCCACAGACAACTTAAAAAAGGTCTGAGGATGATGTTTAAAAGATCACAGGGTTAAATAGGCACACATAATAGTATATAACAAAGTACTAACCCAAGACTAGGGGTTCAGGGTGCCTGGCCTGTGGCACAGCTGGCAAACGCAGTGCGGTAGCATTGATTGCCAGGCCCTGGCCAACGTGACCGCGGCTACTGCTGGACGGCTGATGACTCAGGTCTATCATCGCCGGGTCTGGTATCGGCAGCTCCTCAGCGTAACGAACCAGCGGATGTTCCTGGGGGAGGCATCGTCTTATTATATTTAATACACTAGCAGCTTAAAGCTGATGTGTGTATATCATTACACTAGTCTTTTTAAGTGATTATCAAGTCTATTTTTTTTTTATATTCGTGGCACCACATTCTAAATTTGAACTGAATTTGTGGCAACTATTGAAGTTCTTTCTTGAAAAAGAAAAAAGAAAATTATACAATTGAGTAAATTTTCATACAAATTAAAAGTACTGTCGAATGATGACGTCATACGTGTCACGTGACTACGTATAATATGTATTAAATAATGCCGCGTATTTGTGGCCTATTTTTTAATCAAATTAAAAAAAAATGTTTTTGTTTGATTTTAGGGGAAAATAATGAATTAAATGTTACTTTAGAGGTATTATTAAGTATTAGTAAGCATTTAAAACTATTTTTGAAAAGTTGTCAACCACCGGATTTTTTCAAATAATTATGTTGAGTTTTGAACATAATTTTTTCAATTCTAAATCTGTAATTATGAAAATTGGCATACAAGTGAATAAGCGTGTAAAAATAGGATTTGTTTAAAATGCAGTAAAAATAACAACTAATAATTACACGTTTTCTAGAAAAAATAGATGCTTTATAATAATTTGAGCGCCTATCAAATCCGTCAGTTTACCGACTGAATAATTTTAAATCTAAAATATTTTTTTTTTCTTGAATTTAATAATAATATTTAGACAATATAGTATCCAAATATGGTAAAAACTGAATTTCGTTTTTTTTTTAAAACCGATATTATTCTACGATGATGACGACATATTGAGCAAATGGTGACCAAGATTTAGAAGCTTCTAGGATTTAGAATTGCAAACCGCAATTGCAATCAATATTTTACGGTGTAGGAATCTTTAGGGCGTAAACTAATGAACACACGTACATTCAGCGTCAGTGTCGGTTAGTTACTGTTGCCCTCGAACGAGCGTTAGCGATCCGAGAACGGGTGGCCGGCGCCTGCGCATCGTGCAAGGTGGCAAGTAAGGGTCGTTCGATCTTCCCACCACAACGGTAACATTTTACGTTCCCGTTGGTGTAGTCGCTGGTCATTCTGTCTGATGCAGAGTGAGTATAAACATTCTACTTACGGGATGTGACAATTCGCAGATAGGATTTAGCCTTAGATCAATCATCTCTAGCACTGACAAGAAACTTGTGTCAAACGGTTCTGGTAATAACGCTATCTGGAAACATTTGTTAAGGAGTAATTCAGTTTTTATTTTATTTTATTCAGTAGGTACAGAAACAGATGGCAGATTCACATAGTTGTTTGCTAGACAATAAATCTGCAGTCCAATTACACACAAAAATAGCGGGAAGACAGATGAAGTAACAATTTTTTTTTTGGTTGATCAAATTTATTAGAAAAAGAATGTGAAAATAGCTAAATTATACTCTATATACAGGGTGTAAGGGATGGTGTAACGAATACTGGGAGAGGCATATTTTGGCACAAATAGTCCGGATCGTGATACCACAGCCTCACAGAAAACTGCTAATCAATTCTTTTGTTGCTTTTCACAGGGAGAGTGACGTAACCGAAGTAACAACACACCTGCCCCTCTCCCCGATCCCTTATCATTACATATTATCCATCTGTTCGTTTGCCTCCTATACAAAATATGTTATATACCTAATTTGGACACTTTAAATATTAATATCTCTATTACGATGCAATATTTACAATTATAATGCAAATTCCTGATATTAAAATAAACACTAATAATTATTACTAAATGTTTCTTTTTTTATTTAGTAATTTCCTATGGCAAGTAAGTTACTTAATATGATGTCCAAATATTTTAAGAATTGTACCAAATTAATTACATTATTACAACAATTTATAAAGAGTTTAGGGTAAATTAAGTTCCTACCTGATTATTATTGAGTTGCAAGAACATAAGGTCTGGGCATTTAAGGACAGATGACGGAAAGTCCCGAATTTGATTATTTCTTAAGTTACAGTGGACAAGTGCTTCCATTTTGTCCATGGAGTCCGGCAATGTCTCTATGCAGTTGTTCTCGAGAGTCAACCATCTGGAATTTACAATTTAATGGTTACTTTTAAAATAAAGTAGTGTTAGAATATAATAGGGCTTAAACTATGAAAGTGCCGTTGTATAGTAATAGATACTTTGAATTGTCATAAACCTTCATAGTGTGAGATTTTCGTGTGAAACTTTTTTCACATGATACCTATGAGGTTCTTCTTTTGAAAAATGTGCAACATTCGATTTTCTACTTTCAATTGTATTTTTTATTCAGCTTAGACGTGACAGGTGGATAATTCGAAGATCCGAGTCATTATGAGTTCCGACGTGGAACTAACACAGCAGAAACGGCTCGCAATATCAACGCTGCGTTTGGAGAGACGTCTGCTAATGAACGCACCGTGCTTTTTTGGTTTAAACGCTTTCGTAATGGAAACTTCGACTTGAAGAAAAAGTCACGTGGAAGACCGCCCAGGCGAATAACGGTGAATTGAAGGAGATGGTGGAATCCGATCCGAGTCAAACTAGACTAGAATGAGCAGCATAGTTTAAAATTACCCTACCTACAATATTGACTCATTTGCATGAAATCAATAAAATAACAAGATATGAAAAATGGGTGCCTCATGGTTTGACTGATCTGGAGAAAGAAATGCGTGTTGAAACTTTTGTTGCCTCATTGAATCGGTAAAGAAATGAAGGGATATTGGATCGAATTGTCACATGTGACGAAAAGTGGATTGTTCACGATAATGGTAAGAGAAAACTGCAATGGCTGACCCCAGGTCAAACGCCGCAACAGTGTCCTAAAGCTCTTATTGCACCATGATAACGCCAGACCTCACACTGCACGAGAAACCACTGTAAGTCTACAGGAGCTGTTGCTGGAGTTAGAAACCATACGTCATCCTCCGTACTCGCCAGACCTTGCTCCAAAGCAGAACTATTTTTTTCGTGATTTCAGCTCAGCAGTCACTCAGTTGCTCAGGCCTTTTGCAAAAGAATTTGCAATATTTTGATTCTACCTTTCATATTTTATAATAAATAATAATAATACAATTTAGAATAGACATTGTACTAGTTTAATGTTAGATTTAGTATCAAACTTTATATAAGAATCTAATGGCACTAAGATTTAAATCATATAAAAAATGTAAACAAGACCTTATTCTGGTTCTGCAAATAAAAATTATTTTTATTTTTTTATAAGATAAGGCATAAGGCATCTTATTCCAACTAGATATAGGCTATATACATATTTTATAATTTCAATAGGACCAAATGGGAAGTAAATAAATTAAATAATTCGACCCAAATAAATAAAAAATCAAAAGGTTCCCTGTAAGAGATTGCTTTTAGCAATAAGGCCGCCCACTGTATTATTTATCTAACATATTGCAATTAGTGTAGAATATTTTATTATTTTCTAAAAAATCGAAATTGATTCATAAATGACCAACTTCTGAGGTACCAAACCTTAAAAAAACTGAATGATAACCGCCTGCATTTTTGAAGTTGGTTGAATAACTGAGTTTATATTATTTATACTAAAAGTGGAAAAGAATTTAACAGAATATGATGATATAATGTTATAAGGTTACCTTAGTTTTGATAATTTGGTCATCTCTTCTGGAATGGTTTTGAGCTCATTGCCTCTAGCACCAAATGTATCCAATTTCTCTAACTTTCCAATCTCTTTCGGGATCTCCCGTAACCCAATCTTGTTGCACCAAAACGCTTCAAGGTTCTCCAATTCTCCGATCTCCGGTATCAAGACATTCAGAGGATTATAACTAATATTCAAGTTCACTAAATTTTTCAAGTTACTGATCTCCGGGGGCAAACAACTTATGTTATTATAGTCTAACGTTAGTGTTGTTAGATTCACTAGCTGTGTGATATCAACTGGGATCACTTTAATTTTATTTCTATGCAAGTAAAGATGTTCAACATCAGAACAAGTGTAAAGCAAGGTCGGTATTTCTATGATTTCGAAACCATTCAAACTCAAACGGGACTTCTTTTTTACTATGGCCTGTTCAATAAGAGCCAATATGTGATTTTCACGAATAAATTTCAATATTGCACTCATTTTTGTACTATTTTTGATTACATTTCTATTGCGCTTTTGAATTTGTTGTGAATGTGACAGCTGTATGTATTATTTCTTATTTCCATTTGACCCTCTTGTTTTGTAAAAACAGATTTAATCTCATGGATTTGAAGCATTAGAGGGAAATAGGAATATAATGTTTAGTATTAACAGAAAGAGTAAATGTGAAAACAACTTAAAACTACATTTGCCTTACAGTATGGAACGCAACTGTCAAGTTATATAACATGGTAAACGTATTGCCATAGTATTCAAAATAAACTCTACCAAAAAACATCTTTTGTGTTTTAGATAATAAATATTCATTACATATAACGTATAGACTTCTAGACGTATAGACACTTAATTTTTTTAAAGCAAAATAGCTAATCTTTAAATATCATAAGAACTAGGAAAACTCACTTATAAAGAAACGTGACCAGTATATTGATTTTTCGTCGCAATTGTGAAAATGGCCGTGGAAATCGCCACCTTTAATAATTTAATGAAAATAAATACGAAATCTACGAGTGAGACATAGTTACCCCCTGAATATATTCTCATGACATTAATGTTTGGAATCGTATCCAATCTGCTGCAATAAAAACTCCTCAACATGTGTGCATATTTTTTTAAAGTTAATATTTTGACCGCATTAATTATACAAACTTTTATTGTGAATGCTAATGGTAAGTTAGTGATGCGTATTATTGGCATATATCTGCAGTTATCTTGGATTCTATGTACCTAATTTTAGTTATGTACAAACGCAATGAAAGAAAAAAATTACTAAATAGCTAATGATAAACATGGTCGGTTTATCTTCATCATCATCATGTTTGACTTTAAACCACTATATGTTTAATAAAGATACATTAAGAATTGAAATAATTTCAAAAACCCCATTAAGGAATAAGTTTATAGTGCCGGGAAATACCTGTGGTCACTTAACTATTGTACAGATATTGTTTTAATTAAATGTTGCAAATCCTGTCATAGCCGTTCAGACTCTTAAAGAAATTTTGAGTCAAATTTTTATTAGATTGTCTCACCAAAACAATGTTTTTGTATATTTTTTAATATATGCATATAATAGATGTATAT
Source organism: Arctia plantaginis (assembly GCA_902825455.1). Taxonomy (NCBI): domain Eukaryota; kingdom Metazoa; phylum Arthropoda; class Insecta; order Lepidoptera; family Erebidae; genus Arctia; species Arctia plantaginis. The sequence continues at coordinate 2,637,626 of CADEBD010000336.1, read as the reverse complement.
TTTTATTTTTCTTCTCATAAGGCTCAACCCCTTGGAAATCGGCGGTTGTAGCTCGTCACAGGATAATGTATTGAATTTAATTTGCTAAATATTTGACAATACAGTTCTATGACTTTATAGTCTACATATGAGACGATTTCCATTTTTTTTATGACATAAAAATATTTTAGCTTTGGCTTTATGCGATGGTAGCGGCTTATTAATAAATCATTCAATCCGTGATGCATGTTTTTAATCTTAATCCATTACTGTATGAAGTTTTATTACTAATGTAATTTGTTTTAGCCTCCCAAAACAAGAGTTCGCATCACACCAGACGACAAAATGAAGATAGTTTTTTTAAAACACAAAAGGCACCCTCCTACAGGTCATTTCAACCGGTATCCATTAGATACCATAAATCCATCTATCCTCGCGCTGATGATAGATCAGATTATGATATAACCTCGTACGACACTGAATACGGAGGCGTGGTATCTAATTTTACGTCTTCCATTTACGACGATAATCCTCAGTTATATCCTAACCCCGAGTTTTTATCTAGGAGTAATCAGGGTAAGCTATTCCAAATAAATATAAATACCTTCTTACTCATAACAATTCGATATATTTTTTTCTTGTTTCCATTTACATAAAGTCCTTTCTACTGAAATAAAAACATCGTTTTTATTTTTGGCGCTGAACTTTGCACAGAGGTTAAAGTTCAATAAGTGAGTTTCCTTATATTTGTTACACCTAAAGTGTTTGTTAAGCAATTTCTCAGTAAGTAAACTAATAAATCATTAGCTTTATTAAGTACGATTAAATAGTAGGTGGGTATATACATGCTAATGAAAACCGCCGTTTTTAATATGATTCCTGCCATAAGCTCATTCAGGAGAATGTAGTTTTCTAAAAAAAAAAAAAAAAAAGTCATAGGTAGTAATCTCTTACTTTTATTAATTACTAGATGGTTCGATTCCCGGTCCGGGCAAAATTTTATAGGGTTTTTCTGAGAGGAAAAATAGCCTAAGTTACTCCTTATATACACTGCCTTTCCGTTTATCCGGAACAAATAGACAGACAGATAGACAGACAGACAAAAAAAAACAACTTGTTTTTAGGCATAGGTATCGTGCAAATAACCGTGTGAGCACGATTTTTTTTATTATTTTGACATTGCAAACAGACTCTTCAATTTTTTTTTGTATAGATTACAAATACAACTCATAAAAGAAAGACTATTCTTGACTTTATAGTGAATTTAATGTCGATTCCATAGTTGGATTCACCTTTACCCGAATTATGAATAATACTTTTAGAAAAAAGATTGAAAAAAATTGGTTTAGATGTCTTTATTTACTAATACGTTTTGCATTAAAAGTAAAAAGTAACATGCCCAATGCCCACCGAGTCATTGAACGAACGATTTATATAATGACAAATTTTAATTTTTGCCAGTAATAAGCAAAACTGCGGACAACAAAGTAGACACCGACATAGATTTACCAGACGACTCGCTAGCTGACGCGGATCTGAAGGAACATAACATTATAGATAGCGTTACGTACTTGTACGGATTTAATAATTGTCATGGAGTTCGCAACGAATGGATGGTATTGGTGAGTCAAACATTGCACATCTTAAGAAAAATTCATGTTAGTCAATTAACTTAAAAGTAAAGTAATTTTTTTTCGATTACTTACAAGTACATTTTGACCAAACTGCATACAACTAGAACCCTATCGCACGACGTCTGCAATGTTATCCGAATAGCAAGTTATATGAAGCCGTATTATGGGCTATATATATAGGGGAAGGGGATATATATATATATAACGACGAAAGTCTAGGTCCAGAAATATAGTCCAGATCTTAAGTAGACTGAAAACATTAGTTTACTATCTACTAACTAATGTTTCTGATGCAGATATTTATAACCAGTGGAATAGCAGTCGTGTTGCTGTTATCGGCGGTTATGTGGCTAATGTGGAGTGAGTATGCTGCTGAGTTCCGGAAAAGCAGCAAGTTATATCCAATCAATATCAACTTGTGCTGCTGTTTAGCAGCGTGCACCATTATTTACATACAGGCGGTTATGGTAAGTGTTATACGTAAACCGTGGTGGTGGAACACATAAAACCACAACCATCTTTGTACCTGCTGATAAAAAATATAATAATAAAATGCATGCATTTATAAGAACTACTATTTTGGCCCTTATATTTTATACATAAAAAGTTAACATTCCTTTGAACACAATCGCAAATCTCCTAAAGTTCCTTACCGATCGTTTTGAATTTTTACTCAATGTAGTATTCATATATTAACATGTTTAATCAGAAGATGCAGTATAAACATAAAAATCAATGTTTGTTTCCTACCTAAGTAATCAAGTCGATGGTTTTCTTTCATAGGGTGTGTCATCCCCTTCACAATGTGAGCGAATAGCCCTACTATTACACTACACTCACGTCTGTTGTGCTATGTGGATAGTGACATTAGCTGCGGCAGTAGCGGAATACTGTGCTTGTGACACTTTATTACCCCTCAAGTATAACTATTTACTTGCATACGGAGTACCAGCTATCGTGGTCATGGTAAGTGGCACGACAAATTCCTTGAATTACATAGTATCTATAAAATATTTATTTATAACTGGGATAATTAACAGCTTTGATAAATTAGCTTAACCTAGACGTTTGTATCAGTACATCAGTTACATATCCCCACGTTTAGTATATAAATATTGAATAATTAGACGGCTTCGTTGTGACTTATTTCTACTAGTTCCAGATGTACCACGTAGACTTATGAGCATTTCACTGGCCCTGCAACTCAATATAAGCTGACATGTTTGCACTCATTTGGCTCACATAATAGTGAATAAAGTGACTTACCTTTCTAAGTTAGCACGAGACAGCGATTAAATATATACCTTAAATACCCCGTGTGGTGACGGATTAAGAATACAGAGTGTCACCACCCCTATTCATCCCATGGGTGTCGTAAAAGCCGACTAAGAGAAAAAACTACGAAGAACAACAGCACTGCAAAGAGAAGGCAAACTTGACACAAACCCTATACCAACCCGGCCAGCGTGGTATGGTAGGCCAAAACCTCCTTTCTAGGAGAGGCTTATGTCCAGCAGTGGACTGTTAAAGGCTGTTGATGTGACTCTACACCTAGGTTAATAATTAACTTCTGAAAAAATATAACTGGTTTTGAAGCGTCTTTACCATGGCGTATTGCAATACAGGGATTTGTTTATTCCTTGATTTTAACCCTTAATGGTGAATTTTCTTAAAATTTGAATGATAGCCAACGGAAATTTCACCCTTTTTAATAAAAGAATATTCTAAATCGGCTTATAAAGAGTTCTAACATAATAAACGTACCTACAGTCAAATTGAAACCTCCTCTTTTGAAGTTGGTATAAATATAGGTGTTTATCGTAGTTTTTTTGGCAATTATCGTTATTAGAATAAATAAATTACTTGTGATTCTTGTTGTGACTTCTTACAGTGAGAACTTCCTATTTTTCTTTAAACTACATATATCAATAATTAACTCAGTGTGAATTTAGCGTTATTAGAACTTTGTATTATTCTATTTTACAACCCGTAAAAGCAGTATTATATTTGTTTTATTTCGCTACACATGTATTTATACATTGAGCTGTTTTAACTGATAGAAACAAGACACAGAAAGCGAACGAACATACGTTATGTATTAAAATAATTCGCGAATTTAATAAAAAAAAAACTTTCAGTTCAACTACGCTCTTTCAATGGAACACTACGAAGTAAAGCATTACTGTTGGATGTCCATTGAAAAAGGAATGGTCATGGGTTTCATGGTTCCAGCAATGATACTAATTCTAATCAACACAGCTATAATCATTCTTGGTCTCCAAAGCGTAAACAAGAAACAAGCAGAAACTCTGACTGCGAAAATACAAGAACTTGTTGATCATCATATAGCGAATTGGCCTAAACAGGATCAAACTGACGATAAAAATGGGAGTTTAGATACTTTGGACAATATTTTTACGCCTGGCAGCAGTAGAAAGAATACGGATAGTTCAGAAACTCTAGACAAAGATTATAATGTAAGTGAAGATGATTCTCATTATGTAAACTTGGCTGTACCAGAAGAAAATGGTGAAAATTGCAATGACGTAAGTGATTCATTTATCTTACCAAAATGATAGTTTACCAAATGTAAGTTACTTTAGTTGTTACCGTTATGGTAAATATTAATGAGCACTTAAGAATATTAATAAGAACTTTACACACTTATCATATTATATGGCCATGTAATGCGAAACTAGGTAGAACCTGTACTAAATAATGTACATAATATTATTTGTGAATAAATTAAAACTAGACGCACACCAGAGATTGATGAATTTTTGGTCTAATTGGAAATCGATATTTGGGCATAAGTATTTAACTTTAAACTAATGATGAATCAACCCGTCTAGCCAGCGTGGTATAGTAGGCCAAAACCTCCTTTCTAAGGAGAGGCCTATACCAAACAGTGGACTGTTATAGGCTGTTGATGATGATGATGAATCAAAAGTTTTTACTGATTTTTATTTTAGGCAAACCTAGCACAGTCAAAGATTCTTCAAGATAAAGGACTTTTGAATATGTTATACATGGACAATGTGTCATGGAAGTGGACTTTCAACACTGAAGGCAATGAGTTAAAGGTCTATTTGAACTTATGTCTGGTTCTGGAGCCATTCTTTGCGATTAACTGGGTCATGGGGGTGGTGGCAATAGAGAATGCAGCCCATTGGTCTACGCCAACAATCTATTTGATACTTGTTGTTACCATGGTAAGTTTAATACTTTATATGTTTTCATTTTGAATCAGAAAAGTCTCAAAATAATAGATAATTAAAATTCTTTTTGCTCTTGATTCAAAACACATTTTTACGATTGATCTATTTCTGTTATTTCATTTTATCTTTTGTATAACATAGAGACATTAGACAGAGATATTGTCTTTACCTTTCTAGTGAAATAGAAACAGTAAAATATTTAATATTTGTTGCCATTGCCTATTTTAACAAATAATGAATAACACGTAACGTAGATCTACATACCAAAGAATTTAATATAAAGATTCACAATTTTTTTGGCGAAATCACATAACTATTAGATAAAACTTATTTAATAGTTAAGTTTTAACATTGCTACTTTTCAGTACATTTATTTAACAACAACAATATGCACAACTCTGCCAATAGTGAAGCCAAAGAATACAGCACCATGCTGTGAGGCAGTTATAACTGAAACTACACTTCCTAGGAACAGGTGCGTAGCTTATTTTTACAGAACTAGACCTTTGCTGTTTACGAAGGTTTGATTTTTGTTATTAATATTTGGCTAAATGCAAAACTAGAATCTCTATCTACTCTGCGAGAGCTGCCTGTGTATCAATCAAATATCATGTGTGTCTATGCATTAAAGGAATTTATGATATTGTTCGAATCTGCTACTTTTTGGGAAACTTGTTCCTTATGCAAATATACCCTATGTGGTATAATAACACTTACTACTTATAAGCTTATGTAATAATTTTAGATGCCCTTCAAATGTTACAAGCTTATCTCTAACCCAAGTTGTTTTTAATTAAATTTACAGGACCACCGACAGTATTCCTTTACTGGACCCGACCATCCAACAACCGATTGTGACTCCAGCCCCTGCAGATACCATAAGTACCATCAGTATTTAAAAGGAACAACAGAAGTTATGGGTCAATTTTGCTGTCGTAAAAACGACTTTGAAAATTAATGAAAAATATTTGAATTCGACATTCACTATGTATACTATGGCTTTACTGTGTGCTACTAGTGTACCTACTAGTAAAACACAAAAGGCACTAAACATTGTGGACGGACTTTGTGCAAACCAGTTAATTGTACGTTCTTAGTGAGTGAGTGACTATAATTCACTCATTCAGATTTGAAGTATAGAAGCATTTACTCAAAGCTGAATCAATCAGTAAAACAAAATAGTTTTAATAATGCTGTGGAATTGTTGATGTTTAATAAGATTTTTGTTCATTTAAGACTGATCAAGAATAAAGCTTGATTTTAAGTCATAGATGCCTACTGACAATATTATTGGTTATTAAATTTTACATTACCAGTAAAATATTTGCATTGATTAAAACGACCTTGCATATCGGGTGAGGCGAGTTGGTGGCATGTCTCTCCATAGACTCGACGGTAACTTTTTGTCGCCTATTCCCATCAATGCTACTCCGACAAATGTGATTAAGAATGTTTATACGTTATTCACATAATTAGATTCTGCCATCGTCCCAGTAAACCGGATATGTAATTAAACCTTTCATCAATGTAATAGGTGTAGGTTTTGCCTTAATCGCCAGTTATGTTACAGGAATCTAAAATAGTATTTTGCTTAAAAACCACAAGAATACCAATGGAACAGTAATAAAAAGTTCAAGATTTATAAGTCAAGCTTTCATACCATCTTAGTAGAATGTTCGGAGTCTGGCATTTATGCGAAATTAAGGGGCACGCATTCGTTCGGGACACAATAAGACTTGACTTAAAGGTCTTAGTTACCAGGTCATTAAATTCCAAAAAAAAAAAATTTCGTTCGAGTCAGACAGTGAGCGAATGGCTGCAATGGTTTTACATTTATGACAATAATCATAAACTTAGTTTATGACAGCTATACATATACATTAAAGCTATTGCAATACCGGCAAAATACTTAATTCTTAATTTACTTGATATTTGCTAGCTATACTCATACAAATTTAAACTTTATTGTAATTACAATAATTAACATTTGGATATTGTTAGACTAAAAAAAATATTTAAGCCTATACAGTGATGCCACACAAAATATTTAGATCGAAATAATTTTCTTTCCAATGTGATTCATATTACATAATACAATTTTAATCAATATACGTTCATTTGTTAAAATTAATGTAGTCCTGTTGGTAGGAAGTTTAAGGTTGATCGATGTAACTTACTTCACACACAAGCGACCCCTATGGTCTATTAAAAATAGCTATATCAAAGATTTTTCCCGATAATATTGTTTTCATTCGTCATAGAGATTCAGCATTACAAATATGAAAGTTATAGTTACAAAGTTTAAAAATCAAGAACGCAGAAAGTGAATCCTGTGTGAAATATAAAATATGTTATAAACATGGGACACATAATTTGGGAGAGGTTCCAAAAATTATTCTTCGGTCTGCGGTATTAGGTACCAATAAGTTTAGGGTACCTACGTTAAAGGTGAAAATTCCCCTAACATTAGCTTCTAACTAATCTTAAATGAGCAATGCGCCTAATATATACATATTAAATGTACAAATATTCATAATGTTGACATCGGATTTCTGTCTTAATTAATATTTCTGTATTCTGTAGTTCTTTTTATTTGCTAGGTAGGTACTTTTGTTTTTACGCTTCTGTCTTCCTTCGCTTAAAGTTTTTATGTATGCCACATTACTGCTTTTGTATTTCGCTAAAAGTGTCATGGGGTTCATTTTACTATTTATTTTCTTAATTAGATTCAACAAGTGTCATTGTTTCAAAATCTGCTTTTACTCTTTTAAAATTATTGAAAATAATTGTGTGGAGCAAAGATCTCTTAGATTTTATATTCTATGTATAAGAACTTTTCTACCGCAAAGTTTATTAATATAGTAAGTAGAGTGTTTGAATCATTAGATGTGTTTCAAATAAGTTTTTTTGACTTCTACTAGTGGTGAGGTATATATGTTCTGTGATTGTCAATGAACTAATGTTGTCTATCGTAGATGGTACTAAAAGATTTCTAAGACTAATTTTTTTTTAAACGATATTTCAGTTGCATCTGGGCAATCAATGTTACCAAAGATAATATCAAAGTGTCGCAGATGGACCATAGAGATTTAAGCATACAGAAAACATAAGAGTGAGTTTAGCTAAACTGCTATTGACTATCGTGAAGTGGGCATGGTTTTGATCATAGAACAGGCGAGAGATTAGAAATTTCCCGCACGGAGCTCGACTAGAAAGAGATAGAGGTAACTATCTTTTATCCACCTCTCTCGTTGCCCGTATTGCAAGATTGGGGCTCTTGTTCACTCTATGCTTATATCTTTATGAGATGGACAGTCTTTCATGCCTATCTTATTATAAACTAATAACTGCCTTTCACAGAAGGATGCTTCCAAGGAGCATGCACCTATATTTATAAGATCATAAAAATAACAATCGAGGTTGCTATGGTATATTTCCTTGGAAATGAGGATATTCGTTTTCTTCGCCCTTCATCATAATTCCTATAGCAATAATATAATTAAGGTTGAAACATTCTGTTGAAAATCGATGCCACCCGACGACCACCAGCATAATATGCATACAAACAAATCGCCCCTTAAGTTCATTAAAAGCTGTCGCAAAAACAGTGACCACTAGAAAACTACTCTTAATTTAATTATATCTTAAGACTACAGTTTTACACATACCATGCAGTTCTACAGATGTTTTTAGAAAGTAGTGAGTGTGGTTTGGTATCATGTGCAAAGAGGTACCGACACGTCCTGTGGCTTCGCGTTTCAATCGAATATAGCCTTCTATATATGTAACATGTAATTATTTTAATTTTCCGAGGTGATAATACTACTACGATTGTAGTGAAGACTTCATTTTGTGATAGTTGATAGTGTGATAGCAATGTTGCCACGATGAATTTTAATAAATGTTTTAAATTATCATTCCAAAGAGATATTTTTTTATCCTAAACGAGACGTGGGCGTTGGTCACTCACAAGGGACCTCATCCCATTGTGAGTGACCACGCTCATAAGTAGGCTCAGTCATCCAAAGAGCAACGATGGCAATTTTCGGAGTTCCTTTGCGTGATCAAATCAGGAATGAGATCTCCTCATCCTCCGTAGACGGACCAAAGTCACTGACATTGCCTGGAGAATGTCAAACTGAAGGGACAGTGGGCGGGGCACATTGCTCGTAGCAATGATGGCAGATAGGGGCAAAAGGTTCTAGTGGTCTGACTACCTGGTGAAGGTTGGATGCGGACAGCGCAACACCGGTGATACTCGTGAGACCTATGTCGTCGAGCATCGTACGTCTTTTGGCTGAGAAGAAACAAATAGGTACTTATTTCAGTAGTGCCGATGATTCTAAATTCAAATGATGCTGTAACGCCATCAATGTTATCAACTTTTAAATTAGTTTTCTTTTAAAATTCTTAATCTATAACATGAATCCCAGCTATTTACCTCTATCAAAAGAGTTGTCCAGAAAAGTATTTCGTTTAGATGTCTATAATTGAATTGTTTTGATGAAAATAACGATGAATAATGTCGTTCCTGCACAATGAACTCATGCATGACGTGAAATTGCTAGATGTGTGGGTGTTTAATAAAACAACTGATGTTCTCTTATATCGAGTGTATTTCTGGATAAATCGGTTACAAAATACTTATCCATCGCCCGCCACTGTCGAGCCGCAAGCTTACATCGTTAGCAAGATGAATCTCAAACGAAACTAGCTGATCGTATAAAATCGTACATTCTTTATATTACAATCTAAGTAGTAGAAAAGCCGACCGGCGTTCGCTAACCTGTATTTTATAATAAAAAAAACCACGCGTATGCGTTGTATTTAAATTTAGTTTGAGCTTAACTTACTCTTTAATTTATAGGAAAAAAATGTATAATAATTAGTATAAATTTAAATTATTACATAGTCTCCCTAATTGCAATAGTTATAGTCCGTCGCTCGGCCGTTGATGCGATCTGTACAGTTCCGACCGTGTTACGTCCGAGGTGGACTCGGAAATCGTCTGCAAAAGCTTAAGGATTGAAACAATATATAAAAAAACCCATGCGAAACTGCGTGAGACCGCGGGCCCGGCCAATACTGACTAAAAGTGTATTTTATATGTAGTTGTCGTGGGGCCGCGGTCCACACCTCGGCCGTGGAGATAAATGCTGTCTTATTGGCGATCGGTGGCGCGAAGTTTTTCCTCGACGGCCTCTTGCGAAGCCTCCGAGAGGTCGGTCGCCTGGATGTACTTTTGTACGCCCACCAGGGACTTCTTCAGCGCGTCAAAGGAGCTGGGAAAGAGGAATTATGAATATAGCAACTCATTATTTATTACTAAAGTTTTATAGAGCAGTTGGGCATGTTGTTTAAAAATACTCAACTGTAAAAATATCTATTACTACTTTTACACAAATAATAACCAAGCTTATTCACGCTTCTCCGGCCTCGCATAAACAAACCAGCGAGGACAAGTTTTTATTTTCTTTATTGATGAAGCCCTAAAAACCAGTATTTTGTCCGTTGATCATCTATGGCTGGGAGTTACGCAACAATTTAATTATTCTATTATAATGATACTTTAAACTACTGTTGACTTTAAAGTCAACAGTTTTCTATCCAGAGATTGTAAAAATAATATTGAAATATTTTCCATATTATAATAGGTATTAATGGAATTGTTGCCAATCTTACTCTACATAACAAATTAATCATAATTTATAGATAACTAATGCAATACGTTTCCAAAGCTTCACCTTTATTACAAGATTAGTTATCAAAACGATAAGTATTATGTCTTCTATATGCCCGTGTAGAAGTTTTAATTGTTAAGTACACTAAATTTATGAATTTGCTTTAATAATTACTACAGATCGTCGGATGCTCGGAATTGTTCATAATTCCGTCCTTAAAATGTAAAATTAATTTATTTGTAAATGGTTCGAATAAAATAAAATCAGTACCTAGTTATAATTAACCTTATTTTGGAAGATATATCTCTATATATAATTTGTACTATGTGCTTTGAGATTGATGTTTGAATTAGGAATGTATTTAGTTTCTTCTGGGGAAAAATGTAATATAAGGGAAGAATTTAGGTTGTGTTGGAGGCATCTAGCAAACAATTCTTTGGTATTGCACAACTTCGGGGTGAATTGGCGGTACAGTTACAGCGCTAGTACTCGACTGAGTATTTATATATTTTATTAAATTTATGTAGGTTTATTTATCTATGTGTGTTTTTATATTGTGTATGTTTGTGTTAAATTTCATATTTTATTTTGCACCTACCGCATCATATTTCTACATCACCTGAAGGTTGACTGGGAGAGAATGCCTAATGGCATTAAGTCCGCCTTTGTACAATATGTGCATTAAGTTTAAAATAAATAAATAAATAAACTTTCCGTGTAGTGACGGATTAAGAATACGGAATGTCACTACCCCAATTCATTCCGTGGGTGTCGTAAGAGACGACTAAGGGCGCAAAACAACGCAGGACAAAAGCTCTGCAAAAAGAAGGAAAACTTGAAACAAACCCTATACCCGTCAGGCCAGCGTGGTATAGTAGGCCAAAACCTCCTTTCTAAGGAGAGGCCTATGTTCAGCAGTGGACTATTAAAGGCTGTTGATGATGATGATGAAATAAAATTTGGCTTGGCATTGACAGAGTCTGAACTTGGGGAGATAGGGCATCACCCCATTGGATGAGTTTAACTAGCACTCCCATTGTATTGGATTTGGATAATTTCTCGAAACCTTATTGGTGGTCACTATTTACGCGAATGGACTAACATCGTGTAACATAATAAGCAGACGTGTAAGAAGCAATCTATTCGTGTGACAGCTTGTTTCGATGTTTAAAAAGAATGTTAGCATAGCATATGAAATAAATAATATTCTATTCTATTCTATCTGCTGCCTCGTAAAAGCATTCCGCCTACTTCTGCATCAGTATTATTTAGCTTCAGTCTTACAGCAAGTCATTGCTGCGTTTTATTCTTAAAATGATTAATGTTTAAGCGAATTACATTGACATCTTCCACCATGCTCGTTTACAAAACGCTTCCGTAAGCAATAAACAGTTAGATAAATTCTATATATAAATTTTGTGTTCTGGCAGCGAAAGACTTCGTTTCATTATGAGATTATAACTGGAACATTAAGTTTGTAATAAATCTGGATGAAATATGATCATGTTTTGTGTGTTCGGTGGAAATATTATATGCCCCAAGGCCAGGTAGCAAAAAACGCAAGTGATTGTCTAAACATTTCGACTGGCCTGTTGGTCTAGTGGCTGATGACCCTGACTATTTAAGCCGGAGTTCGTGGGTTCGATTTCCAGGCAGTCAGTCTGGTTACTGTAGCACAGGCACTGCCTGTTAAGGACCGGGCTGCCCTGTGTGAAATGGGGAGGGCAGCCCCCATTTCACACAGGGCAGCCCGGTCCTCCGGTGTGAGATGGGGCTGCCCTTTGTGAGATGGGGCTGCCCTGTGTGAGAAGGGGCTGTCCTGTGTGAGATGTGTAAAATTATTATTTGCATGTATTAGTCCGCTCCTACTAAACATGGGTTGGACCAGAATTAGGTCGGTTAGGTTAAGTCACTGCAGATTCGTTTCCCATGCGAGACTTGCAGTAGTTGCAAAAACATAATTATTAAAATTGGTTCATTACCGATTCGATTCAAAGAGGTCTGAGGTAACAAACAATACTAAACTACAACCAAATTGAAAAGCTGCTCCTTTTTTTGTGGGAAAAGTTTTTCTCTACAATTACTGAGTTTCAACTCTCAGTTGTAATCCTTTCTTTCTTTGTTAGATTCTTTTCGCTTTTGAATATTTTTTTACCAGTAAACCAGTTTTTACCGGTGAAGCGGCGAGAAGTAAAACTAGTCATGTTTTATTTTGAATTACCTGGAGTACAACATCTTCTTCTTGACCTTGGCGGTGTCGGGGCACCATGACATAAGAAATAGCTTCTGTTTCTTGCTAGCCTCCGACGTTCCCTGGCACTGGTGCGTGTATTCGAAGTCGAAAAGACCATATCTGAAATAACATGAAATAAGAGTTTATGAAAGAAACTAGGGATTTAATTCTACTCTAATGGAATCTAATTCGGTTGAAAAATGTTTGGCACAAGACAATGGCACAGTATGTTTGTTTTTTTTAATAGCGTTTCTGGAATGAAGTATTTACGTTGAGTGTATGAATAAAACCACTTATAACTTCACTCAAAAATTATAATAATACTAGCTGACCCGGCTGGTAAAACGTTGTTTTGCCATAATTATACATTATTGTTGTACCTATCTATTTTCAATGCTAAATCATAATTAGATAGAAATAAAAATAAATGGCAAAAGAATAAAAATTTTAGGGTAATGAAAAATAGATGTTGGCGAAGCTCATACCTAGCGGATATGCACACAAAATTTCATAAAAATCGGTCCGGGTTCCGTTTCGGAAGATTTGTGTAAAAAACACCGCGGCACGAGAATTTTATAATATATTAGATGGTTTGAAGTTATATTAGATATTATTACGCATGATTAAAAAAATAATGTAAGAAATACCGACTTGAGTAATCTTGATAAATGCTCTAAGGATAGCTACTGTTGTTTTCTAAAACATCGTTAAGGCATGGCCTATTAAATGTTCATTAAAATTGTGTCATTCACTATGCAATAGCTTTCATCAATTTTCACGACCATAAATCATTGTTGTACCCCTTAACTAAATCCATAATCGCATTGTAAGGTAAATTTATCTTGCTAGCTATGTGTGATACATATCCATCCATTATAAATTACAAAATGTGTGTGTCTATCTGTCTGTTACCTCTTGACGCTTAAACCGCTGAACCGATTTAGATAAAATTTGGTATAGAAATAGCCCAAGTCCCGGGAAAGGACATAGGGTAGTTTTTATCCAATAAATCATCCCTTAAGGTGGTGAAAAGGAGGGTGGCGTTTTGTGTGGGGACCAATAACCGCTGAAAAGATTTAGATGAAATTTGGTATGGACATACATACTTTGATTCTTGAGGAAATACAGCTTTTTACCGCGATAACCGACATCCCGCAGCGGGAAAAGCTAGTTAATTAATAAAGCATTTCGAACACCGCTGACCTATTTATTACAAGCTAAACGCAGACGTAGTAAGATCATCGCCCGCCCAAGCGTAATAATATTGCTTGGATATTAGGTTACACTTACGTGAGTTTGGAATTCATATTGATGCCAAAATTATATTGAAGACGGATTATTACACCAGCATTAATGGCTTAGTGGTGGTATTAGGTCAATGAGGAACATTTGTAGTTTATATTTTTATAGAAAGGGAGAGATCCGCCATTTTGTTTTTGACACGCTTTTATTAGTTTCACTGAACTGTCGTATCGAATATAAACGTTATATGAACACATAATAGGTTGTTGTTTGGATGACAATATTTGATTTTTGACTCGTTTTAACCAACAGATGGCTAAGCGCGAGTTTAATTCACATTAACTCTAAAATCTTTACCAATCGCAATGTCGAATGAGATCGGCGTCGAGTGCGAGTTGATGTAAAATAAACTTATATTAGGCCACTAGGAAATAAGACCAAAAAAGTGATTGGATTCTACAATTCATTAAAAAAATAATTACTTTTAAATTTACTACGAATCTAATGAAAAATACTTTAATCGTCATTAAGACAGGTCTATGTAATTTATTTGCTTGTGCGTTGGTTTGCCGAAGACTTACAACACGAATAACATTTGCGGTAAGGTCATATTGTTTTTTTTGTTAATACAGCACAGTTAATTAAGACAGATATGCAGTGAATGTACCTGCACTCTCCGGTGCCACCTTTCTGCAAATCTTCGAGGAACTGGTCGTACTCAGCATTACGCTCGCCCACCGTCTCCACATCGATCTGTTTCTCATCCCGAATATAGAACACCACGTAGCGGTGTTTCTTGTCCTTCTTTATCTCTTCGTACGTCATTTTACATGCGTCCGAAACTGTCACGCCAGACGCCTGTGAAAGATACACTATATTAAATAACTCATTTTAATATTATTATTGTTTGTCAAAGGGCTTTCTGGTCTAGCCAGAAGGTCATAGGTTCGATTGCCACCCAGGACAAATAATTGTGTGGTGATCATGATCATTGGTTCTGTGTCTGGGTGTTAAATCTATAATATGCATGCATTTAAAAATATATAAGTATGTTTATCAGCAGTTGGGTTCCCATAACAGGCGTTTCCTAGTGCCGGCCGTGTGTGAGATGTGCGTGGTTATTATTATTTCAATAAAAACGCATTAGATATGCACGCAGTGGTAGGCTGTACGGAAGATGTCCTTTCCCAAACTAGGTTGGGGTCGGCTTTAAGTTCACTACGACGCGGCAAAACTTCGATTTTTTAAGACCGCCAGACCGAACGACTGCCATGAGACCTCCACAACCCGAGTTTCGATTTCGATGTTCTGAAGAAACTGTTGTCTAACTTTTAGGGAGCCAACTACTCGTAACAATTGCCGCACATGTTCGTAACCGGGACCAAAGGCATAACGTGGTCTCCGAGTCACGGAGGGGTCTCGAATGTGTTAAGAATGGTCAGTCCTCCATAGAATGATCTGGCTAGGAATGCTTAACGTTGAAATGTGCTAACTTACTCGGTTACCACTTAACCACGAGTCCCTATAAGTAAAATAAAATATATAAATATTTAAAATGTCCGTTAAAAGAAAAAAATGCTGCCACTTCCTGTACGGGTGATGATTTCCTCCCGCATGTGAACGGAACTAAACAATAGCAGGCTATTGTTACTTGTCTATTGACAAACTGGTAACTTGCTTTAAGTTGACACTACGTCATTCGAACCTCGTGCATAAACTACAAATTAGTCAACATGGGAGTTGCGTTCAAAGGAACAGAATATTTTTATTAGCTACTAGCTAACCGGCCAAACATTGTTTTTTTTATGAAAAAATATAACTCTAGCACTAGGAAATATTGCCAGTGTCGCAGGGGTCTTTACAAATATACATGAAACCGACACAAAGAATATCCAGACTCACATCAACAATTTGTGGTTCACACAAAGTGTTGTCATCATGTCCCCATGTGGGGATCGAAACCACAACACCCAGTGCAGTAAAGCGGCGAGGTGACCGCTTAAACCACTACCATCCGTGCAGTCAACATTGTTCTTCCATATAAATTATTTGGATATATGTTTATACTAAAACCGTCATAAAAAAGTGTAGGGTGGTGTAGGAGGGTGAAAAATACTTTACGACCTATCCTCATGCCTGCTAAATATAAAGAAAAACATTAAATTCGGTCAAGCCATTTCGGAGGAGTGCGACCACAAATACTGTGACACAAAATCATTACTTTTTAAGAGTGTGATTCTTTGATCCTAAGGTTGTAATAATGGTTGTAAAAGAAAGACCATAGACGATTTCTAATCTCTTGTAACTCATTTGTGTGGTGTATTATTGAGTGAGGTGAATATAACCATTATTACATATATTTTTATAAATGTATGAGAAATCATTCATTTATTTATCGAAGTCAATAATAATTAAACAGATTTGTTAAATATGCACCTGTCTGTTGTTTGTACGGTCAGTAAAGTGTGACAGAGATAAAACTATATGGAAAAGAAAACGCGATCAATATAATAATTAAAATATTAAATTATGTACCTAAACTAAGCCGAAATGCTAGTGAGTAAAATACTCCATCTTATCTGAACGTCCGGTAGGTAAATATGAGTTGTGGTAACTCGTATAAATATAATAATTTAATTTTCTGGTTTGCGTTGCTATCGGTGACGGATATCTAGTATCAATAAAAACCATTAAATAAATTAGTTTCGGTTGGTATTATTAGTTAGATAATTGAAAGCATTAATATTCATCTATGCAAATAAATAAAATAGAAGTGTCTGTAATGTCAAAATAAATGGTTTTTTCATGCTCACACGGTTATTTGCACGACACCTGTGCCTAAAAACCAGTTTAAATGTTTTGTCTGTCAGTCTGTTTGTTCCGGGTAATCTTCCAAACGGCTGGACCGATTTTGATTATATTTTACTACCAGGTAGCTGTCTATATAAGGAGTAACCAAGGCTATTATTCCTCTCAGAAAAACCTTAAAAAATTTTGCTCGGTTCGGGAATCGAACCCACTTAGGCAGCACTATTCATCGGAGCACAAATTCCACGCAAACGAAGTCGCGGGTACCAGCTAGTTCCAAATAACATTCATAAACATTTGACTGGCATGTTGGTTTAGTAGTTGTGACCCTGACAGCTAAACCAGAGGTCTTGGGTTCCATTCCCACATAGGACAAATACTGTATGATCGTGGCACGTGGAACAAGGCACATAAATTATCCCAAGACCCTTGGGATAATTTATGTGTGTGTTTTTAGAAATATAAACTACTAGATTATGCCCGCGGCTCCGCGTGTGTCGGTTATCGCGGTAAAAAGTAGCATATGTCCTTTATCAAGAATTAAACTATCTCCATACTAAATTTCATCAAAATTCGTTCAGCGGTCTAAACATAAGGAAACAGACACACTTTCGCATTTATAATATTAGTATGGATAGTATAGATGTTTACCAGCAGTGTGGTTACCATAGTGTTAGAGAACCGTGTGCATTATGTGTTTAATATTATATACGGCAGATAGTGGTGTCGAGGTCCCTATCCTAGTGGCCTGTCCAATCACAGGACGGACGGGTACCCAACCGCGGGCCTTTCGAACCACCGCAATCCGTTACCCTAGTCCCCCCCTCACCCTATCCGTTCTTTGTACCTATCTTTTTTCTTTGTTCCGACTAAAACCGATAACATTTAAAAGGAGGGTTGACGTTTGATAAGCGGCTGGACTTATAAATACTATCCAAAACTCTTTATACTGTGTTACATCTTGCTTAATATGTTACATCATAAAATCGGGAGACGGATAAAAAGATGACGATGATAAGAGTACAAAGATAATTCAAGATTGAAAATTGGACGCATTAAGTTATTTAGTCAGAAACTCGGGCCACTGCGAATTCTAGAAACCGAGTCGCGCAGGCGCCTCAGCTGTCCCCACATTTCATGTTCTATTTCAGTAACAACCAAGGTTGATGCATTCGTTCCCAATTTACATCATAAACTTCACGTAATGTTATAATTATTTGTGTTGTTTGTGTGTTGATTTAGATACAAAAGAAGAAAAAAAGCCGTGTGGTGTCGTGGGACACCCGATAGGAACGAAGTTGTAACGATCGAGTAAAACTGATTCGGCACATTTTAATTACAACGCCATCTATGAAAGCGGCTATTACCTACATATTTTTCAGTTGGTTTCTAATTAAAACAATTTATACATTGGTAAAATCTCCTTGAGAAATGATTTCCTATCTATTCGATAGATGGCGCTGAATGACTGACATAAAAAGATAGAAATGAAAATATCTGACTTGCTTTCTATAAGAGAGAGAGACAGACAGAGAAACATGCGACGCCGCACAGCTTACAATAGCTTACTATAGCAAAAAGTGTCGTGACCAATTTTCGTAAGAATTTTTTCCGTCTAGCCCCCTTTCACAACGCGCGATAAGGAACTTCGTTCCAATACGACAGCGTCGTACAAAAATTGTGAACAGATTTCGTTACACATCTTATCATCAACAGCCTTTGGTAATCCACGTCAGACGAGTCGGTCCAGGTCATGCGTAGTTTTGGTCCCTCCGTCGGCTCTTACCGACTTAAATAGGGGTGATGAGACACGGATTAAAAACACGTAATCCGTCACCATACGGACATATATTACCAGTATTTTAAAGCTGAAGGGTTTGTTTGTTTAGTTGGTTGACCGCGCTAATCTCAGGATCTACTTACTGGTTCGAATTGAAAAATTCTTATGTTTGATAGCTTATTTATTAAGGAAAGCTATAGGTTATAAATTATGCAGCGACCAATACGAGCCGAGAACTAATGAAAAATGTTGTAAAAACGAGGAAAATTTATTCCTTTAAAAAGACGCAGACGAAGTTGCGCGGGTCAGCTAGTTTTATATAAGAATCCTTTATTGCTATAAACATAAAGTCTATTATCATTTGTGATTGTAAATGTCGGAGGTTGGCCTGAGTCACCGGGAATGTTATCGAACGCTATCTGAGGTCGAAGCGGTAATGTTTTTATACATTTATATCAATGTTTAGCGTTTGTACAGGTGAAGTTATCGTGTTACGGTTCAATGAGCAATCTATGTGTTGGCTAGCAAATGGGCTCGGTATGTTCCGCCAATGTCAAGGTGATATATACATACAGCAGGAAAAATTGTATTGAATTACTAGTGCTTGATTTATTTTATTGCCACTGATACTTCTTTATCGTATCTTTCTGGATATTAAAAACCGATAACATATTCTAGAAGGAAAAGTCGTACTACTAATACATTTATTATATTTGTATATGTACAACAAAATGCGGTGTACCTTGGCAATAGTAAAAAAAATACTTATAAAAATATATAATATACTTTTTATTCATTTTTCATGTGAATTTATGTTAATGGAGAGATGTGAATGCAAATGAATTTGAAACAATAATTCGTTATTTATAAGATACTTTATTTCGGAGAAATATAGGTTTTCCATGTTTTATAGATACATTTTTCAACACTATTCGAGTAGATACTTAACCAAAATAAAAACTAGGTAAGTGGACAGATATTTTAGATAAGACAAACGAGGTATGTGTTTAAAAATATAGTGAATTCTAGGTGAGATCTGGTATCATCAATACTTTTACTGAAAAGTCCATATTGGCTTCAACTTCGGCTTTCAAATCAGAGTTTTATCGTACGTAGGTATATAAGATAAATGTATTTATACTAGCAAAACTTTCATTGAAGCTTGTCAACGTCGAAAAAAAACCCCCAACAAGATTCAGTTATTCAATGAATGCCTGCCTCAAAGGTAGTACCGATACAGAGCTGTATCATCGTTAGAGATATTCTAAAAGAGATGTCCCCCGCGTGGGCTGTTAAAAATAGACTCGCCTGCGTCGAGACATTGGCCGTTGTCTAATTATATGTGGTGCATGAACCTCGCCACGTGTGGCTTTTGAATGTATTCATATGGGAGAGAGCAGCTTCTCAGTAGCATTCTTCCTTTGGAATTTAGGATGCTCTGCGTGCATTTCTATTTTGGTGGGCCATTGTCGAGATGGTTGCACGGAGTTTTAGCAGAGTAACTTATAGTTTTTCTTAAAAGTAGTTTATTTTCCTTAATTTTTAAGTTTAGTATTTTTAAAATGAAACAGTTTGTTTTAAACTAATATTTGAAATTTCACTATGCATATGATTAATACTTAAGACATTTAATACAATGAGTCTATTTTAATGTTTAGGATTACTAGTGAATCTATTTACGTAAGATATGTTATTCTTAGATCATTTTCTTGTTTATATCTTGCGAAATAACGTAATAATGTGATCAAGAATGCCAGAATCTTACGATATAGAAAATATTTTTCTTTTTACTGTGACTGTGTATAAAAAAAGATTATTTTTCTCATGCAGAATTAATTCAATTTTATTTTTGAATAGATAACTTTGAACGACTAGACTTTGGCAGCAATGATGACCAACAAACTATTATCACCATCCTTGCATCGTCCACTGCTGGACAAAGGCCTTGCCCAACTTTTCGTCAACTGAGCTCCATCGCAAGCTCTCTTCCTCCAGTTTTTTTTAACAAATCCGTGTAGTGACGGATTAAGAATACAGAATGTCACTACCCCAATTCATCCCGTAGGTGTCGTAAGTGCCGACTAAGGGCGCAAAACAACGCAGGACACCAGCTCTGCAAAAAGAAGGAAAACTTGACACAAACCCTATACCAACCCGTCTGGCCAGCGTGGTATAGTAGGCCAAAACCTCCTTTCTAAGGAGAGGCCTATGTCCAGCAGTGGACTATTAAAGGCTGTTGATGTGTGATGATGTAGTCGCCCTATTTGTAATATACAGAGATTTTAAAGAGACGATTTCCCTAATGTTAATAAAATATGATTTTGACAGATAAATTTAGTTTACTTATCTAATGTTGTATTTTTTTTTATTACGTACTTAGACAATTAGGCCTTTTATTTTATTCCTTCTTCAACAGAGGGAGCAGTAGTGCCACGAGAACTAAGATTTTTTCAAGACAAAAGGGAATAGGTACATTTGTTTAGATTTTGAATAATGACAACAATACGAAAATATTGCATTGTAACATACTCGTAATTACAACAATACATTAAATTCGAAATACTTTTGATTTTGTAAGAGTTAGAATTATATTTGTCCCGATTTGAAGTGTTTTTGTTGTTTTCTATTTGAATGAAGTCCTCTGCCTCTTAGAAAGTTGTTTAAAAAAAAAACAAAAAAGGCAAGATTCTTGTCATAAGAAACTGGTAACCTGTGTCTGGGTTTTCAGTTCGTAATGATATCAGCAAGAACTTCGTGGGAAAGGAAAAAGTGTTAAAAACGGTGATTAATACCGCTGCCGTGCCAATCCAAAAGACTAACTCGACTTAAAGTGTTTTGCCTTAACAACGCTCAATCAGTTTCTTTACGTCGACTTAGTACTCCTGATCAGCACTTGTTATTCTAAAGTGTATTTTAGAAAAGACAATAATCTAAAAAATACTGTATTGTAAAGAAACTAAGGGTTTAAAATGGTAAAAAACTGTAACACAGCTTTCAAAAGTTACAGTGTTTTGGATTGACACTGCAGACCGGTGATGTTGAAAAGTTTATTTTTATTATTCTTTTAAAGATTTCTGTTTAAATTAGATGTGTAATTGGAGCCTTCATTCTTAAAATTAATTGGAAAATGCAATAAGCATTTAACATAGTTGTGGCATTAGCATTTCTATAATAATTATATTTTCTTTCTTGAATAACGGCCTGGCGCGAAACTCGGACCGCAGTGACGCACGTTCACGAAAAATCGCTCTAATAATTTATACGGTTCTGTGAGTTTGAATGTGATATTTTAAACGTATAGCTGAAATTTAAAACATTTACATAGTTTACTTCGACTACTGTCGGCGCAAAAAACACTAAAATAGCGTCATACCTCTAAGTATTGTTCGAAAGATTTACAGTTAGAGGGAAATGTAATGGACTGTTAGAGCATTTTCAAAAACAAATAAGGATTATTGTTTTTATACTCTATGAAGTGTGTTAGAGATAAACGCCTTTAAAAAAAAAACAAAGCAAGATAAGATGATAAAATTACTCTTGTACGGTAAGGTATAAAAACTTATTATTTGGTGTATGTGTTAAAAATATAGGAAATACTACAAAATGTTACCTATTTTCCCCCCAGTACATTAAACTTTCATATTTACCGGGGAACTTCATCGAACACGATAAAAGTAACGAAATTTGATACAAAGCTTTAGACATTGTTTATATGTGAGGTTTGTACACGTCCTTATATTTAAGGACAAGGCGTACCTCAAATAAAGCAGTTTAGCACGTGGGTAGCCTCAATGTAAGGACATTGTAGGGCAAAATTACTACTAAATTTGATAGGAGTCTGAAGATGATCTGAAGTAGTCCGATGACTTGTCACTAATGTTATTGTAAGTTTGGTAAACGGTAAATTTTAAATATGTGTTAAATGATATATTTAATTGCCAGATATGGCAATTTTGTTGATATCACCATTGATGAGCCATTGTCGCTCCATCGGAAGTCTATTGACACTGAAGTTATGTAAGTAGAATACCGATATTTTGACCGATCTCAATGCCATCTTAATAGCGTGCCAATGGACTAACAGTGGCTGGTACATTAACATAAAATACCAGAATTAAAGCCCAAGACGCTACGGTAACCGTAGCCAGTACGTTTTCCAGTAAATGAAAACGTGACTTATAAAAAAATATACAGTATAGGTTACAAGCGATATACGCAGGT
Source organism: Arctia plantaginis (assembly GCA_902825455.1). Taxonomy (NCBI): domain Eukaryota; kingdom Metazoa; phylum Arthropoda; class Insecta; order Lepidoptera; family Erebidae; genus Arctia; species Arctia plantaginis. Next base: position 2,614,830 of record CADEBD010000336.1, on the reverse strand, counting down.
TTTCGCTTAGATCATTTCAAATGTCAACGACAAATTCGAAAAGATACAATGAGTCAATAACCGGATATTGTTTCATATTCCATTTATAGTTAAAACCGTTCGAAGGTAAATCAGGAAAATGTCATTAAAATGTCCTTGTAGTCATAAATACTCGGCTAAATAACTAATTGGTACCGGTTTAAGGAATAAATAGCTATAATAACATCATGTAGTAATACTACACTTGATTCCATAATCTCGTATTTGTATTTATTAATATTCGTGGCCTCCTCATCATAACGTATTTATTAGTGACTAGCTTATGCCCGCGGGTCCGCCCACGTTTAAGTCGGTAAAAAGTAGTTAATGTTACTCGCTGATATAGCTTTCGATTGGTGAAATAATGTTTGAAATCGGTTTAGTGGTTTAGGCGTGAAAGCGTAAGAAACAGACACTCACTTTCACATTTATAATGGATATATGAATGTAACAAATATTCGAATTCTTATAATTTTTGAGATTAGCAGGTCGAAGAAATGATGCGAATGTTCAGCAAATGTATTTGGTAAACAAAAATGATATTATGTATGGATGGGGTATGATAAAAGCTTATAAAATGTATATTTTTGCTTTATATTCAATAAATTATGAAAATCATAACTAAACACAGTCTCGAGTCACAAACAAACAGTCGAAACAGTCTCATAATTAAGTACCTAGTTTATTTCACTCTTATTTAAGTTAAATAAATCTTAGAATTACAGACTTTGGTTATTATACCCAAATACTGTGTGAGGGTCGGCAAACGATAGATAACCTTTTTCGATTTCTTTTAAAAATCCTTCTTTAGGTTTTTAATCACAATCTTTTTTGCACTAAAACAAAAAAGTATCAGTATGTATAATATTGATGATTTTTTCAAATGTACCTATTACATAACAAATATAGTAAAGTAAAATATTGTTAACAAAATAAATAAACTACATTTAGAAACCTACCTATTACCATACTTTATAAGTAAATATAATATAACTCTAAAATATCAAATCTTTCTACCCTTTTGCTTGACTTTTATTTTAAAAGTCAACATTCGCATTCGAATATTTGAAAAATCCAAAATTCGTTATATCACTAGAACCTATAAGTTTATTTTGTTACCAATTAATCAAATCAAAATTACTAATTAACAAGGCATTATTACTCATTTAAAACTATTAGTAGTTTTTTAAACGAACTGAAAAATATAGTAGTAAAAATATAAGTAGGTACTACTGGGAGTATTGTATGTCAGATAGTGCCGGTTTAATTAATTCTGTTTAAAATTACCGCTGTGAGTCATAATACACATCAAGAGCGGGACTTAAATTTGTCAATATCATTATTAATCGACAACAAATTAAGTTTGCCACACAATTTCCTTTCGCGACCTTAGCTAGTTAACTCAATACGCAAAAGAAGCAAGGCGTTGTGTCCTTAAAACTATTGCGAGGTGAACGACCTTCAATGTCAGTGGAGTATGCGTCACCGACTGCCTCAGGTGACTGTAAATTTTATAATGATGACTTGTAAGGAGAGGAAACGGATTATTTTGCGAAGACTAGTAGTCTTCGCAAAATAATCCAATCCATCGCAAAATTTGGGCAACATCAACGTGTATTAAAAACTTCGACCAAGTGTTTAAAAACAGTTGATACTACTGGCTTCAATTGTTTTTTTTTTACATCTTTTTAAACTAATTAACGTACTAATAATGTCAAAAAATATTACAAGTAAAATCAATTTGAAGTCACTTCTAATTGGATCACGTTGTGCCATGTTGATGTATTGTTACAATATCCATAATCCATACTAATATTATGAATGCGAATGTGTCTGTCTGTCACCCCTTCACGCTTAAACCGCTGCACCTATTAAGATGAAATTGGGTATAGAGATAATTTGAGTTTCGTGAAAGCATAGGATAGTTTTATCCCAGAAATCATCCTACAAGGGATGAAAAGGGGAGTGGATGTTTGTATGGGGAATCGAAGTGCGTATCGGGTCACGCAAAGTATTTTTTTCATTTCTTCAACCTATTATCGTGAAAGTTTTTATGCAAGTTGTGAAGGGTACACGGATGAACCTTTTATCTCGAAAAAAAGTACCTACCTCTCGACCTATAGCAAATTAATTAATTAATTTAACGAAGATGACCCGATCGATATCTCTTGCAACCTTCACAGGGTAATAATATTTCGACGTTATCTTTAATGAAAGACGATTAAAATGCTATTTCAAGTTTTAGCGTTAGCATTTTTCAGTATATGATACGGTATTTGTTGATTTATGCGCTCAAGATGAATCATGCATTATTTTCGATGTGTCACTGTTGACATAAAACGAAACATATATATTCTTGGACATATCAAGTCAGAATACAAAATAATACATCAAATTCCTGTGAGGATCCCATATCTCTTCACAGTATATAAGGTGACAACTTATACTGCAGTGATAAAACGGCCTCACAGAAAACCGGTATGTTAGTATTGGCCCGACTACTCCAAGGTGGTGCCCGCGCCATTGCGGGCTGGCGCGAGGAGGGGTCCTGATATCCTAATAAAAGCAGTCCAGATCCCTCCTATTACAGGCGCAGAGTGGCACACCGTGTGGTTTTATTCGGTCCAGTTCCGACACACCACTCTGCCGCAAACCCCGGTGGCCGGATACTCCCTCTCCTTTAATACCGTGGAAGGGCACTCAAAGGCTGCCATCAGGTGACCTTTTGCTCATTTGCCCCCTCCTCATATCATAAAAAGGCGAAGCGCATACCATGTCTATAAATAAATCTGTATTTAACATACTGTCTTTTTTATTGAATTAGTACATATTATGATACGCGTCGCTAGTTATAGTGGGCTTGGCACATAAATAGCTTATGAATATCCAGAAAAAACCTACAGGGCGACATTAACAATTATAATATCGCTATCTAAAACTGATTATTGTATGGAAGTTATGTATTATCTTTACAGGCAGGTTTTCTAAAATCGATAAACGTAAGTATAGATAAAAACAATATTCGTCATACATTTAGTTTTCTTTTAACAAGATACCACTGTAATCAGTAATCACTTAAAAACATTAGTTTTCAACTGTTTTTGCTAGAACGGTGCGATTTTAAAACAATTTAGCATTAGTTTCTTGGCAGATCATATTAGCTGTAATATCACGCTATAAAAATATACGTAACTATAAATATCAACCTAATTTAATATTTTACTCTATCCTGAGGTTCCAGTATGAGTTTATTTCACATCAACTCAATCGTCACGGTGACCGCGTTTGGCGTTTCGATTGGGCCACACTTAAATCTTCACCATTCGAACTTCGGTGTCGAAAGCTAGTTCATCAACAGCCTTTACTAGTCCACTGCTGGACATAAGTCTCTCCATAGAAGGGAGGTTTTAGCCTACGAAAGCTAGTTGATGTGAATGAACTCACACTAGGCCCTTTGTTTCATTGTTTGTTAAAAGCGTTTCTATCATTCTAAACGTCACCGGATCTGGTTTATTTAAAGGCGTATGTATATGGTAAAACAGAAATACAATAACTGCAATATAACAGTGGGACACAGCTGTAGGACATAAATACTTGGTGGCAGTGTGACCGACACTTGATTTTTTCTCCAAGAATTTGGGAGATAAAACGCCTGGGACTTCTCAGGAAGTTAAGTGCAAGTATGGGATTGTTTTTTTTTTAAGAGAACTCCCGCACTAGAATTATATTATTATCCTTGGAGGCATTATTGGGAATGACTGCAAAAATTGAAGGCAAACGCCTGATTACTATCGTAGTATTATAAAAACCGTTTTAATGTTATGGTATTCATTCTGTTTATTTAAACGATTAAGTATATACTGTGTCGTCACTGTGTTGAAAGCCTGTAACATAAAATTCTGATTCTAAAGCTGTATATGAGTCAGCTGTTATGTGATTCATGATGTTAATGGTTGTGTTCAATAGTCACCATATATGGTTGAAAACTTCATTGGCATATTACAGTGGAGCGTATGAATGTACGAGACGTATATTATTATGGTCGTAGGTAATATCATTCTAGGCTGTGTTTCTTTTATTAGCAATGGCTGTAATTAGTGCAGATCGAATAAATATTATAGCTGAAGACTGTTTCGTTGAATGTGGTAATCTCAGGATATATTGGGTTGAATTAAAAATTCTTGTAGTTTTGGATCGCCCATTTATCGAGGAAGGCTATTACATTTTGTTTAATGGATATTTCTTTGTAACTTCAAATTCGAACATTCAATTTCGAGGACTAACTCCTAATTATTTTTTATAATGCTAGAGTGACTGTCTGTTTGTTAAGTTTTCATTTTTTACTCTTAATAATAACTTCAAACAATCACACAGGGCAGTCCAGAAACCAGACGGCTGATACATACTTAAATATTTCTCAATACATACATTTTATAGATAAATTACACACAGACACAGAACAAATGATTGTGCTTATCATACAATAATTTGTTCTGGGTGGAAATCGAACTTACTACCTCCGGCATAGCAGTCAGGGTCATTAACTATTAGACCAACAGGCCCGTCGTAATGTTTTCGAGTAATAACAAAATACCTAACAAATTATACCTACCTAATATATATTTTTTTAATGTCAGGAACAGCGTAATACTGCATTCAAACTAAGCTTGCGGGTATATAATTTTCTTATTAGTCACACATCGTGAGCATACATTACTTTGAAAATATTGGGGAAGTGACGCACGTATTATATTGACATATTTGAAGTGTGGTGGCGGATTAAGAATACGGAGTGTCACCACCCCTACTCATCCCGTGGGTGTCGTAAGAGCCGACTAAGGGAGCTAACTACGCGGAATAACAACACTGCAAAGAAAAGGAAAAGGTGACACAAACCCTATACCAACCCGTCTGGCCAGCGGGGTATAGTAGGCCAAAACTCCTTTGTAAGGAGAGGCCTCTGTCCAACAGGGGACTAGGACTACTGACGTAGGCACACTATGAGTATTTTTGCGACATTAAAGTTCTGTGAAAGCAATCGTCTCAAGTGTTTAAGTATGATATCTCTTTGGCTATCAATGAATGGAGCATAGACCAACTTACACTTTTACAAATAGGTAACTCATCAATTAAAACAGTCCCACTACTACTCGACAAGCTCGGGTGCACAATTTAATGGATTCTTTAATATTTTATGCTAACTACGTCTAATTATTTTATAGCATCTGACAGCCTATGATAATGTCTTTTTGTTGTTTCAATCCTTAAGTTCAAAATCAGAACGGTTTGGGACTAGTGGTTAATGATCCTGACTGTTAAGCCCGAGGTCGTGGGTTCGATGTACACCCAGGACAAATAATGGCGCGATAAGCGAGATAATTTGCGCTACGCCTCGGTGTCTTTATCTATAGTATGTGTGATTACCATAGTACAGGCTCGTGTGTGAGATGTGTGAATTTATTATTATATTACTGAACAATGATCGAAATAATATGACAAACACAAATAATCAGAAAGTATTAAAAATACTTGAGGACTACAGATTACATTCCAATTAGAATCATAAATAGAGATAGTGGAAATCCTTATCTCTGTTTTAATAGAGTGAAACCTTTTTTGTTCATTACCGCCAATCATAGATCTTAACGTGTTAGGCAGGTTATTTTTTTTACATGAAACGGATACAAAGAACACCGAAGCTCTGAAAAACAATAAGTGGGATCGAACCCACAACAACCATCAGTAAGAAATCACAAAATCTGACTAAGATACAAAAATCACCCCACTCAATACAATGGGTTCTGGTAACCTCTATAAACAGACTACGTAAGCAGATGGAATTTCATCCCAGAGGGAAAACGACGTTAGCTGAAACGAGCTCTTATGTTAGGGGTGGCGCGCATTTACGACCCCTAAGCTATAAATTTCACGGGTCATCAACTCTTGTTTCGTTTAGGCACGAGTTTATAGACGCCTTTTTAAAAATACACAGCTTTCGATAATGTTGTCGGCCTTTAGAAAGCCTGGAAGAAATCGTACTGTGTTGTTATCAGTCTAAATAAAGTCACTATTTTAAAAACAGATCTTATTATATTTCACACATTTGAACTTCTGTTTATGCTATTGAGCCGTGTGATACCGGAATTTGCTTTATTGCGTCAATGAGTAATAAAATATTTTATGTAGTTTTCAAGGCAGATACATCCACCATTTTCTGCAATGATTAATAATTTTCGAAAGTTTTTTATAGATATTTTGCAGGCATATTTTGTAATTGGTATTTCAGCAGTCATGTTTTTTCAATATGGGCTTGAAGTTTCCGAGATTCGTGCACTCAAACATACTCATACTTACTCTTTATTTTTTGTCAATCATAATCTTTAATATAGTTCCAAACTATATTTATTTTAATTAACAATGTTACTGGAATAGGAGCTTCTGTTGGGTAGAAAAAAAAATGGGACCAGAAGACATTTTACATAACCAAATGTGGGCAAAATAAATAAACCCTATTGTTAACCACAGATATTGTGTAAGACGGGACTAAAATCAAATTCTACTACTCTTTATCAGATCTCTTGTGGAATGAATGTACACTAAAGGTTTTTTAAGTAAATAACTTATTTGAATGCTTTACAATTATTTTAATATTGTGATACTTTAAGATATACAATAAATTTAGAAGGTAAGAGGCATGACTTCTAACTAATCCTATGGGAATTTATCGAAGGAATCCTGTGCTTACCAGAGGATATCCTATGGCTGAGACCATAATGATAAAACTAAGGAGGGTACTGTGCTCCAAATGGTGTAAATACATTATTAGCAATAACCCCACCTCCTCACAGATGGCTGTGTGATCCCAATCTAAACAGAGCCTAGTATAGGCTCTGTTTAGATTGGTAACCAAACTGCTGATAAACACACTTAAATTAATTTAATTTTTTAATACATACACATAGATAATTTAAACCAGGACACTACAAAATGATGATGCTCATCACACAATGTCCAGGAATCAAACCCACAACCTCTAGCCTAGCTGTCGGGATCACTGGCAATGCAATGTTCAGATTAGAGATGTGAGAGATTAAACCATTGTTCCAGCGAATACTGACATGCACAGAACAACCAGTGTTGAATCTTATAAGATTCTTGTGTCACCAATTATTGTATGTATATAGCTTGATGAGAAGGTGGCTGGTGCAAAAGTGAGTATGTGATGATCAACACCGGCAATCACTAGCAAACTACAGTATTATGAGTTTAAAAGTGAATATGAATAATCTGTATTATGAATCATATCTCACGAATACCTTGCATTTACAATGGGATTTCCTTTTTAATTTTAGGGCAACTAATTTATGGGTAGTTTCAGAGTGGACATGTAGGTATTATTATTATAATTATTTACCTACAGTGATTGGTTATATAGCTGGAATTTTCTGCTAAGAAATAATCTATCATACATTACAGGAAGTTTTCATAGTAAATGACTAAGTAATGAATCATGTTACAATCATATCTATAAATATAATATATGGGTGTTTCTGTTACATTATAATGGCACTTTTGTCAGTATGCGATGTTCCAATAACTTTCCTAATATGTTGATTCATACAAGGACAATGATAAGACAGTAAACCTACAAAATGAATGATAATTTTTTATAAATCTTTTGGGCGTTGTGCGACCTTCTTAGACTTTAATCAGTAGCAATAAGGCCCGCTTTAGCGTATCTTCCGTCATAAAAACAGTTACGATGGATTTTTAGACAGTAGAAATATGTAACCTTGACATTGGCAGGCCAATACCCTCGGCGCAATTAATATTGACTTATCATTCAGCCTTTGGCACTTAAGGCGCAGATTTACCCAAAATAGGCATAAAATATATGTGACAGCTAGTGCCGCAACCGCTACGCCTTATATGGTCAAACGAAAGTGCGATTGCGCGACGATGCATTCCCTCTAAAGTTCGTTGCCCCCGGCACGCTACACATCACTGATAACTAGTTTAAAGACCCTGTGACACTGTAAAATCGCAAAAACATCATACTCTTCTCCATACGGTTCTTATAGCTTGTCAAAAAAGGCGTTGCAGGAATAACCTTTCGAACGTACGTGAAATCCAATACCGGCCCATCGAGTAGCTACATTCACTCGGGCCGGAGCAGCAACCAGAGATGTCTTGCGGTCATAAAATAAAAAACACAACACGTGGCGTAAAATCACTGAACGGTGACAACGATTTTTATGAAAAGGCGTGCGAACTCTGCGGTGGGTTGTGCGAAATATGGCGGCACCGGTCACTAAAGACCAATTTCATGTGAAACTGCGGCTTGTCGGTTTGAAATTCATCACAATTGCAATAGCAAAACACACTGCGCTCGAAATACACTGTAATTTATTTTCTTCACTTACCATTTTTATGAAGTTATACACGTAAAAATTCCACCACTAAATTCACCGACACTACGACAACGGCGACCGGACGACACTGTTCGGAATGTTGGCTAACACTATTTTATGATAACCAATGAGCGCATGCGTCAAAATGATTGACGAAATCAATATAACGTCTTTTTAAAAGTATAGCAATGACTTGTCACACAATGCACTTATTACTCTTTAAAATAGTCTTTTTATTTCTATTTCAATATTATTACACAATTTAATAGATTTCAAGGAAAATATAAAGCGTTCAACACCGGAACAAGTTGACAACATTCAGAAACTGAGACTGGCAACTCCGTAGTGCTACCTGATTATTTATACTAAATACTCAAAGAAAATTGTAAATGATAAATATAGCACTTGTAGAGTACAATGTAGTTAAGATTAGATACGTGAATACATGACGCGCTATTCAGCAAAAGATAAATATAATGTTATCTCAATCAACTTCAAAAGTGAGTCACTCATGACGACAGCGCATGAACCAATCAGATTTTAGTATTCAACAAATGCCCATATACGGACAGACGGAAACAGTCAAAATAGCGCAATATGAAGTTTGAAATTTCGCGCCAATATACTTGGCAATTGTTTTTAGAGTTTGGAGGATACATTGTGCAATTTGTTTTTAGTAAATCATGATTATTTTACAAAGACTAATATCTATACTGCACTAGGTACATTGTGATACGAATATCGGCATGATTTTGCACTTATCTGCATAGCTATTAATACCCAATATTTTTATCTCTATGACGATGCATTTAAAATTTAGGCGTCATGTTGTTTTTTTATTTTATTTAACATTGTTCCAACTTTCTGCGACATGATATTATTATCTTGAAGTGAGAGCAACAAAAGAATTGATAGTTTGCATTTTTTGTTCATACCATATTTGGTAATTACAGAAACATTTGCACACGTTTTTCGATTCAATGTGTATCGTTGAACTAATATTACTAACGTACGTAGTACATTATAACACGATGGTGTGTATTTGTTTTATTAAATGCTGAGATTATATGCACATGAATGTATACATGGTTAGTTCCTATTTTTGCATTTATTAAAAGTTCGAAATCATCATTTAACTTAGGTATCATACTCGTATACCTATGCTGTCCACAAAAAGGGTATTTTTCATGAACTATTTACCTTGTAGTAGGTATGTTATACTATGTCCGTGAGTTGATTTGTTATCCCGTAAGAGTCGAACCCAGGAATCAAACAACACAGGAAAACAGCACTCCAATGCAAGGTAAACTTAAAACAAACCCTATTCTAACCTGTCTGGCCAGCGTGGTATAGTAGGCCAAAACCTCCTTTCTCAGGAGAGGCGTGGACGATGATGATGTTATACGAACTTTAACGGAATTATCAGACTGGTTTGTGTGTTTTAAACGCAAACCGTAAAGATTTATTTAATCTTAAATATCCGAAAAACTGTTAGTGGAGAAGTATAAACTACTTTTAAATGTTACAGAAGTCAGATTGTTTTATATAAAAGTGGAAGTATTACCTTCTTGTAATTTTGCCACCAATGTGAAGCTACTCTTCACAAACTATGATTGTACACAAACAAAATTAACAAAAATATAAGAAGCTCAGAGCATCTTTAATAGTTCTTGAAACTTTGAAAGGAATAGTCTAGACTTTAGCACTCGATTGAAATACACAGTAGGTAATGTGATTTTTTGGTGAACGAATCGACATATGCATCGGTATCCATACAGGGATTGGTTTTTTTAATTATTGGTCCATAACTTTTGAAGTAATGATATTCAGGGATTATATTAAGAATATTTATTTAAAACTAGCTGAGACCCGCGGTGTTACCCGCGTTTGTTGTTATAACCGCGGGCTACGCCGCGGGGCGAAGCTAGTCTAAAAAAAGTAGCCTAAGTTACTTCTTATGTCATCAGCTATCTGCCAGTGAAAGTCCCGTCGAAATCGGTACAGCCGTTCCAGAGATTACCCGGAACAATCAGACAGACAGACAGACAAAAATGGTAAAAAATGTTATTTTGGCATATGTACCGTGTAAACATACATATGCATTTAGTAAAAAGCGGTTATTTTAATATTACAAACAGACACACCAATTTTATTTATTTGTATAGAAGTTTTGGGTAAGTAACTGTTAAAGATATGCAGGAATTATTTCAAAAGATTTTTTTATATAGCAGACATATAATAGTTTAGTACCTGGATGACCGGTATTTTTTTTTTGGTAAATTTTCTAAAAATGAAACCTAGCTAGATCGATTAATCGCCCCCGAAACCCCTGCATACTAAATTTCATGAAACTCGTTGATTCTGATTATATTTATAGGGATTTAGATTTATATAGGGATTTAGCTGGTATACACCTCGCACCCACTTCCAGGGCATACAACGCAACGAAATAACCATATTTAGACATTTCCTTGGTTAAGTCAAAGTAAGTAAGTAGTACCTTGTTTCTTTTTAGACCAAAGATAATAATTTATGTGATGTGTATATCCATTCATAAATTCATATGGAACCTGTCAAATGTGTTTTCACGCATGTGTGGTTTACAAACTGTTCTCTACGTACAAAAACTAAAAACAGTAACAAGCTTTTATTAGAATATTTGGTAAGTTAATATAGTAACTCAAACTAAGAAACATAAAAAAAACATGATTAAAAAATAAGTATGTTGCTATTTATTTTCCAATTTATAATTAAAATAGTATAATTTCTTAAACTTTAATAAAACTAGACAACTCCTTTACACAATACTAGAAGTTGTGAGATATTTACGAGTACAGATGATTTTGATCCATTTCTGGTAATTTCTAGAAAGTTGGACTGCTTTTTAAATATTCACCTAAAATACTTCACACAAACCCTATAAAAACCCGTCTGGCCAGCGTGGTATAGTAGGCCGAAACATCCTTTTTCAGGAGAGGCCTATGTGCAGTAGTGGACCATTAAAGGCTGCTGATGTGATAACGATGACTTTATTTTTATGGCGTGGTGAGGCAACTGAACAGATGTGTAACCTGATGGTAAGCTTTTACCGCCGCCTATAGATCCATCCAACTAAAGAGTCACTAATGCGCTGCCGCCCCTTAGTCCCCTCCAAAACCGGTGGATTAAAAGGGGTAGGACCCGGTACCTTAACAGCGGTTTTCTGTGAGGCCGTTTTACTCAGGTCAAGAAGGCCTGATTTGTGCCGAAGCATGGCTTTATATGAATATGCTCATATATATGTGGTATAAGTTAAAGCCAGATTATTTAAAAAGATTTATTAAGTTGTTTTGCCTACGCTTGAAATACTTAATAGTAGGGTGACTAATGTGAGTTGTCAAGTATGTAAGTAAAACGAGACTGTAATTGGTGTTGTGTAGAAATAAACAAAATATCCTATACCATCGAGACATTTCACTTATCACAACCCACATATATATTCTAGAACCCTTTGCTTTGTTTGGGCATGGATAGCAAAGCGTAAAATGTCCCGGGATATTATTATTATTATTGTATGTACCACACTTTACAAAGTATTCAATAAATATATAAGCACTAGCATTTGCCCGCGGATCCGCCCGCGTGTATGTCGGTTATCGCGGTAAAAATGTCTGCCTGTCGGTAGCCTGTCTTTCCTTAAGAATCAAAGTCTCTTCATGCTAAATTTCATTAAACACGGTTCAGAGCTTATTGATTTTCTGTTTAAATTGCCACCCTCCTTTTCACCCATTTATAAAAACGATAAAAACTATCCTATGTCCTTTCCCAGGTCTTAAACTATCGCTATACCAAATTCCATTTAAATCGGTTAAGCGGTTTACAGATACACAGACATAATTTCGCATTTATAATATTAAGAATGGAACTATGAATGTTTATCAGCAGTCTGGTTACCACAGTACAGACTGCCTTGTTTGGGGTCAGACGGTCGTATGAGAGTTGTATCAATTTATTATTACAATTTCTCTTAAGCTAAGTCTAAGCATTTCCAACATATTTATGATATCTTTTATACATAGTGAATAAATTAGTCATAGTCATTTGCCCAGCGGAACCAGCCAAGGCACGTTTCAAGAATGGCATAGCATAACTGCTGTCAGAAGCCTCTATGAGTAGTACCACGGAATTTTCGAGATGCTGTCGGACCATTTTGGGGGGGCCGTTCCTTTCGAGGGACGTGCACAGGTCTGCCACTGTGTAGGCTGCGATACGGGACAGGTGCTTTTTGCGTTTGCAGATGGTTTGAGTTAATCTGGAAATCAATAATAACAATTATAGTTTTTTATATTCTTTTGTAAGTTTGCAAGGAGTGGTATTGAATAGAGAGTAAGGTAAGTGATTTCTAATTGTGATAACTAATTTAAAAAAATCAAATTGATTACACAGAACGACGAGAAAATATAGATAAAAATCTTCAAAAAATATACAGTAATAACTTTCACAAAAACAATCATATATATTCCAAAGCTTGACTCTCTCTTACTGTAAGATGGTACTAACAATAGAACAAATGACTCACTTCTCAATGTTGTGTGCAATTTCTGCCAGTTTCTCCTCCACGTTTCTGTCGAGCTGCGCATGCGATGTGGCTCGTTCGCACAATGACGTCACTAGTGCTCTGTAGCACTGCATGTAGCATGGCCATCTGTACATAATAGTAAAAACAATCTTGGATTATTAAAAAAAAAACAAATTACATAGACATTTATTACTGCGACCACAATATGGTAATAGAAATGCTTGATGCTACTTTTATTTCTCGACACAAACTAGAAAGTTTTGTTGGCTAACGTTTTTGATATTTTAATATTGTTTTCACAGATCTTACACACGGCCGTCTGATCCTAAACTAGGTAGAGCTATGGTAACCAGGGTCTACTCTTCTCTGTGTTGTCGTCTTAAGCTTTTTCCTTTTTGAGTATATTATATTATAATTAGCTGTCTGCATTTTTCAAAAGGAATACATTTTCACCGTTTTTCATTGACCTTCAGCTCCTATTTGTCGCAGCGTGATGTTATATTGCCTATATCCAAAATCTAAAAGAATTTTAAATTCGAACCAGTAGTTATTGAGATTAGCGCGTTCAACCAAACAAATGATTAAGCTTTATAATCTTAGTTTATACACTTTTCGATTGGTCATCAGCCCTGTTAAAAATTTACCTCAACGCCTTTCAAAGCAACCTAGTAAGGTGGGGAAAAGCTACAGAAAAGGCTTGTACGATGTGCTGTGCGGAAAAGGGTACAGCCTGGCACTTACTGACAGGTTGTAAGGCGCTATTAGACCGGGGTCATTATTCACGTCGCCATGATAGGGTATTACGAACGTGAACGAATATCCAAAGCGGCAATTTTTAGCCTCGTATCAAATATGTTTAGGTAGAGGGGGTAACACAGCAGACACTGGAGGTGAGCGCTGACGCGTCACAAGGAGTACTCCCTAAACCTATACCTGGGTCGCAATTTCCAGGCGCTGTCTAAGCCGCATGTGTTGCCCCCATCTACCATCTACCCACACCCGCAATCCACGAAACGCTAAGAAATAGGTCTCATAATGAAAAGAAAATACTAGACATCACAGTTAATTTCAAAGTTCAAATACAGTTATTACATAATGCATAAAGGACCATTCTTGAGTCTAAATGCGGAAACCGGAGCCCACAAACAATACCAAAAAAAAGGGTTATTATAATACCGTACCTGTCTTCTAAAATCTCTTCTCTAGCGACGATCAAACTGTTCAACACGCCTACGCAGCCTTCGTACAGTGTAAACAGGGAGTTCCAAGATATGTCATGAGTAATGTAGGTCTTGTTGTGTATTATAAAATGAATAAGATGTTGTAATTCGAATATGCTGTCAACGAATTTGTAGTCTAGAGATACCTGAAAAAAGAGCTAGGTTAGATGCAGAGAAAATGATAAAAAAATCCGGACAAGTGCGAGTCGGACTCAGCCACCGAGGGTTCCGTACAAATTTGTGGGTACATAAAATAAATAGTTCTGGAATTGGGTCTCGCAGTTTTTGCTGAAGTTTTCCCGAAATTCAGTGTCCAAAATCTATAATTATTTGTATTATTGTGTTTTATATGTGAAATTGTTCATTGTTGATTGATAACTTACTTTAAATAAAGACTAATTGTTTTATGATTTAATTACATATGTTTAGTTTTCAGATTTTTTTCTGTACTTGTAGTATAAGACGATGTTACCTGCCCAATTTTATACCTCTCGGTCAACGGGAAATACCCTATAAATTTTAATTCTCTTGAGTGTCGAAAGGTGCGTTTTTGCGGCATTAACTGCCGTATCTTTTTCAGAAAGAAGAATCTTTTTTGAAGAATTTAGAAATTTTATTTTTTGACAGCTTCAAGTGACTGTACACATGAGTATGTGGTTTTAATTTCAACTCGATACATCCACGCGTTACCAACATAAAAGGTCTTGACAGACAGACAGACAACAAAGTGATCCTTATAAGGGTGGCGTTTTTTCCTGTTGAGGTACGGAGCCTTAAACTCAGTGAAAAACAATTCCTTCATTGCTTTTCACCGAGGTTACCCGAGGACCATTCACCCTCAAAAGTTATTCTGGAGGGGGTTTCTTACGTGGGTCACCTTTTTATTTATTAGCGTTGAATTGACATTTGTTTTGCTAAATGTTGACTTAATTAAAAATAAATTTATTTTTGATAATAACATGCGTTTGTATAATTTTAATTATACATACTTAATTTCAATAATAGTAATTGAAGAAATGTAATTTAAGTAGTAATTAAAGTACAAATACATCGATAACTTACTTTTTTCGCAGCTAAAAGTATTTCACTTAACGAATCCAAGTCCAACCTCATTAGTTCACAAACCACATCATCAATTTTTACAATCTTTACCACCTTATCATCATCAGTAGAAACCTCAGTATTTGATCTGGTAACACCATCTTCAATGTCATAATGTTGTCGTATCCAATTCCTCAAATTCTTACAAATACGGTGCATTAATTTTGACATGGCAACACATTTTGATCCTACAATATTGGCCTTCAAACACTGTGTCCAAAGATATTTAAATACTTTTCTATTTATGACGTCACCGTTGTCTTCAGATACAATTACACAGGGTTTCTGAAATGTAACAATTAGAATAATTTAAATTAATCGGAAGATGTTATTCCAAAAAAGGTTTTTGTACATTTATCTCCACGAGCACTACTCAGTGCATGTGGTAAACAGTAATAATATTGTACAACAATAATAATAATAAGTGTGTATTAAACTTGACTTCTTACTATCTTTAACAATACTTTTAAAACTAATACAACATGTCACAAATAACACGAAATTATTATAACCTAATACATAAAGTAATATGAATATATTCATATTTAAAAAGAAATTACGCTTGCATTTAAAATAATACACTTTCAAATAAGTAGCACTAACTTCAATGCGGCTACATGGTATGAATTGTGACATTTTTTTTATCTATTCCTTATTCTCACAGTCATTGGTGATTTTTGTTTTAAAATTTAAATAGAACGAAACGGAAAGTATACTTTTTTCAAATAAAGATAGTATTTTCCAAATCAGTCCATAAATACAAAGTTCTGAGGTAACAAACAAAAGAAAAAGATGAATAAAATAAAAAAAAAGCTGAATAGGACCTTCCTCCTATTTTGAAGTCGATTAAAAATGGCGAATATATGAATAGTTAATTTAGAATACCGTAAATAATTATAAGCTATCATGGTATGGAAAGTCTAAAAATGTCATTAAAACTTTCCTTTCCCATTGGAACAGAATGTATTAGTTTAGGCCACGACATGAATAAATTCAAGAAAAACCTGTTCAACATTTCTCAGATGTAGGCGACGACAGATTGCTAATTAATAGGTAAAACTATTTCGAACATCATGCTATCTTTAGACCTTATAAAACAAGAGAATTATGAAGAAAACAGACTTGTTTTACCTTATCTTATTATTAAACAAAGAAGAAAATAAGACAAGACACAACTTTCTGTCTATTAATAATATTGATGCTGATTTTAACATACCTTGAAAACAACCAAACTGGATAGATCATTTATAAAATGATTGCTGTAAAACTCCACGGAGGATAGTTCACATACAAACTTCAATGTTAAACTTAAATCTTCTAAGCAACTGCTACTTAGAACTTTCTTATTCTGTTCCTGTATTAATCTTTCTTTGATACTCTTATATATTTGTAGAAATATTTTATCTTTTTCTTTAAATACTTCATGAGTTTCCAATTTTTTAATATTACGGAGGACGGCGTTCAATAGTTGGATAGATGCTTCGACGTGATTTGTTTTTGAGTTGACGTTTTCAATGGATTTTATCTAGAAAGTGAATTAATTAAATCATCTGCTTTGTATTCAATAATTTTTAAATGAGTCTATGGCTGCTAGAATTATTTTTTATGAATTGTTGCACCTATGTAATCGGTGTCGTCAGAGCCGACTAAGGGAGCAACCTACGCAAGGCAATAGCACTGCAAAGAGAAGGAAAACTTGAAACAAACCCTTTTTTTTTTAACGTGTGGAAATCCCCTCGGACCGTCACCCCTCCGGGGTTTGCGGCGGGGTGGTGTGTCGGACTCGGACCGACTAAAACCACACGGTGTGCCACTCTGCGCCTGTAATAGGAGGGATCCGGGAAATAGGAGGGATCCGGGAGCTTTGAAACAAACCCTATACCAACCCGTCTGGCCAGCGTGGTATAGTAGGCCAAAACCTCCTTTCTAAGGAGAGGCCTATGCTGTTGAAATGTGATAATGTACGATGTGATTGTTGTACCTAGGTAGTAAATTAACGTTTTACCAATAACATTATGGTAAGTAATGTCATTGAAAAGAGGCCACTTTTCAAATAGGATTACGAAGGGAGAGCCATGCTTCGACATAAATGGGCTGGCACGACCGGTGTGGTACAACGGCCTCCCAGAAATCCGGTGTTTAGAAATACCATCATTTCAGCTATGGGACATCCATTGCTGGACATAGGTAGCAGGTAAATGCCGATAAATTCTAGTGGAATAAGCGGACTCGCTAATTCTTTGGTGTTATCTAACAAACAACCTGTTATTAAGTATCTCTGTTAAGATATCCTACGCATCTTTTAAAATTTTTCATGATGAATTGAAAAAAATGTTTACTTACAGCACTCTTAATAAAGAATTCCAATGCTGACCATAAATAATCCAGATTTTTAATTTCATCACCATCTGTACATTCACAATACTTTGACAGAGTTAAAGAATACGCCGGCATAGCATTCAAAACTGCCACACTATCATTTTGTACTGCACTATCGTCATGGCTGCTACTATCAACTAAAATACTACTATTATTAAAATCTATGCTTTTAAATGATTCCAATAAAACTTTCTGAAGTTTTTCTTGTAAATCGGCTAGTATTGACCGAAAAGCGCTTGCAGTTATTGCCTTCTTCTGTTTCACTATGAGAGGCAAACTAAGGCAAGTTACTTGGAACGCAGGGTCATTAAATGATTCTATATCAGATACTTTCTTTTTATTCTTCTTCAATAACTTTGTAACTATTGTTTTCACTAATTCGCTATCAGTGCGAACTTTTTTTACGGCCAATTCTAATAGACTTTTAATTATTAATAAATTATTTGTGTTTCTTAGCTTCAATGTTAAAAGATCCAGTAATGTATTGTCTTGGAATGAGAATATGTATTCAATAGGAAATATTTGATATAAATCTGGTTGCTGCAAACTCAATTCGTATATACTTTGCAGAATGGTGTCTATATTGCGTTTTAATTTCTTTACATTGGTAGATTTCTTGATTGCCAACAGTAAAAATATTGCTACCAACTGGTAGTTTTCCTCTAAATAGCAGAGAGGTAATTGCTTTAATATATTAACATGTATTTTTATATCATCTTGGTTTTCTTCTTGTATACTGAGTTGTTCGAAATATTGTACTACTTCTGTCTCTTTTATGAAGGAAACCATATTGAAATTTGATTTTCCTATCATTTTGTTCAGCGGATCTGTGTTTTCAAAACATTTCGTAATATTTTTGGCAGTTTCCAATACCAATAAGTTCAGTAATGTTCTATTATTCGTTACAGCAATGGATTGTAATACGTCAAGTTCCGGGTTTGCTAAATGTAGTTTGATCAAACATTTGGCCAACTGTTTTGTATGTGTTTTGTCCAAATCCGAAAACAATACATTACAATAGCTATTGTTTTGTAAAAGTGTTGGATTCTCGCAAATTTGTTTTATAAGATGTGCTTTAGTGGATGTGATTATTTCTTTATTGTATTCTTCACCATTTCTTATTGATAAGAGTTGACTGGCCATCGTTTTAATTAAAAGTAAGTTATTCTGAAATAGAACACGCAAATGATTAAAATAAAAAAACAAATAAAAAAACAATTTAAATTGTTATTCTAGTTCTCTATAACAATTTTTTCATTAGCGATTCGATAGTTTTGCAAAAAAATAATTCTCTTTAGAATCAATAGATAACCTGTACAATACTGCATGTTTTTATTTCATATAAGAAACCGAGAAGTTCAAAGTGGGGAGAGCGAAAAGCTATTTTTATCTATGTTTTATTTGGTTTTCTAAATGCCCTTTAATCATTTAATTTAAAAAAAAAACTTACCAAAACAACAACAGCTTCATAATCTGCAATCTTCCCAGCCATCTCTATCCATTGCTCTTTATTCAAGCATGGCAGTATATCACTCAGGTTAAAGAGCTCCGATGTATCGGTGCACTGAGATATTTCCAGTTTTACATTGCTGTACTTTATGTTTAAAAGCTTTAGTTGAGCAAAGTTTTGGCACAGTTTCAGGAATGACAACACTAGGGGTGGATTCTGAAAAGATTTTGTTTCCTTTTACTAATATATACATATAATACAATAACTTTATTTGCTCTATGCAATGTTATATCTATACTAATATTATAAAGCTGAAGAGTTTGTTTGTTTGATTGAACGCGCTAATCTCAGGAACTACTGGTCCGATTTAAAAAATTCTTTCAGTGTTAGATAGCCCATTTATCGAGGAAGGCTATAGGCTATATATCATCACGCTAAGACCAATAGGAGCGGAGCACCAATGAAGAATGTTTCAAAAACGGAGAAAATTTATTACTATTGAGAGACGCAGACGAAGTTGCGCGGGTCAGCTAGTTTATGATAAGTTTATTATTGTTAAAAAAGGGGAAAATTTGAAGTAATACTTTAAAAGATTGATATGTGTGATATAACAGGAATTCTATCATTATTTATATGAAATTACAGTAAAATTTAGAGAAATGTGGCATAAAAACTTAATCTAAAAGTACAAATTCTGAAGGACTTCTTAAGAATAGTTAATTAGAATTTCCGGCAGGCGATCGTGACCAATTCGAGCTATCACTACCACACTTTCTAATCTATAATAAAACAAATAATTGAAAATAACTCCCGGATTAGGCATATATATCCTGTATCGCGGGCGACTTTGCAAACATACATGAAACGGACACAAAGACACATCCAGATTTACAAAAACAATTTGTGGATCACACAAAGTAGTGTCCCATGTGGGGATCGAACCCACAACACTCAGCGCAGTAGTAAACGGCGTGGCGGCCGCTTAAACCACTCGTCATCCGTGCAGTCCTCTGACGTGAGTGGAATTAAAATTATAGTAGGAAAAATGAGGCTGTTTTAATACGACTCTGCTTCCCCATTCTCGGATATAAGCGTGAGTATATCTAAAGGACTACTATGTAGTGATGGAAATGATTGCTACTTTATAATAAGAATAATCATATGTTGAAATTATTTGTTTTAGTTACTGCGATTTCAACTGTAATAAATCACTACTGTGATTTGATCATAGACAAACATAAATGCCATCAAAACTTAAACAAAGATAAAGACAAATAGATTATTATATTGAACTTAATTTTCATCAAAGACTACAACCTTTTTTTTTTAGTTTAGAGTTTGGCGCCAGCATAATGATATGTCGCAGTGATTTTAGAAGAGATGTCACAGGTGTGACATCTCTTCTAAAATCACTGATTTGTAAATCATATTCACCCATATTCATCATATCACCCATGATTTGTAAATCATATTTTAATACAGGTGATTTTGATTACTACTACTACTATGCAATATAGTAGGTCTAAATTAAATAGTACAGTGACAGTATTTAATATCAATGTTGTACTCACATAACTGAGTTTCAAAACACATTCTCCAAACTTGCGCAAGCATTCTTCTTCGAACCTTTTATAGGCATTCCAGAAATCTTCAGATATATTTAGCGGGACAGTATGACCTGCCATTTTGTTATAGTACAAGAATGACGATAAGATGGACGACAAGACTTCCGTGAGAACTATTATAGAAGGACCTGGAATATCAATAAAATCATAAATCCTCAAGTAGAGACAATCAGAATAGGATGGATTCCTAGGTTTAAAATAAATTATTTCCTCTGAGTCATTTAATGTAACATCTTAAAGTACAGTGTGAATTGTCTTTTAGCATCAATTTAATGTTTTCATTGTTTATTATATCTTTAAATCAATACTTATAAATGTGAGAGTGAGTTTGTTTGTATGTTTGTTACGCTTTCACGCCTAAACCACTAAACCTATTTTAAAAATTCATTCACCAATCAACTACCTTATCAGCGAGTAACATAGCGAGTGTTGTGGGTTCAAACCCCACATGGGACGACACTTTGTGTGATCCACAAATTGTTGTTCTGAGTCTGGGTGTTCTTTGTGTCCGTTTCATGTATGTTTGTAAAGTCCCCTGCGACACAGGATTTATTCCTAATGCGGGAGTTGTCTTTTTAAAAAAAAAAAAAAAAAAAAAAAAACATAGACTACTTTTTAAAGTTAAAGGCCAAAGGTAAGTTTAAAGTCAAGCTTATAAATCAAAGTTTAATTCTTATATGAGTCTTGAGGTACTTTAGTCAATCCATCAGGACTAGCAAAATACTATATGCAATGTATGTATTTATGTAATAAATAGCTGTCTTTGTCTACAGCTCTCAAAAGGATTATGAGCATTTTACCAGATTCTCATTATTAAAACAATTAAAAACAAAAAAAATTAAAAATCTATCTTTTCAACTCACCCTCAACAGAAATCACAAGCCAAAATTTCGACTATTTACTTTTATAATCTTCGGTTGGTTTAACCTGATTTACTTTTTAAAGCGAAATTAGATTATCAGAAATAAATTCATATTTACAGTAATATAGGCTTTCCTCTTTCACTTAAAGTAAATTAAAATTTAGTTAAATTTTAATAATATGGGTCTGAATTTTATTATGGATGGACCATGATTAAGGTTACACACAGACTATTTTTTTAAATAAATGTCACATTCAAATTCAATAATATTTCATAACAATGAAATTAGTTAATTCACATCTCGACATTTCCTGTCTGGTTAGTAGAGAATCTGGTGAGTTGCGAATTTGGTGAGTTGCGAATTTGGTGAAGTTGCGAATTTGGTGAGTTGCGAATCTGGTAAACTGCTCATTATCCTCTAAAAAGGATAAACCTTTCCTGTCTTTGCAACATTTTTTTTTGTTTTTGAGTGCCCTGGTATCTACAGTTATCTTTTATTAGATCTTAATAGATTTAAGTGCAGAAATAAAAAATCTTTAACTTACTAACGAATCCTTCTTCTAACATCATCAAGCAATGGACCTCTAGATCTTTTTGAAGCAATTCCAACAATTCCTTGTTTTGTCTAAACATCAATTCAGAAGTCAATTTTCCATACATTTCGACACATTCTTGAGGAAATAAATCAGATCCTGTGAGTATTTTACACTCCAGTTTTTGATACTCTTCTCCGGACTCCTTAGCCTCTTTTACTTTCTGTTTGATTTCAAATTGCTCAGTGTTAACAACCTCCAAAATAGTTTTTATTGGTGGTAGAATTTCAGTAACAAATAGGGTACCTCTACTTAATTTAAACAATGTTTCCAATAAACAGTTTAACATTTCTGTATATGATTCTGTTATACTTAAGCTGTTTTTTTTAGCCGTCATAATGGCAGGCAGTATAGTTTGATTTTTCTGTTCGATGAGTATGGGATCAAGTTTTAAAGCAGTTTTTATTATTAATATGGTAGTTTTATCAAGTTTGCCTTCTAATTTGAGTTGATTCATCATGACAGCTTGAAGAAAAGAAGTGAAATTTTTCTTTATTTCTACTTTTGATATCTTTTCACCAAATGTATCCGTTAGACGCACATTTACATCAACTTCATTGTCCAATAAAACTTCTAACATATTTAGAAATAGAGACCTTTTAACTTTGTTATCATTTTCGCTTAATGTTATTTGCGTTAAGTTCATAGCAGGAGTTATAAAATTCTGTTCCATTTGTAATACATTCGTCACCATTATATAAAAAGCAAACACTATCTGATTTTCTTTTTGAAAGGAACTTACAAACACATCAATAAAATTCTGAAGAAATTTCGTGTCAGTATTTGAACGATTTTTAGGGAACTCAAAAAAGGTATTCATGATTTTTATAACAGATTGTATGTTATCTCCTTTTTCTACTATTAGCTCTTCGAGATTATCTTTACGGATCAACGTTTGTAAGAAGCTGATAAAATATGATTTTTTACTAATCGGAAATAGGATGTTTTGGCAGACATCTATTGCTGACATGCGACACTCGGTATCCAGAAAACTAAATATGGTTTCTATATTTTCTCCATTCAGCAGTTTTATAATAAAATCTAACTTCTTTTTTGATTCTCTATAGTATTTTATGAAGTTGATTAAAATTCTTTTACTTAAATTTGAACAATTTTCAGCATTGCGTAAATGTTGCAGTAAAGTTATAGTTATTGTCAGGTAGTCATCAATTTGGACATGTAGTTGCGTTGATATTTTATGGTTCTCAAGGAATGATATTATATATTGTATATCTGTAGTTTGTAGAGGATGTCTTTGAAGATATAGTGACACAATCTGAAAACAAAAAAGGTCTAGTTATGGATTTACTTATTCAGATAATATATGGTTGGATAACCTTATATTATTAACAGTAGTCCGTGAGGTGAAGGATTAAGAATATGGTGTGTCACCACTACTATTCATTCTGTGGATGTTGTAGGAGACAACTAAAGGAACAAACTACTCAAGACAACAGCACTGCAAAAAGAAGGAAAACCAGAGTGGTATATTAAGCCAAACTCCTTTCTAAGGAGAGGCCTATGCTCAGCAGTGGACTATCAAAGGCTCTTGATAATGATGATTGACAGTAGATTTTAAGATAACTAACCTCCTTTGAGGTTAGACTATGCTGTATGTAATGACATACATTTACGGATAAAAAAATGGTATACTGTTGTGCCCCTTTGAATGGAGTGTTTCGTGTGTTTATCAATATTACCTGTATCAATTTGCTCTTCAATTCATTTGTGAAATCATCTACAATTGACAGCCAGTCAAGAACATTCTTCAGATCTTCAGTTTTCAAACTATTTCGTTCTGCAAGATCTTGAAGCCATTCTGCCACAATTCTCTCCTTAGGTGCGGTGGGGAAGTGATGGGATTGCACTACATTTTTAGCAAGGCAAAGGCGCTTGGGCAATGGTGTTTTCACGTCGTCTAACCGTCGTTTTAATTCTAAAATATTATGAACAACAACAGTGAGGTTATGTTTTTGAATAAAAATAAATAATAAGTGTTTAATGGTTATTGTGTTACCGTTAAGTGGATTTAGTGACATATTTAATTGGCACAATCTAAAATAATAATATTCTATAGCAATGTATTAAATTATACATGAAACAAAAACGAGCACCTCACATGTACAAGTGTTGTTATTTTGTACGTTTTGGTACTGCTTCGTACTGTCAGGTAACAATTTTTTTTACACTAACTGTTTAATTAATAAAGTATCTTTAAAAAAACACTAATTATATAATAGTATGCTGTAAGTAATATCGATTAAAGGGATCAAAATCAAAAAATGCTAATTAATTTTGATGTTGCAACTAAACGTAAACCTCCTATTGAAAATATATGAACACGTTTAGAAGAATCAATACTTTTTGGTATGGAGACCTTTTTAATTCATCAATTTTTGCACATTTTTAGTTCTAAACTATGCTTATAAGAGATTTCCTTTTAGGAGGACACCTTACCCGGCTAGTGGTACCCGAGATGGCGTGCAGTTTTAAGTCGATTCGAGTTCGACATTACCACCCTAGCGGTTGTCTAGTGGATGGTATCCAAGGGGGTTTCCGCACAGAAAAAATGGATGGGAATAGTAATCACGACCTCGCCTTAGTAGTCATGATCACTAACCACTAGACAAATAGGCCCGTCCAATTTAAAGAACTTTTAAATCACCTAACCTCAAGAGCTAAAAATCTCGTCTTGTGACGTTGTGTTCTTAAAAATAAGAACAAAACTTCTGAAACAGATATACTTACTTACCTCTTTGTCATTCCATAAATAGTATGTATTATGTATGTGTGTGTGTGACATTTTGTAACCTCTGTGCACCCACCTTACAAGATGTCTACACTATCTAAAGGCAGAGGCGGAGAGAGGCAAACATCTCATCGGGGTCCCCCGCATCTCTCTATCGCCCATACCATATATAATTTACTACTAGTTGACATTACTAGATGTGTGATTGTGATAACGATATAGTGATAACAAATAGTTGGCATTTTTTTACTACAACTTTTTATTTTTATTTTTTTACGTGTGGAAACCCCCAAGGAGTGTCACTCTAAAACCATATGGTGTGTAAACTGCACCGGAAATAGGAAGGATCCGATAAAAGCTTTTATTAAGACGTCTGGACCTTTTTTTTTTGGCTGATTTCCTAACCTGATCACCCCCAGGCCTGCACATTTGCAGGAAGGTCATTCAGCGACCTCCGGCGCCTCAGCCGATTGCAGTATCTAGCCCGTTCCTGGGCCTGGAGGACCGGGAGAGTTGTAAGCTTCTACAAGGCCCACTCCGCCCTCTACTTGAATATAAATTGCTGGCAGAAGCAGGTGGCGGAGTACCATTCTCACTCCGATGGCCGTCACGAGGCCGTACCTCTGCTCCACCCCCGCCAGGCGTTCTAGCAGCGTGTGGCGTGCCTTTGAGTGCACGCTTTGGCCATCGCAGTGGTGGCACTCAGGCGTTGGCTCCTTGCGGATCAGACACAGGTGATCTCCGAAACATCCCTTCCCAGTGATCACCTGCGTCAATCGGTATGAGAGGGTCCCGTGACGCCTCTCGAGCCAATCCTCCATAACGGGTCTTACCGCCGCAATGACGGCGTGCCCAACCGCGGAGCACCCGGAGCGGCGGAGCGATGTACCACAGGAGCGGCCCTAAAACCGACCCCTGCGGATTACCGCATGACATTTCATGCCGACCGAGACGGAGTCCTTGGGTACTTGGGTAGACGACGGCTCCGGATCTCTCCTAGTACTTCATTTTATTTATTGTAAACACTGAACACACACATATATGTTATATAAGTAACAAGGAAATGTCATGTACAAAAGCGAGCTTAACAAATAACTGAGTTTTGTTGTAGCAAACCTTACGCGAATAGAGGACAACAAAGAAACGTAAGGGCACAGTCATGCCTACTTGGGAATCAATACAGAAAAGCATATAAATTTATTTATTTAAATTAAATAAATACGTACATATATACATACATACAGTCACACTAAGGGTCTGATTATTGAAGGGACAGATAATAACCCCTAGTTCTCTTCCTGAACACGCTCAGAGAAGGGCTATTGCGTATTGCATGCGGTAAGGCATTAAATAGCCGAACAGGCGCACCACTAAAAGAATTGTCATAACGACTCGAAGAATGGGAGAGATTTCGAAGGACGAGAGGAGAAGAAGAGCGACAAGGATTGTTCCTGGGAACAAAGTGCTCGAAGCGTTCACGGAGATATGAAAGAGAAACGGTTCTCTGATTTTTTTATCACAGGTTTGCCTGCGATACGTGTAAACACAGGCGAACTTAAAATTAGGTTGCTAGATCCGAATCGCCATATAGAATGTCGGCTAATGAACGTAGCGTTTTTCGCGAGTCCCTAAGAGAACTTTTAGATGCGAATATTATCAGACCTCGCTGCTCGCCATTCGCAAGCCCAGCTTTACTAATAAAGAAGCACGACGGCTCAGATCGCATGTGTATTGACTATCGCGAGCTTAACACTGTCCCTGACCGTTACCCACTTCCTTTGATCTCTGATCAAATCTCAGTGCTTCACGGAGCTAACTACTTCTCACAGCTAAACTGCGCCAGCGGTTTCTACTTAATTCCAGTACATGAAGAGTCCATAGAGAGTACTGCTTCCATAACAAACGAAGGTCAATACGAATTTCTGACTATGCAAAAGTGCCCTTAAGGTTGTATGAACAAGGAATCTATTCTATGAATTAACTTGTGCTGCAACTGACAATTAACTTTTATATGAAATTATTCTTCATCCATTTTCACTGCTACGCTATCGTTGCTACGGGGCGTAGCAAAAGCTACGTAATGTTGTAGATAACTGCAGTAGTGCAGAAAAATGTTAGAGACTCACTAAGTAAGCCTACTAAGATTAATTAAAGGAAAATGTTACGGCTTGTGGGTTCAGTGGTGTGATTCTGATTGCTGATTCAGAGGTCGTGGGATGGAATGCCACCCACAAAAATTTTCACCCCTTGAAATTATTAAAGCCTTTAACACCTTTAATGTTAAAAAAACAACTGTCCTATGGGGAAATTCTGTATTAATTACTAAGACAATTATATCTCTTGCGGCTAATCAATTACCATTTAAATTTAATCAATGTGTTGATATTGGTGTATTTCCTGATATTTTGAAGTCCAGAAAAATTATTCCCTTATTCAAATCAGGCAGTACATCTGACCCAACTAACTTAAGACCTATTTGAGTACTACTAGTATTTAGAAAAAATAATGTTTGATCAATTACAAAGTTATTTTAATAATAATAATTTATTACACAATAGACAATTTGGTTTTACTAGGGGTCGCTCCACAACTGATGCTAGTGTTGAGCTTATAAAAAATATATTTGATGCCTGGCAGGATGCCCAAGATACCTAGAGAAGGTATCTTTTGTGATTTATCTAAAGCTTTTAATTGTGTTTTGCATGAAACGCTGATCAGGAAATTACAGCACTATGGTATCAAAACTAAAGCACTAGCACTTCTTGCTTCATATCTAAATAATAGGATTCAGAAAGTTGATTTTAATGGTGAGCGATCTCCGGGTTCTGTGGTAGAAATGGGCGTTCCACAAGGTTTTGTTCTCTGCCCATTTTTATTTTTAGTTTACAGTAACTTACGACGACTTGGTGAGGACCATGTCAAGGATAATAACGAGATTGTGTTGTTTGCAGATCATACATCACTATTATTTAGACTCAACGCACACTTACTAATTTCACAGACCTAAACAGTGCAGTGGTTTGATCTTAAGAATTTGCTTTTGAATGAAAAAAAACTAAATGTATACGGTTCACCACGCCAAACGTCAAGCCAGTGAAAACCAATGTGATGATTAAGGATGTCCAGCTACACCTTGTGGTTACAACGACATTTTTAGGAATAACATAGATTCTAAGCTACAGTGGACCCACATATAGAAAAATTTTCGAGGAGACTTAGCTCAGCAGCTTACGCAGTTAGAAAAAATCAAGAAGTGACTGATATTAATACAGCACGACTTGTTTACTTCAGTTATTTTCATAGCATAATGTCGTACGGTTTTCTACTGTAGGAGAATGCTGCCGAAATTCAAAGTAGAGAGCAATTTATAATTTAGACAATCGTTGTTCATTGAGGCAAATATTTAAATAAATAAACATATTGACAGTGGCAAGTCAATATATAGATGAAATCAATAATAATATAATTTTGTTTTTATGAAGCTATCTTCATAAAAATAAAGATAGCTTCTTGAAAACAAGTGAAGTGTATTTTAATACCACAAATAGAAAATATAAACAAGTCATTTCGAGCTCAATTTGTCCGATTCTATAATAAAATGCCAAATAGTACCCAAGATTTTAGTATCAACAAATTTAAATCCACAATAAAACGTAAACCTATTACTTACTCAATTTTGGATGAATGGGCTAGTTGACTCAATTTGAAAACTTGGTTAATTATATACTTTAATATCTATTGTATCCCGAAAAACCTATATTTACATGGCGTATTATGTATTTAAAAAAAAAACAGTTTAAATTGCCCTTGAAAACGCTGAATAGTGTCATGGCGTCTTGAATGACGTCACAATCTGCGAAACAAAACTGTTTAATTTTGTGTCCAGTGTCAACTGAAACTGTATTAAGGTGAGAAAATATGCTAAAAACGAAAAACAATAAGGAGTAACCTGTTGTATGAAAACGTCAACAACAACAATGATGTTTTGCGTGGCGTGACGTGACACTTTCTGATTGGTGTTCGCTGTCACGTGACTTTTTTGCCTTTTTTTTTTTTGACTTTTTTAATGCCTATTTTGTTTAAATTTATTTTTTTAAATATTAATAATAATTAACTTTTATGAGAAATGGACTGGTTTTTTCTTATCTATATCTCTTCATTTATAACTTGAAACTTATAGTTTTTATTAGTGGACCAAGCAATTTGTTATTAGTGGACACAAGCCTATTGTGGGTTAGAATGGTTGGGATTAATTTAGCACAGGCTATTATGTAGTGGAAATGTAATGTGAGCTAGTGTGTCTTTTATTTAATTTTTTTTTTGTTTTTTACTTCACTTTATTTTTCAGTCCATCTTTTTTCCATATCTTGTTTTCTCTTCATTGCCTTTTTACCTTTTAGTCCTTAAAATTTACATACTGGCACACATCAAAACAATGTTGTGTATATTTAATAATACCATTGTTATCTGTTGATTGAAAAGCGTGGCCGTGAGTTTGTTTGTCCTTGTTCTGCCCGGTTGTAGATCGGCACAGGCATAGGTATAAGAGATTTTAGATACGTATATATTTCGATTGTTGCTATTGTGTGTGTTGATCTATGACTTTAGAGTCTACACAAGAGACGATATCATTTTTTTTTATGAAATGAAGGTATTCGAGTTTGAGTTTGAGTTTAAAAAACGAAAATTCGTCATATATAAAACACTACCTATATATGCGGCTTCACTCACGTAAAAGTTATTTTTCTTTCCCTAGGAACAGTCCCTAGAACTATTTCCTCCATTTATCAATCACCAATCACCTCTCATCTAATAGACAAAGACAGATAATAGACCATTCTCTATGCGCTGTAGATAAAATAAGTAAAACATCATTAATGCCGTTTCACAACTTCCTATTAATGTACACATAAACATTCCAGTGTAAATTCTACCCTACAAGCCCACGCGGAGCAAACAAACTGAATTCTCCGAACTACTAATATTTAATTACATAACTGACATTATCCCGTTACAAGTTTTAAATACCTACGAGTATTGACCTTTTCAAACGCCTACTGATAATATTACATCTATTGTTTCTTCGAATAACAACCCTCCAATCAAAAACTTGTAAAACTACTTCTTTAGTTACAAACTTAGCTTAAGTATCATCATCATCAACAACAACAGCCTTTAGTAGTCCACTGCTGGACCTAAGCTTCTCCTTAGAAAGTAGGTTTTGGCCTACTATACCACGCTGTCCAGACAGATTTGTATAGGGTTTGTGTCATTAAAATCCGTTAATATCCGGTAATAAGGTAGCAATCCATTCTTCCATACTTATAAATGTAAAAGTGAGATTGTTTGTTTGTTACGCTTTCGCCCCTAAACCACTAAATAGGTTTTAAAAATTCTTTCACCAATGGAAAGCTACATTATCAGCGAGTAACATAGGCTCCTTTTTACCGCGATAACTGACATACACGCAAGCGGAACCGCGGGTAAAAACAAGTGTTTTAATATTTGAACGCCTGGATATATCTATGTAGTCTGTGTTTCTATTATATTTACATATATGTTTACTTTTTTTAAATTTATTTACATAACAACAATTAATTAAATGTAGGCAGATCTTAAACCACGGGGTTGATGCCGGTACGCCACGATATGATTTATACTTAATACTTCTATACATTTATATAGTAAAATATTTATACTAGCTTTTGCTCGCGGCTCCGCCTGCGTATATGTTTGCGGTTTGTGGTTTAGGCGTGAAGCGTAACAAACAAACAATCTCGCCTTCAAATTTATAATATAAGTATGGAAGTATGAATATCATGGCGAAATGGTAAATATTGCAACTGGTTTCAACTGCTTTCTTTACAGGCCAGCCTGTAATCGTTTTCAAACAAGATAAAAAAGAAGATACGAGTAAATTGTAGTAGGAAAGTGGAATCTTAAGTGCAATCTTTGTCAGTGTGGTGAACGATTAAGAATACGGAGTATCACCGCTATTCAGCCCGTAGGTGTCGTAAGAGCCAACTAAGGGACTACGCAGAACAACAGCACTGAAAAGAAAAGGAAAACTTGACACAAACCCTAAACCAGTCATCAAGACAAGACATCCTTTCTAAGGACAGGCTTATGTCCAGCAGTGGACTGTGACAGCGGACTTGTACATCAAAGCTGCTGCCCGAACGGCAAAACAGATGAACAATGATGGAGAAGCTCGCAGTTCAACAAAAACGACTGGTCGCTCTTCGCTCTTCACCATTGCTTTTCTACGTTGCTTTTTTACACAACGTGCGAGCTCACACTTCACGACAGACCATCGCAAAGCTATAAGAGTTACAGCTGGAAGCTCTCCATCACCCACCATACTCACTGGACCTTGCCCCAACAGATTTCTTCTTTTTCAAAAGTAGTCAATTTTTAAGTGCGGAAAAATTCAACACTCGAGAGGCAGCACCAAACGCTTTGGCTGACTTTCTCGCCTCCTGCCCAACAGACTTCTAGAAAACGAATAAAGGGATAAACAAACTGTCTTCAAATTAGCAAAATTGCATAGATAATTTAGGCTATTACTTTGATTCCAACATGAGGGAACAAGCAGACTCTTGCAGGAGACTCTACTCGGGGGTGTTGCGGTCCATGGCCCTTTACGGGGCCCCAATATGGGTGCAGGCCCTGAAGGCCAGCAACGACGCTTTACTGCGACGATCGCAGCGAGTGCTGGCTATTAGGATCATAAGGGGGTACCGCGCGATCTCTTTTGAGGTGGCGAGTCTGCTGGCCGGCGAGAGCCCTTGCGGCTCTGTATCAGTGGCGCAAGGAGGCGCGGGAATCGGATCGGAGTCCTGAGTCTAGAGAAATCGAGGATCAGAAATCCTAGCCCCGTCAGGTCGGAAGGAACGACTTGGGCAACCAAGATACTTCAGGGATCACCTGTGTTTGATCTGCAAGAAGCCAACGCTTGAGTGTCACCACTACGATAGCCGGACTGTGGACCCGGCGCTCCACACGCTGGCAAAATATCCGTCGTGGGTTGAGCAGAGGCGTGACCTCGTGGCGGCAATCGGAGTTGGAATTCTCTTGCTTAGTGCCATGATTGCGGCCATGATACGGAGCGATGCACGTGGAACTCTGCCGTTTCCTTTTTTGAGCAAGTTATGCTTGCGAAGGAGACGGTGGAGCGGTACCAAGAGAGATTTAGAACTCTCCAAGTCCGCCAGGCTCGGGAACGGGCCAGGTACCGCAGACGACTCAGTTACCGGAGATTGCAGAACGACCTTCGTCTTCCATAAGCGCAGGCCTAGGGGTGACAGGTGAGGCCATCTGATACCCTAGCAGAGGCAGGCCGGGTTGACGCGCTGTGGAGCGCCCGCTCTTTAGGTTGTAGAATGGGATGGCCTGGGGTACGTCGGGTTTCCAGGGATTTCTTTCCTAGGGTTGGATAGTGGTTCTGGATTTCCTCACAGGCAAAAAAAAGAGGCAAGTAACTGGATTAGCTAAAATAAAAAATAACCAAGAATTTTGTATTTTAATATTTTCATACAAATCTAAGAATAAGGAATTTAAGGAACAATAAGGAACACGTTATAATACAATAAGCTATCGGAATATGTCCTCCATCAACAAAGAAACGATAGCTAATTCCAAACTAATAACATTAAATGGAGTTCTAAGATTAAATGAATGACCAAAACTGGTTCATTCACAAAAATGTCAACCATTTTGTGAAAGGTTACACATAAAATTTATTCACGGTAGCGTTGCGCTGTGATATAGGCCAAGGAGAAAATTTGCGCATGCTCCAAAGAATTGATTTTCGTCTATCTGACGTCACAAGATGTCTGCCATTTGATGAAGTCGCGCTCAGTATAAAAAAGTAAAAAATAAGATACGCTCGCAGACAAGGAAAGACCAGCAGATGTATCAAGTTTATACTAAATACAGTTGGCAGGAAAGAAAAGTATATTCGTTACGAAAATAAATAAATGATATAGGTTCGCGTTGTGTTTAGTTCGCGGGTGATAGCGTAGCTAAGGAGATCTCAAAATGGTTTATCGTATAGTACAGAAGAACTTTTTGACGCTGTTCGACGTGACAACGGTGATGTTGGCCAAAATAATATGTTTATGTAAGTATACTATAATATTATTTTAAATTAGATTACTTGTTTTTAAACGAACTGTAATAACGAAATTACTTTATCTGCCTATTGTCTTGTCAATTGTTTTTTTTTTGTAAATGGACATTGAAGATATCTTTTTAAAAAATAAAACCAACCTTTTTGCCATTCGTTCAAATATTCAAATCGCATTCTATATTTAAAAACTTGTTTCTTTTTAAATATTTTGAACGCGGTCCTGTTTATTTTGTTATTTGAATATTAATCAAACGTAATTAACGTTCATGTAAATTTTCCTTTGTTACAAGCTTTCAGATTTTATAGATTGAATAACATTGTAATATATTCGTTATCGCGTGTAACAGTTAATTAAGTTAAGTAACGTATCAAAGGTGTCGAAAACAGTCGCTTTTCCAAGTTAACGACCTTCTTGATTACATTGTAATGAAATATCAAGAGGTTGTAGTAATTAGCAGGCCAAAATTACCCGAATAAACTTAAAATTTAGCTCTTTTTTATTTCAGAGAAATGTATTTTCATGAAAACGAAAAGTTAGCGCCTATTTGGTTGCCATATAGTGGTTCATATGGTGATTCATATGATGGTTTAAAATAAATGTCAATGTTTTGTGTTGCTCACACCAAATTGACGACTGCCAAAGAATTATAGTTAAAGCTTTTTTAGAACATCTTTTAATTACAGGTTTTTATAATCACGCATTATATCCCTCAGGGGGTGGGCAACGCAGTCTCGTTTTACAAGTATATTATATCTTGACTTTTGTAGGTATGCAGGCAAAGTAGAAAATAGGTTTATATATATTTATATATAATCATCTTACATTCATTCTGTATGTGTCGTAAGAGCCGACTACGGTAGCAAATTACGCAGGACAACTGCACTGCAAAGAAAAGGAAAACTTGACACAAACCCTATACCAATCTGTTAGGCCAGCGTGGTATAGTAGGCCAAAATCTTCTTTTTAAGGAGAGGACTATGTCCAGCAGTGGACTATTAAAGGCTATTAAGGTGATGTGATGTGAATATTTTTATTGACGACGTACGACATTCTCATATCACTTTTAATTAACCTTTTTTTTTACACATCCCCATCTAGTCCTAAACTAAGCAAAGCTTGTACTATGGGTACTAAACAACTGATAAATACATATATACTTTTTTGTAAATACATACATATTATAGACATCCCGTGGATGTCGTAAGAGCCGACTAAGGGAGCAAACTACGCAGGACAACAGCACTGCAAAGAGAAGGAAAACTTTAAACAAACCCTATATCAACCCGTCTGGTCAGCATGGCATATTAGGCCAAAACCTCGTTTCTAAGGAGAGGCCTATGTGCAGCAGTGGCTGTTATAGACTGTTGATGATGATGAATAATATCCTCACACATCTGACACTCGGCTGTCTGATTCCAAACTAGGCAGAGCCTGTGTTACGGTAACCAGACTGTTGATAAACACGCTTATATATTTCTAAATGTATCCATATTATGGATGAATTACACCCAGACACCGAGCAAATCATCGGATTTAATCATCATCATTACGTGGATGAGTCTGGGAGTGTTAGCAATAGCGAGTAGGTCAGGGTAGCATACCCGGATACCACCCATTAGACAACCGGTGCAGCGGTGCGATGGTTATGTCGGAATCGAACCGACTAAGAACCACACGCACTCTCGGGTACCAGTAGCCGGGAACCAGGTGTACCCTAAAAAGGAAATCTCTGGTACCCCGACAAACCTCGGGCCGTCTACGCCTTATAGATGACCCCAAGATGTTCCACTTGTTGCGGACCCCTATTAGACGTTTATGTAATTTAGTGAGTTTTACCAATCGATGGTATCATAGAAATCCACGTCATATCGAAGTTTAATATTAAAGTTGTTGGTAAATAGATTACTGACCATTAGAACTTGTGACGTCATACTGGACGTTATTGCGTCAGAAGGGTACGAGGAAGAGGTATCGCTAAATTGCGCTGAGACTTATTAGTAGCAATACTTTTATTATATGGTATAGGGGGTAAAATAGTAGACGGATCATCTAATGGCAAGCGACTGCCGCCACTTATACACACCTACAACTCGAGACTTACAAATGCATTGCCAACTGTTAAGTCTCTCTCCCAGAATCAGGAGGAAGTATGGGCTCCGGTTTCCTCATTCACTTCGTAAAAAGCAACTAAATGATTGCTTAGAATCGGTTTTCTGCTAGTCAATGGTGTCACTCCAATGGATGGTGTCGAGCCAGCACATTTCTGTTGAAGCACACGTCACTCACGATTTAGATTGTAGACATGTTTAATAATAGTATTCCTTAACACGCCTCACAAACGGCCGTCTGATTTCAAACCACGCAGAGCCTGAACTATGGTTACCAGACTGCTAACAAACATACTTATTTAATTTTATACATACTTATTACGGATAACTCATACAGAGACATCACACATCAACAGCCTTTAATAGTCCACTGCCGGACATAGGCTTCTACTTAAAAAGGAGGTATTGGGCGTTTTGGCCTACTATACAACACTGGTCAGACGGGTAGATATAGGGTTTGTTTTAAGTTTTTCTTTTCTTTGCAGTGCTGTTGTCCTGCGTTGTTTGATTAGTCGGTTCTTATTACACCCACGTAATAAATAGGGGTGGTGACACCTCGTATTCTTAATCCGTCACCACACGGATATACAGAAACAGAACAAATTAGGGTACTCATCACACAAATAATTGTGTCCTAGGTGGGAAAACACCCACGTCAGGCTGATTTATTGATTTCAATAGTGTATTAAACATTCCATAAATAATAGTGGTACATTTTACATTGTAGGTACCCTTTTTTTTTTGTTTTTTTTTCCTATGCGGAAATCCCCTCGGATACCACCCACCGGTGGTTATGTCGGACTCGAACCGACCAAAAACCGCACGCCGTCTCGGGCACCCAGTTGCCGGGGAACCAGGTGTACCCTAGGAAGGAAAACCCTGATACCCCGACGTACCTCGAGCCATCTACTTGCTAAATGACCCCCTCCTGTGTGGGAACCCCTATGTCCTCTTTGTGCTCCCGAAAGGGGGACGCGCGCTTAGAAGCGCGTCTCGCTACCACCCCGGCCTGCTTCTGCTAGGGTGACAGATGGCCTCACATACCACCCCCAGGCCTGCGCTTATGGAGGACGGAGGTCATTCTGCGACCTCCGGCGCCTGAGTCGTCTGCGGTACCTGGCCCGTTGCCGGGCCTGGCGCTCCGAGAGAGTTCTAAACCTCTCCCGGTCTCGATCCGCCATCTCCTTAACAAGCATAACTTGCTCGTAGAAGGAGACGGCGGAGTTCCGGGACTCTCGCTCCGTACCATGGCAGCAATCATGTTACCGAGCGAGAGAACTTCCACCCCGATGGCCGCCACGAGGCAACGCCTCTGCTCCACCATGCCGGGCATTCTGCCAGCGTACGGAGCGCTGTGTCCACGGTTCGGCCATCGCAGTGGTGGCACTCAGGCGTTGGCTCCTTGCGGATCAGACACAGGTGATCTCCGAAGCATCCTTTCCCGGTTATGCCTCTCGAGCCAATCCTCCATAACGGGTCTTACCACCGCGATAGCGGCGTGCCCAGCGCTCGGTTGCCCAAGTCGTTCCTTCCACTCCTTCACTAGGACCTGGCGGAGTTGGGATTTCTGATCCTCGATTTCTCGAGACTCAGGACACCGACCCAACTCCCGCGCCTCTTTGCGCCACTGATACAGAGCCGCAAGGGCCCTCGCCTCCAGGTCCCACGGTGGAGTTCCGGCCAGGAGACTCGCCGCCTCAAAGGAGATCGTGCGGTACCCCTTATGACCCTGATGGCCAGCACTCGCTGCGGTCGTTGCAGTAGTGCGACGTTGCTGGCTTTCAGGGTCTCCGCCAATACTGGGGCCCCATAACGGGTCATGGACCGCACAACCCCCAAGCAGAGTCTCCTGCAGGAGTCATCGGGTCCCCTCATGTTAGGCACCAGCCGCGCCAATGCTCGCGCTGCTCCAACCAACTTGATGACCAGACTTCAGAAATGGTGTCCGAAGTCCCATCGGCTATCAAGTACGAGCCCCAGATACCTCATCGAGGGCTCGATGCCGATGCAACTGCCTCCTACTATAAGGCTGGATCCCTCAGGTGGCTTCCTCCGAGGCCCGTGAAAAAACAAGGCCTCGGATTTGTGCAGTGCCACTTCAAGACCAAGCCGCCGGATCCGCTCCACGACTTGGGCAACCCCGGCCGTGGCTCTCAGGGTTGCCTCACGGTGCGTTCTGCCGCACGCCGACACGAGCGTGTCATCCGCGTAGCACGTGACGGCGACACCATCCAGAAAGGCACCACGAAGAGCCCAGTCGTAGCCGATGTTCCACAAGAGTGGCCCTAATACTGACCCCTGTGGGACACCGCACGACATTTCACGTCTACCAAGACCGGTCCTACTTGGGTAGACGACGGCTCTCTCTGATAAATATGCCCCGACTATGCGGCGGAGGTAGAGAGGCACTTCGTGATACACGAGCGCCTCCCTGATGCAACTCCAGGGCAAAGTGTTGAACGCATTGGCGATGTCCAAGGACACCGCCAACATCACTTCGCCCCGGGGAACCGCTTCCTCCGCCAGAGCCCTCACGCGTATGATCGCATCCACGGTGGAGCGCCCCTGACGGAAACCGTACTGGGTGTCCGCCAGATCCGGCCCCACTATGACGAAATGATTGACGAGGCGCCTTGCAATCACTCTTTCGAAGCGTTTGCACACCTCGTCAAGCAACACTATAGGCCGGTAGGCGGATGGTGAGTCCGCCGGGCGCCCCTCCTTTCGGATGAGAACCAGTTTCCCCAGTCTGCCACAATTTCGGAAACTGGCCCTGCTCGAGGCATGCGCTGAAGAACCCTCTCAGTCGGGGCTCAAGACTACGTCAGCTAAGGCCAGGACCCATGCTCGGCCTGGAATGCCATCGGGTCCTGGGGCGGTGTTTTTGGCTTTAAGCCGTAGCACCGCCCAAGTGAGCTCAGGCATTTCGTCGTCATCCACGTTAGGCGCCCCGAGCGCCGGAGGCGGAGCCATCTGTGGTGGGGTGTGTGCCACCACTTGCGATGGGAACAGGGAGCCTACAACCCCTTCAAGCAGTTCTGGCCGAAGACACCGGGTCAGCGGCGGGGCCCATAGGCGCATCTTACCCCTAACCATACGGTAGGGGCGTCCCCACGGATCCCGCTCCATTGTCTCCAGTAACTCGCGGCGGGCCTCGCTCTTGGCCCGCTTTATTGCTGCCTGAAGGGTCGCATTGTAGGTACCCTGATGAATGGAAAATATAATGAAACAAACTCTTTATTCTTATATTTTAACCCTTAGGGGTAATTTTTGTTTCCGAATTTGAATGGAACCAAACGGGAAGTATACCCTCCCAAATAGAAAAAGTTTTACTAACTGGTACGTAAAAGACGAATTTCTGAGGTTTCTCTCTGATCGGTCCCTCATGTCTGAGGATCGTGGTCAGCATCAGGGTTGCACCTGGAGCGGATGATGTCTCTCCACCGGTTACTGTCCAGCGACGACTGATGGGAAAATGGGTATTTAACTTGGTAGGTTTACCTTGTTGGTGTGTCCGCGATCTTTTGTCTTCGGTGTTGCCAACTACAATTACTCTTTTCAAGTTTTCACTGCCTCTGCGCACTGTGTGGCCGAAAAATGAAAATATGCGTTGCATATCTGGAGTATTTTGAAGCTGAAGCTCCTAAGTCAGACCCTGTACTTGATATTAAGAACCACTCGTTTAAAATACCGATCAAACTATCGATATAAAAGAAATATAGTTCATTAAATTATTGGAGAACAAAATTAGAGCTGTCCTGAACAATGGTCTTTATATTTTTACGATATTACAAAGTTTTACAAAACGGCTAAAGTACGCTTCGGTAATATTCCTCTTGATGGCATTCCGAAATGAGGGCTTCTTTTGCAGAGGATCTTCTTTTATAAAAGAAATAATAGGTTGAGTTATAAAATTACAAAATTATCCACATTTTTTTTAAACGTAAGGTATTTTGTTCAGTAGAGAAATTTAAAGACCCTCGCCGATGTGTGTATCCGGATCAGGCCAGGCGCAGTCCTACAAAGGGGGGAAGGGAGGGGGTGGTATAACTCCTCATACTTTTATCCCCTAACTATAAACAGCAATCAAATCGAATACGTCATCATCATCATCAACAGCCTTTAATAGTTCATTGGGCCTCTCCTTAGAAAGGAGGTTTTTGACTCCTATACCGCTTGCCAGATGGGTTGGTAAAGGGTTTTTTTTCAAGTTTTTCTTCTCATTTTAAAGCTGTTGTCCTGCGTAGTTTGCTCCCTTATTCGGATCTTTCCACACCCACGGAATAAAAGGGGTGGCGACACTCCGTATTCTTAATCCGTCACCACACGTGGGCGAAAGATAACACTCAAGACAGGCAATTTTTGGCTGGATATTCGGCAGCAACATTGAGGCTGTTCAGTTTTAAGATTGCTCGGATATCTTGTATCTGGTAACTGACTGACTAAAATTAAGATCTATTAAGTTATTGAATACCTGTAGATGTAAAAAAACATAAACTTTCCTAGTATAGAAAGTTTATGGCGTGTATTTTCTATCGCAAGTGTTACCAATAATATCGTCGACTATCACCGTTAAACTGTGGGAGAGTTATGTTTCGGCACTGAGGGGCTGGGGGTTTAGTCAAAGAGAAGAGTGGCAGCGCATTTGTCTCTTAAGTTGTAGGTGTTTATGGCCGACGGTAGTCATTTACCATCAGGTGACCCGTCTGTTCGTCAGTGTTGCCAACTGTTTAAAAACTTTCTTCCTAAAGCAATTTTAAAATCCACTAAATTTACACCAAAACTAACCAATGACGGACCAAGTATCTGTGCATTGCAATATAATAAACACAGCACCATCTATTAAAACAGGAATCATTTAATCTGTTTTTTTCCCCCAATTTTTTCTCCCCAAATTTGGTGAGAAAACCGCGGAATTGGCATTACTGCTGTTCGTTTGCCCTCCATGCATAAAAAAATGCCCCGTAGTATGACTCTGTAACTTCGTGGTACAGTTGCTATTAGCCTCTTCCTCACTCCAATCATGAAACTCTTGTATATTTTGACCTTCAGTTCTATTCTATAGGGTAGCAGAACGGAACATGTGTCTTGGTAAATTAAAAGGCATCAGGCGACTGTCGAGATATTTTCAGGGATAACTAGCGATTTCATCTGCAATCAATACATAACATGACGTACAACTTAGCGGGCGAAAATGTTCAAAAGTAAAAATTTAGCTCTGCTTTGAAAAAGGAACACCAAAGAAAAAGCAAGTCACCACGTTATGTGGCGTTTAACTAAATGTATATTAATATGAACTGAGCATAAAGGCACGTTTTGTTGTTCCTTAGAAATCGTATCACGTCGCATGCTGGCATCTGTCGTGTACACAGTCGTTATTGTTGTTGTATGTCATCTGTGTTAAGGGTGACTATCCAGCTAGAATTTCCGGATACATCTTCACTTTTATTTTTTTAACACTGCAAAAAGAGTTTTCAATGACGACTGCATAGATGGCGTAGTTGTTTAAGCGGTCACCTCGCCAAATTGCTCTTCTGAGTCTGTGTGTTTTTTTTATCCGTTTAATGTCCATTTAATGTGTCTGTCAAGTCTTGTCTTGTAAAAGAAAAAAGTATGACTGTTCTTTTATTTATAAAAGTGTGTATGTCAGCGATTTCTACTAATTTGTTGTTGTCGACTAATCTAACTGGCATGTTTTATTTTTAGTTAGAGAATATGGCAACACGCTTTTGACGTTTACTGATATCGAGTGAATACGGGTAGCCACTAGCCACTTAGAATGGCTTAGAACGAGAAGGGTACTAAAGTCTGTTGATGGATGTAGGTATTTAGTAATAATTTATCACTTACTGAGCAGTCTGGTTACCATATCACAGGCTTTAAGGCTCTGCCTAACCTTGGGATCATGCGGCCGTGTGTTTAATGTGCCAAGTTATAATTATTCCACTTAACTAGCGACCCGATCCGGCTTCGCTAGAGAACATCATTCTTCTGTATCATTTAAAGCTAAGCCTGTGTAAACGATTTATATGTATTTTTGACTTAGCAATTTGGGTCCAGAATACGGCTTTTTTTATTTAAGTAAAACTTTATTACGTTAGTACTTTGATCTTAAGACTACCTCCGCCAATGTCGTAGTTGACCAAGAAATGGGAATACGCTCTTTTCTAGGAGGTATGGAGGTACCGCAGGCGACAATTTGTTCCACGGGTCGGTTGGTCGAGACAAAAAGTTTATTTAAAAGAGCACAGTGATGGAGTGCTATTTATCCAAAAAATGTCTAAATATGATGGGTAGGTACGTACATAAAAGTAAATATAAAAATATTCGAGATAATTGAGACAACAAGACGTACGATGTAATCTTGTTTATTTTATTCTCGCGGCAAAGGAGAGAAACAACAGAATGTCTGAGAACTACTTTAATCAAGAGAAAGTACAAGATGGAGGATAAACCAGATAAATGAGCGTGTAACCATGTGCGACCGCGGGCTAATTAATGTTGTGTGTTTGTACTGAATATAACCTGTTTCCCTGGAGGGATGAGCTGAGGTGTACTAAATATTTTCATCATGTTTGATCTCTTTTTTTTAAGTGGCAACTTTTTTAGGCGCATTGGGCATTTTTGAACAACAAACAAAATAATTCATGGGAACAAATCATTGAACTTGCGACAGTTAACGTTACCGACACCTAAGTTGAAGTAAAAACTTCTCTAGGCGCGTTGGGCATTTTTTGAGATGGGAAAGAAACAGTTGAACTCGCGACACTGTTATCGTTACCGACACCTCTGTATATAAGTTTTCACTTCTGTTGGCACTCTCGGAGTACCGCTGTTTTTTTTAGAAGAGGGGGCAAACGAGCAGATGGGTCAATTGATGGTAAGTGACTGCCGCCGTCCACGTCACGAGCGCATACCTGTTGTTTGAGTGTCCCCCCTCTCACGTGTTAGGGTGGTGTGTCTGCAGGTGTCCCCTCTCTCATGCTTATTTCTATCTAGCATTTTACGAAAATTGGGAGAAAATTGAAATGTATAGAAGTTATGGCAATGGAAAAAATAAGGGGTGTGGGGGAGGGGTAGGTCGCATAATTTTAACCTCGGTAGACTTTGCTGGCAGGTTTTGTGTATCTCTTTCTCTTCAGCCTATTACCGTCCACTGCTGAACGAAAGCTTCCGCCAA
Source organism: Arctia plantaginis (assembly GCA_902825455.1). Classification (NCBI taxonomy): domain Eukaryota; kingdom Metazoa; phylum Arthropoda; class Insecta; order Lepidoptera; family Erebidae; genus Arctia; species Arctia plantaginis. Next base: position 2,572,444 of record CADEBD010000336.1, on the reverse strand, counting down.
AGAGCGCCAACCGTCCCGGTCTTGGGTAGTCCGCATCCATCCGCTGCCAGCCATTTTCCTCAAATCGTCGGTTTTGTGTATATAAAATTTTAAATATCTTACCCAAAAAACTCCTTTGACGTTTGCAAAAGAACTGATACATAAGAAAGCTGAAGAAAAGTCATGGAAGTAGGTCTTCTAATGGTGAAAAAAGTATGAAAATCGGTTTAGTAGTTTCAAAGTTAATCCACTACAAACAAACAAATTGCGTTTCACTTTCCTTCTACTCTTTTAATTAGATGTACCTCTTTCCAACTTATAAAAATCCCGACGGTGAAATTAAATAATACTGTAGCCATAGCCTCTTTTCAAAGATACATACTATATTAAACAAATGAGTTTCAACAAAACCCCACAGCATTTGTTTTACAACTGAAGCGCCATTGACAAAGCGAAAGAGAATGGCGGTAGGAATAAAAAAACGTATTTCAAAATAACGGTCAACATGACCGGCTGTTCTACTTTTAAATTGTATCACGCCCTAGATGAGTGTACACAAGTTTTATCTGCTTGTTGTTCCAACTTCGTGTTAATGTTTTATGAAATAGTTGTTGTAAATAAATTGTTTAGTTGAAAGCGTGGGTGGTTTTACACTTTCGCAGAGGAGTTTGTCTTAATTTTTATTACACTACAGAGGACACTAAAAGAACCATTCGATGTTACTAATTTCAGTAAGTTGAGGCATTATATCTATGACCTCTGCATTCTTAACTAATTTGAAACCGTTGTCGCTTGAGATTAGGTTTCTTTTGTAATGTATTTCTAACTGTATTAAATTCTTATTAATTTGAAATGTTACCATTTTGTGAATATTTATATTGTGAATAAGAACATCTATGACTAATAAAACTTTTATGGTGATATTTTTTTGAATCCTTAAATCGAAAAAGAAAATAAATAATTTAGATTTTATAGGTATTTTTCAAAACTTATATTAAAAGCATAATCGTGTCCTATGATGTGGATTTACTGTACTGTGGTAACTAAACTGCTGATAAACATACTTAAGTATATATCTCCAAATACATACATATTATACTCGTGCTCATCATACAATTATTTATCCAGAGTGGGAATCGAGCCCACGACCTCCTTAGCAGTCCATGGGACACTAATTTTTACATTTTTAGATGAATTTTTTTTGTACATATAATATATTTAAAAATGTAATTAATATGAATATTTAAAGGAATAAAGAGATAATTAATAATAGCGTTTATTTTTAGAGTATATATAGCCTTTGTATGATATGAAGTGATTTAGCAGATAGGTAAAGTAGTAAGTAAATATGGTTCAACATTGTTTAACAAACCAAATTTCATTGAAGGACGTTAAAATTTACATAATGCTATAACTGGTTTTTAGTGCAGGAATGGATTGAATGTGATGTGTGATGAATTAGGAATGTAGGGTTCTAAATTGTTTATTTACTTGTAATGTATAATAATAATATTTTTGCTATTATACTTATATATATTTTTTTACTAATATATAATGTATATACATTACTGTTTTTTGTAAACACATATGTATATATTATACATGGAACCATCTAGAACAAATCACAAATGTTTGACTTGAGCGGGAATCCGGACATCCGGAAATTGTAATCTTCATTCCTTAATTTCCAATCTTAGGGGTGGTCATTTGAATGTGAGCAATCGGGAACTATATAATTTAAAAAAAAGGATTTTCCAAATCGGTTCATAAAAACGGAGCTCTGGTAGAAGTTTCCTATAGGAGAGACATGCTTCTTCACAAATAAGTTAGGCTCGACCAGAGTGATACCAGAGCTTCTCAGAAGAACGGTGTTAAGCACCTCTTTCGCTGCTTTTCACGGAATAAATGAGGTTACAGTAACTCCATTCTAGGAAACACACACACGAGGGGTGGCAACGCACTTTATCATCATCATCTCAGACGAAAGACGTCCACTCTCGGACATAGGCCTCCCCCAAGGCTCTACACGACAACCTACCTCTCCAACAACGCACCTGTGACACTTGCAGATGGGCTGTCCATCCGTTTGGTGACGGATTAAGGTCACCACCCCTATACATCCCATGAGCGTCATAAGAGCCGACTAAGGGAGTAAACTCCGCAGGACAACTGCACTGCAAAGAGAAGGAAATCTTGAAACAAACCCTTTACCAACCCGTCTGGCCAGTGTGGTATAGTAGGCCAAAACCTCCTTTCTAAGGAGAGGTCTATGTTCAGCAGCGGACTAGGAAAGGCCGTTGATGATGATGATGATGGGCGGTGGTAGTCACATACTATAAAGGTAACCCGATTCCTCGTTTACCCCCTTTTCCCTTAAAAAAGTAATCTAAAATTTGCAACTTAATTGAGAAGTTACTTTATTTGATGACGGTAAAAAAATGCTGTGTTGTTTTTTTTTCGAAAGAATCATATCAGATTAAGGATTAAATTATACTTAAGACAACAGCTGATGTCAAAAGATAACTTACATAATATATTTAGGAGCTTTCATCCCTTTGAGAGGACCATTCGGTCGGATAAGCGGTTTTTTACCCTCACCCACAAACAGAATTTTCTCTTTGTGCTGAGGGATTATATTAATGCGAATTTAATATATTTTTGGAGCTACTTTGTATATTCAATATAGATTAACATTAGGGTTATTTATTATTAAGATATTCTCTCAGTGTATTTTTTTTTTGATCGATCGTTAATACTGTTTTGCGGGGGAGTCATGCTTCGGCTCATATTGGCCTTACAGAAAACCGGTGTTAAACCATTTTCCATTGCTTTTCACAGAGAGAGAGAGAGTGGTTGCCATAGGCCTAAATGTCCTCCATGGCCGGTAGCGACAGTTGTTTTACCGCGGTCGCAACCTTCTGCGAGGTAGTAATCTCGCGGAAGGAGGCGGCGGAGAGGGCCCGGGAGGACGACCTCCACTCGGACCCGATCCGCCGCCGGCGAACCGGGCGGCGGAGGCCCGCCTGCCACAGCCTCATGCCGCCCTGAGTGTGGCCGCGGGTGGACGGGGTGGGTTTCCCCTCCACCCGCATTAGTTTGGCCAGCCGCGAGGGGGCGGCGTCCGCGTGTGCCGGACGTCGCCTAAAGAGAGGAACACCAACATTGAGACGGAGCCCGCACCAGGAGCGGGCTGGCGCTAGGAGGGGTCCGGATGTCTTAACAACAGCTGTTCCCGGATCCCTCCTGTTACAGGCGCAGAGTGGCACACCGTGTGGTTTGAGTCGGTCCGAGTCCGACACACCACCCCGCCGCAAACCCCGGAGGGGTGACGGTCCGAGGGGATTTCCACACGTTAAAAAAAAAAAAAAAAAAGGCCTAAATGTCCTGGTCCGGATGTCTTAATAACAGCATTTCCAGTATTTCCAGAAATAACAGTGAAGTGGCACACCGTGTGTTTTTAGTCGGTCCGATTCCGACACACCACCACCACCACCACATGTAAAAAAAGGCCTAACTCCCCCCTCCTCCCTCTGATTCGGGGTAGACGCACAATCACATGTTTCTTATGACTTACATGTGTCCATGGGCTGTGATAATCACTTAACATCAAGTGACCCGTCTCTCTCGTTTGCCCCTCATATCATAAAAAACTGTCCCACAGTAGGGTCTTTGTATCAACATCTACTCTTCTTACAGTTTTTCTAATTTTTATTGAAGTTAAGCTTTTGACCGCGGCTCCGCCCGCTTGTATGTCGGGTATCGCAGTTAAAAGTACATGTCTATATCCTTCTACAATAAATCAATCTCCATACCAAATTTCATGTAAATCAGTTAAGCGGTTATTGATTCTCCATACAAACTTCCACCCTCTAAAAGGAAGATTTCTGAGATCGAACCGTCCTTATGCCAAATTTCATTTAAATCGGTTCAGCGGTTTAAGCGTGAAGAGGTAACAGACAGACACACTTTCGCATTTATAATATTAGTATGTTATATTTATATTATAGTTATATTAGTATTTATTTATTTATTTATTTATTAGGATCTCCTACGAAAGATATACACAAGTAAAAAAACAGTAGGTAATTAATAGAATAGGTTTAAAGTCGGTGTACTCCTTCACTTAGGTACAGGAGACCACAGCAAGCACAGTGAAAAAATAATAATACCATCAACCAAGCGAACAAAGTTACAAGTGATGTTCAAAATTTAAATTCTTAAAAGTAACAAAAAATATTTTAATAACATTGGCAAAGATTTTGACTGATTTCCTTTATGATCTACTTAATGTAATCGTTTCTAGACTGGACATAAATTTGTGTAACTCAGAATTAGTTCACCCGACTCTGAGTGTTATTTGTGTCCATTTTTCCATGTGAAAAAAGTTACATTTCTCAAAATAATCGTAAATGAAGTCATAGCCATTTTATGCTGATGGTAATTTTATTATAAACTTCTACTTTATGTGTATTTTTGCGATCTAGTGATACGTGTGACAGTTTACACAGACACATTGACAGGTTCCTATCCGGCACAATTATTCTTCCCGTATCTGCACTCAGGACTGTCACTCTCCGGAATACGCAGAAACGGCAGCCTGCCACTTCTATCCTGTCATGCCAGGCCATGTTATTGGACAAAAACGCTTGACATTTGGGGTTAATTAATATTTTTTAACACGGATATCTTATTTTAGACATATCAAACCGATAAACTAATATTTCGTAATAGAGAATGGATATGAATTTAAGCACTTACTTTAGCCAAAAACATGTCTAATAATACATAAAAATTAAAAATCAAAATCATTGCTATTCATTATTTAACATTGATTTAATTTTTCATCATTTTCAGGTTGAATTTTTTCGGATGTTCATTATGACCTTAAAAAAACTAATCGTTTCTGCAACACCTTGTATCTAACTTCCTCCTTGAACGAAATTATCGTGTTGCCAGATCTAAAGAGTGACCTGTTCTTCGGTGGAATCTCTTCACCTTGATCTAAAAAAAAAACAGTAAAGAAGGTTCAATACTTTTGGTAAACATAACCTAAAATTATAAAAAAAAAACGATATAAATTCCAGCGTAGTATATTAAAATTGGAGTGAAAATTTCTGTGCTCCAAATGTTTTTCTTATTGATTTATCTTTAAGCTCAAAGCTGTTTAAACAACACGGTTGGTAAATTTTCTTATGACTCATGTTGTCTTTGACGATACAAGTTACTTTAAAATTTGATTTTAATATTATAAATATTAGTTTGTATGTTGTACGTGTAACCACTGAATTATCAATCATACGTCGCGGTCTGATATGAATGAAGTATCTTATACCTTATGCATAGACTAATAATTTGTACGCGAACGAAGACGTGGGCTAAAAGGCTAACTTTGACAATATAACTCCATATTAAAATAGACAGCCTTTTCATCAAATTCCACTTTTATTCACGATAAATTTTGCAGCTTAGTTTAGAACTATTCCAACACGATATTCTTGGTGCCAGGTGCAAGTTACACAATGGGGAGTCGGTGTCTAAAATTAACACTATCAAGGAAAGAGTTATCGAAGCCGTATCATATGTAGAGGTTATTTAGGCCGGCTCGACAGGATTGATTTTAAGGCCTCACAGAAATCCGGTGTCAGGTAATTGGAAACTAAGTGAGTGAGGTTTTTTGCCTTGGCTTTTTTTTTGGGCCTAAAAATTTCCTAGGGGGATTCCTATGCCAGGTACTGCAGGCGACTCAGGCGCTGGAGGTCGCAGAACGACCTCCGTCCTTCATAAGCGCAGGCCTGGGGGTGACAGGTAAGGCCATCTGTCACCCTAGCAGAAGCAGGCCGGGGTGGCGACGAGCGCGTTGCGAAGCGCGCTCGCTTCCAGGGAGCACAGGGAACATGGGGTTCCCACACGGGGGGGGGGGGTCGTCTACTCGTCTGTAGATGACCCGAGGTATGTCGGGGCACCAGGGACTACCTTTCTAGGGTAAACCTGGTTCCCCGGCTATTAGTACCCGAGACGGCGTGCGGTTTTAGTCGGTTCGAGTCCGACATGCCACCGACAGGTGGTATCCGAGGGGATTTCCGCCCTAAAAAAAAAGGGGGGATTCTCATGACTTTTGACTTGTAAGTGTCCTTGGGCCGCGGCTGTCATTTACAATCAGGTGACCCGTTTACTTATTTGCCCCTACACTATAAAAGGAGTAAAATTAGTCAAGTAAGTATCGCTGGCGGAACAGTGATGTTGGACAGGACTCACTTACTATTCTTGTGATTCTTATCCATACTAATATCCATACCAATACTAATATTATAAATGCGAAAGTGTGTCTGTCTGTCTTGAACCCGTTACCTCTTAAAATGTTAAAAAATATAAAAATCATACTTTAAGGGGGGGGGGGGGGGGGAAAGAGGGGCGGAACTTTGTATGAAGAATCAATAACCCCAGAACCGATTGAAATGAAATTTGTCATGGGAATAGTTTGATTTATATCAGACATACACTTTATAACTCTGAAAGTGAGTTTATTTGTTTGTTACGCTTTCACGCCTAAAGTACTAAACCGAGTTTAAAAATTCTTTCACCAATGGAAAGCTACATTATCAGCGAGTAACATACACGCGGGCGGAGCCGCTGGCTAAAGCTTTTATTGAATAAGGTTATCAGGTCCTCTCGAAGAAGGATCAGATTTGCTTAACTTCAGCAGATATTTCAAGCTTTAATGTTGTACCGTGAATATATTCACTAAATAAAAATAACGACTTAACAAGTCTTACACACGGTCGCGTCTGATCGCAGACTAGAAAAAGGCAGAGCCTGAACTATGTTAATCAGGCTACTGAGAAACATATTTCTATATTGCTTCATCATCAACATCATCTCAGCCGAAAGACGTCCACTGCTGGACAAAGGCTCTCCACAACAACCGGGCCTGCGCTGACCGCATACAACGGCTTCCGGCGACCTTAACCAGGTCGTAGGACCACCTTGTAGGGGGCATGCCCACGCTCCGTCCTCTGATACGTGGTCGCCACTCCAGAATTATATTACTTAAAACTAGTTAAAACATACTTTTAGAGATTAATTACACTCAGACATAGAACGAACGGTGGTGCTCATCATACATTTATTTATTTGTCCGGGGTGGGAATCAAAAACACACAGAAACACGCCGTACACGAAAGCACGCCTTCCGGCTCAGCAGTCCGGATTACTATCTACTAGACTAGACCAGACCAGACCACCTTAATATTTAGTTAATTAGATATTTTTCTCTTTTTTTTAAGTTTTTGCCTGTTTATCCCTTTGGGGTTAGAAGACGTGACTTGCACATGTTTGTTTGACGACCGGATGGCATAGTGTTTTGTGTAACGGACTGCTATTCCAAAGGTCGCGGGTTCGATTCCCGCTCAAGTCAAACATTTGTGTGCATGAACATTTAGTGATTTGGTCTGGGTGTTTCTATGTATAATATGTATTTACATAAAAAAAAGGATATATGTATTTATATCAGTTGTCTAGTAGCCATAGTACAAGCTCTGCTTAGTTTGGGACTAGATGGCGTTGTGTGAATGTAGTTAAAATATATTATTATTATATAACCTACCTAGTGAATAATTACTAAGATATGTAAAAGCAGAGTGCATGCACTTCTTTGACTTAATTGCTTTCAAATTATGGCAATTACCGTAGTTCTGCTATAAATTACAGTTTCCGAACGGAATTTGCATTTTCCGGTTTTAGCACGCTCGCGGTTTTAAACAAAACTTGCATGTTTCATGGCGACTAAAATAGCGGATAAAGGTTATCTAATATACGTCAGGTCACGCCTGGTATATTCGTATCGACACGTGCCACGATTAGCCACTTTTTTTTTATATTTCGTAAATCTGAAACAACGCCATCTAATTTCAAACTAAGCGAGCTTGTACTATGAAAGCTAGATTAACTGATAGAATACTTATATACCTTTTTTTTTGTAAATACACACATATTATACATAGAAAACACCAAAATTCGAAACAAGCAAATCATACAAACATGTGGTCTGACCCGGTAATCGAACCCGAGAGGGTACAGCAGTCGTATACGCTACTACTGCACCACCGAGGTAGTCAATAGGCTGACTCTAGAGTTATCAAGTTAGGCAATTCTCGTAATAAAAACAGCGTGAATAAACCCCTGAACGGAACGAAGTTTCATTCGCTTTTAGGTAGCTCTTAGGTAGGTTAGGTGTCGGAAAAAAGTATTGTTACACATTTTTCGGTCTCGATCCCATCCGCACAGAACGTGTAATGGGCGATAAAGAACTTCCTTCCAAAATTCGGCCAAAATTTAGTTCCGATCTACTCTTGACCACAAATATCATAGAATGTATTAAAATTGTAAAGTATTCCTAAGTCCTAATAATACGAGTAAGTGACAATTGTGTATACGCCATTATATACTTTCTATCTCCTCTTTATATATCTTTACATGTCTTTTAGAGTAAAAAGAAAAAGGTTTTGATCTCAACTGAGTTGACAAGAGAAAAGTACTCGTACGAGTACTGTAGTTACCTGTACTTAGCGGACGTGGTGCTAGCCACCTTATGTCCATCATTTTAACCAATAAGTTACCAGTCCACTGCTGGAGATAAGTCTCTCCTTAGAAAGGAGTTACCAATAAGTTATGTCTTTTCATATTGAAACCCGAAATTGGCGTCAAACAAATTTAAATTTTTAAATACCTTCTAATCAAACTTCTTGGAGATTTCCTTCATAGCTAAGAACACTCTCGATCAAGTCACCTTTCACAGAAAACACCTATACATCTTAATCGTTTTAAATAAATAAACAAATCTATGCAAAATTCCATCTTTCTTATACTACCAGTCTTTAAGCTAAGCCACAGATGAACAGACAGACAGATAGACATGACGAAACCAATAGGGATTTCTCTATGAACTACGTAATACTACAAAGGACGGTAGCTTGAATTTGTCTTTGCCTTTTATTTTCATTTAGTTTAATACTAGCTTTTGCCGGCGGCTCTGCCCGCGTGTATGTAGGATATCACGTACTCTCTGAATGTAGCTTTCCATTGGTATAAGAATTTTTTAAATCGGTTTAGTTGTCTAGGCGTGAAAGTATAACAAACAAACAAATATACTCACCTTCACAGGTTAGGAATATGGATGGGGTTTTTACAGTAAACCCATCCATATTCCATATTATTATTAAAAATTAAGATAAGGTTGATTATTATTATATAGTGATTAATTAATATTATCATTATCATAATTAACATTATACATATTTTATATAATGTTAATTATGATAATAAAATTATAGGGATATCATACACAACACAACATTATTTTAATTTTTTTCGGATAAAAGGGAGTTTTTGATCATTGTTGTGGCAGACTTCAACCAAAGCATACAACCGCGTTGCAATTTCCGAATTTGGTTTTCTTTTTGCTTGACAGTTATGTTTTTTAATAGTGATTGAAAAAGAGCTCATGTAATTAACTCATTGTTTACAAAATAAATTAATCTAAGTACACATTTAAAAACGAACTACATCGTAACACGCATATTAGTACAATTAATAAATGCCTGACGAATACAGAGATCTTGTTGATTTCACTTAAAATGTGCGTTAAATAATTAATTTACTGTTCAGATACGGTTATTTAGAGTAAAGAAAATGAAGGCAATATTTATTTATTTGATAAATATGTTTTACAAAGTTTTGCCGGTACTTTTATTTATTTGAAATATATTTGGAACGCAAAAGCCGGACAAGTGCGATTTGGACTCGTCCACTGAGGGTTCCGTACAAAATTGTAGGTACATGTTATAAATAGTTCAGGAATCTCGCAGTCTCGCAGTTTTTTTTCCGAGCCTCTTCCTAAATTCTGTTTCCAAAACCTGGAATTAATTTTATTATTGTGTAGTGAAATGTTACCTCGATGATAGATCACTTATTGTCAATAAAGACTAAATTTTTTGTGATTTAATTACAACGTTTTCCCTGTATTTGTAGTACAAGGCGATCTAACTTAACGGTCAACGAGAAGTATCCTATAAATTTTGATTCTCTTGAGAGTTTCGAAACGTAATTTTTTTTGCCACATAAAGACTGTGTCATTTTTACGTTAACTTAGTAGTTTGATTTTTTCACAGCTTCAAGGCAATTTTTTGTAGACCTGAATATATGGTTTAACAGACAGACGGACAACAAAATGATGCTATACCGCTAAATAATGTACGGAACCCTAAAAATTAAAAAAAAGTTTAAATAGTTACTCTCAAAAATTAAAATAGTTACTTTGAAAATTGCCTGCTAAAGCACTCGTACACTTCCTCCTCCTGAGATGATGTACGTACAGGCATATAGGTAAATACAAGTACGTATACATGTAAAAAATATACCTCAGTATCTGAGTAGCACATTCATTAGCCAGTGAATAACTTCTTATATGTCTGTTGTATTCGGTTTTATACAAACCAGGGATCTAAAGATAAAATCGGAGTAGCATTAGTTATTAAGCGGTATACTTGTAACCTCCTTACTGAAAAAGCAATGTCGCGCGTGACCTATTTAAGTTCGCCTCCTCATAAAACCTAGGTCATCCTTAAAAAAAAAGAAATACGTTCTTTTTTCAAATGCTAGTGCTCACGACACGTCCGACCGCCTCTGCTGATTCTCGTTAGCTCTGTTAATGAAATCGCTCACCAGACCGGATCGCTCTACGTGACCGAACTCAATCGTGTTGGCGGGAATACCACCTAAAGCCTAATGTATGTTTTGTTTTTTTTCTTAAATTTTAGTTTAGGTAACATTCACGTTGGGTGTGAAAACAGAGATGTGATTCCTTACTCTGTGGAAATGAGTTTCGTACAGTTAGCAACTGAATTGTTCAAATAACATGACTTAAACTATCTACCATGGTTTAGTAATCTTAAACATGCTGCTAGGATTAGTAATAATAATAATAACTTTATACAACTCACACACGGCCAACAGTCTGATTCCAAACTTTACATAGCCAGTACAATCGTAACCAGAATACTAATGTTTACTCGTATAAGTAGCCTGGTTACGTAGTGTACAGTATACAGACACAGAAGACACTGTAAAGATTACAGGAGTTTGTTTATACTTCTGTATTTCTGAATAAAATAAAAATAGCCTATATTCCACTACCAATAATCGATAAATACACAAATTATTTTTATCATGCTCTTAATATATCTACAACCAATTTACTATAATTATTATACTATTAAGAATTTCTATAAATTATCAATAAGCAATAATAATTACACATTTCCATATTTACAATAATAAAACATTTAAAAAAAAATGGAATTTCATAATTTATATATTTTGTTTGATTTTTTATTTAACATTTTGATTTATTATCCTTTTTTTATTTATTATTGTGTTAAAACTATTACGTTCAAATATTTAGGTAATAGTCGCCTCTTTGGCATAGGCCTCCCCCAATACTTTCCATTTCTTTCTGTCTCTAGCTGTTCTCATCCATTCCGATCCAACACTTTGTGTGAAGATATCTCTCCATCATGTTCTTTGTCGTCCTCTCCTCCTCGTTTCCTCTCTGGGTAACCACTCCATTACTTTTTTGTCCATCTATTGTTTTCCATTCTACATACGTGACCAGCCCAGTTCCATTTTAATAACCGGATTCTTTCTCGTATGTCCTGAATTTTCGTTATTTCTGAATACACCATTATAAATAACAGCAAGATACAGAATACATTATTGCGCTTATAATACAATTAATTTTATCCTGTGCGAGAATGAGCATTTAACATTACTAACTACTTGCCAGACAGTTCAGATATCATCAGAAGGAAGATCCTCTAACATGATGATTAGTAGGTATATGTACATGTATATCGCCATGAGAACGAATGTTGCGCGATTCAAATGTAATATTTATAACTAAGGTTGTCTTATCACTAGACGTGTGATGAGCAGAGATCGGAATAGGTAGAGTATATTTACATAAAGTTCGAGGAAGTGAGTAACATAGAGTTGAAAATACCTCCTCTATAATCCCGGCATCATATGCTATATGACTTTTAAATCCAAGGATCAAAGAATTTTCAACTTCAACAACTTCTTATTGCGCTTTGAATGTATTTAAATGAAATGATTTAACTAAGATATTATTATTAAGAAAACCTCAAGATTCATATGTAAAGATCAGGTTTTGGCGTCAAGAAAATGTTTTTTTTTTTAACATATCAAAGTAAAATCAAAAATATAATCTCTGAAGAGTTTACAGTCTAGTTTATGTATACTACAATATAATGTATAATATAAATACAAGTAGTTAAACTATAAAATTTAATTTATGAACTAGAAAAACATCATTCGACTTGTCGTTCGTGTTGTGAACTTTTCCACAATGGATTCACGGCACAAAGATTACGGCACGGGCCAAGTAGTGAAGTGAAGCGCGTGCATCGATACATTACGTTATCGATAAAACAAATCTGTTGCTGTATTAAATTCTTTTAAGCTGTGACAGTAGCAAAATCAAATATACTCATAAATTAACTAATGCTGTTGTATTTAGAGTGTTCTACCAACTATACTATGCAAGAGAAGATTGCAAGGAAGATTAGCATGAATAAAAGCATAAAAAGCTAGCAAAATCTTACTAGGCCATGAATGTTAAGCGTTTTGTGACAAGAGCTAATATCATAATATTATTAGGTACTTTAAAATGATCGTACAAAATAAGTAATCGTAAAATCTAAGAACTTCTTATAGTATTACATTTTATGGAATAGCTAATCGATTGATATTATTCATTTTCTACAAGTAAAGAAGTATTCTCTCAGTTAAAGACTATTCTATTTTGTATAAAAAGGTATACATAGACTAAGATATAGATTTACTTCATAATTTTTCTACATGACTCTAATAAACTTTTAAAGTATTTTTATTTTTCTCTAAGTTTCTGGATCTCCTTAAATAAAGCCAAATAACACAACTGACATTTAAGACTTCTGAGCAGCATCTCTCTATCCCATGCTAGAGATTTATCAAACAGATACATAAACATACAATATAGAATTATTAAAAAAGACGATACGTCTACTCATCACAGCAAGTACAGCAGCAGATTTATTAAGTATAAATGTAATTTATTTTTCAGCCATTGGACTAAATTGAATGTACTTGCAGGCCTTACAGTTTTCTTTTTACAAGATTTGTCATATCTCATTTTGGCTATCTTTTTTAAACTGCTCATGAAACTTTTAGAACTTATTTCTTTTACTTTTATCAATACTTTACTCAGTAAGAAAGCGTTTTTGGTTCACTAGAATCCTACCAGGTTATATGTAATCAGATCTACCATCATCTGCCTACCCTTTTCCCAATTTTATTTGGGGTTGGCGCAGTATGTATGATTTTCCACCATGGTTAGATGGTCGTTCCGGCTGGAGACTCCACGCGCTGGCTTCGCCGCCGTGGAGGCTCTCCAGCCGGTCATAGCCGAGTGGGCAGGGCGGCAGCACGGGGCCCTTTCCTTCCGGCTGACGCAGGTGCTTTCCGGGCACGGTTGCTTCGGAAAGTACCCGCACTCGGTCGCTAGGAGGGAACTGAGTCCCGCCTGCCACCACTGCGACTGCAGTGAGGACTCGGCCCAGCACACGCTGGCGGTCTGCCCCGCATGGGCGACGCAGCGCCGGGCCCTCACTGCAGTCATCGGAGCAGATCTCTCGCTACCGGCCGTAATTCGCTCCATGGCCGGTAGCGACAGTTGTTTTACCGCGGTCGCAACCTTCTGCGAGGAGGTCATCTCGCAGAAGGAGGCGGCGGAGAAGGCCCGGGAGGACGACCTCCACTCGGACCTGATCCGCCGCCGGCGAACCGGGCGGCGGAGGCGCGCTTACCTGCGCCTCATGCCACCCTGAGTGTGGCCGCGGGTGGACGGGGTGGGTTTCCCCTCCACCCGCATTAGTTGGCCAGCCGCGAGGGGGCGGCGTCCGCGTGTGCCGGACGTCGCCTAAAGAGAGGATAATTGAAGACGGAGCCCGCACCAGGAGCGGGCCGGCGCTGGGAGGGGTCCAGAAGGCGATAACTACCTGGACCCCTCCTAAACTGGAAGCGCAAAGAGGGCACACCGTGTGGTTTTAGTCGGTTCGAGTCCGACACACCACCCCGCCGCAAACCCCGGTGGGGTGACGGTCCGAGGGGATTTCCACACGTTAAAAAAAAAAAAAAAAAAAAAAAGTATGTATGATTTTAGGGGTCTGTTCTTGGACCCCTCTTGTGGAACATAGGGTACGACTGGGCCCTTCGAGCCGATTTCCCCCCCGGGCTGGGTGTAATTTGTTACGCAGATGACACTCTGGTGACAGCCCGGGGGGCGAACTTCCAAGAGGCGGCGCGCCTGTTCACAAGGGGAGTCCCTCCCTGGTGGTCGGGCGCATTGAGGCGCTGGGCTTACGGGTGGCCCTAGATAAGACGGAGGCCCTGTTATTTCATGGGCCCCGTCGTGGTCCACCCCCTGGCGCCTCAATCGTGGTCAACTCGGTCCTCGTACCGGTTCGGGCCCAGATGAAATATCTGGGCCTGATCCTCGACGGGAGGTGGCTCTTCGACAAGCACTTCCGACAGCTTGCTCCAAAGCTGGTCGGCGCTGCGTCTGCCCTAGGGCGACTTAGGGCGACAAATATTGTGTGATGAGCATGATCATTTGTTCTGTGTCTGGGTGTAATTTATCTATAATATGTATGTATTTAAAAATATATAAGTATGTTTATCAGCAGTCTGGTCACCATAGCACAGGCTCTGCCTAGTTTGGGATCAGACGGTCTTGTGTGAAATGTGTGAGGTATATTATTATATTATTTGTTGCCATTTTTTCAGTCTGCTCTGGACCTCAACCCCATCTTCACCGACCACCACAATGTCATCTGCAAATAGCATGCACCAAGGTGCCTCCTCCTGTATGTCCGATGTCAGAGCATCCATTACAAACAGTAATCAGATCTACCGATAAAAATAAAAGATTAAGCATTTGTTTACGCCAAACGTGTTATAAATAAACCTCTAATCATTAAAGGATGACTGTGTATTTTATAAATATAGGTCCATACATTATTCCATCACTCGGCGTACAATGGGTCTTTGTACTTTAATATCCAAGCGTATGTATCATTAATCAGTCTGAGTTTCACTCTAATCCAAAAATACATTAGATGTGCTTACATCCTTTTGGAGTGAAAATGTATATTCATTTTTGTCGTGTGTAATGAAATTGGCGCAAACCGGGGCAAATTTCAAGCAAATTGTTAGGGATTGCCTCTATTGTGTGTGATTTTATAACCCAATTTCACGAGATACGTTAATCCTGTCGGAGTATTGCATAAAACAACTAATAAGGTAGCTTCTTGTTTTATTGTTAGTGTTATCATTGTTTTTGGTAGGTATTTTGAGCACAAAATGTAATGGTGGAGTGTGATGACAAACCGAACTGATACAGTATGAACGGTTTAGGACCAGTTATAAATTATTATTGTTTGCATGAAAAAATATATGTAAACAATTCTATAAAATGAAGTTTATTTTGGATAGTGGTATAGTTTAAGGAAAGAGGAGTTAGGATGTTTGATAATATTTATAGTTTTTAAAGGTAGTTTTGAAGTGATACTGTTTTCAATTTTTTTCAATAGATTACTATGAAACATAATTAAAATACAGGTTTGTTTAGTAGACATACAGAAATAGGATTTCCATTTGACAGAAAAAGACACAAGCCAGTTCTTCGTAATAGAATTTCTAACTTAAACTTCTACTTTATGTTTGTTTTAGTTTATCGAACGGCAACTTTGTTCTTAATTTGTTAACTACTTAGATCTATAAAGTAAAAGAGAAATTTCTTGGAAGTAAGTACGTACTATGAACATCATGATTGGGTTTCTACGTTCAAAGTTATATTGCTTACTAGCTTCCTGATGATATTTTTAAGCTATAATTTATTTCCTTAACTCATATTGCCCAGAGATAACTAGAAGAAAATATTGCTGTGTAACGGATTTGACGTCAGCCTACGGGCGTAGCCCGTTTTAGTCAAGCTGCCATATTGAGTTTCCCTATCAGTCAAGTCAATATGCCAGCCTAGTAGTAGGGACGTGTCAATACAATTGTTAATCGTTTGTTTGTAATTAAAGCATGAAGTTGAAATTCTGTTACAATTTTTCATTGCCTGTTTTAACTGGTTATTTGACTACCAATTGCTGCTTATTAAATATACAGGCAACGCAGAAATTGACGAAACCCTGCAATAGATTTTTCTTTATTTATCGATACTTTCCTACCCCATCACTAAGTTAATCAAGATTGTTATAGATTGATTTAACAGTGCATATGCAAGATGACGCTATTTGCGGTCGTGTCATCCAGAATAACGATATCTTTTGCATATTAACATTATATTTCTGGTGTTCACTGTTATTTGATTGTAAATTTAATATTACTTATACTGTACTTACAACTATAATGTTACAATGTGAAGTAAACCTACTAAAATGTGTTCAGTGATTGTCCTATTTAGTTATTTATAAATGTGCTAAACAGCTTAATTCTGTTTTGTTCAAGAAAGTGTTCTCTACAAAGAATTATGAAGTGTTTTATGTTTGACAGTTCAAGAACAAATTAGGGTTCCTAATGTTAAAAGAACAACTTAGGGTTCCAATCGAAGAACAGTTTAGGGTGCCTGTCCACGTTTTTATGCGGTGTTAATCGTTATTGTTATATCTATGTGGTGTGTGTTGGCAGTACTGGTGGTGTGCTCAGTGCAGAGCTTGCAGCTCGACAGTCAGGCATCCACCAGAAGGCCAAGGGTCACAAAGTATAGTAAAACGACGGTTGCGCCTGGAGGGTCAACGGTGAGTTGTAATTATGAATACGTACTAGAACTAACGCGATCACATAATAGGTATTTCGGTATTACATACCTTTGATTTCCTTAATATTTCCATCAGGTTACACCTTCCGTGGTCACAGACTGATTGTCACTTGTCAGTTTGTGACCACGGTCAGTGTAATCTAGTAATTTCCGTGCTAGCTATAATCGTGCGTGCTATATATACATATAGGTTTTAGAGGTTTTAGATAC
This sequence comes from Arctia plantaginis, assembly GCA_902825455.1. Taxonomy (NCBI): domain Eukaryota; kingdom Metazoa; phylum Arthropoda; class Insecta; order Lepidoptera; family Erebidae; genus Arctia; species Arctia plantaginis. The sequence goes on along the minus strand of CADEBD010000336.1, from coordinate 2,555,316 downwards.
GTCCGTTTAAGGTACAATTATATTCCGATCTACACGTGTAACAAGTATAATTTATTATTTACAGGAAGCAGTAACGGAACGGAGTTTGAACACAGCGACGTATCGACTGATAGGCAGCAGCGAGACTTGTATACTGCTGATGGTGGATGCACTCCTAGACATATCATATGTCACTAAACTGAACGAACGTGCGGTAAGTTAAGGTGTTTTTCTTTAGCAGACTTCAAATGAAAAGCAGAGGGCCTAGTGCAAGTTTATTTGACATCGACTCGCTCTCGACAGCCAGCGCGTTCGTCGTTGCGATTGGTGAAGATTTCAGTGCGGGCCAATCGCACTGAATGTGAAATGAACTCGCACTTGATCCTCAGTTCTCAATTTAGCTAAACTATTTTTGTGTGATTGAATTGGTTTTACTGTCGGCTTGTCCAATTTAAATTTGAAGAAAGTATTCCACTTTTAAGGATGGGAAATTAAAGGACGGATGTTACAGCTTATTTTAACAAAACTAATTGATGTCGGTAATACTTATTTAATAAAAAAAATATTTCCAGTTTTTTTTTCTCTTTTGTTTTTTTTTATCTTAAGGGCCAGCGCAGGCCGAGTGGGAAATAAACTGTAAAACTATTTGTATAAAGTGCATAATATACCTACCTGGCCCGAGGCCGCGTCATGTTCAAACAAGTATGAACTTTATAGCGATAGTTTTAAAGTGTGTTTTCGAGTGTCTTATAAAAATCCTCTACGCTGCGCTTCTCTTGGTCTGCGGTGGCCCTAAGTCGTAGGTAATTTATTAATAATTAACTGACATGTTCTGTTCAAATGGTTCGTGATCGTGACAGCTGAGCCAGGGGTTGTGGGAGCGATTGCCAGTGTAGTGCCAGTTAAGCAATTATTTCGTAAACAAGATTTCTGGTCCTGTGTTTGGGTATAATTTGTCTATAATATGTATCAACATCACATCGTCATCACATCAACAGCTTAAAACAGACCACTGCTGGACATAGGCCTTTCCTTAGAAAGAAGGTTTTGATGTGATATACCATGCTGCATATACCATGTTGGTTCTTTTCAAGTTTTTCTTCTCTTTGCAGTGCTGTTGTCCTGCGTAGTAGTCGGCTCTTACGACACCCGCGGGATGAATATGGGCGGTGACACTCCGTATTCTTAATCCATTACCACACGGATGATTTGATGATAATAATTACTTTCCGCCATCGAAAATTTTCATCCCCATCACCTGGATAATAGGCGCTTCATCACTGTGCGCTTTTCAAGACACGTTTTGCGTCGCGCAACTAATCTGTTTAACAAGTTATCGGTATTTCCGATACGGCCTTCAACTATTCAACTTCAACGAGCGTACTCCTTTCTAAAAGGGCGTCAACCGATTATGACTACTGAGTTGCAGGCGGTTGCAGTTGCAGGCTCGCTCTCGGAAGAGAGCGCGTTCGGTGTTGGTGCGATTGGTTAAGATTTAAGTACGGGCCAATCGCAGCGCCGAACGCACTCACCGTGACGATCGAGTACATGTGAAATAAACTCGCACTTGGCCCTCAGGTCACCCGCCTGCTCGTCCCGTCCTCTTCTATAAAAAGAAAATAGTTCCAAGAATAAGTATGTTTATCAGCAGTCTCGTCACAATAGTTTGATTTTGCCTAGTTTGGGTAATTCCGGGGCGCGGCGTGTGAGAGATACATATAATGAGTTATTATTAAAGTCACAACTCTTCATCGTACTTTGAGTGGACAAAGGTTTCTTCAGTACGAGTGTTTTCCCATATTAAAATAAACACGAATATTTAAGTGGGCTACTCTTGCCATACGTATAAGTAGCGGTATTTATTAATTAACTTCTGCTGTCAAAAGTTTATCATGTTCACTCAAGAAGGGTTTAATTAAAATGTTTTATTCCGTTTCTTGTTATTTTAATATATATTGTTACAGCATCTTCTTTGAGAATGTTGTATTTGTGTGTAAGTTTATGCTATGACTTGGAAATTGTTGTGTATATTTTACTCTAAGGCAATTAATGTTTTCTTTGGTTTTCGAATGGGCTTTTCTTACTTTATTTTTAACTAGCGATATTGTGCTTGCATTGCTAGGAAATGAGTAACGAAACTGACGTCAAAAATAGGTGAAAACCGCCTATGAAGAAGGTTGTATATCTTGTCAAAATTTGGCTCAATCGGTGCAGAACTTTTTCAGGTTTTCAAGCGTACACAAATCAACTTAACATTTTTTATTTTATATTGTCTTTAACAAAATACAAATAATTTACGAAATAACCCACTAAAGTTTTGCTATGCTTTTAGTCAGTATTTGTGCAAAGTAATAATAATAAAAACGTAACACATTTCAAACACGGCTGTCTGAACCCAAGCTAGGCAGAGCCTGTACTGTGGTAACCAAAATATATGTATGTATTTACATACTTATATTTTGCTAAATATATACATACATATTGGAGACAATTTATACCCAGACACAGAACAAATAATCGTGCTCATCATACAATTACTGGTCCTAGGTTGGAATCGAACCCACGATCTCTGGCTCAGTAGCCACTAACCACTAGATGGATAACAGACGTTAATTTTCAATTTGATCCTAACTTTAAAAATAGCTGTTATGTCAACTGCTAGATTGTTCTTTATTAATTCCAGGATGCCAACACATTCGTGCCGAACAATGCGAACGTAGGCGGGTCTTGTAAAGATGGCGACGCACAAACTTTGGTTCTCACATTTAAAGACTTCTCCTTGGAGTGGTCTTTCGCCAAGGTAAGCGTTACTCAGTAAGTCCTGTGTACTGACCGATTAAGAATACGGAGTGTCATCACCCCTATTCATCCTGTGGTTGTCGTAAGATCCAACTATGCAGGACTATGCCTTCCTTTGGCAGTGCTATTGTCCTGAAAACAGCACTGCAAAAAGAAGGAAAACTTGACACAAACCCTGTACCAACCCGTCTGACCATCGTGGTATAATAAATGAATCAAAATCTAATTTCTAAGGAGATTCTATTTTGCAATGTCTATTTAGTAAAAAAAAAATAGACATTACTATTGTCTATTTTTAACCCCGGACGCAAAAACGACGGGGTGTTATAAGTTTGACATGTCTTTGTGTGTCTCTCTCTGGCATCGTAGCTTCCGAACGGATGAACCGATTTTGATTTTGTATTTTTTTGTTTAAAAGGTTAATTAGTCAGTAGTGTTCTTAGCTATGTTTGATGAAAATCGGCTCATGATGGCCGCCGCCGCAAAATGGCGGATTATTTATTTTTTCACAACTCCCTCAATATGAGACTCAAATGAAAGGGCTTAAATTTTAAATCCAAGATGTGTGTCGGGTTTTTTTAATTTTTTTCATTTATTTTTGGATCAAGTGAGTGCAGCGACGACATTCCATAGACAGTATATCGATATATACTGTCTATGGAATGTCGTCGGAATAGTTTTGCACTTTTCCGATTCTACTAACTATGTAAGACCAATGGCCTCCCGATGACTTGTCACTGATACAAATGTCGGCGTTGTCTTCGTAACAGTTTGGTTAACGGTACATTTTAAAGTTGTAAGAAAAGGATATATTTAATTTTCCAAGTATGGCAATGTTGTTGGTATCACCATTGATTACCTATATTACTAACACATATCGATAGTCTATTAACACTGTGAATTTATATTAGTTGAATACGAATATTTTGACTGATGTCAATAGCGTCTCAATGACATCTCAATAGTGTGTCAATGGAATGACAGTCGCTTGGTTAACATAAAATAGCAGAATTGAAGTTTAGATCAGCAGTGCATTAAACAAGGTTAACGTTAAAGGCACCCGCAACAAACATAAAAAAATAAGTAAATAAAACTGCATAATTCATTTTCTTTGTTATTTCCAGACGCCTGGCGGAGAACGTTGGTACGCCGACAGTATCAAACTAACATATAATTCAAGTGCCAGAATTCTAGAACATGCTGCAAATCAAGGCAGAAAAGTGACGCTCAGCACCGACGTCAGGGAACTCCTATTTCCAACACCAGTGGGGAAGTCGTTCTCCTGTCCTGAAGAAACTGTGATTGAACTTCAAGAAGAAGATGCTAAGTAAGTTTTCCAATTATGCTGTTACAAAATAATGACTGGCCTGTTGGACTAGTGGTTAGTGACCCTGACTGCTAAGCCAGAGGTCGTGGGTTCGATTTCCACCCAGGACAAATAACTGTGTGTGCCTGGATGTAAATTATCTATAATATGTATATTTTTAGAAATATATAAGAATGTTTATCAGCAGTCTGGTTACCATAGCACAGGCTCTGCCTAGTTTAGGATCAGACGACCGTAGGAGGTGTGTCTTATTACAATGCTAATATTTTACAATCAATAGTTGTTTTTGAAAAACAATGGGCGAATTTTGCTTAGGACGCCTGTTATAGGCGTAGGTATGGCTTGCAAACCCAAATTTTGCCTTAATAATTTTGTCATATACTAGGCATGCCTTTTAAGTTCTGTCGTTTCCATATTTCCCGGCAATTTTGAATTTGGAACTGTTCTATATTCAAATGTGTTTAAATTTTTCTTCGTGGTCAAAGGTTCCAGACCGGTGAAGAAGCAGTCGACGCTTTCAAGTCAGCCATTTTGAACACCCCCACTTTAGAGTGGAATAAATGTTATAATAACTGGTTTGAGCGAATGGAAAAGTGTATTAAGCTACGTGGTGAATACTTTGAAAAACAATAAAAAAACACAACTAGAACTAGTTGTGTTTTTTCTTCTAACGACAAAACCTAAAAGGGATGCCTCGTAATATAGTGCAGTTGACCAGCTGAGTTTTAGAGTATTGTTATATAATGGCTTGGGTATTCTTGCCAAAACATGTTTAGCGTTAATATTCTTAAGACGAACTGCCTCGTATTGCTCACTAGTACTAGTATTGCTGATGCACGGTCCTTCGCTACTCAGACCGTCGTTGAGCTCTTCCCGGTCACATGGAATGTCATGTTAAAACGTAGGTAGCGTTGCAAGCCGCCGTTGTAGCGTAAAACGGTTTAAACGGGTTTAGGAGGTTCTGGAACAATTCTGTTTTTTACCGTTTATCATTAAAAAAGAAATGTCTTCTGGAAGGTAATTTTAAAGAAAATACTTAATAAAAAATAAATATTTCTTGGCATTTATTTTTAACACTTGATGTTAGTGAGTACAGCTTGTATTAGCTTATACTTATATAGATCATTGTGACGATGTCCTTATGTCTTAAGTTGTAAATTATAAAAAAATGGTAAAAGAAGTTATATCGTGTGGTTTACCTGTGCTGGTGGATGTAAGGATTATATGGACCTCTAGTAGGCAGTCGTCCTCACGTGATATTTGTCGTGTGTGCAGCCCCACGACTGGGCACCGCGCCAAGCTGTACCTGCGCGAGATGCGGCTGCAACCGTTCATGTACAAGCGCGGCGGCGAGTTCGGGCCGCCGTGGGCGTGCGCGCGCGCCTCCCGCGCCCGCGCCGAGACGGCACCCGTAGCCGTAGGCGCGGCGCTAGCGCTCGCTACGGCAGCCACGCTCTGCGCCTACGCAGCCTGGCGCTACTTCAAGGTCAAGAAGGTGCAGTACGACACCATGGAGTGAGCCTCTTCCTACGTTCACTACGTCGTTTATGCGAAATGACACCTTATTCGAAACATCTTAGAGACTGTTATGGTCGTGTTGTCGCATGTAACGAGTTAAAAAGAGACAATATACAAGCCAAAACAGTCTTTAAATGTTATAAGTTAGGTGTTATTGTTTCAATTTGTTGGTTGAAAATTGATATTTTTCAGTTACGAAGAAAATAAGTTTGTTATTTTTATTGCATTTCATTGTGCATGTATGTTTTTTATAATGTTTTTAATAAATAACTAAATAGGTTGCATTAAATTAAAGTTACCATAATATTTTTTGATTAAATAAATTCATTTAAACGAAGAGAATTAATAAAAAAATGAAATTAATTGTAATCGAAGTGATGAAAGATAATAAAATATTTAAAGAGTACATTATTTAGATAAATTCTAGATAGTTTATCATACTCAGGAACAAAAAGTTAGAAAATGTTAAAACACCAGCCAAGTTCTTTGTCTATTCTTAACTTTTGTAAAAATAGTAATTCATTTCCCTCTTTCATGACTTGAATAGTTGTTAGTTTTTATTTTGAAACGTAATTTTATAACGTTAATGAATCGTGGTTCTGACGTAGATCGTTGATAGTGAGTGATCTCATTATAAATATATTATCGAAATGCCAAGCGGTTGAATTTCTTAGAGCGGTAGACTTAACTGTTGTTATGTGTAAGAAAAGTGAGATATATATTAATGATTGTTTGATATTAAGGACACATTATAGTCATTGCATCATCTAGTTGACTCTTTAATCGGTTTTGCTCATGTGTGTTTCAAATATGTCCGAATAGCCCTGTAACAGAGCATTTTTCAAAGATTGCGTCCTGCCAATACGCGTCAGGTTTCTCACGTCTTTAATAAATGTATCAGTCACTAAAGCTTTTATTTTTATTTTAATGTACGTTATACATGTAGAATAATTATCTAATATAACTACAATGAATTTTTTGTAAGGAAGTTTCAGATCACCTGAGACCATCCACAGAAAGAAGCCTTCCGTCACTGACTAACAGTAGTGTAGGGTCAGGTATTTGAAATACTTCCCAAAGTAAATGTAATTCAGAACAATACAATTTAAAAATATCCCGAATAATTATGAAGTTTTGAAAAAATAAAATTCACGAAATAGTAATAATTTAAATTAATGAACATTTAAATCTGTAGTGTGTCCTTAATTATACTTATTAATACTCTTAGCTATATTAAGGAGATTAAAATTACCCAAATATAATTGCAACTCAACAACTTGTGCATACAGTAAAAACAAATAAATCACGTGACTAATAGTGGTTTCAGGCATGAGTTTCTGTAGGGATCTTATACGAATAGATTGAGAAATGAAAGAATTAGCTTAAACAGTCGCAAAATTGTGACTTCAATTTTCAATGAATAAAATATTTTAAGCGTATGAATATACGCTTATGTACGTAATATATATATTTAATTCATGATTCATGACTACGATTATGACTGCTACGTACACAATAAACTCTACCTATTATGCTGGTAAGTCAAGGTATGTTCTGCTTGTCTCTTTGAATCTCTATGAGCTTGCCTGTGCCCAAAATTTTAAGTCTATGCTTATAGTATTGATTCTCAGTGGTCTGGTATTTTGTAACATAGTTAACAAAAAAAGTCATTCTGACGTGACAGCTATAATCTCTTAAATATATCTATTAGTATAACGTGTCAAAAGTATTCGTATTGTATTTTATAAAAAGTCTGAATGTAATATTGGCACTATCAACATAATTATACTATTAATTAGTTATGCATATAAAAATATATCGGTATACGATATCTAATAAAGCTTTTAAGTCAAAATAAAAAAAAAACCTGACCAACCTCCTTTACATTGCCTCCAAAAAAAATGGATTCAGGTAAATATTGTATAATTTTTTTCGGACTTGGCGGGGATAGCAGAGATGAAATTTTGATAATTGATTTGTTTTTTTTTACTAAATAGTTTTTTCGCTTTCCGCGGTTAAGTTGGTAAAACTACATTAATTAAATATAATATTTATGAATAATCTGTTCTTATATCTTTCCGCAATATATTTTTTATAAATATTTTATTTTATAACTATTATAAAATTAATGAGTACATATATATTCTATATATATACAGGCTATAAGGGACATCGGAACGAATACTGAAATAGTGTATTCAGACCATGATTCTGAGTCGAAAATAAATGGAACTGCCGGCAAATTATTTTTTTTCAAATTATTCTTTTTCCATTTTTTTGGTTAAAAATAATATTACCATGAGTTAACAAAACATTTCAAATAAAACAAATTAATAAATACCACATACGGTCAAAAACTGCAATGTAATTAATCAAACAGTCGAAGCGCGCGGGGCTTCCCCTCCGGCCGCCAACTTGTGTTAGTGTGCGTAGACAGTTTGCACGGCATACACATGTAGTTATTGCTTTTAACCTTTACCTTTGACAGCTGATTGCATAAAAAGTTTAATTTGCTAGCAGAAAATTCGAATCATTTTAGACTTAGAATAATGGTCTGAATACACTATTTAAGTATTCGTTACGATGTCCCTTACACCGTGTATTTATATTTGATGTGTTACATAATGTACATTCGGATTTGTTATAAAAATGTCTGCAAAGTAAGCGAAAACTAAACGAAGAATAACTTTAACGAGTTATAAAAATTTATCGATATACGATATTAGAATAGTCACACTAATATTTAATCAAATAACTGTTTTATATTTAAATGTATATCCAGAATGGAAATTATCTTTCAAATAGTCGGAAAATATTAAAGATTGTTTAAAAATGTTGTTGAAAGTTAAATATGATGTAAAAATGTATTTAATCCCCATGTATCCCCAAGTAATTTAAAATAGGCTAGTTAAACATATATATAATTGTGTTTAAATGAAGGTTGGCTTACATATTATTGTGAAATGTCTTAGATGTAAGATAAATATGGGCGTAGTCAGAATATTGTTCTAAATTTAAACTTTTTAGTCCTATTTTAACTGTCAAAGGTATTTATTAAAATATAAACTTCTAATAAATACTTAAAAGTAGCCATTCTAAATGTTTATCACCGAAGTATTTTTTAAGAAATTTACCGTTTAGACATGGGCTTATTCAGGGACTTCATCAAGCAGTCCACTTACTTTATCGCCATCTAGTGAAGACATGCCGAATTACTTACTAACTTTTGATTCTATATAGCTCAAAGGTTGTTCTCTTTTTAATGATTAACTTAACTTCTAAAAAGGAGGAAGTTCTCAATTCGTCAGAATCTTTTTTTTTATGTATGTTCACCGATTACTCAAAATGCCTGAACCGATTTCAAAAATTATTATTTTTTTGTTTTAAAGGGTAGGTAGGGCAAGGTCCCATTTAAATTTTATTAAAATCGGTCCAGCGGTTTCTGAAAAATCAACAAAAATCTAAAAAAATTATACATGATATTTTTATTTACTTACGAAACCTTGCTGTCTCATTGGAGCAGTGCGTTTAGTTGGTCTTTCTTAGTATTGTTTAAAGTCGGTTCAACTTTTTTTTCAAAAGGATTAATAATTTTATTTTGTAATATTAAGTTCTATTATAAAACACAAAACTGTTATATTTTATTGATTCTAACTGCGCCCATGAGAACACAAAACTGTTGTCAATAAAACATCGTCTTTTTTTGATATTAGTAAATAATTTTAAATCATTACACTCACAAAACATATCAGATGATAATAATATATATATAATTTAAAGACAATTATTATTGTAATTATAATAAAATAATATATTAATTTGTGATTATTTGCGGTAGGTGACACTACTCGATATTACGTGTACAAGCAATAAGTACGTTTTTTATTATACGCCGTCGATGCGACGTTGTGCGATATTGGTGTTGTATTTGTGCGCAAAACTTGCTTCCTACCAGTGTTTTTATAGTCCTAGGTGTGTAATTTTAAGTAAAATATAATTAAACTATCAAATTACCGTTAAAACATTTATTTGTAACACTTATAAAACTTCACTGTTAAAAATAAGTGTGCCTATTTTTAACAGACTTCAAAAAAGGATTTTTATATGTTTGTGTCCTCAGAACTCCATCATTTAAAAATTCTTTTTATTTAGGAGGATATGCTTTCCATTTGTTACAAAAATAATTATAAAAATGATAATACAGTTTGCAGTTTACTTTAGTTAATCATGATATGGGTGATATTTTTTTGAAGTTAATTGCTAAGCAGTTTTTATTTATATATCTGTAGTTAAAAAAGGTTTCACAAGCCTATATAATTATTTCAGGTCTTCTTCCCCTGTATGGTTAAAACCTAATTTAGTATAATATACTAAAGAAAAAAATTATATTCAAGAAAAGAGCGTAACTTTCCATCAGGGCCTCAATTCTGTTATTTTATGTTCACGTCAAGCTACTGCCATTCCATTGGCACGCTATTGAGATGCCATTGAGACGCCATTGACATCGGTCAACATATCAGTATTCTACTAACATAAATTCACAGTGTCAATGGACTGTCGATATAGTAATATAGGTCATCAATGTTGATATCAACAACATTGCCATACCTTGAAAATTAAATATCTCATTTTTTTACAAATTTAAAATGTACCGTTTACCAAACTGTTACAAAGACATCCACGACATTTGTATCCGTGACAAGTCATCGGGCCATTGGTCTTACATAGTTAGTAGAATAGGAAAAGTGCAAAACAATTGAGACGACATTCCATCGACAGTCTATTGATACAATATTAAAATAGCAGAATTGAGGCTCAGGTAACCCGTCTGCTCGTTTGCCCCCTCTTCCATAAAAATATATGTCTGTATATATCTATCTACCTCTTCTACTGACAGTAATACAGTATTTTTTCTAAACTGACTGCCATATTTGTTCATTCAGAAACTTAATTTAGAAACTAAGAGATATTTTACTCTTCTTTTAGAATTAAAATTATTTGTATAGTTTTAAGCCGTATTTTAGATTAACGAAGATATTATTTATTAATATAATTATTATCTCAAGGACACTAGTAGGTGAGTTTTGCTAGTTAAGTATCGCTGTGTGTTATGCTTTCAACTTTAAGGTCAATTGACGCTATATATTATTATTTATTTATAGGAATCATCAATTACAAATGAACATATCGTTTTCTCATAGTATAATAAGTTAATGTGAAAAATGCGTTTGTGATCACGATTGCACCGTAACTTATAATTTGTAACTTTAGAGTTAGGTTAAGTAAGTTTTAGAGTCCCAGGTCGCTTTCAGCTGTAAATTGCTTTTGAATATCAGAGCTATTTCTTGTGTTTATTTTGTATTTAAACTTTTCGATATATTTATATATATTACAATGACTTCTCTTGTTCTATTGTAATGTAAATATTTCTCGACTTAATAAATCACTTTTCGAATTCTTGGGATTTATATGCCACTGTCCTTTCAATTTGGAGGTTTTTCTACTGAAGGGCCCGACTGGAAATCTTTTAAGGCACAATGCTTTTATGTAAAGAAAGATGAATAATTAACTCCATTACAGTTGTAACTTACTAAGTAGGATCTTTATTATTTGCTCATTGCACTGATTGGTTTATCAGTTGGCTAATCAGTGACAAGAGTAGAGAGAGAGGCAAGATCAAAAAGGTCTTCTTTCTCTCTTTACCAGCCGTATGCGATAGCGCCTTCTTCACTTCCTCTAAAATTCATAAGCTCTTTGAAGGGACCTCACTATAATACCATGGCAGAGTTAGAAAACCAAAAAAATTGACAGTTAATTTATCAGATTATACCATTGTTACATTTCAACCTTTGCATACCTAAATATGCATGCGTTCCATACTCGTAATAAATTGTCTGCGTATAAAATGTATGTTTATTCGTGTTTCTAGACGTAATTTTATGACTTTAACAGCATGTTAATGCACTAATATGGAAATAATTATTATTTAAAACGATTTGTCTGGATTTATATAAAATTACGTCATCTGAAAGCCAATATACGAATACATTTTTCAGCCAATCATTATCGGTCGGGCTCGTACTAATTAATAAAATAATTTCGTACAATTCTGATATTTCTGAAAACTTTTTCTACTAGATGAGAATAAAAGAAAATATATAATACTATTTTCCTAATATTTTGTATTGTACTTCAGTAGATTGTTTCCCTCAATAGTTTCGTAGCATTACGCACATATCGGTGCATGTGTATTACATGATATTGTACTAAAATATTATATGCCATACAATTTGTCTTCCAGTAACATCTTATAACAATAGCGTTAAAGTATTTTAGCTTATTATATATACATAATTATTATGAATATAACAAAAAAGTGGTGTTATTATGCCTTTATGATCTTAAGGTTTTATACCTTAACATATTGTTTCATGCAAATCGTACCCAAGTTTTCTTGTAAGAAGTGTAACACCAAAGTATTTGTAATGATCTTTGTAACGACATAATAGACACCACTGATTAGTTTTTAAGTGACATATCTCAAAATTATTGTAATTTAGTGCGTTCATTTATTGAATTGTCTTTATGAATAAATGACGTCAAAATATATGTATTCTTTTTATTTTACTTATATTATACAGAAACAAACCTCCTTTCTAAGGAGAAGCCTCTATCCAGCAGTGGACTATTAAAGGCTGTTGATGTGATGGTACAGAAACAAACACTTAAGACAATAAAAAGTTACAAGTTTAACTTATGATAATAGAAAGCAATAATGCAAATATAACCATAATTATACGACATTAAATGAAAAACTAATTTAAAATGGCTCTCCTGTTAAATTACAAAAAGTGCAATTTATGCCTTTGTCTTACCGAAGATGCGACATAAGTTATCAAGTTTGCTGACATAATTTCGGTTATTTTAATAAAATTATATTATCAGACTTTACGTAGACATACTACGTAAAGTCTAAAAATGAATTAAACTTTTTTTATTTAATTTCAAATTTAAATAAAAATCAACAAAAACGGCATGAAGTTCCGCCAGAAGTGTCGGTGTCGCTCATATCCGCTCAGAGCGTGTAACGCGCGATAAGGAACTTTGTTTGAAAATATTATTATTATGTAATTTATTGTTACCTAATTATGGGTTTAAATTTTATCGATAGTACATTTTTTTCGTATTATACACATCACTATAAGTTTTGAAAATAAATTAAGGTTAGCGCCATCTATGAACTTTAGTATGTACTAACTAAGAACTAGCTAACTAAATTTTACACCATCTATGAGACGTCTACAAAAGCCTTAGTACATTTTATGTCGTACAGATGGCAGTAATAGTTAGGAACTAAGAAATTGTAAGAAATAACAGACAATTACATAATGACTAGCTAACCCGGCAAACGTCGTTTTGCTATATACATTATTTCAATTTTTTTTGACAAATAAAAAAAAATTAGGGGTGTGAAAAATAGATGTTGGCCGATTCTCAGACCTACCCGATTTGCATACAAAATTTTACGAAAATCGGTCGAATTTTATATATTAGATAATTATAAATATGTAGTCTCAAAACTCTGTCTGTATAAGAGTGTGGGCTATCAACGTTTAATCAGTCAGCATTAGCTTAGCTAGCTTAAATGAAATATTTGTCTATTTATCAAGCCTACCAGTTTTTTAATAGCGTATCTATAACACTCATTTTTGAAAAGTATCTCAATTGGATTATAAAATGCTAATAAACCACACATTTATATTTACAATAAATCACATAATTTTCAGTCGGTAAGTGTCATAAATATGTATTACTTTAATCTCGTTCGTGTGTATTCCTCAAAACTGGTGTAAAAACACCAGACAACTTGTGGACTCAACTAACACACTTTAGTCTTCTCAGCCGTATGACGCAATGACAGGGCGGCAACTATTTCATCTCCATTAATAATACTCGTATAAAATATCATTGATCTCGATGGTGTGTAGAAACAGACGTAAAAAAAAAACTCCCATCGTACCTTAACTGGGCTTTGTTATTACCCAAGCTTAGGTATATAAAGAGCTCTTTGAACTTAAGGACAATACCAACAAACGTAAAAATACTCGTATTTTGAATTAAGAAGGATGCGACAGCGATGAAACATCTGTCGCTACCGGCCATGGCGCGCATTACGGCCGGCAGCGAGAGATCCTCTAGGTAATAGGTATACAGAAATTAGAGAAATAAATAAGGTCTTAACATTAATACTATACATACATACGTTAATATGTACTTACGCTAATTTCCAACTATGAGAGACAGATAATGCTCATACAGCATAGTCTTGAAGGTGGTTATGGATTGCGCACGTCTGATAGAAACCGGCAAGGTATTCAATAAACGTACGGCTTCTTGGGAAAATGATTTTGCGTTGAAATTGGTAGAATGCCTTGGTATTGCTAATCTCAAGCTTTCAGAGGACCTCAGGGATTTCATAAGGAACTTAAAGCGTTCTTTGAGGTAAACAAGAGTTAATGGATTAAACAGAATATTATACAGAAGCGTAAATATTATTATTAGACTCAAAGTAAAAATTGAAAGATCTTGGCTCAAAAATCCTTCTACGTCATCGTACTCTTCGTAAGAAAAGAGCTGAGGATCTTTAAAAGTATTCTTAGAATTGTTTAAAAAAAAAAGGTAAGTACACAAAGAGAACTGTGTATATCTGTGTATATACAATTCGTTCTATCAGTTTAGGAGCAATGATTGGTTTCATTGCTCACACAGACACATTAGCATCGGAGCTGATAGTACCTGGAAATTGAAACGGTCATAACTTTTAAACGAATAGTTTTTATTTCTTTTTAATAATGAATAAGTCTTCCAAAGACAAGTACTTTTATTGTTTTCAAAGCTAGTGTCCCATCTTAAAGACATGTAGATATGTGATGTCTCAGGGTTCTTTATAGATACTATAAGTACAGTACCCGTCACCCCTCACATTACAGTGAGCAATTTGTCGCGAGCATCACCTGTCACTCTCTAGGGATTCAATTACAAATCACTGGGGATGATCCTTAGTTGATTACTAGTGATTACACGGCTGTTTAATTTGAACATACGTTGTAACAACAGAAGGGTTTGAAATTGCAAATTAACCGTGAAATTCTTTTTTTGAATTGGCTGTTCAAGAGAAATGGTTCTTAATTTAAAAAGTTACAAATATTTTATTTTTATTAGTGTGATAAGTTTATTAAACATTTTTTATGTCTGTGAAAATATTGTTAGGAAAAATCCTTTTACGCATATTAACAACATTTCAATTAATTTTGGAATATTTAATTATTGTCTTAGAGAGGATTACGATGTTTAAGGCTTTATGAAGTATTGATAAACACAAGTCTCCTACGACGTCTTAGAGATCAGAGGTCATGTTTTGCTCGACCTTCAAACATTCAAGAAAAGAGCGTACTCCTTAATGGCAGACGTTCATGGGCGGCGATGAATACTTTCGATCAGATGGCTCATCAGCTCGTCTGCCCCCTCTAACATAAAAAAAAGCTTAAATTTTCAGAATGAGGAAGAAAGTTCACCCTGCCGATTCACTTGCTTGTTGAATTAGGCTTACTTTAACTGTGAAGTCTCAAATCAAAGGGCTATTTATGAGTCTTAAATATATTTTTGCAATAGTTCTTAACGATATGAATGTTTATGATTTCAAATAACATATAAATCTTCCAATAAAATATATAGGAGGACAGTATCTTCAATCACGCTTAATTTTCTTAATTTTTTTCATTTAATATGGTAGAGACATATCCGTTGTGCGTTGGAGAGGGTTCCGCCTCTCCACGCGTATTCGATCCGGACTTGGTATTTGGTATTTCTATGCCATCTAATACTGACTTTATCTAACTCATCAGAAATATGAGGTAGAGAGCCCCTTAGGCATAATTACTCCTAAGTACAAAATTGCCACAAAATTAATAAAGAAAACCAATAATTAATTTTTCCTGGTGGTTTTTCTTAAATTTATTTAATTAAACAGCTTTATGCACTTATGTTGTCCGTGTGGTGACGGATTAAGAATACGGAATGTCACCACCCCTGTACATCCCGTGGGTGTCGTAAGAGACGACTAAGCGAGCAAACTGCGCAGGACAACAGCACTGCAATGAGAAGGAAAACTTGAAACAAACCCTATACCAACCCGTCTGGCCAGCGTGGTATAGTAGGCCAAAACCTCCTTTCTAAGGAGAGGCCTATGTTCAGCAGTGGACTGTTAAAGGCTGTTGATGATGATGATGATGATGCACTTATGTACATCGGAGGACTTATTTGCCCATGGCATTCTCTATCAGCCAACCTTTGGGTGGTGTAGAAATCTTGTAATGTAGGTGCACGGAGGTCACAGCTGTGGTTATATATTTTTTTATTAATAAATGTATAAAACTGACGTAAACATACATATCTTAAACAGTTACACAAATATTGTATAAGTCATGTCAAACATGAAGATTTTCATATTTCTAGTTTATTTGTAAGGTTTTTGAGTTGGCCACTAGGAAAAAAAAATTAACAGGTTTGGTTAGTATAGTGGTTTATTGATTCACTTATTACAACAAATATTGTATCCCTTCATGATTTAAAATATAAAATACCACCCCAATCTTCCAACCAACACAAATTTCACAGTATTCTTATCACTAACAACGATTTATGGCAACACCGTCCCTATGGAGTCAATTAAATTCATTAGCGCGCACAGATTATTTTGCAGGGGTCGGATAACAATGTTGCCATGCTAAATTATTGTTGGCAACTAATTAAGCTTCCAATTGGAGGGATATTTTGTCTATCACCGTAGTTTGTAAAGGGTTGGCATGGGGAATATTGATTAGAAAATTGACCATGAACAGGAAATTCACAATATATTTTTTGGATGGTATTACGTTAAAGAAGAATGGAGACTTGAAAAGTTACTTGATAGAGACATCAACATCATCATCAACAGGCTTTAATAGTCCACTGCTATACATAGGCCTCTCCATAGAAAGGAGGGTTTGGCAACTATACCGCGCTGACCAGAGTATAGGATTTGTTTCAAGCTTTCTTTCTCTTTGCAGTTCCTGCGCAGTTTGCTACCTTAGTCGGTTCTTACGACACCAGCGGGATGAATAGGGGTGATGACTCTGTGTTCCTAATCTGTCACCACATGGCCTTGTAAGACATAAATATCAGTTTAAAATACTGTGTTCTGTAATGATAATTATAAAGGAGTAAAAAAAGGAGTAACTTTTTCTGAACTTAAAAATGTTAACATTGCAAAAGAGACAGTTGTAGCAGACGGTAAGGCCAGACCCAGGGATGACCCAAAAATTACCCGACTGCACCAAAAGGCGGGTTATAAGTATTTTTACTATGTTCGTGTGTTTATTTGTGTGTGTATACATGGGACGACACTTTGTGTGATCCACAAATTGTTGTTCTGAGTCTGGGTGTTCTTTGTGTCCGTTTCATGTATGTTTGTAAAGTCCCCCGCGACACAGGATTTATTCCTAATGCGGGCGTTGTCTTTTTACAAAAATTAAAATTAAATTAAAATTAAAATTTATTTGGCATTTATTGGCCTAATCGGCAAATTGGAGGTTTCGTTAGACTCGTCTTAATTGTGAGAGCATAACTAGGTATATAAATTGGGGAAGCTCCGGCTTTCCCTGGAATAGGGCATAGTTATGTACGTACGACATCCTCCCTGGAGTATTGTAGGTGGTTGTTAGTAGAATTACCACATTTCCTATATGGCAAGGTACCTATATAAAAATTTAATTAGTCAGTTCGTAAATTATCATTTTACATTTTCACACAGTCAGGTCTTTTGTTTTTTTTTCAATAAATAGCTTATGGGACACTTGTATTGTCCTTAATTTTGAATCACATGTAGAGATCTACATGTGATTCAAAATTAAGGACGATACAAGAGTACAAGTGTTGAACACAAAAAAGAACCCCACAATTTTCACTTATAAATTGAAAAGAGTAAAAGTAAAAATAATATGAAAAAAAATGTGATAAAATACGCGCTCCTAAGTAACCCATTAATATTTTTCACTGTAGCTAAGGTATGTCTATTTTTTTATCATTAAAACATATGTATTTAAGTATGCATATTTTAAAAGAAAACTTAACCTTTAATTAACGGAACCTGTGTATAATGTGTGACGCGGTGTCGACTATCGTCACGACACGGGGTGACGTCGCACCATTGACAGATTTATTATGACAAAAAAATTTCACTGTGCACTCCCCGAGCTGTGACCTATCGTTTTTTGTGGTAGATTATTATGGATAAGATTATATATAATATAATACGACACAATTTGTAGCCATGATTCAAGTTGATGAAAAGGAATCGATCCAAGATGTGGAGTGTAGGAATTAAAGGTTATAAACATGTTATTACTAACTAGATTTTGCCAGTTTCTCCACCTGCGTATATGTACCGACTAGCGCTGAAAATTGCGCAAGATACATTTTGTGTTTTTTCGAAACTTTGTATCTTTTGAAATTATCTTATATATCTTATTCTGTATGTATATTAAATAAATATGTATTTGCGTATTCGTCTATGTAGGTACTTTTAAATCATCATCATCAATCATCATCAACAGCCTATACTAGTCCACTGCTGGACATAGGCCTCTCCTTAGAAAGGAGGTTTTGGCCTACTATACCACTTTTAAATAGCACCATTAAATTATTATTTTTTAATTTGTTTTTTATAGAGGTCTACTAGTAACCGAAATTACTGGTATTCCCGTTAACCCCTCCCGCTAAGCCAAATTGCTTGTGTTAGGAGTGGGTTCACTTCGGTAATGTACTGGCCAGGATTTGAACGCACGACCTGTTGATCGCAAGTCCAACGTTTTAACCTCTAGGTTATCGCCGCTTAAGTGTTATTTTTATATTTGTAAATGCTTAGTTTATAGTTTCATTTTACATATGCACCCGCCATGTCCCTTACTGTCTGAACTGTCTAAAGTTTGTCTGGTAGATAATGACATGTGGCATTAACCGCCTCGTGCAAAATGTAATGCAGGAAGTATTAAATAAATAAAATCTTTCTAACAGTGAAAAGATTTTCAAAATCGGAAAAGTAGAACCGGAGATAACCCCAAATATATAAATTCACAAATTTACCTCTTAATAACATCAGTATATTTAGATTGTGTCAAGTGGAATATGACAAATAGAAGTGATAAAATTAAATTAATATTTTAAAAAAAGTCTTATCTATACTATTCAAATGTGTCCTTCGTTATTGGTTTAAAAAACAAGTCAGTAGCTATAATGAGGTGTAGTATGACAAAAAATCAAAACTAAATACTTAAAATAGTCGCATTTTTAAAACAGACATTATAAAAACCATTTAGGAATCCGTTGAAATGTGTTTAGATATGTTTTTTTTTTTCGCGCCAATTTGTCATAAAGTGTCATGGCAACCTTTCTGTCATTCGTGTCAAATGTCACTTTATAATTTATAATGACTCGATTATCTAACGCATCTCAGAATTTGTGAATTTCTCAGATCTACAAATTAATCGTGATGTATAACATGTACAGAAATTAGTCTAATTTTTAGTCTTAGTTTAATTTAAATTTTGTTTAAAAAAGTCAACTCCTGCATTACTAATATATCCTGTGTCGCGGGGGACTTTACAAACATACATGAAACGAACACCCTGACTCAGAACAAAAATTTGTGGATCACACAAAGTGGTGTCCCATGTGGGGATCAAACCCACCACACTTAACGCAGAAGATACAGCGTGGCGACCGCTTAAACTGCTGCACCATCCGTGCAGTCATTTTTATTAGTCATCAGTCAGTTTTGTATTATATTTATATAATTATATTTCGGTTGCAACAATAGAACGGGCATCACGCATGGCCTGTTTCAGACATGCCGTGAAATGGAAATGTCAAAATATTACACTGAAATCGAGACGCGACTGACGCTATTTATGAGTTTCTAGGGATCAAGGTATTCTTCTCATATTGTAAGACGTAGGTATCTATCCGTCTGTCTGAAGAAACTAGTGAAGTAAATTGCTTTATATTGTCATGAACCATAGTTCATAACTTTACTTTCACTCGGATTTTTTCTAAATATATATGTAAGATTGTCTTAGGTAACATTAAAATATTTGTACGCATTTAATCGTGAAAGTGGCAATACTGGCAGCTTGTTTACAGAAATAAATTAAGTATACTTTTAAAAAAAAAACACGCTTTCATAATCAGCCGAAGTTCAAAAAGTTTGTTACGATAAAATGATTTTTCTTTTTGAACTTATAGAAAATTATTTTCTACTTTTTAGTTTTTTTAAACTATAATTTATATTTCCTTTTAATGTCATTAATTATGATTACTTTCTCATTAAGACTAAAAAAGTAACAAGTAAGTCACATATGCTTCAGCACACGCCTCTTGGTCAGTAGTGGCACGGTACAATTATAATACAGTATTGTAACTTGGCCGCATGATAGAAATAAATGCCTACAGCCGCGCGGTACTTAAACATGCGTTAGGGCTGCCCGTCTCCAGCATTTTAATTATATTTGCCTACTTTCTGTTTCTATTTAGATTTGTGATTGTAAATATCCTTTTTATATAAATAAATGAAATACTTTGTATATTGAATAGGAATTGTTCAATAAAAATGCGTGTTGTTTTTTGATTGGTAGATTTAATTAAAAAACATTTTTTTGTTTGAAAAACAAATCGGGCTTATAAATTAGCGACCGAAAAAAATCCTTCTATAAAATAAAATAAATGTGCTTTCTCCATACGCGTTACAAAACTCCAATCCTTAGAAACTCCAACACCTACCACCTACTCAACTAGAATGCAAGAAACAGCTGACGAGTAAGTAACTTTTTATTTCAGCTAATTAACGTCTCTATAAATTAGGTACCTACCTACAACTCAAAACAAAAATTCTTTGGTCACCAATTAATTAATTATTAAAAAGCTGAACAGCTGACTACGAATGTTTTAAAATCACAACCCTCAAACATCTAAATATTATATATGAGTCTAGCTGTTGTTGTTAATACCGAGAAAATAAAACCAGTTTTTAGTGGTATATGTTGTTATAGTAGCAGCAGAAACACTTTGTGAAAATTTCGAAAACTGTCTAATGACACACAGACGGTAACAAATTTTTTTTAGTATTATTCATACACACAGATAATAAAGAAATATTATTAATAATAAAATACCACGTCTTTAATTTGAATTTTCTTTTTTTTTTGAATTATGCAAAGTAACAAAACAAACATGCACCGAAGTTTTAACACAAGCGTAAGTAGGTAGGTACCTACCGTATCATGATTCATTCAGAACCGCATGTAACTCCCTATTTCACTCGTCTCAATAACTTTCCGTTACTCTATTTGCTTTATTTATTCATCCAAACACCTTTTTTTTCGTGAGATAAAAGGAAATACTTATCCATTAAAAAGACACACATTATGTACCTACGTACTAGTAAGTAAAATTATTTTATAGTCTTACTTTTCAGAGTTTCCAGGTAATTTAAAAAAACTTATGTCTGGATGCGTTATTGACGAATTCATACAAGAAAAAACAGCACAATATTTCCTACTCGTCATATTAACTGATTTTTAGAGAAAATATCGCGCGGTTATTGTTAAAAAAACAACAGGCAGTCCGTTCGACACTGCGGTACAGCCGTGACCGTCTGCGCCCCGAGCGCACCCCGAGATCGAGGCGCGTAGGTATAGCTCCCGTTTCGTCCGTTTGTATGAAGTTGGAGTACTGTATTATAATAGTACCGTGGTAGTGGTCAGTAGCAAAAGACTACCGTAATTTTAGGTACGGAAAAAGCCGTTAATATATTCGATAATACGCATAGGTCACCAAAATTGTAGTTAAGAAACTGGGTCGAAGTAGATGGTTGATAATGATTAGCAATTTTTTTTTTATGAAATATGTTTTTTTTGTGCAATATTTAAAAAAAACTATGACAATTCAGTTGCAGATGTATTATTAGAATATATTATTAATGACCTGCATGGTACAGAAATATGACACTCGAGTTATACTGGTTAACACTAAACACACAAAAGTATTTATTTAATTATTTATGGTCGATGATCTCTAGTTATAAATATAATATATAAATATACGCACTAGTCTTCAGTAGTTGCATAATTATGAGAAACTCTGCGATTTTATTTGACTTCTTAGGTGCTATGTCAAGAACGAACGAAGCACGACGAAGTAAATAATAATTGGATAATGTTATTATTTCCTTCGTTGTACTTTGTTTGTAAATACATAGTAATACATTAATCATTTCACATCAACTAGATTTTATCCTAATTTAAAAAAAAAAACAGTAATACGAGTATGTCTTGCAAGCGTCCGAACGAATGACGCAATAATTTTTTGCTAACCGAACATCGCAAAAATTTCATTGTCTCCAATTCAAATATTGATTCATTTTCATTTCACTAGAGATTATACGACCTATTACTTCGAAAAGCCTTTTTCTAATTGCCACACAAACCAACCAGAGTCAAGTACCTACATAATTAAAAAAAAAAAAGAACAGTCAGTAATAAAAAAGATACAAGTAGACTATTACGATAAGCCCCGTCAGCCATTTTGTGTTGGGTTACGTCAGTTCACATGAATGATAGAATAAAATGACACGCTACACCTCTTTATCACGGTGTTTTGTTACACCTGCTCTGTTGTTACGGTAAAGGGGAGTGGGTACCGGGGATTCAATTAGACTTAGAGTTTATAATTTATGGTATTTTCTATTCCATTACTAGGTACTATGAAGATAGCTAGCGGTTAATTTACAAAGTTTGAATATTTTAGAGATGCGAACTATATTGTAGTTCCCAGATGTCGTTATGTTATCAGAATATCACCATGGATCTATTTTCATGATGTTAGGAGCTAACGAGCCGACGGGAATCCAAGTATGATGTGTATTTAGAAGTTGTTGACGTCCGTTTGCTCAAGTGCTTAAACAAATAACTGAAGACGCACTCATCAAAATTCTTGATTTTTACAATGCAGTAGGTATGCACCCTATACAATAGTAAAAACTTGAAATCCCTCACGTCAACAGGGGATGAAATAAGCCATAAAATGCCTATTCAAAATAATTACACGCCATTTTGGCAATATAACGTCTAAAATCCTTTTAAATTTCGAATTTCAAGTCTTTGGCGCGATTAACATCTCATTGAATGGATATCGCAAAATGTGTAGGTACTAATCCATAACCTATTGTAAACATAGACTAGATATTTGTTTACAACTGAAATCTTACCTTATGCGACGCTTTTAAGATTTATTTTTGCAATGCTCTTTTAAAGTTCAAAAATTGTACTTTGCGATCACAATTTTGTCCTGAAAGCGTTTAAAAAAAAACTAAGGATCAGCAAAGATAAGTTTGTTAATATTTTTATTTTGGGAATATTAAATCCCATCTTGTTTGAACAGATTATACATTGTGAGTTTTAGGGTTCCCTCAATGTGCCATAGTTTTTTTTTAAGAACAAAACTTTTCGTACGTGTCTCTTGTAAATGTTTTTGCGGTGTTTAGGAATTGTCTTTCGCGCTTGAGAGGGGTTCGGGAACAGCTGATATTAAGTCATCCGGACTGAAAACCCTTTGACCAGCGTGGTATAGTAGGCCAAAATCTCTTTCTACGGAGAGCCCTATGTCAAGCCAGTGGAATACTGAAGGCTGTTGATGATTGATGACTCATTAGGTACATTTATTAGCCTATGTATGTAATAACTAATATATTAGTACAATTTATTTGCAATTACTATTTTATATCGGTTCTTCTGCATGAGATAAGAAAGTGATTCTGGTTTCTAAAAACTTTTTATAAAATTCTTAAATATGCTTAGCTGACATGTGCTAGTAAATAAAAGATTTTTTTATTTTTTTACTATGTTAAAAATTTACGTTGGAATCTATTTTAGAAATAAACATTGTCGATAACTTATTGCAGAGGAAAACAAATTGTAACTACAAAATCTAATTAGTCTTCAGATTATATTGCATATACGGAACATCTCCAATTTAATCTACGATTTTTTTTCAAGCGTAGAAAGAAGGGCACAAGCGCTATAATAGGCGTGACGCGGTTAATCCTCAGTTACGAGTGTTACACAATGGCCTCTGTGACAAATGAACAGCTCTATTGTTGACATACATAATAGATTTACGTTCTAAATTAAGTTGTAACTTTCGAGAGGTCTTTATATACTTATGCAAATATTTCATAAACATTGTCCGTGTGGTGACGTATTAAGAATACAGAGTGTCGCCACCCCTATTCATCCGAGTAATGGAGCAAATTACGCAGGACAACAGCACTGCAAAGAAAAGGAAAACTTAAAACAAACCCTATATTAACCCGTCTGACCATCGTGGTATAGTAGGACAAAATCTTCTTTCTAAGATGAGGCTTATGTCCAGCAATGGACTGTTAAAGGCTGTCGATGATTCAACAAGATATTCGTTTTAAATAATATTTTGTTTTGATTTTGAAGTGACTGGTATACTTTTCTTATTGGCAACATTGCATCAAAGTCAAATAAAACCTTCGAAATCAAATTTATTAAAAAAAAAAATTAAACGCTTATGAACTCACGTCTATGGGATACGCAACCCGATGGGATAAGCATAGTCATAATTACCTACACTTGGCGGGTTCTAATTACAAACCCATTTATGGAATAGGAGATAAGTTTGTTGCCCTGTGCCCTTATTGAAATAAAATTGGTACAAGGTGAAAGTAAAGGAAAAGAGTGTTTTTACCAGAGACTCAAATTTCCCCGCCCATTCCGGTGTTCATTTTCGATACCTATGACTACAAATATTTGGTTTTTTATAACCATTTTTTTTTCTTAATGTTTATCAGCCTAGTGTCATCCATTTCTTATGGAATGAAGGGTTTCGAACTTGTTATAAAACGAAGTTGTACAGGATTCTGTGATTCTATATTGGTTGGCAAGTTGTTTAAATTCGTTATTAAAATTAGGCTTATAAGTTTTAAAATGCATCTTTTAGGTTTTTGTCTTCTGTATTTTTTTAAATATAATTTCGAAAACAAAGTTGGGCGCTACATTACCACATTTGCCTCTATAAGTACGCTGCTCTACAAACAAGACGTACAATATATTACAAAACAATAATTGGTTATAGCTATAATAACAATTCTAAAAGTATTTCATTCATATTTTTATCAATAAAATCGCAACCAAGAACTGCGAAGAGCTGTCAACATTTTTTTTTTAATTTCTATGCAAAGGCGTCAACTGCGTTAATCCTCTGTTACGAGTGTTGTACAATGACAATAGTTTGCAACAAAGGTGCTACACTATTGAGTGTAAACGCAATGGAACATATGGAAACGAGTCGAATAATGATGTAGCTTGGTTTATAACCGAGTTTAAAAAGGAGAAGGTTGACAATTCGGTTTTATATTTTTATGTTTATTACCTCAGAATTCAGTCATTTATGAACCGTGTTTAGAATATATATTTTTAAGGTTTACTTTCTCTTTGGTCCGATTCAAGCTTGAAGACAAAATACTACCCCTACGGTGGAAATTTAAGGAATGAGGAATACAGTTCATTGCCATTCACATAGATTAGTGCGCATTGAGGTCGGTGATAGGTACTTTAAAAAATTAAGATTACCAATAATTGAGATTACTTTTATACAACTAAGGTTAACAATTGCCCACTTATTAGTAAGTTATTATAGACTTTATCTAGATTGACACTGTTTAGAATCTTTAAAATTCTCAGTAAAAATCTTTACCCACAAAATCACTATTGAAAAATCAAATTTAATAAAAAATATTTGTGTATTTTACGCAATAATCGAACGCTACATAAATCAAAATTCACATAAAATTGCCAATCATTTAAATATTTAAATATTCGAGCTACAATACTATTCCCTTCACACCACGTCTATTAACATCGCTAAATCTGGGAACAACAATAGCGAACACAGTGTTGCGCATTTGGTCCCTGCAGACATCCAAATTCTATACAGCACAGGCCTCGTCAACAGCGGTGTCAGTTGTCACGCCCCGTTCGTACTTGACTACAAAACAGGCACAGATAGTATATTAATTGACCATAGATTTCGCATGAGCAAGTTTAATGAAAACCACAAAGGTCAAGATCAAGTTTAAAATGATAACGTACACTCTATGGAGTATAAATATCACAGGCAATTATTCTCTTAATAAATACCCTATCCTATGTTAATGGGCTTTGTGGCAGATATTAAGTTTCAAAATATAAACAAAATGTAATACTTATTTGTTATGTTACCACTATATAACGTATTAAAATAAGTACGTTTATATACTTCCAGTATTCATTTAAACGTCTAGAGATGTAGATTGGATATATTTGGCAGGAACCCTCCATTACACTTTCAACTTTCAGACTGTCTGTCCGTCCGTCTATCCGTGACTTAGCCTAGAGACTGTTAGTACTAGAGAGCTGTAATTTGTTAGTTATCCAATAAATCTTGTTTTCATATTAAGATTTTTTTTTCTTAAAGATAACTCCCACACTATGAATGTATCCTGTGTCTATATCCTCGTGTGTAAATCCTGTGGGGATTTTACAATCAATTATTCAAACATACACAAAAAACACCCAAACTCAGAACAACAATTTGTTGATCGAACCCACAACACTCAGCGCAGTCCGCAAACCACTATACTATCCGTGTAGTCAATGTCGTAGTCTACCTCATAGCGTGGGATTCGTTGGACAGGCCTTTCAAACACATTGAAGGCATGTTAAGACTGTAGTTGTTGATTTGTTAAATCGTAATATTTAAAATTTCAAGTGCTACTGCACCCTCTCCAAGCTAAACTGTTGGCTTATATTATATTTTATAAAAAATAATGCTGAAAATGTATACTAATACTGAGAGCAATAGCCGTGAACTCAATGCCCATTCAGGACAAATATTTATCGTGTGATGAGTACAATCATTTGTATCTGTGTGTAATTTATCTATAGTATATAGATCTATTGTATATATGTATTTAGAATTATACAAGTACATTTATCAGCAGTCTGGTTACCATTTCGGTTTGGGATCAGACGGCCGTGTATCAGATGTGTAAGGTTATTATTAAACATCCAAGTGTCTTCATATCAAACATTCCTTTCTAGATTAACACAAATCGGACAAATAAGACATTATCTAAATCCGATCTTTCCCAAAAACTGTGTTGTTCTGACAACATCTGATAAAGGATTGTCCTCCATCAGGGAAGTGAAGTCGTGTGAACGTGATAGTGACGATAGGAGGTGGGATAAGCTTGTGGATTAATTTGAGAAGGTGCGAATTATTAAATCGCGTACACGAGTGAACTTGGTGACATTTTCAGTAGTATTTAAGTCCAAAGCAATATATTTATTACAAACTTCGTGGTTGACTTCGTTCGCGTGGAATGGGAAAAGCGCTGCTTTAGTGGTGTAGTCCGGTACGCGACTGCAGTCCATGATCCTTTCGATTTCCGGACCGGGCAAAATTTTATAGGGTTTTTCTGAGATAAAAAATAACCTAAGCTATATCCTTATACAGGATCACTGGGTAAGTCGACCTAGCTACTTCACCCACTTTAAGGGGATACTTTAAGGGGTTGTAGTTGCCAATATTTCTGATATATTTCACTATGAAATACCATATCCCAAAAATAACCATTTTTTTTTATAAAAATTGCCGAAATTTTGCCTAGTACAACTTTGAAGAACTTATATCCTTTATTTTATTTTATTTTTTTACTGTTTTTGTGTATTTTTTATCAACTAATGAATTGTTTTATAATTTCAATTACTAAAATTGTAGTTAACTAAACAAACTAGGGAAGTAGATGGTTAATAATAGCTAAAATAAATAAATTTGTAAAATTTGTTTTTCCTTTGACAGATACTTAGTATAATAAAATCTATGACAGTTAAACGGCAGATTAGTTAAAAAACATGTATGTATTCTCAGCTATCTAACAAGGTACAATAGTCTAGGATAGTATCAGAATTCATTAAAAAAACTTGATATACCGGGACTTTTAAGAATTAGCGTAGAATTCGATAGTACCTATCTAGTTGAAAACTTAGCTTGTATTTTGGGAATGTTGCGATACAAGTACGGGAGGTACTTTTCTTTATGTGCGGAACTCCCGTCGGATACCACCCACTAGTGGAGTGATTATGTCGAAACCGACCAAAAACCGCACGCTGTCTTCAGATACCAGTAGCCGGGGAACCAGGTATACCCTAGAAAGGAAAGCCCTGATACCCCGACCATCTACGGCTTATAGATCCCCTCCTGTGTGGGAGCCCCGATGTTCCCTTCAGATTTTCTTAGGACTCCTGCAACCTCACTTTCTTAGTTTGCAATGGCTTAACACTAGGGATGGAATATAATCCCAATCACATGTGATAAATCATATGATATAGAAATCATAACATCACACAAACAAAAGATATATATATATTACGGTAAAAAATAAAAAGTAAGTTAACCACGGTCGGCAATTTGTTAAATACACAGTGGCACTCCGGAACTGCCGACAGAAGTAAAAACTTGAAAATTTAAAAAACTTTGATTATAACAGGTTTTTTTTTGTTTTTTTTTTTCGATTCCAAAACTTCCGTTATGAATATATACCTATGTTGTACGTATATACACAATTTATGTTTACATTATGTCTAGTTATATTATCAATGTATGTAGGGGAGCAATAATATAATAATAATATACCTCACACATTTCATACACGGCTGTCTGATCCCAAACTAGGCAGAGCCTGTGCTATGGTGACCAGTCTGCTGATAAAAATACTTATATATTTTTGAATACATACATATTATAGATAAATTACACCCAGACACAGAACAAATGATCATGTTCATCACACAATATTTGTCCTGGGTGGGAATCGAACCCACGACCTCCGGCTTAGCAGTCAGGGGCACTAACCACTCGACCAACAGGCCCGTCAATATATGTGTTTTATTTGTTATGTGTGTTATATGTGTTTTGTTTTTTTTTAAAGAAGAAAAGAAAAGAAAGATATTCACCTATACTCGTATAGGTACAGAGGTGTCGGTAACGGTAGCAGTGTCGCGAGTTCAATGGTTTTTTCCCATCTCAAAAAATACATTATTTTGTTTGTTGTCCAAAAATGCCCAATGTGCCTAAAGAATTTGCCAGTTCAAGAATACAAAAACATCTAAATTAATTCCTATATTTTTTTAAATATTTCTGAACTAGTATTAAAAGATAATACCACGTATTTATACTATTTTAATCCCGAAAACACTTTTTAAAGCATCCGGTAACTTTACACCTTAGCACACCTGATACAAAGCGACAATCTGATTGGTCGATTTAAATTTAGAGGGTGAGTGATCGGAGCTATGATTGGTCCGTACCAAATAGGGGTGTATCCGCTATAGGTATCAAATTTCTACCCTTATTAACTGAGAGTGATTTAGAAGCTGGTAACCGAGGGTTCTTGATAAGTTTAGTTTATTTGTACTAAGTACTAGCGTACGGGCGCGGCGTCGCTTGTTAGTTTTAGTTGTTTAGTCTTTAGTTGGTTATTTTAATCATAACTCATCTCACACACGGCAGTCTGATCCCAAACAGAGCGGCAGAGCCTGTGCTATAGTAACTAGACTGCTGATAAACATACTTAAATATTACACGCTTTATATTAGCTTCACTTGTATGTTTGGGCGTGATTTTGACTGACTTTAAACGGTCAGAATTTGTTCAAACTTTGTAGATATATCGAGGACCGATGACAATACACTAATGAATTTTTTTTATTAAAAAAACTAAAAATCAAGCTTTTATAGAAAACCAAACTAAAAAATAGAAAATAAATTTTAATAAATTGGAAAAAAAGCGTTTGGTGCCTGTTGTCAATGGTAAAAAGCACCCCACGCACGTTGTTTAGCTTATTTAAACTATTTTTTTTTACATACATACATATTGTACTAAGACAAATTACATCCAGACACAGAACAAATCATAATGCTCATCCCACAATATTGATTGTCTTGGGTGGGAATCGAACCCACGATCTCCGGCTCACTAGCTAGCAATCAAGGTCACTAACCTCTAGATCAACGGGCCTGTTAATCAAATCATCATCCCTCGGGAACTATAAACCCAACCCAATCATCACTTATATACTTCTAAAGATATGGGATATTTTTTCATCCAGAAAAGCAGACTCCGATGGCAACGTGCAAAATCTAGATGAACATATTTTAGTGTTAACTTTATGTACGGTTTTAATATTGATAAATACTCGTAGTGTCATATATCAATTAAAAAATACTGTTTTTAAATAAATCGGTAGAGTTTAAACTTTAATTAAATTAAAGTCTAATGGATGGGCTGCCCACAGACTCTCAAATCATCATCATCATCAGCCCATCGCAGTCCACTGCTGGACATAGGCCTCTCTCATTGCACGCCACTTAGATCGATTTTGGGCTTCTCACACCCAGCTCCTGCCAGCCATCTTGCGCAAATTGTCATTGCACCTAGCCTGTGGTCGTCCTATACTACGTTTGCCGAGAATACAGATACAATACAGATACATGCAAAAGTATATCTGATAGAGCCAATTTTTTTATCTCCTATTTTAATGTACTGTACTTTAAATAAATAATGTTGGTTTATATGTTATACAACGAAAACATGTCTTTTAGGTTAGAAATAGATATGAATAGAATGTTTGTTCGTACAAACACACTACATATTATGCGTGTCAAGAAACGTTTCATAATCTATGGGAATTAAATCATAAGCTTGATGCGTACTACGCAAGATCGGGATAGATGGCGTTCCTTGGGGAGGCCTTGATTCAGCAGTTGACGGCGATAGGCTGATAATGATGAAAATATAAAAGAAAAACGTATTTATCTGTGGCTAATCTGCGGTACAAGTTATGCATAGCTTTTGTTAAGACGGCGCTGTGTAAAATATCCCAGGACAAAATAACCATTCAATAGTGTGGCTGCCTATGGCGGCTAAGGTCTGCCGGGGGTCTCGTGACTTATACATGTGAATGAACACCGTGTGGTTTTAGTTGGCCACGACATACCACTTTGAGGTGACTCGTTACGGGTTTCTAAAGAAAAAGATTTTTTGAACATAACATGTTTTCTGAGGGCCTAGTGCAAGAGTTTAGTTCAAGCCAATGACAACGGCGAACGTGGTCGCGCTGTCGATCGAGTAGAAGTGAAATAATATGAACTTAAGTATATTTCACATCAAGTCGATGGTCACCGTACTACGCCATCCGTGCAGTCAACCAGATCCGGCCCACCCAGAAAAGATGCTTGATGAGGCGCCGTACAATCATACTTTAAAAAGGGTTTGCACACCTCTTTGCCCCACACTATTGCCCGGTAGGCGGATGGTGAATCCGCCGGGCGCCCTTCTTTCGGACGAGAACCAGTTTCCCCGTCTACCAAAATATCATCAATCATCATCAACAGCCTTTATTAGTCCAGTGCTGGACACAGGCCCTGGTCCAGGCAAGGAGAGGTCCTTAAAAACAGGTTTTCTTCGAAATCTTTGCAATTAAAAGTCCAAATTGAACAAATATTTGGATTTTTCTAAGTGTTAAATATTATTTGATATAATCCTATGTCCTAAGAGTGCACATAAGTGTTGATAAACAGAAACAAAAACTTGGGGATCAGCTCGTACCTACCTATAAATATATGAGTATGAACTGAATTCTTTAAGTTATTGACCTACGCGAATTGAGCAATACTGAATACTATTTTCGTCACTCTTCAATGAATAACGGCGCATCAGCAATTGTTTTATATACAGAAAAGTAGTCAATGGTATAAAAATCAGAGCAACAACTTGCAACATGACCTTAATTTAAAATATTGTAATATCTTATGAAGCTTATAAAAAAATGTCAATACTAACAATTCCAAATAGGCACAAAAATCTAAACAATCACAGCAGGTCATCGACATAACAATTACGTAATCATAACAAAATGGCGCCAAACTTAACCTTAAAATGGACCGCCCAGAGTGACAGCAAATTTGGCGGCAAAATGAGCCACGGGTAAGGATATCGAGTTATTATAAACATTATGTAATATGATATGTCAATGAGTATTAAGACAATAAGACAATTGACGTTTTAAATGAAGGAGTCAGATTAAATTAGCATTTTTATTATTGGTAGTTCAGTGCTTTTACTGGCTGGGTAACTGGGCTGCTGGTGGAGGTGTTGTGGGTTCGATCCAAGTCAAACTTGTATGACAAGCACATTCATTTGTTCTGTGTCTGGGTGTAATTTATTTATTATTTGTTTATATTTACAAATATAATATATGCCCCGTTGAAAACGATAGACTTGCCACCCATTCACGTCAGTCGGAATAAAACTTTATTACAATGAGTAGTTTTGAAGGCGTAAAAGTGTTTCTCAATTGCGTTCATTCAAATTTTGGCTTTAAGTTAAGCAATCAAGAAAAAGTTTATAACAATTCATCATAATATAGGGCGACGATGATACTTTTTCAAAAGATAAGTAATTAAATATTACGAGACGTCGCCGTCGCCTATGGCAATCCTAATTTCGACCGTTTTGAAATTCTTGTTTCTATTTCATTCACCGGTGCAAGTAGAACTGTCGTTGTATACAACGACCGTTCAACTTTAGTACCATTACAGATCAAATAGATACTGGGCCCCTATAGCTTTATGTAGTCGTTTTTAAATAGTTTTTAACTTTATAGTACACTAGCTGAGACCCGCGGTGTTACCCGCGTTTGTTGTTATAACGGCAAGCAACGCCGCGGGGCGAAGCTATTCTAAAAAAACTAGCCTAAGTTACTCCTTATGTCATCAGCTATCTGCCAGTGAAAGTCCCGTCGAAATCGGTCCAGCCGTTCCAGAGATTACCCGGAACAAACAGACAGACAGACAGACAGACAGACAAAAAATGTAAAAAATGTTATTTTGGCAAAAGCGGTTATTTTAATATTACAAACAGACACTCCAATTTTATGGTAAAAATTAGCCTAAGTCTTTCCTCAAGAATCAAAGTATCTTCATAGTAAATTTAATCTAAATCGCTTCAGCGGTTATTGATTCCCCATACAAACTTCCACCCCCCTTTTGATTCCATGTGGGGATCAGATCCACAACACTCAGCGTAGTAGTAAGCGGCGTGGCGACCGCTTAAACCACGGGGAGAATTAACTTGTGACTCTTGGGCTGCAGCTGGTGTCCACGGGCGTCGATAATCACTTACCATCTGGTGACCAATCTGCTGAATTAATAAAAAATATATTTTCGGACATCTGACATACAACGCCATCTACTTTCAAACTAAGCAGAGCTTGTATTATGAAAGCTAGATTGACTGATAGTATACTTATATACTTTTCTTTGTAAATACACACATATTTTACATAGAAAACACCCAAACTTCGAAACAAATATTTGCAGATCATACAAACATTTGGTACGACCCGGGAAACGAACTCGAGACCTCAGCACAGCTGTCGCATACGCTACCACTGCACCATGGAGGCAGTCTATTAATTGCCCCTATCCTCCTCCTATCCTAAAAAATTGCACACTCCATAGAGTAAGTAAATTTTGTGTATTTATTGATAGACAAAAGTAAGAATGATAGTTTTGTCTATGAATAAAAACACAACACTAGATTAGGATCCGTAACACGATCTATTATGCGAGTTAAAGTTACACCTAAACATAATAAAAACTAGAGCAACAACGACATGCATTGATATTATAAAATACAGGTTACAACTTACAAATCAAAACACCGTTCATTCACACGGCGTTTCCTGTATTTTTGCAACGGCAACATTACTTAAATAAACAATTACTTGTACTAAACAGAAAATAATGCGACTTATGCATGAACTTGAATGTTGTGAAACTAATGAGTCAGGAGTATTCCCACGATGTAAACTTGTGTTGGGGCTTCAACTTGTCTTATTAGATAAATGCTTAAGAAATATATGAGAAAGAAGAAATATATTGCTGACGACTTTGTATAAACTCGTAGGCTTTGTGAGAAAAGGAGATAGGATCGCAAGGTACTCGATTCAAATCCAGGCTCGCGTAACTCTAGTTTAGAATTCAATTCATATTTATATAGACACTTTTGTTTTTTTTCTCTTAAAAAGACAACGACAATCGACAACATTAGGAACACAGCCTGTGTCGCGGGGGACCCCACAAACATACCTACATGAAACGGACACAACGAACACCCAGACTCAGAACAACAATTTGTGGATCATACAAAGTGTCGTCAAAAACACTCGGCATAGTAGGCAGTGGCGTGGCGACCGCTTAAACCACTACGCCATCCGTGCAGTCAACACTATCTTTTGCCCGTAGCTCCGCCCTCGTAATTGTCGATTATCGCGATAAAAAGAATGTCCTATGTCTATCCTCAATAATCAAAGTATCTTCATACCAAATTTCATCTGAATAGGTTTAACGGGTATTGATTCCCCAAAGAAACTTCCACCCCATTTTCACCCCTTTAAATGATTATTTCTGAGATAAAAACTATTCTATGTCCTTTCCCGGGACTCGGACGATCTCTGTACCAAATTTTATCTAAAT
Organism: Arctia plantaginis; assembly: GCA_902825455.1. Taxonomy (NCBI): domain Eukaryota; kingdom Metazoa; phylum Arthropoda; class Insecta; order Lepidoptera; family Erebidae; genus Arctia; species Arctia plantaginis. Next base: position 2,520,939 of record CADEBD010000336.1, on the reverse strand, counting down.
CGGTTCAGCGGTTTAAGCGTGAAGAGGTAGGTAACAGACAGACAGACTCACAGAAAGACAGACATACATACTTTCGCATTTATAATATTAGTATGTACTAGTGTGGATAGATATTATACATCTATGTATAATTCTTTTTTTTCTTTTTAAAAAAGACAACGCCCGCATTAGGAATAAATCCTGTGTCGCGGGGGACTTTACAAACATACATGAAACGGACACAAAGGACACCCAGACTCAGAACAACAATTTGTGGATCACACAAAGTGTCGTCCCACGTGGGGTTTGAACCCACAACACTCGGCGTAGTAGGAAGCGGCGTGGCGACCGCTTAAACCACTACGCCATCCGTGCAGTCATAATAGCGATTAATTGTGAGGCAAAATGATTTTTTCAAAACCGACTGTTATTTTAATCGTCTAAGGAAAAAAGACGGAAGACCTATTTCTTAGAGTTCCATGGATTCACCGTGCGGGTGCCGGGTCCATCGCGTGATAGATGGGGGCAACCCATGCGACTTCGAAAGCGCCTGGGACTTGCGACCCAGATATAGGTTTAGGGTAAAACTAACAAGACTAGAGAGAAGATTAAGCCAAGTATTTTAGTAAACAGGAATATGTGGAATATGTGAAGCATTTTAGCACCTACAGTATTTTAGTCTATTTATATTTTTAGCAAGATGAAAACTTACTTTTTTCAGAACTTTAAGCAGGAAAGAAATGCAGAAAACAAACAAACAAAAAGAACATCAAGAACATCAAGAACAAGAGAGAATGCAGAGCCTACATCTCTACGTAAGGCCAAGGGATCGAGCCAATCGGAGATCTCTTGGCTATCGACGATTCGAGTCGCTCTTCGGGAAACCTTCTGTAAAACAAACATACTCTGCTGTGGAACCCTACCCTCACCGAGTCCAAACGGTAAGGTGGTATGTTTAGTCATCAGGTTTTTGCCGGGGTCTCAGGTGTACCCTAGAGAAGAAATTCATGTGATTCTACTCTGGTCCAAGTTAGTCCTAAAGTAAGCATTTTTTTACGTAATAGGAGTAAACAGGATTCTGGAGGGGGCTTAGGGCACCAAAGGAGTTGCAGGTGGGCGGCTGTAGGGGAGAGTGGGGCATAGTGGAGCAGATTTTTTTCAAACTGATTTAATCGCACTAGTTTTTCTTCAAAGAGCTTAGTTTTTTTCTAAAACATTCGTTTAATATGTAAGTTTGAAAAACAAAGACAAAGATAGCAGTTGGGCACTTCAGTAACAAAATATATGCATTTTTTTTAATGGTGCGTGATATACTGTAACCCATGGGTGGGTAACACTGTATCAGGGATCTGGGGTACATGGATCGTACTCGGTTCACTAAATCATAATTAAATACAGCTTTTTAATATAGTTTTACTTTCATTAAATGCATTTTTTATAGATTAGAAACTATTATAATAAAACCACAGAATTTACAATACAGCAAAAGTGCCTCTCTCTGCGCTGTTAACTTTTCTCTGTCCCTTAACAGCCAATAAGGTTATAGACCCTTGTTCAATTGCCAAAATGTTCGTGTCTGCACATAACATTTTCAAAATTTTGAAAAAATATCTTTATGCCGTAGCCCGCTTCAAATTACAGCTCCTTTAGGCGTTCGCAAGCTAACACGGTGTGCCTTTCTATAAAACTGTATAACCATTCAACCCCTGCCAGTTTGGTGTCATGCCATTTTTGTGGCACTCGCAAATTATGTTTTATTGCTATTTCGTAGGCTAATCTTCGAGTATCCAGAGTGGTAAGGGCATTTAATATAATTTTTAAAGCAGCATATATAAACAAAATTGTAACAAACGCGATCCACTGAACGGGATTTGTTACAATAAAAAAGGCACAAAATTTTACATTCGACGTGAGACTGAAATAAAGAAAATGACATAAAAATATACTTTTGTACTTATTAGGCGTCCGGTGTACTGCGGCGTTAGGAAGGCTTGGGGATGAGGGGGGGGGGGGGTGTAATAGGCCGTTTACACGCGTGGCGTCCCTCGACAAGTGTCCACAAACACAAGCGTGCAAACGGGGTGTTTGGCTCGGCTCACGTTTGCTCGTCGTCGATCGGACTTTGTGTCGGTTTTTGAACACAGATCAAAGGAAGCTCGCGGCAAGCGTTTGCGACGTATTTACACGTTGGCACGTGCTTGTTCCCTACTGCTTTTGCAATTTGATATTACAAATATTGTAGTAGAGCAGTCGGGAATCAACATTAAGTATCAATGCTCTACTGATTGAGCAGTTTACTTGAGCAGTAAGGCTAGAGAATATGTTTTTGTAGTTTAGTGCCGCCGCGCCGTTTATATTTTGAAAAAAAAAATAAGTCCACGTCTGCTATGTTTGACTGTCTGGAACACAATAGCACACTCCCAAGCGTGTAAATGGTATCCAAGCGTTTATAAAGACTTGGAGCTTATGGATGTATGCCAAGCTTTAGCACGCATGTAATAATGCCGTGGGTGTGCATGTAATACACACAAAATTATACCAAAAGATCCACTGTAACCCGTGATCTACTGTTACCCGCTTGCCCCTACTCTTCACCAGGTGATCAGTCTGCTTGTTTGACCCTACACCGTAAAAAAAAGGTTATAATTGCTTACAAATACCTAAATCTGTAACACAATACAGTTGTTATACTCGTTATAAGGTCATATTTCAAAGGAAATGCGCAGTGACTCCAAAATGGCCACCTTCATAGTTTACTTACCTAAATATTTGGTTTACTGTTTCAAAATAAACAATTACGTTCCTAGAAATAAATATTGCGTGCATTATATTAAATGTAGTTTGTGTAAACGCAGTAATCAATCATTAAATTTAACGGGCCAGTTGATCTAGTGGTAAATGACCGTGCCTGCTAATCCAGAGGTCGTGGGTTCGATTCCCACAAATAATTGTATAATGAGCACGATTGTTTGTTCTGTGTCTGGGTGTAATTTATTACTAATATGTATATAAGATATATGTATATAAGATAATGTGTATAAGAAATATATAAGTATGTTTATCAGCAGTCTGGTTACCATAGCACAGGTTCTGCCTAGTTTGGGATCATATCAGAGTCATGTGCGATAGTTTATTTAAGTAATACGGGTCTAAAAATGACAGCCAGGTAATCTCCAGTAACGAAGATTAGGCAGCTCGAGTATTCATTGTCCTGGGATCCGTAATACGCTGATTTACTGTCAAGTCAAATTAAACGTCAAAAAGCTCTGTAAACAATTTGTATGGAATAACGTATTGTGACGTCGTCATTTAGTTTTTGTTAGTAAAGTTCGGTCGTTTTAGAGCTTAGCTCCGTCGGTCGCACCGTCGGCAAAAGGAAAAAAAAATTGGAACTAAATGTCAAATTCCTTGTTCTTATACTGTTTTTGGTGGGTAATAAAGTTTTATAAACATCGAAATATGACCTTAATTCATTAAAGAACAATGGCGGGTCTCCATAAAAAAAATATTTTGAATCAAATTGCATCGTCTCGACTATATGTGTGAAACAATGTTTGTTTGGGAAAGTCTAGGAAATAAGATATATAAGTAGATAAGCATTTGATTTTTTTAGTTACGCACCGCTTTTTATTTTATCTGTGGACTATTTTTAAAAAAGGTAACAGGTAAAAGAGCTTTTGTAATATAGCTGCATAATGTTTCCTTTATTTTATCAATTTGTCTATGACTATCGACTTTTCAAATTGGTTTTTGTATTGCTTTACATAATTATTTGATAATTATAACTGCATGCGTGTCATTTCATTAAAATAAAACCGAACTGAATTTTGAACGAATTTTTGAAGTAAACCTTCTTTAAGCACGCTTGACTTGGGGAGAAAGCTGTTGAATGAGTGACGAGAGAGTTACGAAAAGTGTTATCGGGCGAAGCGAACGGAAGTTGAGAACGTAATATAAGTTAGTGAAGATAGAAAGAGAGAGAGTTACGTTTCGTATATTCTTTAGGGGCAAGAGAGAGAGGTGCGAGCACACATTTTCTTTCTCTCTATCTCTCATAGCCAAGAAGTTGTACTTCAGTCGTGTGGTCTAAAGCACACTCTTTTTTTTATTACGAGAACTATCCTTCTGTTTACAATATACTAAATTCCTTTAGAGAAACTAACGTCTAAGATACTCAGCCTAGTTTAGACGTTAAGAATCATGGATTGTTATTAACACCCACTGAATAAGTGCATTATAAACACTTAAAACCTAAAATGTTACTTTTTTTTTATCCGTCGTCAAATATTTTCCATAATGTAAGTCCTTATTCGGAGAATATTTTCTGCCTCTATTAGGAAATAACTGTAGCTTATCTTACAGGTATAAAACCTGCGCAACGCTACACCTCTTTACAGCTAACCATTCAATAACCGACATTGAAGAGACGGTAAGGTGTTGTGTTCCCACGCGGTTCCAGGTATCACAGTATTCGACATTTGACGCCGGGAAAATTGACAACACACGAAGCGATTCTTAGATTTGTGGAGGACATATTGTTTTGTCTGTACTTTATAAATAACTAAAAGGCTAAACGCCATTTTTACCCGACTGCGCTAGGAGGGCTATGTTTTTCGGCTATATGTGTATATTTCTTTGGTACATTTTATAGTCTAAACGGGTTAAAGGATTGGTTCTTGGAAGGTGTCGTTCGATTAGTCGTCATTGTAAGAGTTCCACTGACAGTGAAAATTATTTAATTATTTATTTTCTTTAAATGTATCGAGTGGGATACAAAACTAAAGCGTTTCATAAATGTCTTACAAAAATATATGCAACCTATATGTAAATGTCATTTGGAGCGAGGAATGCTAAAAAAGATATAAAATATAAGTAAGTGAGTAAATTTAAGAGTGACGTATACGATTTTCATTCGAGTGTTTTGTTTATCCCAATAATAAACTTGTTTTAAATTGAGGAATACATGACAGGAGGTAGGAAGAAGATTTTTTTGTTAAATTAGATGAATAATAAATAATAATAATAATCTTTATTTACTTCAATTTTTACATTTACACTTAGCTTAAGCACTGAAACATAATACATAACATGAATCAAACATAAACAGCAGTTTTTATGTCTAAGACAGTACTAGTTAGCTATTAAACATTTTTGACATAACAGACGTTAACACTATTCACTATTCTTTGACATCAAACAACAACATTAGCCTATCGCAGTTCACTGCTGCACTAATACTTATGTTGTAACTAAATATTCCTATAATAATAATGGATTAAGAATACAGAGTGTCACCACCTCTATTCATCCCGTGGGTGTCGTAAGAGCCGACTATGGGAGCAAACTATGCAGGATAACAAAACTACAAAGAGAAGGAAAACTTGACACAAACCCTATTCCAACCTGTCTGGCCAGCGTGGTATAGTAGGCCAAAACCTCCTGTCTAAGGAGTGGCCTATGTCCAGCGGTGGACTGTTAAAGGCTGTTGATGATGATGATGATGAATAGTAAATTTGTAACTAAAATTATTTTAATTAAATTAATTAAAAACGCATAAAAATATGACGTAATCACGTATACTACGTCAATAAGCGATAAATAAGCTGTGACATCTGTCAATTAGTATCGTTTAGATTAAACAAATTTTAAAATATTTATCGAACACTGCTTATTATGTGGCAGATGTTAGTGTTTAAACAAGACATCTCTTATTTATTAGAAGAGATCGAGAGACGTTGGTTGGTGTTGTTCGTGGGGATTGGTGTTTACTTGAACTGGGCATTTTATTAGAATTATTAGAAATGTCTTGCGATGAATTTTTCACTTGCGATTAAGTTTTTCACGACGGCTAACAAATAAAGACGTCGAGACAGAATCGACAGTGTCTCACGAAGTTTTCAACAAGTCGAAGTTTTCGACAATTGTCCGTGGGGTGACAGATTAAGACAATATTTAATATTTTATTTAAGTATAACAAACATACTTAGCATCAAGGCCAAAAATCTTTGAACTGTAGATGTCTCAACATAGGTTTTTTTTGCAGAATATATTATCTTATAATATAACCTCAATGTTTTGGTATGTAACTCTACATTTAAGAAGACGTTGAGAAAACTAATAAAAAATAATAACAAACCTTCAAGAAAAGAGCGAACGCCTTGCTAAAAGGCCGGCAACGCGTTTGTGACTCCTGAGTTGAGACGTTCATGGGCGGCGATGGTCACTTTCCATCAGGTGATCCGTCAGCTCGTCTGCCCCCTTTAACATAAAAAAAAAACTACTTATACGAAGTATTAGTGCGGTGGTGAGTGAATGGAGTTTAATTCTGTCACCCATCCGTGCGAACATAGAGTTGAACAAATCCTACGGTTCGTTAATAAATAACCAACAACAGCTACCATCTTAAAGTCCAAGTCTTTTCCAAAACTAGGTTGGGGTCGGCATTGAGTCTACTACGACACGGCTGAACTTCGCTATTTTACGTGGAGCGACTGCTATCAGACCTACACAACCCAAGTACGAGGTAATAAAGAAGTTCTGTAGATAGACTGTTGTCGGACTTTTAGGGCTCCAACCACCTACCCGTAACGATTGCCACCGATGGCAATTGGGACCGACGGATTAACGTGCTCTCTGAGGCACGGTGGGGTCTCAATGTGTTAAGAATGGTCACAAAGTGCTAGTCTGCTCGGTAAGTGGTAACACTTAGCCACGAGCCCCTCCCCGTGCAATATATTTAACATGACGGAACAACTCCATGTACCTATTCAAAAATAAATTTATTAAGTTATAGTCCAAAGTAAACCACAAAACGAACATTGCATCGTGGTAAGTTAATCAAATACCCGTTCTGAAAGTACATAAAAAACTTTAAGGCTTTAAAAAGCAACGCCATTTTGCAAATCAGACGGGACCAGCAATAAAATCCCGCCTTTTAGAGGTCAAACGTTAAAAAATAAAAGAAAATTCAAACTTGGAACACCCGGTGATGCTCCGCCCATAGGTTCTGTCTCTCTCGCACGTACACTGTCTCGTTCTAGGGCTTTGAAATGCGAGATAGCTTTTGTTATATGACCCGTAGTCATCGTGCTGTGAGGGTGTACCATAATGAGAGACGGTTTTAAAATACGGTTTTTTTTCTGTGATTATGTGATTTTAAAGTGCAATATTTAAATTATAAGTGTGTGCAAAGTGAAGGTGAGATTTTTTTAACTTTACTAATCGATATTGGGTTTTAATAGTGTTTACATATTTATTTATTTAACGAATACAGCGAGATTAATAATAAAAAAATATATATTAAGAAATGGCTGCATTGCCGGCATGATAAAATAAGTAGCTACTAACCTATTATATAAATTTGAGTAAAATTATAAAATTTAATATTAAATAAAAGTACGCAACGATAATTAATAAAAATTATCATTCTTAAATGTAATAGAAATAAATATTTTCAATGGATCGGCCTGCCATCATAGGAAGTAATAAATAAAAAGCAGATTACTTAATTTAAAAAAAAAGAATACAATAAAATAAGTATCTATGTATTAATACGTGAAAAAACCGCTGTATAATTTTTTGTTTAAAAATTTAAAAAAAATATACAAAGAAATGGCGGCACTGCCGGCATTGTGTTGTTTTAACTCAATGACTGCCGGCATGAAAAAATTAAGCACATAAAACATATAATATATACATAATAATAATTAATAAAATTTTACATTTTTAATTGTGATAGAAATAAATATTTTCAGTAGACCAACTGCCATCGTAGTAAGTAAAAAATAGATCAGCAGATTCCTTAATTAAAAATGAAAAAAACATGACCCACGGAAGTATCTGATATTTGGAATACATATTACACATATATTACGACAGAATGTTGTAAACAGTGAATTTTTTTCTAAAAACGGTTGCAAAAAATCAATAGTGATTTAGTATGTATTTTGACTATTAAGGTATCTCTATACTGTGTGGTGACATTAAGAATATGGAGTGTTACTACTCCTATTCATCCCGTGGGTGTCGTGAGAGCTGATTGAGGGAGCAAACTACAGCACTGCAAAGAGAAGAAAAACTTGACATAGACCCTATACCAACCCGTCTGGCCAGCGTGTTATAGTCCCTACGTCAAAACCTCCCTTCTAAGGAGAGGCCTATGTCCAGCAGTAGACTTTTAAGGACTGATGATGATGATTATTATATTTGCTCATGATTTCTTTTCATTTAAATACAAAATTGTTATCAGTATCTATTTGCGTGTGTATGTATGTATTTATATACTTTTATAATGTATTTATGTGTTATAAGGTATGTACTTCTGTGTGATATTAATATGTATATGTGTAGTATATGACAGATTTGTATATGTGTATGTAATATATAGTTTTGTACAAAGTATACATACAATATTAAATGTCTAAATCAAGTGTAACTAAAAAGCACCTACTTCCTGTTTTCTCTGCACCACCCAATGGTTGACTGGTAGAGAATGCCTTGGGCATTAAGTCCGCCAATACACCAAATGTCATCATCACCAGCCTATACTAGTCCACTGCTGGACATAAGCCTCTCCTTAGAAAGGAGGTTAACCAACTGTAAATAATTAAAAATAAATAAACAAATTATGGAATAAAATTACAGTTCAAGTTATATGGATCAATGAAATTAGTACAATACATACAAAACGGTCAACCAGTCGAAATTCGACTGACATCGCCAATTAATAAAGGTGTTTTTAAGCCACTTAATTTTTTATTTATTTATATTTAATAATTGGAACATTATTAGCCAATACTTAATAATGAATTTGTGTTGAATTGAAACGTTTATTTTTAAGTAGGTTATAGTTAAAAATAGAATATTTATTAAATAAAAAAAAATTATATCCTTTTAGAATTTCAAATACTAATGCGCTAGTGTTACCCTTGAAAAATATTGTGCTTTTTTTATTCCACCTTTCTACAGGTCTATAGTATTTAAAAATACCAAAAAATATATTTATGCTTCTATTTATGTAATATCAACAATATAACATACTATACTCAAAAATTGTAGACTGATAATTTTTACCAACTGTATTCTTATAAGACAACTAAGAGGAACTATTGTCTAAATTCTAGTTTTTGCGAGTAAAACTAATAAATAAACGGGTATGATTAGGGTATGGAACATAAAAAGGTATATAGTCCGTGTGGTGACGGATAAAAAATGCCGAGTGTCACCACTTCTATTCATCCCGTGGGTGTCGTAAGAGCCGACTAAGGGTGCAAACTACGCAGGACAACAGCACAGCAAAGAGAAGAAAAACTTCAAACAAACAGCGCGGTATAGTAGGCCAAAATCTCTTTTCTAAGGAGCGCCCTATGTCCAGCAGTGGACTATTTTTGATGTGGTATAAAGGGGTATGATAACATTTTTATTCGCCATTAAATTCCATTAGTTTTAATTTCATATTAGACGGGTCTACTGGTTGGTGATTCGTACTGTTATGCCAGAGGTCAGGTTCGATTTCCATCCAGAAGTAATTGTATGTAAAGCACGATTATTTGTTCTATTGCTGGGTGTTAATCTATGTAAAATATGTATGTATTAAGAAATATATAAATACGTTTATCAGCAATCAGCCTGGTTTGAGATAAGGCGGCATGTGTGAGATGTGTGAAGTTATTAAAAAAATAAAAGAGAAAGAGTAGCCTTTGTCCATCCTCAACAATCAAAGTATCTCGATGCCAAATTTCATTAAAATCGGTGCAGTGGCTTAGCCGTGAAAGTGTAATAGACAGACAGACAGACTTATTTTTGCATTTATAATATTGGTAGGAGTAGGGACAACTTAAAGTCGATGCATCGTGCGGGGTCAAACCCACAACTGGTTGATCGCAGGTCTTAGTCGCTGCTTATTACAATACTGTTTATACGTTTAAGATAAACATTAAATTAGTATATTTATTTAAATTTACAACTTCTTTTTAATTTTTGTGTTTTATATCCTTATTTCAAACAAAGTTTATGAGATTTTTAATATCACGCCATAACCTACAGGGACGAGGCAGTAAAAGAAAACATTAAAACTGTGTCTAATAAAAGTTTTTTTTTTACAGAATAAGAATAAGGGTTGGTTATATTTAGTACATGATTTTCATCTTATTGTCGTTACTTTCTTAAAGCTTATTACTAAAGCTAACATAAAACTTGTATATGACTATTCTAAAATGTGCAAGAGTGAATAGAAAAGGGTAATAACAAAATATTACAAATTCTTTTGCAATCGGCCTGAACTATGTGTGTGCCCTGTGTTCCAGTGTGTGATCATTGATCAAGATGTTAGATACAAGAACGTCAAACACTTACTTTAAAGTTCTAAAATATTAATAACGTAAATTACTTGAGACTGGTTTGTATACACAAATATAAGATATACTGTTTAATAACTGACTTGTAGTTAAAATTATATCATTTTAAAATTCCTCAGATGTTTTCTGTGTTGTTTCTGTTGAGTAGATGTTTCTGCATATTGAAAGAGAAAACCTACATTTATATAAAACCCGTATTACAAAGTAAATGTTGATAGAAAGCCATGTTACACGTGGGAGACCCTTGCTTCGCCGTATTTGTACCGCTCAACCGGAGTGATAACTCCTCACGGCCTTACAGAAAACGTAGGCAATTTTTTTCATTGCTGTTTACCGAGTGTCTAGTAGTCGGAGCCCAACTCATCCTTCCCCCTAATCCTGGCAGAGAGGGAGAAATAAAAGGGCTGTAGCACACTTGTAACTTTTGAGTTGCACGTGTCCATGGCCGACGAAGTCACTTACTATCAGAAGCCCTAGTGTAAGTTTATTTCACTGCTACTCGATCGTCACGATGACCGCCTTTGGCTCTGCGATTGTCCCTTACTAAGGGCCTGGTGCAAGTTTGTTTCACATCATTTCGCTCTCGACAGCGAGTGCGTTCAGCTTTGCGATTGGTGGAGATTTCATCGCGGGCCAATCGTAGCGCCAAACGCGGTCACCGTGTCGATGTAGAAATGAAATAAACTCGCACTTGGGCCTCTGAATCTTCACCAATGCGCTCGCTGTTGAGAGCAAGTTGAGGTGAAATAAACTTGCACCAGGCCCTCAGAAGTCCAAGTCTCGTAATAAAAGTTCGACCACAATTTAGCTCCGATCAACTCTCGATCTCGTCAAAATAGTAAAGTATTATGTAGACCAGCAGATTACCTATTCAATTTTCGGTTACAATACGATATAATCACATTACAGTCATTGGATGTTTAATACTTTACTACGAAAATACCTTTTATGACAGTTGTGAGATTAAGAGTTGATCGGAACCGAATGTGACAGAACTTTTATTACGAGAATTGGCCTTCAAGTGACGCGTCTATTCATTTGCCCCCTTATACCATAAAAAAATAACTTTCTCTATGGGCGTTTCGGTGGTTAAAGTGTTCGGTTTGTACTATTCTTATTTTTACTGGACAATGATCATTTATGGTATAAAAATTACTTAAAAAGTACGAATACGGACCCAATACGTGTAAGTAGACAAACACCCTTAGTGACTGGCCCCAGCAGTAATACCCACATTGTCCTATGTGGCCCTTGGCTAAAAAGGTGTTTAGACCACAGGCCTATATGGTCTGATGTCAAGCCAACTTGCCCAAAGACTTGATAAATATAGTTATCAATGCAGTCAAGAGCTAAACGAAGATTATTCTTTTCAATTGGTTACTTACAGCGATACGGTTTTAAAAACATTATTGTTAAATTTTACGATGTTAAAGTAATATCATGACACGGTAAAAGCATTGTCGAATTGGCACATTATGAGCTAATTAACAGACTGTTGTTCAATTCTTCATTACTGCTTATTTTGAAGTAATAATAACATGGTTAGAAGGCTTAGGCTGTTGCCGTGAGGCGGGGGGCGACATGGTTCGGGACAGGACCTCTGAGGTCGGCCGTGAGGTGATTTTTAGTGGAAGCATACTGCTGGTCGTTGCGTCCACCAAGGAGTGGTAGATACGAAGAGACTTACCCCCGACTCCCCTCTTTACCTGTCAGTGGGGACCCCTTTAACGACAAGAAAAAAGTATACGACCCTGATCTGGTCAAGCTTTTGCTTATATTTTTTTAATCCATCCATAGGAGCAATCCAAAACAACTCCATCCTAAATTTGCTTTTCCCTCTCATCTACGAGTACTTACTGTTTTTTTCCATACAAAGAATAAAATGAAAAAATAACGTTGAGGGTAACTTTATTTATTTATTCATTTTACGGTTTGTGCACACATGAAAATTGCACTGGTTAGTCTTGATTAATTAACAAAATCTGCGATATTTCATTAGAATTGTGTTACATTCTTAATTCTTTATTGTTCTGATATAAAGCTGACATAGACCAGTATTACTTATTGTGCATAGGGCTTGGCACCGACTTCAAACAGACTAGAAGGACTTTTAGGGCTGCAACTACCCGTAACGATGGCAAACAGGACCGACGGGCTTGATGTGCTTTTCGAGGCAGGGAGGGGTCTCACTGTGTTGAAAATGGTCCCCCATCCATCCATAGACTGACCTGGCTAGGCTTGCTTAACTTTGCTTGCTACTTGTTACTTAGCCACGAGATCCTTGAAAATACATACACTTGAAAGACATAACTCTCCTTTTGGCACTGTCGGTTAAAAAGAGTTCCATAATCCACCTAAGTGGACTAAGTGGAAGCCCCACTTAGTGAACTCGTCAAAACAAATCATAATTTATTATTATGAGTCTAAACTCCAGGTGGTTACTAGTAGTCACTAAAAGTTTCAGTATTCTCATGCTGGTAATCATTAAAAGAGCTCAAATATTCCAAATTACAATCATCATCACCATCAACAGCCTCTAACAGTCTACTGTTCGACATAGCTTAAATTTCATGTAAATATATTACAAAGTTTTATTTCGATCAAACAATTAGAAATAGGTTAAATTACCTTCTAAGATTGGTTTACATGGTTATTTTGTGTTAGCGAGTGTTAAGTGACGACAATACTGCAATTTGGCATCTTGAAGTTGATCTGATGGTACAAGGAGGCTTATGATTCGTAACTAATTAACGGATCCAAGAAAAAAGTATTAATATCGCTGGTCTGATAATAAAAGTGGTGAATAGTAGAACTTATTTTTTACTATTTTCTTCGTTCGTTCGTAAATTGCTTTTAGTTTTTTTTTATATAATTTATTTATTTTGCTTCTGTGGCGAATTACGTTTATTTTCAATTGTTCATAGATTACAAGCTCAGTAACATTTTTTATTTTTAATATTATATCAACTCAGGTATACTTTATACCAGCGTATACCTTTACAATACATAATGGTATGAGTACTTTAAAATTAGCATTAGGTTCTCTTGTCTCTGTCTTTAGGATTTTCTTCTTTTTCTTCTTGTTTATCCAGCTCTAAGGAGAAAGGTTCCTAAGGTTTTTTTTCTAAGGAGAGACATGATGTCCAGCAGTGGACTATTAAAGGCTCTTAACGGTGATGATCCAGCTCTATAATATTATTACTATATTTAAACATGTTTATACGCTATCATATAGGTATTACTACAAAAATATGAATTGTAGCTTTTAATAAAAGCTTTAAATAAAGGTTTGAAAAATAACTCAAACGAAATCGATTTTATACTTATTGTAAAATAGCGCGGAGTGCTTTTTAAAATATTTTTGATACCAAATACATACATTCACGTAACCTCTAAGGAATAGGCAGAACCCCCTATATATTGCCCAATATTGACTAAGCCCATTGCCATGTACCATCCGGTTAACGGCAACAATCTTGAGTTTAGGAATTAGGTTCGTTAATTCTTCCTTTCTTTTCAAGATACTCCCAGTCTTGAAAAGAAAGGAAGATAAGAAGAGAAGGTGATGATAAAGGGTATTTGCTTTTAGGGATTTATTAAATAGCTTGAAAACGTGTCCTTCTCGTCAATTCTGCTTTTTTATTGCTGTATCAATAGACTGTCGATAAAATGTCGTCGGAATAGTTTTGCACTTTTCGTATTCTATTACTATGTAAGATCAATGGCCAATCAATCGTTGACTTGTCTCTGAACTTGATACAAATGTCGTCGTAATAGTAATGTCTTTGTAATAGTTTGATAAACGGTATGTTTTAAATTTGTAAGAAAATGATTTATTTAATTTTCCAGATATAGCAATGTTGTGGATATCACCATTGTTGTAGTAGCAATCGACAGTCTATTGACACTTTGAATTTATGTTAGTAGAATATTTTGATATATTGACCGATGTCAATGGCATCTCAACACCGTGTCGATGTACCTTAACATAGAAAAGCTGAAATCAGGCCCTGGAACTTGAACTGAATTTAATTTAATAAACATAAAAAATATAAATAGCTACCACTTAATTAATTCAACATTTGATGTATAACACCCCCCGTTATTTTACAACATAAACTCAAGTTTAAAGTTGTTAATGAAACGGATTTTTTAGTTTGAGAAGTTAAATGATTTTCTAATTTTTATTCTTTTTGTCATCGGCAATTGATTGATGTGTGCCAATTTTTAACCAACATCAAAAAGGAGGAGGTTAGCAATTCGGATGTTTATATTTTTTTATGTACGTTCGAGCATACCTTTGTCATATATAGGACGAATTTAAAAAAAAATCTATTCAAAAGGCGTTTATCCGAAATGGTCCCATTTGAATTTCATATAGATCTGATGATGACTTTCGGAGACAGACAACAGAACTCTTCAAAAAAATTACAGCAAATCAACCGCGATTGCTGCTAGGTTTTTAGTGATCTTTGTTAGTTGTATTATACAAATAAGTACCTACATGCTATTGTTTGAAGTCGGTTCAATTTTTTTTTTTAAGGATTTTATCTTATTGACTTATCAACTCTAAAGTTTGTGACAACTATGTTATTGAAGTCGATAGATACTTAATACGTAATCAAGTCTGGCCAGTGTAGAAAAACCTCCTTTCTAAGGAGAGGCCTATGTCCAGCAGTGGACTATTAAAGGCTGTTGATGATGATGATGACGTAATAATTTATTGCATTCCATAATGTCCATAAATTTGCTTGAAAATACAAAATACATAATACAGAACCCTTATGGACCGTGTCGGGCATAGCAAAAGGTTAATAACTTTAAATAAGTACAAGTATAAGATGGACAAGTAAATCTATAAAATATCTTGTAAAATAGCCATATCTTCGATATTGGTATATTTTCTCCATTTCTAGGAAACTTGAGTTCATTTGAAATCTTTTGTTTTCGCTTCGTGTCCGGCCGATGTCAGGTGTTATGTAAACAAACTCGTATTTTTACCGATCGACGGTGAATTTTCTTTTATTATTTATAATTGTAACGGACATACAATATCCGCTCGATAGCTGATACCTACATTTATTTGGGTGACTGTGAACATTGAGAAGGTAGCGTCGGAAACTAGGTGATGGTTGACGTGTTATAATTTGCCCTTATTTTAAGTAAAACTTGATTAAATTATTGACAAATTATGCAGCAGCCATATTTTGTTTTTTTTTAAACGATAATTCAAACAGTGTTGCCTTTGATTCGGCCTAGTTTAATAAAAAAAATGAGAATATTGTGTACGAGTTGTGTTTTTAACTATAAGGATAAATAGTGATATGGATCATTTAATAGAAAAAAAGGTAAAGCATCGTGTTTAACTCCAAAGTAATCAATTAATGATTAGTTTAAATATCCATGGTCCGTAGTAAGTTGATAAAGAGACGATCTTTTTTAATACTTTCTTTGGATGACACAATTTTAAATGAACTTATCGACTAATCTCTGGTGTGACTGTATTTTATCTATTAAATACCACTACAATAAATAACATTTATTATTATGTATATAATCTATAATACGCGCGTAAAGTTGCTTCTTATAACACCAGGTATCTGCCAGTGAAAGTGCCGTGGAAATCGGTGTACCTTTTTCAGAGATGAGCTAGACACACACACAGAAACACACAAAGAAATGAATTTAAGGTGGTTATTAAATTAATTTGTCAATACTCGGGTAGCTTGAAAGTCGAGCTGCTATTTAACATGGTTTTTCGCATTTTATTACTCGTTAGCTTATTATTATACACCCTTAATTTATATTCCATAATTACATCTTTAACAATTGCGTCTAAGTTTATCTTATAAGCATGAAATTTTTTATATTGAGCTATTTATAAACCTTCAGGATTATTAACCAATAAATATTGTTTCAGTTCATATAAAATCATAAACTACTAGAAGTTACTGTGATGAAATCCACAAATATGGAGTCGTGTTCCGACCGCCTGAGTCCATCAAGTGACATGACAAGCGAATCGGAGACATCACTCCCGCCTTTTCCATATGACAACCAAAATGGAAACTTTTATCAAGCGGAATTGAATGAAAAGCAGTATTTCTCTTGCAAACAGAAAACAAGAAATGAAGAAAAGAACTCAAAAGAAGTATATTTACAAGAAAGTAACAAAATGGCGTTTGACAGCTATTTATCGCCACAGAGAAACAAAAAATATTTGAATTTCGAATTGAAATTGCCGCCAACTAACGAAAATATATTTTCGCAAATCGAAGGCGAAGATCGAATGCGTTCAGGTTATTTCAATGAGGTCCAAGATTTGAAAAGTTGCGTTCAAAATGAAAATAACCCTAATTTATCTGACATGAAGTTAAATCATCAGGTTTTCGATAATGCTAATATAAATAATGAAAGGGAGAGAGTTCCTCAAACATATTTTGCTGAGAATGAAAACAGTAATATGCGTAGATGTATAAATTTCAATTCGGAACAAGTGCAGTGTGTTTGCGAAGCGTTGCAGCAGAAGGGGGATATTGAGAAGTTAGCAGCATTCTTGTGGAGTTTACCTCCTAGTGAACTACTCAGAGGACATGAAACAATACTCAGGTACCTATCTATTATATTTTAATACATTTTAAATTATAATCTACTGTACTGATGATAAACTGATACTTACTGTTTTTGGTTTTTGGTTTTTGCTTGTTTTTGTTTTTTACTGGCTATGTTACCTGATATTGTACGGGTGATGATGGGTTTTAATTGCTTGTAGGATGAAAGCTTGTAAAAATCTTGTTTGCCTTACTTAATACACGAAACGAAATGGTTCCTACACTCTACATGTGTAGCTACGACAATAAGATATACAAAATTAATTGTGGTTAGTCGGAGGTCGTGGGTTCGATTCCTACCCAGGACAAATATTGTGTGATGGGCACGGTCATTTGTTCTGTGTCTGGTTGTAATTTATCTATAATATGTATGTATTTAAAAATATATAAGTATGTTTATCAGCAGTCTAGTTACCATAGTACAGGCTCTGCCTAGTTTGGGATCAGATGGTCGTGTGTGAGATGTGTGATATATTATCTGAGTTTATGTTAACTTGAGGGTATCGCGAAATCGGTGTTACGCTTTTAGAATTAAACTAGTTGAAGAAAAAAAAAAATCAAAATAAACTAATGAATTCTTAAAAGACACAAAGAGCGCTATATAACTATATATTAATACTAGATAAACACGACTGTAGAATTAAAAACAAAAACAAAAAGCTGTTAGAAAATTATGTACATATTTTTAGGTCTTTCGTTCCTATTCAAAAAGTTTGTTAAACAAATTTCAAAAATAAAACTCATAAAAAAACAGTAACGTTTTGTTTACCACCACAATAAGAAGCGTTAATAACGCTCATATTATAGTTGAGTGCGTTTATAACGCTCTTCTTATAATTCAAGTGACAAATCGTGTTATAATATCGCACATCACTCAGCGCCATGATACAAAACTGAAGTCTAGGTAAATATAACTTTGTTTTCCCACTCCCAGGGCTCGAGCATTGGTGGCGTATCACCGTGGTGTGTACCAGGAGTTATATGCAATACTAGAAGCACATTCCTTTCCTCCACGACACCACAACGCGTTGCAGAATCTCTGGTACAAGGCGCATTATAAAGAAGCTGAGAAAGTACGAGGGAGAGCTTTAGGTAAGATTTTAGTTTTTATTGAAAATTGGTCAATCCCCGCTATTTTATATGCGATTGAGGTCTTTTTTGTAAGAAGTATGAGATAAGAAATTATATGATATTATTAATTATAAGCATTAGATTTCGCATACAGGTTGCCAGGAGTTCAGGAAATGACATAGTATACCTTTCATCCAGAAAAATAGACTGTTCAAGAGAAGAGCCACGGACAAAAGCCAGTAGATAGTTAATTTTAGTTTAGGCTATCAATTCCTCTTGATGAGTTTTTTTTGGCATAGCTATCATTGTCTGGTGGTTAATACTGATGATCGAGATTAAAGAGTTCCGGTTTTCTGGCAAGGGGAAAGGAAGGAAAGGTCAGAGTAGCAAACCTGTAATTTGACCTGCTGGACCTAATTTCCTCTTTCCTTTTAAGCTCTATTCATTTTCTTTCAATTGGGTCTTGCTTTTCCAAACTTTAATTGTCAATGCATCCACATGGTTTACGGTAAATAAGTTTATTACGTATAGTTGGCAAAATATGAGTATTTATTATGCCTTTACCCAGCTATTCAGAAATATCAGAGCATCTGTGTATGTATGTTGATAGTGTGATAAACTGGCGGTAATATATAATAAAGCTCTACATTTCTAGGTGCCGTAGACAAATATAGACTTAGGAAAAAATATCCACTGCCGAAAACTATATGGGACGGTGAAGAAACTGTGTACTGCTTCAAAGAGAAAAGCAGGAACGCGTTAAAAGACTGCTATTATAGAAATAGGTAAGGCTTTGTAAGACTTTATTCAGCTAGTTACTAAGAAAGCACACAATTTGCCTAATTTAAAGAGGTATTTATGTACCGTAATAAAGGGAGGGGGGGAGGGGAGGTTAATTATAACTGTACCTATAGATAAGTGGTGATAGAACAAGCTCAAACATGTTTTTGCATTTATGTGATCCATGTGCTTTATTCCTTAGCCATTACACAACCACCAAGAGACTGTAAGAATTACACTTTTGGTTAGCGGAGTTTTGTTTAACTAATTAAAAAAATGAACTCCGAGATCGCATACTGCGATAAGGGAAGACTGCCCATTGTATCCCTGTATTAGTTTGTATTCTACATTAAATGTTTTTTCATTATGGTGTCCAATAAAAAGTACCTATCTATCTATCTCCTAGGTACCCAACTCCGGACGAAAAGCGGGCCCTAGCACAGAAAACGGGGCTGACTCTGACGCAAGTCTCCAATTGGTTCAAGAACCGGCGACAACGAGACCGTACTCCACAGCAACCGAATAGGCCGTGAGTTTGTAATAATAACTTCACACATCTCACACACCGCCGTCTGATCCCAAACTAGGCATGCCAGTGCTATAGTAACCAGACTGCTGATGAGCAAACTATTTCTGAATACATGCGTTTTACATAAATATTTGTCCTGTTTGGGTATCGAGCTTAGTAGTCAGGATCCACTAACCACTAGACAAACAGATCTGTAGAGTTGTATATGTTCGTTTTCATCTTTCAACATTGTTTTTTGTAGGACGGACAATAGTTTGCGGTTTTAATAGCAGTATATAGTAACTCAATCGGTGCAGAACTTTTTGACTTTTTGAAGCGTACACAAACGAACTTAACATTTTTATACATAGATAGAAGAAAATCGACATTTATGTGAGCGGAGCTGAGTGTAAAAGCTAAGACTTATAATTGAGAGCCTGAGTGTGTCCACACTTTATTGCTATAGCATATACAAGCCAAGGTATATAAAGCTAAACAATTTATTGTTTCGCACAACGACGCCATTGTTTTGGGCACGGCGAAGTTCGAATGTTCGTCTCAAGGACTTTTTTAACATTATTACTTCGTAGGGTAACTGTTATTTAGGTTTAAACTAGGAAAAAAATCTGGTTTTTAGTTTATATATAAATACATCTTAAGTTGGTTTCTGTACGCTTTAAAAATTTAAAAACAATCTGCACCGATTGAGCTCAATTTTGACACGATATAAAAACCACTTCAGAGATTGTTTTCATGTACTTTTCGCGTTAGTTTTGTTTCTCATTTCTTGCCAATAAAACCACAATGTGATACAGCTAGTTTTAAATATTTTTTGAAGTGATAACTTCTTTAGGCGAGTTGGGAATTTTTGAACAGCGAACAAAAAAAATTTTTTTTTGAGATCGGAAAAAACCATTGAACTCTTTGACACCTCTGTGTATAAGGATCTACATATATTGGCCCCGTTTAAACGAGAGTTGAGTTTGGTTTGAAATACATTGATAATATAACTATATATATATTATAAATAATGGTTTATATACGTACAACATAGATATATACTCGTATTCATGTCGGAACTTTTCGAATCGAAGAAAACAAAAATTTAAATTTTGTGAAGTGCCACTGTTTTTTTAAATTATTTTCTTTACTCTTATAACTCATTATGATTATGTTCATTATTTTTGAGAAATTTGTGGTTGTTTACTTACTTTACATTACTGAAAATTTTACTTACATAATATGTCTAATTCCTTTTCATTAGGTATAATAAAATATAGTTTCAAATATGTCCAGAAAAATTATAAAACTAGTTAGGCCTGTTTTTGTGTTTACCTGGCAATTTGGGAAATCAAAATGCGAAAGTTTGAAGTATTTTGAAAGGAAAAAATAGGTAGAAGGAAAGGCTACAGGAGAAAGTGATATTTTTTATACTTATGTATTGATGAGTGCAAGTAGTAGATCAAACAATACGCATAGCTGTAAACCAAAAAAAAATGTAAACTTTATTTTTTTAACCGAGTGATATAAGAGACTGAAAAAGGTCTTAAGTGATACAAGAGTTCAAATGAAACGAAACCCGTTTGGCCTTTGAAATAAAGTACTTTTTTAGTTTTAAAATAATAATACTTCATCGATTCAACTCATATTGATTCTTTATAATATCACACGCAACACAAAATCTCGATGTAGTGGTGAGATTCCGGAATGTTTCATCGCATGGTTACCCTTTTAGGCGCAAAAGAGTCTGTGCTTGCCGTTCTAATTTATTATTATTTTATCAGCAGCCACACTTTTAAACAAAATTAAATAATATATGGCGTCAACATTAGAGCAGGAATCTGAAACATTGTAAACAAGTATTTTTTTTTTTTACTGTCTCGATAGACAAGTCAATTTAGGTTTGTTTTCGTGAAGTTTTATGTTTTAAAGTTCCCTAGATTCGTTCTAGGTGATAACACTTTCAAACAAAATTAAATATGGCGTCAAAATTAGAGCAGGAATCTGAAACATTGCTAAAAAGTTTTTTTTTTTACTGTATCGATATACAAGTCATTTTAGGTTTGTTTTCGTGAAGTTTTAGGTTCTAAAATTCTCTAGATTCGTTGTAGGTAATAAATTCTTATAAGGTTTTTTGTTTTGCAAATTTTAATTAGTTTTAATACATTCGCTTCCCATTACATTGGATTAAAATTTGGTGTGCAATTCATTGAGTTAAACAACAACAGATCAATGGTGCGATATGTGACTTTTCTATTATAATATATAACCACAGTCTTGTATACCTATTTTATCATTTATAACATACAGCCATAAGTAAAACCTAGATGTAGTTGAAAAAGAGATAAGTAAAGGGAGTCACTTAAGCAAGAATTAAGATAAATAAATTATATTTTAAAATAACACTCCTTTGTAACTAGCCGAACTGCATGGCATGAACTTTAAAAAATGCATGGGGTGCTAGATATCACTTGATGTTCAAATATTTTATTAACATATGTTGGTAAAATTAAAGTTATTTCATTATAAATTATATTGAAAAGCACCCCACGATTTTTGGACAATAAAATTGTTTTCCTTTTTGAACTTTTAGAAAATTATTTTCTACTTTTTAGTTCGGCTTGTTACAAAAGCGTGTTTTTTTAGTTTATTTTTAAACTATAATTTATTTTTGATTTTTTAGTCATTAGTGATGATCTTTTTTTAATTTAAAACTAAAAAGAAACAAGTAAGTAAGTCACATATGCTTCAGCTCACGCCTCTTAGTACGTAGCAAAAGACACTACCGTATTTTAAGTAGTAGGAAAAAGCCGTAAATCCTAGAGATCCTGATCAGGATAATCGGCCAAATTATCAAATTATTGTATTGTCATCAATCCTTGAAATGTGTGCGGCATTTCAATTTTATTCGACGTTTTGAAGTGAGTCAAAATCACGTTCGAAGATTCCGTTACACAAATACATACATACTTGTACCAAGCTAATAAAAGCGTGCTAAAAACGTTTAAACTTTATAAAAATCAACTCTTATAGTAGTTTAATTATTTTACTATTATTCACAGATAGTTTTTTGTGTTTCGCACTATGATTTTCATAGCGATATTACACACCTTCAACTATGGAGTGTATAGGCAAGGAGTACCATCTTATATGGGGGGAAAGTTGAAAAAGTGTCCAGCTGTATACTGAAAATAGCGGACGTACGACAAACTACGATATGAACATAGCTGTTGTAGATGTAATGAAGTTTGCTATGTTAAAATATTATAATATTTTTATTTTCTGAAAGTTATTACACGTTTATTTATTGTCTGTAAAACTCATTGACTATTTTCTCAGTCTAGTACACAGTGTCTTATTATTATTTAAGCCAATATAAATTTATCCTAGGCTACCGCAGCGCCACCCTTATTTTCTTTTTTTCGCGCGTTTTAACGGACACTTTTTATACACAGAGGTGGTTCTCCTTCCTCTACTCTCCATAACTCAAACTAAGCATACTTTAAACAGGTACTATTTTATTATATGCGCTTTTAACTATTGGTTAGTACACTTATTTGGATTTGATCTATCCAAAAGTTGCCTGAAAGATATTGCTTATAAAGCTGCACTTGTACATTAGCTGTTGACACAATTTTATTATGATTTGTATGATACTCTCACTGTGACAGGGGTATATAAATAAAGAGTTATCTACGTACTGTTTGTAAAAATATGCGTGCTAAGCTGAATGCGGCTTTAAATGAATTCATCTAAGATTCTAGACTCTATTTGTGTCTATGCATTCTGATAAAAAAATATACAAATGTGGTAGCAACCACATGGTTCGAAGTTTATTGTAATAGTGTTTTTTTTCATACTTAGAATGCATTGTCATAAACCCTCATTATGGGTCATTAATCAAAGACAAAGGTCAGTTCATAAAAACTAGCCACATGTGCAACTACTGGCCGGTTCACAGTCTATTTCTGCAAAAAAAGATTTTTTAATGTCGATTTTTGAACAAAAACTTAGATTTTTTCTTCTTCTAACTTGTCCATGGTTTTTTATAGATAAGGAAACACGCAAGCGGTTTACTTCGTTACAAAAACTTATTTTAGCCGATTAATACTTGGAAATGAAAAAGATGCTGTAACAAAGTACTATGGCGCCTATGTGTCTTTAAAATAATCCCTTACTATTTTAACTAATAGCCTATCCGTTATAGGAAAAAAAGGAATAAGGAGGAGATAACCAAAGTAGGTCATTAAATTGTTAGAGTGAAAGTAAAATTTATTTATAAAGTTAAATACAGAGTAAAAAAATTATAAAGATTTAGTTTCTATAGGCTCATTTCAGTATTAATATTTAGCAACCTGACACCTTGATGCTCACTCTATAAGTAGGTACATAAACCACGGTGCGGAATTAACGCAATGCCCGATACCGTCATGTAATGTTAAACAATTAACTTTTATGAAAAAACTATAATTAGTTTTATTTTGTTGTTCAAGGGAGATGCTAGTTCCAGCACAGTATGCGGGCCCACAAGGGGGTTTGGCACAGGCTTTACTGCCAAATGCCTATTATCATCAGCTGCAGGACCCCACACACTACCTACATAGTGGTGCGCCGTAAAATTAATTGATTGTTTGTGTTAAATCAAGTGAAAAAATATATTTTAGTTTCTAAATAAGACAATTATTGTTAAAGTGTTATTTATATTCGTAAATAAATTAAGATAGGTAATTAAGAAGTAAAGTGTACCTATTGAGTTGTTGGTTATCCAATGAGGAATCAGTAAAACGAAGTTTTAAATATACGGACTTTTGCCATAGTAAATTAATAAGGTATTTTTTTTTGTTTATAGTGCTAGGGTTGTGCCGATGACGAAACCTAACTAAGGTGGCTTTGAACTACTTTTCTCTGTTAATTTTAACAGGGTGCTCAATTTGGTTACTTATTATACTGCATTGAAAACTTGTTATTTGGAAAAGTATTGTAAATAATAAATATAAGGATCGCGGTGTAAGTCATTAATACGTTGCAGTTTAAAATTGAATTAGATTCAGGTTTTTAAACAAAAATGTTCATTTTGACACATCTTCTAAAACTTGATTTTTAGCACACTCTTTTAGTCAAAATAGAATTTTGTTGGATTTTCTTTTCTGGGAGCCATTTTCTGATATTTATCTTATTTAAACAATTTAAAACTAAATTGATGTGTATAAAAGTATTATTTAGTTTATTTGGACTGTATAGTAACACTTTGTAAAATTGGACTATGTTTTATGTATGAACTGTAAGTAATTATTTCAAATATGTAAACTAAATAGTTCCTTGTATGCCAATCTTGTACTTAATTTAGAATAATTTGCTGTTTTGTTTTAAATACATATTTTTATTCAGTAATAGACTGACTGCATAAGTATGTCATTAAAAATCTTTTTTTTTTTATAGGAGATCAAAAACAAAACCGTCCTGCTAAAAGACATGTGTCTGTCAGGTTTAAACAATAAGAAATACCCTAAAACGAAGTATTCTTCTTTCGGCACCAATTTTTCAGCATCTAAGCTATTCTACTTACACCACCAATAAGCTTATTTTCTTGGTGCTCAATGTGGACCAAAAAAGAATTTGTTCCTCATTTAGCACCTACGGCAGTCTCTAGTGATGGGATGTATTTTTTTGTACAAGGTTCTCGAATAAAACTTGTCGATAAAATTCTGTAATCAATACTTATTATACACTAGCTGGTACCAGCGACTTTGTTCGAATTTCAATTGCTCTGCGTTAGTGGTGTAGTACGGTATGCAACTACAGTCCATGAGGCCTCGGGTTCGATGTCCAGATTTTATTTATTTGTATAGATTATACATTCCAGGATTATGTGCTGAATGATTAATAAAATTGTTTTTTTTTTTCCATATTCCAAGCTAATAAACCCTTTGTTGTTGTAAGTGGAATAGCTTAGGTTCTGCAACCATAGGTACTGAAAAAATTGTTGCCAGGTGATAACAAACCTATTATTAATAGACCTTTTTATAATTTCATAAAGATTTCATTTTTAGTCGAGTTCTCAAGCGTAACTAACCTGTTTTGTGCTAGGTATTTAAATACTTTAAGTGGATTGAGTCCTGAAACATGTATGCTAGCTATGTTAGGCTCTAGCATACCATATAAATTTATGTTCCACACCATAAATGATTTTTGCCTTATATTTTAAGCATCAACAAATTATGCACCTCGTTTAAAATAAATTAGTTTTTGGTTTATGCTCTAAATATTATAAATGGGTGTTGTTTGCAAATAGGACGCTGATTATGTTTGAAACCATTGTATTCTAGTCTGGAATTAAAATTCTTTAAGAATCAAATACTTTTTTTTTTACCCAAACTATATTTTATGTACCTATTACCTAAAAGGACAAATAAGGTAAATGTTAAAGCTCTTTAGCAGGTGGGACGCACACCAAGCCAGGGTTTCATGTCAATAGTACCTATTTAATAGAATATTTCTACTATTTTATACTTTCATAGTAAGATTCCACACTCATCAAATTTCTAAATGATTTAATACAATATTTCTACTATTTCATACTTTCATAGTAAAGTTTTCCACTCAAAAAAATTTTCTTCGAAGGAAGTGGTCTCGCTATGAACCGTATGAATCGTATGAAATCAAAATGAAGGGGCCACTATTCAGCTAATGAAGATCCCATGGCGTAATCTTATATACAATAAATTTTGATAAGATATAATACGATTAGATTTGTATCGTCATTATACTTTTAAAATAGTAATTTCAATAAAAAACTGTTTGATATATTTACATCAGAAAAGCGACTAAAGAAAAACTAAATTTAAGCCAAGTATCATTTTACGGCTCTTACAATTTGTTTAGGCGTTTCAAACGTTCTAATCGTATAAAAAATTGTTGGGTTCGGTTTCCTTTCTAAGGAGAGGCCTATGACCAGCAGTGGACTGTTAAAGACTGTTGATGATATGAAATAAATATTTTATTATTTGGCTTTTTTCTGAACCACGACTGTTTATTCTCAATTATATTTGGCTACTCTGGTTTTCATCAAGTCATAGAAACGTCAAATAAGTTGTTATTAATTGATTGCAATTAAAGACAACGGAAGTTACTTGATTTAGTACATTTAGACGATTATTACTTCATCTACGTCTCTAGGAAAGTAAAACTGTCATTACTGTCAAAGTCAAACGCTAAAAAAATAAATTTTGATCTATCAATTGTAAGTCTTTGTTTTCTTTACAAATTGCGCATTATTAGCCAGAAAAACCTTTGTATTACTTAGAAGTCTTGATTTACGTCTGTTTAACTCGATTTCAGCATAAAGTTAAAGTAAAAGCTGTTAAGTTTGTTCATGACGTAATAGTGAAGGGTGAAATTATGAGTGATTCAAAGTCTTTTGTAAATTTCTCATGTCAGCGATGCTTACAGCCTCTAAACCTAGACGAGTCTTTAAACAACCTGGACGAACACACTATTGCTGACCTTACGCTTCAGATACGACGTAACAATGAAGTGGACTTGGATATGCAATCGACAAGCTTAGAACATTATGTACCCCCCTTTCGTATGTCTGAGTCAGGCAATGGTATCAACGGGTTTATGGTGATTTCAGATGGGTGGGAAACTGCATCCCTGGGCCACCAACTACATGTTAAAGCTACTTTATTTGATTTATTATCAAACAATTCCGATGTGGATCATCCTCTTTGTGATGAATGTACGGATTCTCTTCTAGAAATTATGGATGGTCAGTTAAAACAGACTGAAGCTGAATGGAAAGACTACAATGACTATTTGAAGAAGTTAGAAGATGACAAAGAAGATTTAAATTTAGAGGGTTTAGAAAAAGAATTGGATGATTGGAAACAAGAACAAAGTAGATTACTACAAGAACTGTCATCATTACAAAAAGAAGAAAGAGCTATGAAAGAGGAGATTGATGTACAAGAACGGGAGAAAGAGAGATTAGAAAAAGAACAAGATGTCTATTGGAGAGAGTATACAAGATATAGGAAAGACTTGATGACCATTGAAGAGCAAATGAAGTTTTATGAATGTCAGTTGGCATATACACAGTCACAGTTAGAGAAGTTAAAAAAAACAAATATATTTAAGGCCACGTTTCACATTTCTGATTCTGGACAGTTTGGTATAATAAATAATTTTAGACTCGGTAGGTTGCCATCAGCGCCGGTGGATTGGTCAGAAATAAATGCAGCTTGGGGACAAACTGTGCTCCTATTGTCATCATTAGCGCGAAAGATAAGTTTCAATTTTCAACGGTACCGGTTAGTACCTTATGGTAATCATTCTTATGTAGAAGTATTAGATGATCAAAAAGTTTTACCGTTGTATGGTTCTGGTGGTTTCCGTTTTCTGTGGGACACTAAATTTGATGCTGCAATGGTAGCGTTTTTGGATTGTTTGCAACAATTCAAAGAACAAGTTGAGAAGGGCAATACAGGATTCTGTTTACCATATAGAATTGATAAGGGAAAGATCGAGGATACCGCCTCACCTCCTCATGCCTACTCTATAAAAATCCAATTCAACTCTGAAGAACATTGGACGAAAGCTTTAAAATACATGCTGACGAATTTAAAATGGGCTCTGACATGGATTTCCTCACAGTTTAGCGAGGATAAAGCGGAAGGCCAGTAGTACAAGCTGAAGTACATGTTCTATTTTCTTACTTTTTTTCTAGCAGTTCTCTCTACTCTTTTCTAGCACTTTATTAATCCAGAGGCAGATTGAAGAGTCATTGAGTTATTCTACTGTGATTCACCCTTCTGGTACAACTGCTGAATTAATGGTCAGTCAACTGTTAATTTACTAATTGACTACACGGATGGCGAAGTGGTTACCTCACCGCTTTCTACAACACTCAGCTCAGTTGAGTGTTGTGGATTCGATCTCCACCTGAGATAATACTTCACGTTTTCGAAAAATTGTTGTTCTGAGTCTGGGTGTTCTTTGTGTCCGTTTCATGTATGTTTGTGAAGTTCCCCCAAGATACATGATATTTTGAGAGTGGGACTAGTGTGGGAGTTGTCTTTTAAACAAAAAACAATATAGAAATGATCAGTTTATTTTTGTATGTTTCTATAATTAATTACACGTGCAGGAATTAACTCAAATATGTAATAAGTATTACTTGTCCTAATGTGTATTAATTATTTAAAAATAAACTTTGAATTGTCTAAACTTCAGACTTTGTTCCACTAGCAATGGTCACAGTTTAAAGTACCAGTACCTACAATGTGATCATGTTAATTCTCATATGTATATTCAATAATATATAATGAAATTTTGAAATATTAGAAACTAGTATGTATTAAAATGTGATCTTAATTTTTATGAAATTTGTAACTTCGGAGACATGTTTTAAAAGAAAATTTTAGGAAACAGAAATTACTTGTATGGGGTAGGTCACCCTAGCTTAAGCTACTAGTTGTCTTAAAACCAAAAGATGAAACGAAACGACAAACCATTCGCAAGCCAAAAGCTTTAGAACTGACAGACAGTATATTTTTTAAGAGCTCTTATTTACAGCATAAATCAATGTAAATAGGTATCGTTGTTATAAAAAGAACATAGTAAGGTTTCGTCGGAAAATCTATCTTATGTACGTAAAGGTGGCTGAAATCAGTTGTGTTTAGCCTGAAGATTGCTTGTCTTAATTAGTCTAAAGATAATCTTTTTTTTAGCCTGATGATGGCTTGTTTATTTTTTTATTTGAACATGGCCGGTCGAAGAGAGAGAACAGCAGATGCAATTTCATTTGCTGTTCTCTCTAGGTAAGGTCTGGCAAATAGAATAATTATTATTTTAAACTCCATTATTATTTGAGAGTCACAAGTTGTTATTTCATACAAACTTTTATAGTTTAATAACCTGGTTTTATTTGAACTATTGTATTATAATTTTTATTTACATTGTTGAGCATTAGTACAATTTACTCTGTTATCCTGCCATTAAGTAATGGTTGAACATACCTGCGTGTTGAGGCTGTGAAGCAGACTTGGGTATTACAGATTGGCACCCCATCTGGTTTTATTCTTTTCTTTTGTTCCTCTAAGTTTAGCTTTAGTGCTGTCATCATTAATTAGTAAATATTGATTGTTAGTGATAAAATGGACTGAGATTTTTATTTAGATTAGTAATACAAATATATTTTTATGTATAAAGAAATTAATACATTGTTGCATGTTCAGAATAAAAGTGAATTCACTCAGGATGCAGCTTGTGAGACACATTCTTCTATTTGAAGACTCTTCCTCATTACAAGAAGAAAAATGCATGCCATCAATGAAAGTTCCAATGTATAGACTGTCCATTTCTTATTCATAGTTTGGATTCTTTTTTTTTTAGGGTTTTAAAGTAGACTCATTAAGGTTATATTTATATATATAGCAAATTCAAAAGTTACAACTATTTCGAATTAAGTCCAATTCATTCTTAAGGTTGCAATACACAGTCAAGATACTTTGGGAAATTGTAATAAATCTCGAAGAAGAAGAGAAATTTCTATTTTGAACCATTAGCAATAGCAGCTAACAGGTGGAACTTCAAAGGCAAGGCAAAGTTCTATTCAATACATATTATAACTAGAATAACATCTTCATCATCATAAGTACCTGGAATTGATAGAAGTGAGAATCAAGTCAATACAATCAAAAACTGATAATTAAGAAAATATTTTAAAATAGATGTAAGTTGGAATCTGTTTAACGGACAAAATTCAATATAGTGAAAATAATTTTCAAGAGATTTAGGAAGTTTGATCTAATTTTTGTAAATATATTCATAAAACTGTTATTGGGACATAACTGTACTATTTCAACGACCAGTTTTTTTTTTTGCATTTCTATAAACGTTCACTAGAACATTTTTAGAATGCACAGAATACGGACTTCAAGAAAAGGAGCAGGTTCTCAATTCTGTTGTTTTTTTATTTTTGTTATATGAGAACTCCGTTATTTATGAACCGCATTCGTTTTTTTTTATTTGGGAACATGCACTTCCCGTTTGGAAATTTATATGGGAAAATTTGAAAAAATTAGACTACCCACATGTTGGGAAAATTAATAAATGAATAATACAGTTTATGAAGTCATTATGAATAAAAAACAAAACAAACTGTATTTTTCATGACCAAAATTCAAAATCACTAAGTCGATACTCTTTTTAAGTTAAATATATGTTTAACAGGGTTTTATTGTAGACAGTCCTAATGCCGACTCTCAATAGACTTATGTACTTTGAATAGGTACTATGATTTACAATACTATGAAACTGGTACTTCTTCATAGAAAATATGTACCTGTTATGTTTCGTAAACACAACGGAGCTCTACATTGTGTATCTAACTCTTGTGTATCTAATGCATATATTTGTTAGCAAAATGTGTAAATATTATTAAAAAGTAATATAATATGATTAATAAAATATGATTTTTATTTTCCCCGATAGTTGTTTAAGCGTTTGAGTTAGGAAAATTGGGATAGGGAAGCTCGTTTAGTTCCGGGTCGCATAGTTACTACCTGGAAGTCCGAGCTCTCACCAAAAAAACAATGTTAAAAAAAAGCTGGTATAAATGTGCTGAAAAGTTTGTAAAATTAAATATAAATGTTTTATTCAAATAACTTAGACTTAATAACACGTAAATTGGAAAGTCCGAATG
The DNA here is from genome assembly GCA_902825455.1 of Arctia plantaginis. Classification (NCBI taxonomy): domain Eukaryota; kingdom Metazoa; phylum Arthropoda; class Insecta; order Lepidoptera; family Erebidae; genus Arctia; species Arctia plantaginis. Next base: position 2,489,931 of record CADEBD010000336.1, on the reverse strand, counting down.
AGGGACAACAATGACCTTCGTCAGAGTTATATGCGCTTTTACTACTACTATTTAATAATAAATGTTTTCTAAGAATGAAAACAATATAGTTTTTATGATGATATTACATTTGCTACGAGTTTTCACTTTTCCAAAAGTTGTTTTAACATGTCATCGCCATAAGTAACTTGTGTGTAACAACACGCTCCCGTACACCAAATGTTACTTGTTTCATCATCATCATCATCAGCCACATCATATCGCAGTCCACTGCTAGACATAGGCCTCTCCCATTGCACGCCACTTAGATCGATTTTGGGCTTCTTACTTGTATATAGGATATTAATTATAATATTATATATACAAATAGAACATTAGTACTTTGTCACTAATTATAGGCCGTTCAACAAAAATCAGAATGGATTATAGCTCATAAAGTGTCATTATTCAATATCAAAAAACTTTGTTTAAAAAAAAGTTGCATTTAACGCCATCTGTTGAGTTTTATGAGTACTATTTAAAATAGATAAATGGGCAGAAGATAATGATGGATGAAAGGTTCAACTTGGTGAAAGTAGATGGAAAGGGCGGTACAACGACGTAGCAATCTTTGTCTTTTAACCTTTTAGTAATTATAACCAGATGGCGCGTGTTTGTTTATTCACATTAGACTTCATGATATTTTCCGCTATATTTGATTAAAACTTGATCAATAAGTCGTCGAGGCTGATAAAGTCTCGATAAATTTTATCAGCTTTAAGAGGACCTGCTTGTTGGAACTATGTATGTGAATTGTATTATAATTTTTAAAAAATTTCAAGTTGTACACAAGAAGAAATGCACATAGCACGTTAATAAACACAAAGATGAAAAAGAGGATAATAAAAGAAGAGATATAAAATCTATTTAAGATACCTAATTTAAAAAATATTTTAATAGAGTCAAGTCTACTGAATGAACTGCTGTTTTAACATACGGTAAACACTGCAATAATAGTTTAATTGTATGCATGCATGCATATTTCCGACGTTGCACAAATATGCATTATCCTAAAAGAATCAGTTTATCACCGGAGCCTAAGAACAAATGTGTCTAAATATTTTTTGAATATTTTGTCTAAGCAACATTTTGCCGCTTCCTTTGCACGTTTCTAATTATTTTATGATATAAATTTTCTCAATTTATTATATTATATTGCAGAATGAAAGCCTCGTACAAAGAGTCCCAAACGTCCGATCTTGGGCAGCCCGCATCCAAGACAAGTTACTAAAAATATTGCTTGGTAAAATTAATCTCAGGTGGTCAACATAGAAACATTTGTGCAGGGGACACAATCAAACACTATTCTATAGTGTGCCTATTTCGTTACTTCCATGTTAACTGGTTAGATCATTACCATTGTTTTATTCACACTTAGTGAAGGAAGATATAATTAGGTAAAGGTTTCCTCGCATTTTAATGACCATTATTTACTTCTTTTATCTGATAATTAATATTATTTAACGCGATCTCTTATTTAGGGTATTACATACCTCTGGTTTGCCTGACGTTTCGACCAGGTTGCACCGGCCGTGGTCACAGGCTGACTGGCTCATCGGCGCACGCCCTCCGTCGTCGAATCCGTGAAGTAGAAGGCTCTTCATCTACCCGCACATTTTCGATATTATTTTTGTGTCGCCATGTACCGTCACATGCCACACTAACAGTGTCCCTATTCTGTAAGCAAACCGATGAGTCCCTATTCTGGTGTTTAACCGATTGCGCAGAAAAGCGAGGTGGTATGTTTTTTAACACTGGACTGGACTTCTTTTATCTGTCTTAAATATTTTTTTTAAAGACAACTCCCGCATTAGAAAAATAACGTGTGTCGCGGTGGACTTTACATACATACATGAACACAAAGAACACCCGAACTCAGAAAAACAATTTGTGGATCACACAAGTAAGTGGCGTGGTGACTCTTGGATTTATAGTGTTTTATCTATGGTGACCACTTCAACCACTACGCCATCCGTGCAGTAAATACGAAATAATAAGCGTACGAAATAATAAATAATAATTAATCACTAAATTTACTTATAGATGTTCTATTGCATACGCAAAAAAATCCTTTAATTCTATTAACTTTTAAATTAAACAACTCTTTTGTAACATAACCATAGCAACTAAATTAAAATAAATAGGTCAAGCATTAAATAGAATTCATTTCATAGACAACATAAAGTGACTAGATTCTGAAGAAAACCTTTCAAAACAGCGGTGGCTTTGAACTGTTTCCCGCGCTTTGTATTGCGTCACAAAGGCACGTGTACCCTTTAATTATTACAGACCGTCTTTTGCAAATTTCTGCAGAAATTTTAAATATATTCCATTGAGTTAAAATTATATCAATGATATATTCTATTTGATATGCGAAGTGTATTTATGGTTATATTTTGCTTCAGAGGACAAGAAGGTACTTTTGACAATACAACTACAGTAGCAATCCTTGGAGGAGTACAGAATATATTAACACCACCACCGTAAAATGGGTGAAAGAAATGCTTTTACAAAGAACATTAATAGTTTTGATAAATAAACCATTGTACAGATTCTCTGCTTTACGAGGCTGCCCCCGATATTGGTAATCATACTATACATTTTTTTATACAAGAAATAGATATATATATACATATTAAAATTATGTTATTATTATTCTCTTTATTAAATTATATATACATATTAATTACATTTTTAAATATATTACAAAAGAAATAAAAATACATTTAAAAATATAAAAAATAGTAGACCACCGACATCGGGTACAGGTACCAAGACACCAGTGGTTAGGACTGCAAAGATAGGAACCTCCTCACTATACGAGCCGTGTCAAGGAGGACTGCCTTCTGTATCAGACCCTTGATCCAACCGTCCAACGTGAGCCTCTTAAGGTGTTGGTCGAGGCTCTTGGCTATCAATCCGTGAGCAGATACGACTATCGGAACAATTATCACTGAATCGACATTCCACATATCGACAATCTCGTGAGATAAATCCAAATATTTTATTTGTTTTTCTTTTTCAACTTTCACGAGATTCTCGTCATGAGGAACGGCGATATCAACAATAATTGCGCGGCGCTCTAATCGATCTATCACTACAATATCAGGCTTATTAGCAACAATAATCCTGTCTGTGATAATAGATCGATCCCAATACAACGTGGCCCGACCATTCTCGAGAACTGGGTCGGGCACATACCTGTAGTATGGCACCTCTAGATTCACAAGATGGTATTTAAGAGCAAGCTGTTGGTGTACAATCCTGGCTACTTGGTTGTGCCTATGCAAATATTCACCGTTAGCAAGACGAGAACAACCAGAAATGATATGCCTGATTGATTCCCCAGGACGGTGACATGCCCGACAGATGTCAACCGTACCATCTTTCAGGATATATTTCCGATAGTTATTCGTCATGATAACTTCGTCCATAATCGCACAAACAAAACCTTCAGTTTCTCCGAAGAGATCACCATACCGTAGCCAAGTCGTAGATGCTTTAAAGTCTATATCGGACCCGTTTAGGGCCCGATAAAACCGGCCATGGAGCTCTTTGCCCTTCCATACTTCAATACGATCATTAGTACTAAATACTACAGGTTTGCGCCAATTCTCTTTAGCCAGAGCGAGCGGGGTGAATCCGATATCCACTGCAACTACATTGCGATGCATTCCCACATCGGTATGTAGAAAATATTCTCTGAGATTGCATATCTCCCGATTGTGTAGGGTCTTGATATTTAATAATCCGCGACCCCCTAGCTTTCGCGGGATATACAATCTCATAACCGATGAACGTGGGTGGTGCATTCGAAATGCAGTCAGCAATGTACGGACTCTCCTATCAAGGGCATCTAGTTCGGTCTGAGTCCATTTAAGTATACCAAAGGAGTACATCAGAATCGGCATGACCCAACCATTGCAGGCTCGCACCTTGTTGCCCCCCGATAAAAGACTTTTAAGTACTTTTTTGAAACGGCCAAAAAAGCGTTCCTGCAACGTTTGTTTCATGTCAGATTCTGGTATGCCTAACGACTGTGATATACCCAAATACTTGTAAGTTTCAGTGGCAGACAGAGATCTGAGTTTTGTTGAATCGGAAAGCTCTATTCCTTCAGATTCTACTATCTCACCCTTCTTTACATACATGACTGCACACTTGTCTACACCAAATTCCATTTTGATAGAATTACTAAAGTTTTCCGTCACCTTCAGTAACGCTGACAATTGTAATTTGGTGGGGGCCAGTAGTTTCAAATCATCCATATAAAGAAGGTGAGATATAACTTGATCGTCTTTCTGCAACCTATAGCCTAGCCCTAAACCCTCTAATAAAGTGCTAAGAGGGTTCAAAGCCAGGCAAAACCACAAGGGACTCAGACTATCACCTTGAAATATACCCCGCTCGATCTTTATTGGTGCATCAATTACCGTCGTCTGCCGACATCCTGGATAACGAAGCGCTGTTCTCCATTGCCCCATACATGACTTCAAGAAAGTACACAGAGTTGTATCAATTTTATACAACTCCAGCACCCTCAAAAGCCATGTATGTGGAACCGAGTCATAAGCCTTCTTATAGTCTATCCAACATGTCGCCAAACTCTTACGATTACGACGCACCTGTTGGCTAATGGCTCTGTCTATAATAAGGAGGTCTTTAGTGCCACGGCTCCCACTTCTACATCCATTCTGAGAAACTGACATAATCGAATTATTATTAATGTGTAAAGTAATTTTGAGTCTCAGAATAGATGTAAGAAGTTTGTACATGGTTGGTAAACATGTAATAGGTCTAAAATTTTTGGGATCCATGACACTACCAGACTTATAGAGTAAGTGGGTTATACCAGTGGTTAAAAATTGGGGTAATGAACCCGAATTTAAAGCTGCCTGGAATTGAGATGCCAAACACGCATGTGAGCTTCGGAACCACTTAAGCCAAAAGTTGTGCAGTCCGTCTAAACCAGGTGATTTCCAATTCGGTAATGAACGAACTGCACAGCTTACATCATCTTTATCAATTATAACTGGTTCCATAGGTGTTATAGACTCACATGAGCGTCTGACATCCCGCAACCTTCTATATGAGTGACAGGCACCGACCAGATGTTCCGCCAAAAAGTATGTGTGACATTTTCATCTGGCAAATGCCCATGACTCACACATGGATCCGGTTCCTCCCATTTCCGGTACACCCACTTCTCATTTCTTTGGAACATCCGATTCTGATTATACCGATCTATTCGTTTTTTGTACCGTCTTATCCTATTTGCCCATGCATAAATTTTCTGCTTTAGAAAGTCTATGCGCTCTGTGACACATGACATGTACTGTTGAGGACCAATGGTAGTCCCCAAGAATGCCTGTTTCACAAAGCGCATCACTCTCGGCCGCATATTCCCTGATCGAAAACTAATTAGCTTACCAATAAGCACCCTGGTCTCAGCAATACGACGTTCAATTCTACACTGCCAAGCTGGTACAGTTGATTTAGGTCGAGTAGTAGTGACATTTTCAACTATATTAACACCAGCTACTCGACAAACTGCAACAGCCGCACAATACAGAATAGAATGTGTATCACCAAGATCTTCGCTATTGTCTAAATAATCAGGCAATAACGAATCCAGGGCACCCACAAGCGCTAAATTTCGTTTATGAATGGGCAAACGGGACAATCGGGGTCTATTATTCCAATTCACATACCGGTACTCTAGAATCGCATCCTCCAAAGCGCTCCTTATCCTGTCATTGTATTGGGTACTTACAGATATAACTTCACCCTCCACTAATTCATCAACATCATTGGTATGTGATACTAACTGAGGTGTGCTATTAGCTACCAAATCCACAGTGTGTGACGAAGAAGGGATGATCAAGCTATTCCGTATGTCAGAGCGTATCCTCTCAAGTACTGCATCATCCAGCAGATGACAGCGCTGTATAGCTCGTACTTGATCCGACAATCGTTGTGCTGATACGTTGACAGCAGGTTCAAGCTCCTGAAACAAAGAGACTAGTCGAACACGGTACGCAGTAAGGTTTGTTCCCATCTCTGTAGCCCGATAATATGCCCGCATGACATTCTCATTGATAGAATTTGTCCACTTCATGCGGCGCACATTACCACCGGTAGCGGGGACCCTATTCGAGGTCAGTGGTCCTCGGGATCCTAAGCAGATCGGTGGCCGGCCTCTCCCCTGCCGACGTACAGGTGTTGGCGACGTCGGCGGAGAGAAAAACTCATCACTTGAAGTCGAGCTCGACGCCTCAGCCACGGCCGGAGCTTCTGTTGTGGTTTCCGTGGACGGCAAGACGGAGCGGAGCGACGAGTCCGGGGATGTTAATTGTGCTTTCGACCTAGCTCTTGTTATCATTCTACAGTCTTTCTTGGGTGGAAAAATACTTTCATGTATTTTGACATGACGTTAGACGTCATGTCTATATGCATATACTTTATTTATTTTTGGTTTATCTATTTTAAGCATTTTTTATTATATTTTTATATAAAGCATCCATTTTATTGTTCTTTAATTTGTTTAGCTTATTTTACGAAATTGTAAATTGTTGTAAAATCTATTTGTTTCGAAAATATGTAAAAGAAATGTCGACTGTTTTCAGTGTTGCTAGTTATTATTATTATTATGGGGTGGGATACATAATGAAGACGTGTTAGGACGAGTCAGCATATGTGTTCCGGACAGATGCGTGTGGCAGCGCCGCCGGCCGCCGCTGCTGGCTGTCCCGTGCGGGCGCACCAACCTGCAGAGAGAAGCACCGCTGACGCGCGCACTACGTACTCTGAATATAATTGCGGACGAAGTAGATTTATTTTATTGCTCACTGAGTGAATTCACAATAACAGCATTAAGAATTATTTCTTATAATAAATAAGTAGATGGTGTAACACTATTGCATTGGGCTAAGCCTGTAAAAATAGTTGTTTTTAAAGAAAATAAATAAATAAATAAATAAATAAATGCTATGCTCCTCTGTTGTTTAGTCCGTCGATTAGTTAGTTGATCAAAATGAGAACGGTCAGAGTGACTCGGCAGAGTTAGTCTATCTAATTTTCTTCTACAATTTACTGAGAAAATAATTCTAATTCTATTCTTCTTCTCGAATTCTTGTAACATAACGTTAATACACGAACACGTCGTAAATGTAAGATTTGTTTTATTTCTTAATAATGCGGTATTTGCGGTTTTAATAAATACAGATATCTGGATTGCTGCAAGGAACGAACTGTATCTACTTACAACATATGATCCTGTATTTAATGTCATCCTATGCTGTAGCAGAGTTGGCTAATGATGACACTTAAATTAGGATTATCTAGGATCACACACACATAAACCAAAGTATTTCTTATAACTTCTCATGAGTCATCTTTCACGTATCAGGCAAAAAGCTCCGCTCGCCAAGAAAACTTTTAGATGGCAGGATTATATTACTCAACTTAATCGGAATACATCCTTAAATTTTGCCATAAATACATTATATCCTTCGATCTTATAAGTACGATTAGCTCACTTCTACTGTGTGCCTGATGTGGGGTTCTTCTGATGTATAATATACTAGATTATGCCCGCGGCTCCGCCTGCGTATATGTTACCGTGGTAAAAAGTAGCATATGTTTCTCGCTGATTGAGCGTGCCATTGGTAAAAGATATTTTTAAATCGGTTTAGGCGCGAAAGCCTAACAAAAAAGCAATCTTAATTTCACATTTAAACTCGTATAAGTATTGATATATTATTCTAAAGTTTCAAGCTCTGTTCAGTAGGTTTAGTGTAAACAACACTCATTCTTATACCAGCAGTAGAATAGCAAGCGTATCGGTTATGGACTAAATGACATCTTTATGAGGAGATAAACATTACAAAATGGCGGATATGGATGTTTTTGGAAACGCTTACGTTATTGAAAACTTATTTTATCGTGCGTACCGATGGAATAGCGGAAAAAATACACATCAATGAGCCCTGGGGGAATACTTTTTGGAAATAGGAAGTCTTTAGTTTGGAGCTTAGGTATAATCTGTTATTTACGGTGGGAATAGATTGTAAGTATCTCGATTTTGTCCCAGTAGATAGTGTACCTTATTATTGTATTGTCTTTGAAGATTCGTAGCTTGGGGACAAACACGATTTGAGCTGAACCGGACACTGGGAAGTGGTTCTAATTTATCTTCCAAGAACCGTGCCGAACCCACATACAAACAAATATTGCAAGTTAAATAAAAGCTCGTAAAAACAATTTTATCACAGTCTCTCTTTTTTCTGGTATGGATAAAGTTGAATAAATTTAAAAACAAAAAAGCAATAATGTTTTTAGGTAGCCAAGACCCAAAAATAATTAAATTTTTATTCAATTTCTTTAATTATCATCAGTCACCATCGGTCATCGGCGGTGTTTTAGCCATCATTCATTTTCACAACTGATAAAACTGACAGCAAATTTCGATGCTGTATTGGCGGTTTCACAATTTAGTTTTTAGGGTTCGGTAGGCCTAACAGTCTAGTAGTTAGTAATAAAAAGATCTGAAGTTCTAGTTTTGCATGGATGTATATATTTATCACGCCGATGAAGTAAGGTACTGACTGAGTTGAGCTGGCCTGTTGCTCTAGTGGTTAGTGACCCTGACTGCTAAGCCAGAGGTTGTGGGTTCGATTCCCACCCAGGACAAATATTATGTTATGAGAACGATCATTTGGCCTGTGTCTGGGTGTAATTTAGCTAGACATCCATACTTATATTATAAGTTTGAAACTGAGTTGGTTTGTTACACTTTCACGTCTAAATCACTAAGCCGATTTTTAAAATGGTTCCACCGATGGAAAGCTTCATTATCAGCCAGTAACATAGGCTACTCTTTACCACGATATCAGTCATACACGCAGCCGGAGCCGCGGGCAAAAGCTATAATAATATTTCGGATATCTGACACCAACGCCATCTAGTTTCAAACTAAGCAGAGCTTGTGCTATGAAAACTAGATTAACTGATAGAATACTTATATACTTATTATTTTTTGTAAATACATACCTAATGGCATAGTGGTTTGTGTAACGGACTGCTATTCAAAAGGTCACGGGTTCGAATACCGCTCAAGTCAAACGTTCCAAATTCAATTTTTTGTTTTTTTTGTTGTTGTTAGATTGGCACAACTGTTTTACATTTTATGTTTGAGTTGCATCTGTTATTTATATTAAACACGCGTAATTGTGCTGTTTTTAGTTATGTCATATCTAGTGTGTATTGCGAATTTCATAATGGGCAAAAACATCGAACAGAGAGTTTGTCTTAAATTTTGCATCGCCGATAGAATTTCGTGTTCGGAGTCACTGAAAATGTTACAGAAGGCTAACGGTGAATTGACTTTATCAAAAACACGTACTTATGAGAGGTAGAAAGCGTTAAAAAGCGGTCGAGATGTGATGGAAGATTTGCCTCGCTCTGGTAGGCCATCAACGTCTGCAACTGAAGTTAACATCGCAAAAGTGAAGGAAATAGTGACTGAAAATCCTCATTCAACTTTGAGAGGGATAGCCGCCGAACTTTCCGATACGAAACATGTTACCGCTCGGCTAGTCCTAAAAGACCTGAATTTTCTCCAAAAACTCAATCGCATGATAGTCGCTAAGGACATGCTAGAACGAGTCAATTCCGACCCAACATTCATGAAACGCATTGTTACTGGTGACGAGACGTGGGTTTACGAGTTTGACATGCAAACTAGTCAACAAGCTTCTGAGTGGCGCCTTCCAACTGAACCGAAACCGAGAAAGCCACGCCAAAGTCGATCAAAAGTCAAAGTCATGTTGACTGTTTTCTTTGACTATCGCGGTGTTGTGTACTCCAGCCAAAAAAAGCCAGATTTGTGAACGAATTTTTGACCAAACACTCAAAAAATACCATCGAGCAACCACCATATTCACCAGATATGGCTCCAGCCGACTTCTTTCTTTTTCCTAAACTCAAATTACCACTTCGTGGCACCCGTTTTCAATCGGTAGAAGACATAAAGGAGAATTCGCGGCGAGAACTGAACTCAATTCCGGAAGCAGCGTTTAAAAAATGCTTTGATGATATGATTATTCGTTGGCGTAAATGTATCGTTTCTGAAGGAGCATACTTTGAAGGTGATAATATAAAGGATGAATAACAAACATTTTGTGTATTATTGATCTTTTCCCGATACTTTCTTGACAGAGTAGTATGTATTTATATCAGGTGTCTAGTACCCACAGTACAAGCTCTGCTTAGTTTGGGACTAGATGGCGTTGTGTGAATATGAAGAAAAAAAAAAGTAAAATAGAATATAAAAAATAATCTAGGTTACCTTGCAAGTGGGGATGTTTGTTTCTCGTCTATCCCATTTATTATGAAAATCACACACATATCACATAATTTTAATAATTTAGTGTATGCTGTCACTATGATATCTATTTTTTTTTAGGATTAAAAGTATCTATGTGTTATTCAAGAGATCTATATATGTGTGATATTTCACCCAGATCCGTTCAGCCTTTCTAGCGTAATTGGTAACAAAGTAACCACCCAATATTAATGATTGAATGCGCCACCATTTTAAATAATGTTATCACAAATTTATTAAAAACACTATTATTTCAAGACTAAAATCAAGTTAAAAACACAAAAGAAACATAATTTATATGTATATTGATGCATTTATATTAATTAGTCATAAGATTCGTAGTCATCAGATCTTGAACGGCCACCGGGTCTACCGGGTCCTCCACGTCCACCAGGCCCACCAGGCCAACCGGGCCCACCAGGCCCACCAGGCCCACCAGGCCCACCAGGCCCACCGAATCCAGGACCTTGAGCGCCGTATTCAGATTGTTGATTTTGTTCCCAATATGGGATTGTCTTTATATATGCTCCATTTCTTGATTGTTGGCAAGAGTGTCTTCTACACTGCAACGGACAGAAAAAAAAAAATTAATTGATAGGCCTATTGGTCTAGTGTTTAGTGACCCTAACTGCTAGGCCAGAGGTTGTGGATTCGATTCCCATCTAGGTGAAATAACTATATGATAAGCACAATCTTTTTTTAAAATAATACTTTGAATAGAAATATATAAAATTGTTTATCACCAGTCTGGTTACTATAGTACAGGCTCTGCCTAGTTTGGGATAAGACAGCCCTTTGTGGGATGTGTAATGTTATTATTATTATTATTATAAATGAGCTTTTAACGCGCCCTTGACGACCCAAGTACTGACTTCCTGAGGCCCATAGCGTGGTGACTATGAATACAAAAGAATAGACTATAAACTTCCTCAAGAGTCTTACTGTTAAATAAGAGAAGAATTTCAAAATTGAAGGACCAGTTGGTATAGTGGTTGGTGATGCCAACTTCTGTGCAAAAGGTCCTGGGTTCTATTCCAGTCGAGGACATATAACTATGTGATGAGTACAATAATTTGTCCTGTGTTTTAGTGTTATGTATCTATGATGTATGTATTTAGTTAAAAATAGGTATGGTTTTCAGCAGTCAGTAGATGAATTAAGTAAAGTTCTTTTTCTTTTTTTCTTTAAAAAGACATTTCCCGCATTAGGAATATATCCTGTGTCGCGGGGGAAATTACAAACATACATGAATCGGACACAAAGAACACAACAATTTGTGGATCCATAAGTGTTGTCCCATGTGGGGATCGAACCCACAACACCCAGCGTAATAGTAAGCGGCGTGGATACCGCATAAACCACTATAGAGAGAGGGAATCTACCTACATATCAGAGTCTAAAACTCTGATGAGTAGGTAGATCCTATCTCTCTTTTTCTCCTTAAGAAATAATAGAAAAAATTAATGCTTACCGATGCCTCACACGCTTTGCCCCAACACTGTTTTTGTAAAAAAAAACAAAAGTCGTTTTTTAAACAACTTCATACCATATTCTTGTCATGTGTAAAGCAGTTCCGTGTTACATATTATGACATAGAATTAATAATTTACTTTAAAATCACAACTATTATTTTCAAATAAATGTCAATTTCTACAAAAGAGATAGAAAAAAACTCTGTACTTAGTTCTATTTCTTTCAAAATGAATATATAACCTTTTTAATTTTGACGTGTAACATCTTTCGTCTCGCTTTTCACCTTCTGAAGTGTTACAGAAGGGCGGGAAAGTGCGTGCTACTTCATTTAACGGTAGATGTACGTCAGGTGGTAGGCGACATGTCAGATGTAAGGATCATTCATTTCTTTATTCGATACTAACTTTTGTAAGTGGCTCCGTCCGTCCGTCATTGCGGTAAAAGGTAGCCTATGTTACTCGCTGATAATGTAGCTTTCCATTGGTGAGGGAATTTTTAAAATCGGTTTAGTGATTTAGGACTAAGAGCGTAATAAACAAACAAATTCACTTTCACATTTATAACATAAGTAGGGAGGTGTGAAACTTCCATACATATCTTCAAGACGTAATGGCAAATTTAACACTTAGTGACGTTTAAGTTAGCTATGTTCAATTATTTTTTCATGTGGAAACCCCCACGTGACTCACATCACCGTCAAAATCGAACCGACTAACACCACATGGTGTTCCGTCACATGTAAGTCTAGGGCAAGAGACTCGGGCATACCCTTCGATGGAAGTCCCCGAGAGCTTATGTACCTCTAAAGGTATGTAGACATGCTTGATTTTAATTATAGTTTCGTCTCAAAAATCTTAACGAGGTCTATTATAATACAAAGATTGAAAATTGCCGAAGTCAAAGGATTATATTACATACCCTCGCGTGACAGTTCTCTCCATCGCACTGCAGTCACAAAAAAAATAATCGTAAAGTAAATAAGTAACCTGAATAGCTATAAGTTACTAACATATTTAAACAAACAACACAAACTAGTCCACTGCTGGACATAGGCCTCTCCTTAGAAATGAGGTTTTGGCCTATTACACCACGCTAGCCAGATGGGTTGGTATAGGGGTTGTTTCAAGTCTGCCCAATTTGGGTATACCCAGCGTCGCGACAAGACGGCTGTACACGGGGGTTGTCCGGTCAATGGCACTATACGGTGCACCGGTGTGGGCGGCGGCTCTGACCGCCCAGAATAGGGCACGCCTCTGGCGCCCTCAGAGGGTAATGGCGGTCAGAGCCATACTCGGTTACCGCACCGTGTCGACGGACGCGCTGGCTTCGCCGCCGTGGAGGCTCTCCAGCCGGTCATCGCCGAGTGGGCAGGGCGGCAGCACGGGACCCTTACCTTCCGGCTGACGCAGGTGCTTTCCGGGCGGTCTGCCCCGCATGGGCGACGCAGCGCCGGGCCCTCACTGCAGTCATCGGACTGGATCTCTCGCTACCGGCCGTAGTACGCTCCATGGCCGGTAGCGACAGTTGTTTTACCGCGGTCGCAACCTTCTGCGAGGAAGTAATCTCGCAGAAGGAGGCGGCGGAGAAGGCCTGCGAGGACGACCTCCACTCGGACCCGATCCGCCGCCGGCGAACCGGGCGGCGGAGGCGCGCCTATCACCGCCTCATGCCGCCCTGAGTGTGGCCGCGGGTGGACGGGGTGGGTTTCCCCTCCACCCGCATTAGTTTGGCCAGCCGCGAGGGGGCGGCGTCCGCGTGTGCCGGACGCCGCCCCGTCACCCGTCACCCCGCCGCAAACCCCGGTGGGGTGACGGTCCGAGGGGATTTCCACAGGTTAAAAAAAAAAAAAAAAAAAAAGGGTTTGTTTCAAGTTTTCCTTCTCTTTGCAGTGCTGTTGTCCTGCATAGTTTATCTGTTGTATGTTATATTGACAAGGGTTTAAACCAGCTCTGTGCTAAACAAAAGTTAATAGTTACCAGCTATTGCCCGCAACTTCGGTAGCGTTAATATTTCTTATTTGATGTTTTCAAAAATCATTCCTTAGTGGATGCTTACAACATAAAAAGCATCACCTGCCAACATTTCAAGTTTGTAGCCCCAGCTGTTGAGGCCCCAGCCATTCAGTAATCAAGTAGTTTTATATGTCATACCAAAATATACTTTAAAATAAAATAAAAATACTAAATATACGGGCGAAAGTTTTACGTGACAACGACTATGTCTGTCTCTCTCGCTCTTAGGCGGGCTAACCATGCCCGATTGGAAGGGATGCGTGCCTCTCACTCGCTCTCATTGTGAGCGCATAACGTGAGCGGAGCGTAACGCAGTTTCTTGAAGTGTCACCCGGCAAACCAATTTATAAGACGTTGTCACGTCAAAACCACTACTAGGTAAAATTATTTAGAGCTAAATTACAATTCGTGAAAAGGAAAATTGAACTGTTAACATACCTTGGTGGTGCAGAATTCTCCAATACACTGAAAATAAAAATCATCTTCAATTATTTGCTTCCAGTGTTTCGCTACTCACTTATTATGGTAAAAGAACATCTAAGTAGGTACCTAAAGTGTTTAACAAAATAAATTTATCAGAAGAAAATTTTGATTGGATAGATCGCTAATGGAACTAAATAAGAGTTCATTGTAGTAGAATAAACCATACAAATTTAAAATATAAGTAGTGTTAGTATTTAATTCATAATATATTTAAAGTTACATACAAAGGTAATAGTTAACATAAAAACAATATGTTATAGGTTTATATGTATATTACTGTATTAAAAAAAAAACTGATATATGCCTAAGGTGTTTCATTGTTATGTAAAACAGGGCTTCTCGCCTTCAAACGTATTAGGTTTAGCGAGTTTAGAACTAAGTAACACCTAAGTACTGTAATTCAAGTATTAGAATAAATAAAAAAATAAAACTTAACTAATCAATTGGCTTTAACTGTATGTAACAAATACTGTACATACATATGTTTATATGCCGATGATGTTGATGATACATACAGAGAATTTTAGAGTATAATATTTACTATTACAAGTCTCTTGAAGGTCGAAATTTGGGCCAGCTCGACCGGAATGATATCGATTTTTTCTTTGGTTTTCACCGAGTGAGTTAGGTGATTGGAGACCAAAGCTACTTCAGTCACTTACTATCAGACCCGTCTCCTCGTTTACCAAGAAAAGACAATCGATTAAGAAGATATTTGTTTAACAACTGCTTTGCCTTCCTGTAATTGAATAGGTATAGATAATATGACGATGACTGAGGAAGTCGTCACTAAAACCCGATATTGGACGTTAATTTCATGTCCCACTTGGTTCCTAAGGCATTCTCAGTAGAGGAAGATTCGTTCAGCAATTACTCGCTATCGAAATTCGAAGAATCGATGCCGTTGTATAATCGACTTCAGTAAAGCGATAGTGAAGTGTAAATCTTCAAAATAGAATAATTTTGTTAGATTTACAATTTTGTATTGAAAAGAGGTTACCCGAGCCCCCCACTCCAACTCCAAGAACTCTGGGGGGACACACTCAAAAGGCTTTAAATCACTTGTGTGTCTTGAGATGAATGTGTCCATGGGTGGTGCAAGTCATCATGTGAATAGGCTTACCATCAGGTGAATAGCCTGCTCGTTTGCTACAATAAAATAAAACAGTGGCACTCCGGGAGTGCCGACAGAAGTAAAAACTTATGTGCAGAGGTGTTAATTGTTTTTTCCCCATCTTTAACAATGCTCAACGCACCTAAAGAAGTTTTCACTTCAACAGAGATTTCGATAACGGCAACAGTGTTTAATGGTAATTTTAGGCAGGCAGGTTTAATGGTATTTTCTCATAAAATACATTCTTTAGTTTGTTCAAAAATGCTCAAAGCGCTTAAAGAAGTTTTCAGTTCAAAAATAAGTGATTTAGAAACGACGTCAAGAAAAGACAAAATTTCAAGAGACAACTTTCAGCGCATTCTGTAAGGATTTTATTTCATTCAAATTTTGTAGTTTGAATATACGAGTTTTATTAAGTTATAAGTAGCGAAGACGTTTTTAGAGTTCTGTTTCTCAAAGGGATATTATCAGGAAACCTGTTAGAATCACTTCGTTATCCGTCTGCATGTCTGTTTGAGTGATAAGACTATTTTTCTCACGAATACGTTAATAATATGAAATTGACAATTAAGGTATGTATTGACTTGTTGGTCTAGTGATTAGAGACTCTGACTGCTAAGTTCGTGGGTTTAATTCCCACCCAGAACAATTAATATTGTGATAAGTCCGATTATATGTTCTATGTCTGGTTGTAATTTGTCTACAATATGTATGTATTTAAAACTATATAAGTATGTTTATCAGCAGTCACACACATACACACACGCGGACACACACGCACATACACACACAGGAACACATGCCTAGCCACATAACACACACACACCACTTTCAATATGTAGTAAGTAATTTAAGTTTCTTAAGTAAATAGATTCAACTGCATATTATGTATCTTAAGACACAACTCCAACAGAAGTAATACGAGTATAAGATGAATCTGTAAGGCTGACCACTGTATCTTAAGATATAGGTAATTCACATAGTTTAAGAGGCAGAGTTCCACATCTCAAATACAAAATTTGTAAATTCTCATCAACTGTGTATTTAAATATGAAAATCTTTGCGTAAATAAAGTATTATTATTACCGTAGTACAGGCTTTGCCAAGTTTGCGATCAGACTGCGGTGTGTGAGATGGTGAGATGTATGAAATTATTATATACTATTTATCAAACTTTTGAAGCACAGATTTTAGGTAAAAGAAAATTTTGAAGATAATTACCATTGTCACACATCCGGCTCCTTTGCACTAGAATAAACAATATTATTATCATAGAGGCAAGTTGAAATATTGAACTGTTAAAATTTTATGAAAAACGTTTCTTACGAAAGCATTGCAGGATACGCCAATACACTGAAAAGTGGAAATACGCTTATCAAGTTGCTTATACGAGTACTTCTTTCAATCCTTAAGATAATTATAACTATTATCCATACTAATCCACACTAATATTATAAATGCGAAAGTGTGTCTGCATATCTGTTACCTCTTCACGCTTAAACCGTTGAGCCGATTAAGATGAAATTTTTATAGAGATAGTTTGAGTCCCGGGAAAGGACATAGAATAGTTTTTATCCCGGAAATCATCTTTAAAGGAAGTGAAAAGGTCGGTGGAAGTTTGTATGGACAATCAATAACCGCTGAACGGATTTCGATGAAATTTGGCATGGAGATAATTTAATTCTTGAGAAAGTACATTGGCTACTTTTTACAGGGCGGAACTTAGGGGAAAAGCTAGTTTTATTATAGATAAAGTAGTCATAGCTATACATATTATGTGTAAGTTTTGAGCCATCTCCTTTTCTTTAGACCTTGGATGTAAGTATACTAGAATATTCTGTTAGGGCGCTATTCTTACCCCTGAACCACAAGAATCGCCTGAGCACTGTAACAAAGTCACAAAATACATTATTTGCACAATAATCGACTATGTTTTGCAGGTCAGCTATATTAAAACAAATTGTAATATTAAACAATAATATGTTAAATCAAATCTATGTTAATATTATCATCATGAATTTCAGAACTACTGTTCTTTTAGTTACGATTTACCTTCTGTTTTCAGGCTTGCATATCTCTTATTTTTATTTGTCTAGTCTTGTGATATGAGAATCCTTGCAGACCCTTATAAGGTGAGGGCAAAGCTCTTGTGTCTCTTAAAATCAGGTGACCCGTCTGCCCCCTTATACAGTAAAAATAATAATTTTGTAAACTTACCGTACTGTCGCAATTCATGGTTCGGCACTGAAATGAATATTAGATAAGGATTATAACCGATTCTTAACAAGCCATATAGGGCTGATTAATTAATCAAAGCAGAGTTTAAACCGCAGGGGCTACAAACTTGAACTTTTGGCAGTTGATGCTTTTTACGTTTCACTCCCAAGGGGATAAATTAAGGGATGAACGGTTGTATGGAAATACCTGATTTTCAAAGTTAGAAATATGAAATAATTAAGCGAGTGAAAAAGCGGGCAATAGTTGTTTCTTTATAATTTGAATGTTTGCCCACATTCAAACCAGATACCACGTGTATTCAACGAACTTCAGATAAAAGCGGCAGAATGGCAAAGCGCAAAAATAAGAACCAACCGACTCCAATTGACCTAATTATACCACTACAAACTTAATTTATTTGGTATAACTTTTACCATTATTTGAATGAGTCACAAAGTTTTGTTCTGCATTCAAGTGTATATTGTGTTTATCAGTTTGATATTTTTTAGGGACAAGTCTGGGCAAACTCTCTTAAAGTTTGCTTATCATCATAAACATCCTTATTATACCATAGGATACCATTCGTAATTATTATACATAAATAATACCTAGACACAGAACAATTGATCGTGCCAAGGAACATAACACTATAAATATATATTTTTTCTATTTTTTTACACATCTTACATATGGCCATCTGATTCCAAACTAGGCAGAGCCTGTGCTATGGTAACCAGACTGCTGATAAACATACTTATATATTTATAAATACCTACATATCATAGATAAATTACACCCAGACACAGAATAAATCATCGTGCTCAACACACAATTATTTATCCTGAGTGGGTATCGAACCCACGACCTCCGGCTTAGCAGTCATTGACCACAAGACCAACAGGCCTGTCAATTTAAATCGTTAATCTATAAATGTATATTTATATACATACAGGTAGTATATATTAACATACATACTCTAGATTGACAGCCATCTCCAGTGCACTGGAAATAATACATCTTATTACTAGTTATTACACTAAAGAAAAACCTTTTAAAGGCTATCCGAATTAAAAACTTCCAAAAATCATAAATGCGCCCTGTATTTACTAAAGAATTCAGCTATTCACCTATTGGCCCCACCATCATTATCAACTCAATGATGATAAGTTATGGTATTATCATCCGAATCTCTCTAGTTGCCGGTGTCATGGAGGCGGTAGTCACTTACCAACTTGTTTATCCGTCTGCTCGTCGCCCCCCCCCCCCCCAATACCTTAAAATAGGGTATAGAAAATAGGTAAGGTAAGAAAATAGGGCAAATAGCAGTCGGCTTAAAATTACTCCACTTACGGCTTTAACCGAAGCCCCTTTAACGTTCAGAGTGACGGCTTCAACTGCGAGCCAATCCATTTCGTTAGTTCTATTCACAGCGACATTCCTCAAGACGGTCTGTATGGTTTCATAATTAGGATACGGTGTTGCCTGAACTGCTGCCGCTTGAGTTGTTGTCTCTTCTGCCTTAAGAATAAGAAAAATTTGTTAGGCGAATTATCAGTTGCGAAAGTCTCATCATCATCACCATCATCAACAGCCTTTACTAGGCCACTGCTGGGCATAAGCCTCTCCTTAGAAAGGAGTTTTTGGCCTACTAAACCATGCTGGACAGACGGGTTGGTATAGGGTTTTTTTTTTCAAGTTTTCCTTCTCTTTGCAGTGCTGTTGTCCTGCGTAGTTTACTCCTTTAGTCGGCTCTTAAGACACCCACGGGATGAATGTATTTGCAAAAGTCTCACCTTAAAGATAACATTTTTACTATAATTACTAAAACGAAATTACTATAATTCCCGGTAACCCCTCCAGCTAAGCTAAATTGCTTGTGTTAAGAGTGGGTTCACATCGGTAGTGTACTGGAATCAAATTAATTATCGGTTCACCAGTCAGAGTTTTAGTACTTATTGGCATTTGCGATTATTATTAATTTCATAATTGTGTGATGAGCATTTATTCTGTATCTGCGTGGTCTTCTCCTAAAATGTACGTATTTAGAAATAGTATCAGCAGTCTGGTTAAAATAGGACAGGCTCTGTATAATTTAGGATCAGCCGGCCGTGTATGAGGTTTATTGAGGTTATTACTCTCCCAATTGTGCTTTTCATCACAATGCATAATATTGCAAAGGGCTCTGCCTGATTGTTCTTATGGCAGATCTCCTTATTGAAGCCAGCACACAACAGGAAAATGAAAACAGGATAAAGGAAAAAGAAAAATGATGGCAAAAAAACAAAAAATAATGTCATTTACCATTGGGCCCGCTCTTAATGGATTGTGGTCAGCTACTGGCACGTATATGGCACCCTGCAACATATCAAATAACTCTATTGTATTTGTCAAAAAAATCATAGTAATATTATAAATGCGAAAGTGTGTCTGTCTGTCTTTCTGACTGTCTCTTTGTTTGTTACCTTTTTATGCTTAAAACACTAAACCGATTTAGATGAAATTTGGTATAAAGATCTTACGAGTCCCGGGAAAGGACATAGGGTAGTTTTTATCCCAGAAATCATCCTTTAAGGCCGTGAAAGTGGGGTAGACGTTTATTTGCGGAATCAATAACCGTTGAATGGATTCACATAAAATTTCTTAAGAACATACTTTGAGTCTTGAGGAAAGACATAGGCCACCTTTTACGGCCAATAGCTAGTCATTAATATTATTTTGCGGGCAATAGGTAGTCATTAATATTTTGATATTTCATTGTTTTTTAATCGTATAAGGGAGCAAACGAGCAGACGTGTCACCTGATGGTAAGTAACAACCACCTTCCATGGACACCCGCTACTCAAGGGTCACAATTATGTTGCCGCCCTTCGAGTAGCCCCCTTCGAGAATTACTCCTCCGGTAACCTCTGTCACTCGGTGAAAGGCAACACTGCTTGACTCTGGTTTTTTGTGAGGCCGTAGTATCTCTCTCGGTATGGTATCACGAGCGGATAAGCCGATTCCTTTGAGAAAAGATGGCTCTCCCGCGATTCTTTATTGAAGGTAACATTTATTTACACGGATTTAGACTGCATGGATGGCGTAACCGCTTAAACCACTTAAGCGGTTACCTATTGCCCTGGGTGTTGTGGGTTGGATCCCATCCATCCTTTACGGAAATGGGGCAGTATAAATAGGTTTCTACTTTGTCTAAAGTTTCTCTTAGAAATGAAGTGGATCTATATAGTATGTTGAACAAGTGTTTATTGTAATATTATAATTTACATTAATTAGGGATGATATTGTGTTATCCGTGTGGTGACGGATTAAGAATACGGAATGTCACCGACCCTATTCATCCCGTGGGTGTCGTAAGAGCCGACCAAGGGAGCAAAGTACAAGACAACAGCACTACAAAGGGAAGAAAAACTTGAAACAAACCCTATACCACCAGGCCAGCGTGGTATAGTAGGCCAAAACCTCCTTTCTCTAAAACCTCTAAGGAGAGGCTTATGTCCAGCAGTGGACTATTATAGGCTATTGATGATGATGATGATGAGGGATGTTGTAATGAAATGTTGTACAAACATTTCATATAAAATACAGATGTAGTAGTTCTGGAGATAACTTTCCCCCCAACGAAAGTTACAAACCATTCGCATATTACTTCAAAATATTGCTGACGGGCACAGTAACAGTACATAATGTAAGTCGCCCAAAGAATTCCTTGGATACTTTTTTCGACGCTTTCATGGCTTGACCGTTTATGTAGACATATTAATTATCGAATAGGTTAATTATACATCATTTGAAGTGAGACCCACAGAAAATTAGTCTTTGGTTGTTTTTCACAGATGAATTGCATTAAGGTTGCTATTACTTTAAATAATATAAATTATTAAACACTTCCAACTGATATTATGTGTGTTTATTACGCATTCAGTTATTAATAACTGAACCAATCTTGGTAAAACTTTGCATACACGTAATCAGTACAGAAAAGCATTTTTGACATTTTTCACCCAGAAAAGTTGTTCCTAAAGAATACTTTCGCTGACAAAATACATATATATTAAAGCTATACAGGATTTAACAAGATTATACAAATAATGTTTTCCATACCTTCACCGTATACTGCCGATTTCTCATATTTGATGGATCCTAAAATATATATAAAATACTATACATAATGTCGCAAGTACATGAAAAAATCCAACTCTTGTCTAGGAATAGCAAGTTGTGAATATTAATTCACAACTTGTCAATTCGGCTATAAAATAGGGTATCCCGTAGTATAACTAATATTATAATGACACTGTGTGTCTGTCTGTCTGTCTGAACAAGAAACAGCTGAACCGATTTAGATGAAATTTAGTATTATGAAGTTTGAGTTTATTTATTTGTTTATTTATGAGACCCAATGCAACTATTGTTCAGGTTTGTACCTAATACAATAGTGTAGCCATTCGTTGTTAAAAATAATATATAGTAATAATAGGTCTTTACCTATGAAATTGCCGTTTTGTATGCAATAAGTGAAAGTACTTATTTTTTCAAACTTTTTTATTTCTGTTATTCGAAGTAATCACCCATGCAATCGACGCATCTTTGCCAACGCATTGGCAGTTTATTGATGCCCTTCTTGTAAAAATCAGCTGGACGGGAGGCAACAAACTCTTCAAAGGCATTTTGTACTGCCTCTCGGGAATTGAATTTTTTACCCACTAAAAAGTTGTCTAAATTTTGTAAAAACTAATAGTCGGTAGGTGCAAGGTCTGGTGAGTATGGCGGATGAGGGAGAGCTTTCAACCCCAGCTCTTGCAGCTTGGAGACTGTCTGTTGCGCAGTATGGGGTCGCGCATTGTCGTGAAGGAGCAGTGGGGACGACCGATTGACCACCAAACAGTGACCATCACCTTTTTAGGGGTCATTTTTGGTTTAGGGCATTGCTTTGGTGCTGAACCAGGGTCTAACCAACTTGCTGAGCGCTTTCGATTGTCGAACAGAATCCATTTTTCGTTACAAAATTCCTTCATTTCTTTGCTCAACAGGAGCAGCGCAAGGCAGGTCTCGACGCATACGTTGCGCTGGCGATCGTTAAGGTCGTGGGGCACCCATCTATCAAGCTTTTTTACCTTGCCAATTTGTCGCAAATGGATCAATATTGTTCTGATGCTTACATTAAAAGCTGCCGCTAGCTCAGCTGTAGATTGAGTTTCGTCAGCTTCCACAATCGCCTTTAATTCATTATTGTTTACCAAAGTCTCCGGATGACCACGAGCTTCATTTTTCAAGTCAAAATTTCCAGAACGGAATCGGGAAAACCAATAACGGGTTGTGCGTTCGTTGGTACATTTCTCTCCGTAAACGTTTTTGATGTTACGTGCCGTTTGTGTCGCGTTGGTGCCACGACGGAACTCATATTCCATAATTACACGATTTTTTAAAGTATCCATTATGACGAAAAATGGTCAAATGTAATGAAAATACAACGCTAATCAAAAAACAAAAGACTGAGTTTGTAAATAGAATGTCATGGTTTTAAAACAAAATTAATTTGAATTTAGAATACAGAGCTATTACAAACTTTTTTTTATTATAAATGACCAGTACTGAAGAAAGGCAATTTCATAGGTAAAGACCTAATATGTAATACTTATTATATTAACAATTGTAACAAGTTAGATGGTTTGAGTCCCGGGAAAGGACATAGGATAGTTTTTATCCCAGAAATCATCCTTTAAGTTGGTGAAAATGGGGGTGAAAGTTTGTATGGGGAATCAATAGCTGCTGTAGCGATTTAGATAGTTTTAGTTGTAGGGAATGACATATTTTTACAGCTATAATCGACATAGACGCTGGCGGAGCAGCGGGCAAAATGTAAAATAAATAAAAATAAGACTATTTGATAGCTAGCGCGTCAGTTGCAAAAGGCTGTTCCGATTGGGCCAATTCTCTTTCTCCAGGTTAGCTAATTTAAGGGAATAAGAAGGAGATGGACAGCTGATAGTCAGTGTCTACCACTATCCATGGATAGCTGCAAATCATGGAAGCATAAGTGCGTTGATAACCTTTGAAGTGGGATGATGCCTCTTTTTTAAGCTTTGAAGGTCGTATTGGTCCGAAAATTGGAGATAATTTGTTCCACTGATTAGTTGTGCGAGGCAAAAAGTTTCTTGAAAAGCGGACAGCTATATAATATTGCTTACTCCTCTAATTTACTTCTGATTAATTTCGTTGCGGGTTCCAAGACAGATTAACATTTCATGGGACTTCTCAAGTGTCATAACTCAGTGTGTACGTGGGTCATGAATGCACCGTTTAATGATGACTGAAAGCAGCGGCCGGTATAAGCCTAAACAATTCTTTGGAGCACTCCACATAACAAAAACGATGGAGAATGAGGTGGACTTGCAGTTTCAATTCTTCATCATTTTCCATCGTTTGAGTTATGGGGATATTATATGGAGAATATTGCGGTGTAGTACACTGTTCACGTGACATATAAGATACTAAATGAAAAACTAATTATATTATTATTCTATGTTATTTTACCGTTACTTTAGCTACACCGTCCACAGTTTCATGCTGGAAAATATTTAATTAGTTATTAGTACTGAGGATGGTATACCACCTATAATATAATAGCAGAAGAATTCCTATAACTAAAGAAAAATATAATCAAACACAAATCAGCTATTTATAATTTTGAACACATCCTCGAGATACTAAACGAATTATTGTAGGTAAATAAAGTATAATTGAGCGATAAATACTTACTGAATTAAATTTCACCCACTTTATAGGCGCTCCAAAATCATCCTAAAATATATATTCAATAAAAATATTTTTAATTATCGTTAATGAGAAAAATTTGATTGTATAGCTCCTCATCCCACAGGGTATGTAATTATAATTCAGATATATAAAAAAAGGTTATTTACATACTCTTTTATTAAACAAATAAGGTTTATTTATCAGGTAGGCAGTATAGGTACAACATTGGCTGGATAGGGAGGAACGACTGTCACGATTCACTCGTCATTCACCCGTCGTCATTCACCCGTCCGATTGACTCAGATGCTCACCGGGCACTGTTGCTTCGAGGAGTATCTGAATGGAAACAGACGGGAGGTCACGGCGCAATGCCACCACTGTGGGCCCTACAGGGACTCCGCTCTGCACACGCTGGAAGACTGCCCTGCATGGGAGTCCGAGCGTCGAGTCCTGGTCGGACAGATTGGATGAATCTTGTCATCACCAGCATTAATCGCGGCAATTCTGGCGTGTGGCGAGGGATGGGCAGCCGCAGTCTCCTTCTGCGAGGACGTTATGCTCCAGAAGGAGGCCGCAGAGCGGGATCGGTAGAGGGCTGATCCCGCTCGAAGGAGTTGTCTAAGATCCGACTGCAGAATTAGTGTACTCATCGAATGTTTGCTAAAAATCAAATTTTTAGGCATATTTATGATTAGAAAAATATATATCTACCAAGGTGCCAATAAAAATGTGGCCGCTACTATTTTTAATTAAATTATTGCAAATTGATTTTTCGGAAAAAATTTCATTCGCTGGTTTTTTAAATAAAATATCGTCCACTTTACGGCAATATACATGGAAACTGTGGAAAATCACCGTTGCCGTTGCGCACTTGGCCGCACCTCTTCGCAGCCAGGTGTAAACAGGTATGATTTTGATACGTTTATACGTTCATAACGTACATTTATTGTTTATATATCAAATTAAAGCTAATTTTTTTCTGCTTATTATGATATACGGTTACTTAATTAAATTTGCCCGCAAATAAGGGTTACTGCATATTAAAGATGGTAAATATTTAAGATAGAGTGAAAGAGAGCTAGCGCGTAACATCATTAGTCAGACGAGGATAGTGACTGCCAGCTGGACGACACTTTAAAGCCGTTGCGCATGCGTCGAATGCTAGTGTTCTCAACCACCGGTTCAAACAGCAGTAGGGACTACTTAATAAATACTCCAAAAGAAATATTTTGTTTTTTTCAAAATGACAACTATAAAAATTACGACAAAAAATTATTATTGGTGAAAAATGAAACTAAGGTTCCTTATGTAAAAGTAAATTTTTTTGTGCAAGTACTGTTTGAAAAAATATGATGTTTTATTCAAATATTCAACACATGATTACATATTAATTAAACATTTAAGGAAATTAAAAATTAAAAAAATGTATTTTATAATTCCGTGACTCTTATTTAAAAATCTGAATCATCGGAGCTTTCACTTACACCATTATCGCTGCTATCACTTTCATCGCTATTACAAATATCAGAATCGTCGTCATTATCGGAAGATTTGTTCTTCGAGTCACATAGCACACTCTCAACTTGCGCTGGAGTTGAGTCTCCCTGGAACCATGTTGGTTTTAGAAAACCATCTAACAGCAGCCAACCATTATTTTCTGCGCTGAACTTGATGCAATCTGACTCAGTGGCATTTAACCACATCGAATTAACAAAGATTGTCCGCAATAATTTCTGTTTCAACGATTTCCAGCACGGTGGAATGTGCGTTGAGTCGAAACCTTGAACTCTTTTCATAAATTTTCACCTTCATGAAATTCTTTAAGTAGAGTTGAATTTTCTACCTTCAGGTTGATTAAGTTATTTAAATACATAGCAGCCCATTTGGCATAATTCGGTTGATTAAATGCAAAAAAGTAACCACACATTTCGAAGATAGAATCCAAGTAGAGCTCAAAATTACTGCAACGAATACTTCTAGAAAATCGAAGAAATATGTTGATAAGTTCAGTATACTGTAAGTAATATTGAGCTGTCTTTCCATGACCGCCCTGAAGTGTTGTTTCGCGGAACTGTTTATAACCCTCCAGTATTTTACGCAATGAATCAGGTAAAACAATGCTCTCATTGACTCCACGTGAAGTATTCATTGCTGCGTTTAAGTCTTCGTTTAATGTTTCAACATCGTCCGCGCCAATTTCAGATAAATATTTCTCAAAATGAAGAATCTGTAAAGCACCAGAAGCCAAGGGATGTAGCCGCTTACATCGATTAAAATGTTTACCGTCCAACAAACTGTTCATTGAACCTCCTGCTAGTGCCTCAGCTTCAACTAAAATCTCTATTAATCCACAGGAGTCAATATACTTTCCAATTACTTTAAAGAAAGCCATTTGGGTATGGAATGCACCTAAATTAATGAATATATCGTCAAATTCTGGCTTTTTAGTATGTTGGATCTGCATAGCTAATCTGGCTATTGCTAAATCGTAAGTAGCTATGATCTGTTGTTGATTACAATTCTTAGCAACTTCTTTTGCAATATTAAGAGTTTCCTGAACAACAGCTAGCGACGTAGGAGATTCATTTATTGGTGATAAGTACTCGACTGTCTGAATTTTACTCTCATCAATGCCAATTTTGCAGTTATAACCTAACCACATGGGTACCGAATTAATTTGAGATAATGACATACTCCAAATCAAATCCTTATCAATTGCAATTAATTTTTCTGGGTGACACGCATCGATTATTTCAGTAATTGTTTGAAAAGGAAGAAACGTCATACTTGTAAAAGGTGTCTTGATAAAGGGACGAATTTCCTTCGGAGGTGCTTCAAAACGCCGTCTCTTACGAGCTCTTGCAAGGGACTCATCCGTGTGACCTTCATGGAAATATGCGCCGAGGGATTCTGAATCAGAAGTATCCGAATTGTCCAAATTATTAGGGTCATCATTTTCACTGCGAAACTGATAAATGATACCGACTGTATCGTGCAGAGTATCTTTTCCAGTGGGTGTATCGACGAAACGGTCAAAATTATCGAAAGCTACGTGCGTGCTTAGCCCATCAACTCGGCTAATACCAGCCGGTATTACATTGTTTTCTTTTTGGGAACTATACGTCATCTCAGTTTCAATTTCTTCAGCTAAATTATACCCTATTGTATGTCCATATCTATTTAATATCGTTAGAACTTTTCGTGAACTTGTCATTGATTTCATTGATAACCCGAGCGTAAGATGTTTTGACGGTTTGACTCTACCTTTCGATACAATATAAATCAGATCACTACACAGAGACTTAATTTTCACTAAGTCGTCACTTGAATTTTTACGACGAGTATCTGGTCCTTGAACTAAGTCGCACACGAAATTAAAAAGTTGTTCTGGAATATTACACTCTCCGAGAATAATATCTTCATCTGGCAGCTTCGTACTTCCTACAGATGTTATACAGTTTCGCAATTCGTAAGCGACATCTCTGCATCGATTCTTCTCATTTGATTCTAACTTAGCTATTTCACTAACTAATCGTGACGTGTTCATGTCATACTGATAGACAATTTTCCTTTTTGGTGTCCCCATGGATGACTCTACAGTAATTCGATCGCCAAAAGCTTTTATAATTTTATTTTCTAAGTTTTCAGCACGATATTCCTGTAAATCTTCAGCGCGTACTTGACCTTCAGCAAATTCCAACAGCAATGATTTATACTGAAATAACAAATCAGTAAGATACATAACGCGATTTTTCTCAATAATTTCCGCCTTTATTATTTCCGAAATTGCATTGAATGCTAACTGGTGAAATTGGCGATTTTTGTGCCAATATCCTGGCTCTGGATGTTCCTCATATTTTCGTTTCAGTGAAATCTGATACGATGACAAACAAGTCGAATGATAAGCAATAGATTGAGGGCTTTCTAGTTTCGCTAATAGTTTTGAGTCATTCGATTTCCCGGCCATTGATTTTATTGTTTCAACCGTTGCTTCTGATCGCGGGAATGTTACATAAGTTCGTCTCTTACCAACTTTTTTCTCAACATGATCACAAAAAAGGCAGGCTGACTTTTTATTTATAATTGTTGATGAATTAGCTTGCTGGGATATTGTACCAGCAGATGACAAATTTTGAATACACTGAGAATGATCATCCTCCTGCGCAGATGTACTAGGCTGCTCGTTTAAAGCAGTCGTACTAAGCTGTTCGTCTACTGAAAGTGTAGTCGGTTGATCGTTTAATGTAGCCCTTGATTCTTCCTGCAAAGTAAATGTATGCGTTGAAAGACAATTTTTATTAAAAGCTTGGTTCTCGAAATGTTTTTTTGAAATCTGATTAATATTATTACTGCTGTATATACTTACTAGATCACAGTTTACAGCAGGAATAGTTTGTTCATGAAGACCTGAAGGGAGGCTCGGGATCTGTAAATTATAAGAAATACGGAGGTACAGTTACATATTCCATTGTCATTCAATAACAATGTTTTCATTGTATTTGATATAATTAAACGAAAATATCAAGTCGATCTAAAAGAATATAAATATGTAAAATTTTTTTTATTTTGCTATTATTGGCAATTATATATTTTTTTCGAAAAGAAATAACGCATTGTTAACAAAGAAAGTCGGTAATAGTATTTATTTCTCCACATTATATTGCTGAATGATTTTATAGTTTGTTTGAAAGAAGGTTCAAAAAGATCCGACTACCTGAAAAATTCTACCTGTGTGAGAAATGTAATATCTTAGGAATTCGTAGAGGGTACTGTGTTACTACGTTTTCCTATGAAAATAAGAAATTAAAAAAAAAACAATTAACAAAAAACCTCAAAGTTAGCACTGTATTTTTTATATCGTAACTATAACCTATATTATTCTTAAGTTCAATTGAAATTTTACTTACAGCTTGTGTTTTGCAAAAATCTTCGAATTCTTCTTTATCTTTTTGCTTCAGAACTGTAATTTTTTTTAGACACTCTGAATGATATCCAAAATCATCAGTAGATTCAACTGTCAATAAAATGTCATGATATTTATATTTTTTCTTACGACGAAACAATAACATTAGTAAACACTTTTTGAATGATGTATTATTAAAGTCAAGTACATTGAATTTTTTGTCACACAGAAAACACGCCTTCATCTTTATCGATTTTATTTTATGTTAATTAATTTGATAATTTTTAGATGCACAAAATTAAACAACAATAGATATAACGTTTTGTATTACGAACTCCAAAACAGCGTGGTTTTTATGTTAGAATGAAATGTTCGCAGCTGTTCAGTTGAGAACACTAGCATTCGACGCATGCGCAACGGCTTTAAAGTGTCGTCCAGCTGGCAGTCACTATCCTCGTCTGACTAATGATGTTACGCGCTAGCTCTCTTTCACTCTATCTTAAATATTTACCATCTTTAATATGCAGTAACCCTTATTTGCGGGCAAATTTAATTAAGTAACCGTATATCATAATAAGCAGAAAAAAATTAGCTTTAATTTGATATATAAACAATAAATGTACGTTATGAACGTATAAACGTATCAAAATCATACCTGTTTACACCTGGCTGCGAAGAGGTGCGGCCAAGTGCGCAACGGCAACGGTGATTTTCCACAGTTTCCATGTATATTGCCGTAAAGTGGACGATATTTTATTTAAAAAACCAGCGAATGAAATTTTTTCCGAAAAATCAATTTGCAATAATTTAATTAAAAATAGTAGCGGCCACATTTTTATTGGCACCTTGGTAGATATATATTTTTCTAATCATAAATATGCCTAAAAATTTGATTTTTAGCAAACATTCGATGAGTACACTAATTCTGCAGTCGGATCTCAGTGTCGTCCCATGTGGGGTTTGAACACAACACTCGGCTTAGTAGGAAGCGACGTGGCGACCGATTAAACCACTATGCAGTCAATTATTAATCCCTAGTAAACATTTACTTGACGAGTGATACAGGAGAGTGGCAGAATAAATTATTAGGGATAAGGGTAAGAACATGATGAAATAGACGTTGGTGATACTAATAACTACAATTAATATTAATAATAATTGTAACTAAAATTTTATTACGCATACGCTTATGCCTGGTTTTGTTACGGCGTTACATCATGGGGTAACAGCACAAATATCCAACACTCTTCACACTTAAAAAAAACTAATTAGAATTCTGGTCAATATAGAGGACACCGATAGCTGTAAACCATACTTTAGAGAACACAACATTTTAACACTGCCATCAATTTATATAGGTACTGGCAATATGTAAATTCGTACGAAGAAATCAACATCTGTTTACAAAAAACTACACACTACGCCATAGGACTAGACTAAACCTTTCCTCATCCCGACTCCAAATTCATTTCAATAGCACTCAAGTAATATCTATCAAAATTTACAATAAATTACCCGAAGAAATTAGAAGTGAAACCATATTAAATATATATATAAATAAATTAAAACAATTACTACTACAAAAATGCTATTACAGCATCAATGAATACCTGAGCAATCAATAAATTAAGCATGTACATAAAAAACTGAAGTATAATTATTATTGTTAGTTAGATCTCTCCCTCTCTCATCTATTGCTGAGCCCGACAGGGTCCATGATGTTCTACTGCGCCGAGTGTTGTGGGTTCAAACCCCACATGGGACGACACTTTGTGTGACCCACAAATTGTTGTTCTGAGTCTGGGTGTTCTTTGTGTCTGTTTCATGTATGTTTGTAAAGTCCTTCGCGACACAGGATATATTCCTAACGCGGGTGTTGTCTTTAAAAAAAAAAAATAGTCGTATCGAATAACTTATCTACAAAACAGAGCAAGTCAACAGATCTCATTGGTAGTGACGTGACAATCGTTCCCTTTATTTATTGTTACCACAAAAAACATTTCTGAGAGCCCTTCGAACACAATCAGCTCTGATGTTATAATATTACTTGATTTATATTCCCTCAGATTATTCTAACTTTTTGTCTTTCTCTCAAACTTTGTTATTTCAAGGCAAAGTTGGGACAAACGGTGTCACTTTTATTATGAACCTTATGTATTTTGAGATAAAGTATCATTTGGATTATATGTTGATCACTTTTATACATGAAGTGATAGATGACCACGATTTTTTCCAGGTACTAAGTCACTATTTCAGTATAATGAAATTTAATAGTAAGCTTTTTGTTAAAAGCAATAAGGTAGAAAATAGAATGCAACTTGTTTTATTCTTGAGTTACGGTTTTTTTTTGTATTGTGCTCAATATATTACAAATGCTTTACTCATTATAGCACTATGGGAATAATAAACTAAGAATAATCGATACATCCAATCTGCTCAATAAATCAATGGTAGTAGAGTTGAAAATGACTTTTTATTTGTGAGCTAGTAGTTTGATATTAACTAAAAGACACGTTTTAATGGCAAGCCGAAATAAAAAGTTAAAAATTACTTATATACCTACATCTATAAAGTATTTTAAGTCATACTCTGTAAATATAGAATCCAGAATTGGACTTAAACACTTTTGCACTCGCTACTCTGCCTAAGGAACAATTTCTATATAAACCTATATTTAAAATAAAATAAATAAAGTAAGCCTATAAAGGCTTACTTTATTTATTTTTAACATAAAGTAAAAGTAATAATACTGTTACTCTTTACAACGTTATTTTTAAATGATATACTATTTACATTAATATTATACTTGTTACACAGTTATGGTCTTTATAGTATATCGGTCATCGCTTTAAGTGTAGCAGCTTGTTTCTCGACAAAGCCCTCCTCCAAGGACTTCCATGCAGTTCGATCCCTAGCTATTCGTGTCCACTTAGCGCCCGCCATTTGTCTCAAGTCGTCTCCCAACGTTTACACTGTCTCCCTTTATTTCTTTTGTCGCTCCTAAACCTATATATAATGTATATATTATACATAGAACTTTAGTTTTATACTTACAAGTCGGGGTAAAGCTTGTAACTGTGATTTTAAGTCCAAAGGCTGGAAAAAAATATAGCAAGCTACCTATTAGGTTATTTGTTATGTAGTAAACTATTTAGCAAAGAAATTCTCAAGGACGATCCTACAGGCAGAGATCCTTTTAATTGAATGAGAGTCCTTTTAATTCTTAAAAGCTTGTAATAAGTAGTTGCTAATTAAGTGAAATAAGGGCCCAAGTACAATTGACGTGTACTTACCGGTTTCGTTGTATAGATCTGTATTTGCAAAATAAATAAATAAATGAAGGCTTTTTTTTAAATAAGTAACAAATTAAAAAAGCAAAATATTCCATGTCACTACAATTCTTTTAGTTTTATAAAAAACTAAAAAACACGCTTTCTATAGAAAACCAAACTAAAAAATAGAAAATAAATTAAAAAAAAAAGCGTTGGGTGCCTTTTCTCAATAGTAAAAAGCACCCCACGCTTTTTTTCAAATTTTTTTTTTTATTTTATGTCAATTACCCCATAACTGTTCGTGGGAGACGACTGGTCACCAATAATCTGGGATAATTTGAGACCAATATTGATTATACACACTACGCAGTATGGTCATGTAATATAAAGTTACTTACATGAGAAATGTTCCCCTGTCTGTATTTTTCGTCTATTTTATTGTACAACTGAAAAATTGTAAATATTAAAAGAAGACGACAAGAAATAAAATGAACAGAATAGGAAAGGGGAACACTGTGGGAGAACCATGCCTTGGCACATATGGTACATCTCGACCAGCAGTTCTATTCTCAAAGGAAACGGTCTTGCGTACAGCGCTGTTTTTTACGTGTTTAAACCCCCTCGGGCCGTCAACCCACCGGGGTTTGCGGCGACGTGGTGTGTCGGAATCGGACCGACTAAAACCACACGGTATGCCACTCTGTGCCTGTAATAGCACTCCTATTACAGGCACAGAGTGGGAACTGTAATAGTATTAAGACATCCGCAAACCTCGCAGCGCCTGCCCGCAATGGCACGGGCACCATCTTTATATATATAATTCTTCTGTGAGTGTGTATGTCACTGAACTTCTCTCAAACGACTGGACCGATTTTGATGAAATTTTTTGTGTGTGTTCAAGGGGATCTGGGAATGGTTTAGATTCACAATTTTGAATGGTAAGGGTGACCCATCCCTAATTTTTTTTTTTTTGTTGCAATACAACGTTTGCCGGATCAGCTAGTCTTAATATATTTATTTATTCGGGTACATTCTTTATTTATTGCGGCTTTCAGTTACGGCGGGTGGAAAGAAAGACCTGTCCCGTCCACCGTTAATTTAGAATTCGGCGCTGTAGCAGCGATGTACGCCAGGCTGTTTACTTAGAGAATAGCACTGCTGTATGTTACCACGGTCCCACAGAAAACCAGCTTTTAGTAATTATTCTTTTCTTGCTCTTCACCGAGTGAGTGAGGTAAGCGAAGTCCCAGCTCTAACTCTGGGAGAGGCCACATTAAGAGTGACAATGCACTTGTATATCTTCTGTAGCTGCTGGTGTCGAGGCGGTAGTCACTTGGGAGACTCGAATTTATGACAGACCTATTGGTCTAGTGGTTAGTGACCCTAAGTGTTACGTTCTTGTATGAAATAATCTCTTACCTCGAGTTTATGTCTAGTTATTCCCAATAACTGTACTCCAGTTGGCTGAAATTGCAATATTTTAAATCTATTTATTAGGAGTTCGTGAAAATATTCACTGACTGATCGACCGCTGGGTCTAGAAGCATGAGTTTTTGTACAAATCTTCCTTAGGTGACGTAGATGCACACTAAGAAAGGATTTAAAAAAATTCCAACTCTAAATGTGCAAACTGGGGGTCGTATATGTAACTTTGTTATATTTGTTAGTAGCGTTTTTAAGCTCACATTAAATACTTTATAGTTTGTATCTTCTTTATACATATACCTATAATCTTTATTCATTGTATCCTCTACTATGTCTGATGTCGACCAACATGCGTACGAAGTCACAGGAAAAAGCTAGTTTTATATAAAACTTGTTACAAATTGTAAATTATATTTTAGGGTCATTTATACCCCGTGACTGACAAAAAGTAATGTCAATTGTAGGAAAAATCCCTATTTCTTTTACGGCAACGTTATTTAAAACAACATTTATGCTATGGAGACCATTTAGCAAAAGAAACTTTAAGTTATACATCACGGTTAACGCGTTATAATTTAAAAACCTTAGCGAGCCGCAGAATGAAACTTGATTCCATATTTCTACATAAAATACTAAGTGGTTCCACGGACTGTAGTGAGTTACTAAGCGCCTTAAGCATAAAAATACCTTTGCGTCTTCCAAGAAAAAGCAATTATAATTTATTTGAAATTCCATTTTCGAGAACTAATCTGGGTCATTACGCTGCTGTGCCGAGAATTTGTAGGCTGTACAACACTTTATCAAAAGCTCATGATATCGATATTTGCGAATCCTTGCCCCGATTTAAAAGACACTTGCAAAAAATTCTTTAAGGTTCTCATTTATTGTTGTTTTTCTTTTTTTTTTAATTTTAAAGTTTGTCTGTTTATTTGTATTCAGACAGAAAGAAAGAAAACAATTTAATATTTTGTCATATTTAATGTTATTTAGGAGGTTTTCTCACTATGTTACTTTTGAATTAGTTTTGTATTAGGTATAAGTTTGGATATTCTATTGCATGCTGTGGTCTCCTATAACTGAAGGAGTACACTATTCAAAAAACTAAGTGTGTATTATATGTACTTCTGTGTATATCCTTTGTTGGAGATCCAATAAATAAATAAATAAATAAATAAATAAACATCAGATACCCTTTCTGTGAGACCTTGTAGAACTCATCATTTTAATTGCCTATTTACAGTGACGGAAATATCACGGGATCCTGAAATTGTCTTTAAAGAATCAGACGACAACCAATCAGACTGCACGGATGGCGTAGTGGTTTAAGCGGTCGCCACGAAGCTCACTACTACGCTGAGTGTTGTGGGTCCGATCCCCACATGGGACGACACTTTGTGTAATCCACAAATTGTTGTTCTGAGTCTGAGTTCTTGGTGTCCGTTTCATGTATGTTTGTAAAGACCCCCGCGACACAGGATATATTCCGGGATTCGGGAGTTGTCTTTAATAAAATAGAGATATATCTATAATCCAGTGATGGAATAAGGCATCATTTTTGTGTACAAAAGACGCTTGGCCTCGGGAATTTTATGATTGAAAGTTGAGAGGTACTAAAGCAAAGGACGTCTTGTATTAAAAAAGATTATGCTTAAAATAGGAATAGTAAGAAGATACATTTCAATGACCTTGAAATAAATTCAGAAAAAATCATAAATATTAAATACTAGATTTTGCCTGCGGCTCAACCAGCCAGTGTATGTATATATAATATTTCAGACATCTGACACATAACGCCATCTAGTTTCAAACTAAGCAGAGCTTTTACTATGAAAACTAGATTGACTGATAGAATACTTATATACTTTTTTTCTAAATACATACATTTTATACATAGAAAACACCCAAACTCCGAAACAAATTTTGCAGATCATACAAATATTTAGTTCGACCCGGGAATCGAACCCGAGACCTCAACACAGCAATCGCATAAGCTACTACTGCACCACCAAGGCAGACAAACAAACATGTCTTTTATCGCAGTAAAAAGTAGCCATAGTCGTTTGATTGTTAGGTATGGATACATGTAGCATGTATCCATACCTAACAAAAAAAATGTCATGCAATAATGTGTCTACTTACCACCGCACTTGGTCGCATTTGGGACGGCATTTGAGGTATCTCTGTATTGATACTCTGTGGGAAAATACAACTTTATAGTGATGTGGGAAAGTAACAAATAATATTAATTTAATATGACCAAGCCAGAGTTGGTGGGTTCGATTCGTACTCAGCAAAAATAATAGTGTGATGAGCACGGTAATTTTTTTCTGTCTAGGTGTAAATATTTCTAAATACACACATACAATAGATAAATTACACCCATACACAGAAAAAATGATCGTGCTCATCACACTATTATTTTGGCTGAGTGGGAATCGAACCCGTATTGTTGTTAAAACTTGTTAAACCACTTATTAATTGAGTACTTACATATTCTAGTGCCTCAGGTCCAGAGCGTAGGAGGTCTGGAGAAGACGGTCCACCTCTAACTCCTACACCCATGTATGATTGTGATCTTGGGCCTGCAGGTCCAAATCCTTGTGGGGCACCAGGTCCGCCGTATCCAGGTGGAGGGCCTCCGGGCCCTCCATATCCGGGTGGGGGGCCTCCAGGCCCTCTATATCCAGGTGGAGGGCCTCCAGACCCGCCATATCCGGGTGGGGGCCCTCCAGGCCGGCCATATCCGGGTGGGGGACCTCCAGGCCCGCCATATCCAGGTGGGGCCCCGCCAGACCCACCATAGCCACGCGGGCGCCCTCCAAGTCCTCCAGGTGGATGTCCTCCAGGTCCTCCATAACCAGGTGGAGGCCCTCCAGATCCTCCATATTCAGGTGGAGGGCCGACAGGACCCCCATATTCTGGTGGGGGCCCTCCAGGACCTCTATATCCATGTGGGGGACCTCCAGGCCCTCTATAACCAGGTGGAGGCCCTCCAGATCCTCCATATCCAGGTGGAGGGCCACCAGGACCCCCATATTCAGGTGGGGGCCCTCCAGGACCTCTATATCCATGTGAGGGACCTCCAGGCCCTCGATATCCAGGTGGGGGGCCTCCAGGACCACCGTATCCGGGACGCCCTCCAGGCCCTCCGTATCCGGGTGGTCCTCCAGGCCCATTTCTACCACCTGGCCTACTTCTTAGCACTGGTTCCTCATCAATTGTGTAATCTGTAGCCTGTCCCTCACTATTTGGCCCCTTGCTCGGCATGTCAGGTTCTTTGTAATCTGGAGGTGGTCCTTCCTGGAAATATTATTAGGTTATCACTGGCTGCTTTAAAAAAAGTAAATTATGATGTCTGATACAAATAAGAATGCTTTTTCAATGGCTTTTCTAGATATTGTCATGTTTATACCTGTTTATTTTGTAATCCATAATTATTAGTAACCTATGATTTGTTTTCGTCATTTATTTATTTATTTATTCATCCTCTCCTATTGCACTCCACTTCGATCGATGATTTGTTTTAATTATTGTTAAAATTTTCTAGTTCAGTGCTGAATAAAGCGTACAGTTCAAAATAGGTACTATAATAATAAAAAAGTTTGTCCTAAATTCAAAATCATCCTAAATTTGAATACTTTGTTTTCTACAAAAACACTCGAGTGATTGCCAGCCAATCAGCTGACTATGACATACATACATTAAAAAAAAATACGTTACTTAATTGTTACATTAAATCAGTTTCTCTTTATTATATCTTTTTGAAGACCTTAAGAAGAAGAAGATAGCTGGGTCAAACTAGGTGTTGAAGGCGAAGGGCCATATACTATGACGAAAATTGGGAGAGGCCCAGGTCTAGCATTGGACTGCTTTAAACTAATTAATTGATGTAAAACATTTATAAATATTCATTTGTGACTTCTGTTGTGGTTGTTGTTGGTTCAGATATTTTACGAACTGTTAGATTGGACAGTCCGGCACTTTTAAAAAAAACCACCACTGACTATCACAATTATTTATTTTATAACTCTACACAACTTTTGGCAACTTAATATAGACACAAACTTATACAACACCACTTAACACGAATTATACGCGTTTTTATTGGCCCCAGCGAAGGGCAGAATAGACCCGGAGTATATTATTGCTCTAGAATTCCTTGCTGAAAACCAACCAAGGTTGGGGAGTAGTCAGAGACCACAAATTATATCAGCACTAGAGAATAATAACTGACTAATTTAAGAAAAGGATTGGTATTTATAGTGTATTTATTGCTGATCTGCAATGTTAAATTTACGTCATTTTGCTATTATTGCAAGTCAGCAATATTGTATTGCATTCCTATGCAATATCATCAAAATTAGGGATGTAACACCTCCCCCCTTTAAAACGAAACATCCGGAAATAGAAAAGGATGTGAGTATAATCCATGTAAGATAAAATTAAGATTAGAAATTGAGTTTACAAACTTTTCTTAAATTATATTATATAGTTAGATTATCAAAAAAATTAGAAATAGTAAAAAAAACCAAAATGAAATTAAAGAACCCAGAATTAAATTAAACATATTATCAAAATGAAAATAGAACCTATAGATTATATTATTACAATAACTCAAGATTACGTCTTGGAGTACTTACATTGGAATCAGTACTTTCTGTATCATATTCACGTTTGGCCAGTTCAATGCTAGCTCTTGTGCGGATATTAGTGCTAGGTTTAGTCATACAATTATTAAAAATTTTGACACAACAAGAAGTACTGTTTCTATGTTTATTACAACAAACACATTTATAAAGTTTATAAGAGAAATAGGAGAATACAGAGACAGACAGTATGGTAGTAATAATACTAAAATAGTAACTATAACTAATATGATATGGTTGAGTTTCAATTTTGGTCAAATCGTCATTGATTTGATTTAATCGGTGAGAAGCGTATTGTAATGAATCTAAATTTACATGTGTTAATTTGATAGAGCTCAGATGTGGTAAAGTATCATTTAATTTAACTTTAGAGCAGCAATCATCTTCTATAATATTAAAATTAGGATGTGGAATATTGATTTTAGTTTCAAATTCTTGAGATGGAATGAATTGAAGTAGCTTGTGGTAAGCCTTACAGTATTTAGGCAGGGTTAAAATACCTGTACCAACTATATCATAGTCATTTATAATGCCATTACAATTAATAGAGATTTTTGTTATATCAGATTGAACATAAATCCATCTATTATTTTTAAGTTTTTGCCATATATCTATTTCACCTACAATAAGCTTAAAATTACAAGAGTCTGGGATACCTTTCACATGTTCGGTTAAGACCGTCACTTCACAATTTGGATTTCCGACACTTGATTGTATATTACCTAATTTGCACAAATAATAATTGTTATTTATCACTTTGCACTCACTTAAGTCTTCTAACACGGAATAAATTAATTTATCTTGTGTCACTGCCAGGAATTTTGCGGTTGGATTAATTAAAGCGAAAGTATTAGGATTATTGATATCATGAGGAGTTGGTAAAGAGTATACGTGGTACAAGTTGTATTCTACAAAGGATACTAGAGGAATTCTGATTACAAAAATAAGTTTGTTGTCGTTAATGAAAGAAGATATTTCTGAGACATCTAAAATTGCGTGAATGTTACTAGGAGTCAAATGTAAAGGTAGGCTTAAAATAACATCGTTACTTTTCGAATTCAATTCATTGTACAATTGCATGGGACTTAGTACAGAAGGATGAACAATATTTTGTTTACCAAATAAAATAGCATCAATAAGGTCTTCTAAATTAAAATTAAGAATCATTAAAGAACTTTCTAAAGCGCTGAAGGTCATTGATAAATGAGAAATGATTTCCAACTTATTGGTGTTTGTTGAAACAGTGTCTAAAATTTTATCAAGATTTTGTATGTTATTGTTTAGAATATATTCGTTTTCATTAAGTTTAGTAATTGTATTATTGAATGATGAAATAGAAGAGGTCATGATATGTATATTTTCTTTCATGATTGTAGCTAAATGTCTTTGATCGTCTTGGACTGCATTAATGGCGTCTGTAAAGGCCTTAGCGTCATCTTCATCAAGTGAACCAAAGAGTTGTTTTAATATTGGTCCACCTATACCAAACCAAGCAGACCTTTTAGTTTTGCCTTTATTATCGGTACTAGTTAAATGGGATAGGGACATATAATTGTTCTGTACTTTTATAAATAGGCTTTCCAAAGGACTTAAAATATTCCAACAATCAGTTTTAACCTTAGTAGATTGGTGTGTATTACAAATATGTTTGCACGTTTCTAAAATTCTTTGAATAGTGTCTATATGAGGTTTTACATAGGATAAATCAGAAAAAGTTACTATGTTCCAATAATTATTATAATATTTTAAAACACCCATCGGATCATAAAAGAGACCTGGACTATTTACTATAGGCGTCGTCATGTTTGATCTTGCAAGGGATCCTGGCGCGATGGCCCTGGAAGAGAATCATTAAAAGCTAATTTAATTTCGTCAAAATGATATCTAACATGTCTACGATTGATTAAAAGAGTGACATTATTATTGCCATGTACTTTAATTATTTTATATGGACCTTTCCAGATACTAGAAAGAGCTTTACGCAGTCTGTGATGGTGCTTCACATACACCATATCTCCAACCTTATA
Source organism: Arctia plantaginis (assembly GCA_902825455.1). Classification (NCBI taxonomy): domain Eukaryota; kingdom Metazoa; phylum Arthropoda; class Insecta; order Lepidoptera; family Erebidae; genus Arctia; species Arctia plantaginis. The sequence continues at coordinate 2,449,201 of CADEBD010000336.1, read as the reverse complement.
AGAAATGTCTCTAGTGTTTTTATCATAATATTTTTTAGAAGTTTCTTTACTACGGAGGATATTTTCTCTGGCTATATTTCTGGTATTGATTAGCTTTTGTTTTAGCGTTTTAACATAATCAGGATAGGTAGCTGTTGGGTCAATATCGTAGATAGAACTAGGTAGATGAGGTTTACAACCAAACAACAACTCATGAGGTGTGAAATTAGTAGAAGAATGTACAGAAGAATTGTAAGAAATAATAGCTGTTGGAAGATATTTGTGCCAATCGTCTTGATTATCGTTGACATAGGACTTTAAATATTCTTTTAAAGTGGCATGACTTCGTTCAAGAGCCCCATTAGTTTGAGGATGATATGGAGTAGAAAAGAGATGTTTAATTTTAAATAGAGATGTGATTTGTTTATATACTTCTGCAATGAAATGAACACCTTGATCAGATAATAGAGCTTTGGGGATGCCGAAGTGACAAATAAATTTAATTAAACAATCAGCTGTTTGTTCAGCCGTTGAGTTAGTAATAGGATAGGCCATGGAATATTTTGTCAAATCATCTTGAAAAGTAACTATATATTTATATCTTTCAGGACCGGATTCGGGTAAAGGACCAACAATATCAGTAGATACTCTTTGGAGAGGTTCGAGAGAAGTAGAAGTTATTTCCATTGGAGCTTTATTACAGGCGCGTAGAGCTTTATTTTGTTGGCAAAGTGGACAACGTTTAATATACGATTCAATATCGTTTTTCATACCTTTCCAGTAGTAAGATTCCTTTAATTTATTATATAACCGCGATGAACCAATATGTCCGCCAATAGGCGAATCATGATTATCTTTCAATATTGTAGGAACTTCGTTAGGGGTTGGGTAAATTATTTTATTATGATATATGTTTACGGTGATATTAGTGTTATGGAAAATAAAACAAATGATTTCATAGATCATTAAAAATTGAAGCTTGTCAAATGGATTGGAAAAATCAGACATAGAGATTTCTTTTACATCGGGATGAAATATAATTAATTCATTACGAAGATTGTTTAAAACGTTAAATATGTCTCTGTAATTACAAGAGTCATAATGATGTACTTTAGTAAACATGTGAAAATATGTTTTATTATTAATATTGGAAGTTTTTACAGAATATAATTCCTTTTCAGAGTTTTTAAAGACTTCTACGTTATCTAAAAGGTTAATTATTTTTTCACAGTAAGGGTTAGAAGAATCTAGATCGATTGATGTCGGATAAGCAATAGTATTGCAGGATGTCTTCAAAAGGCTTTGATTGAATTCGTGAACTACAGTAGTAAAAACCATTGGACTAGAACGAGATCGAAGGAAATTTCCATAAGTTATATCATTACTAAGATCTATATCATCAATATTATATATGGGAGGACGAGATAAGGCATCAGCATTAAGATTTGTTTTACCGGACTTATAAACGATTTCGTAGTCATATTCTTCTAATTTAAGTCTCCATCGAACTAGTTTACTTGAGGGATCTTTACAATTAAAAAGCCAAACAAGAGGACGGTGGTCAGTTACTATTTTAAACTTTCTACCGTAGATATAAGGTCGAAAAGTTTTGACTCCAAACAAGATTGCTAGAAGTTCTTTCTCGGTGGTACTATAATTACCTTCTGCTCTATTAAGAGTTCGAGAAGCATATGCAATAGGGAGATCTTTGCCGATTTCGCCCTGTGAAAGGATTGCACCTAAGGCATAATTTGAAGCATCTGTTGTGAGTATAAAATCCTTCGAGAAATCAGGATATTGAAGAATGGGAGCACTTGTTAACATAGACTTAAGAGTATTAAAAGCATTTTCTTGATTTTGAGTCCAATCGAAAGTAGAATCTTTACGAAGTAATGAAGTTAGAGGTTTTGTAATTTTAGAGAAATCCTTTATGAATCTTCTATAATATCCTATCAGGCCAAGGAAGGATTTTATTTCCTTCGGGTTTCTGGGAGTAGGATAGTTTGATACGGCTTTTACCTTGTCGGGGTTAGGAGATACGCCTTTATCGGTAATAGTATGACCTAAATATGCGACTTCCCGTCTTAGGAACTCACCCTTATCTGGCTGTAACTTAAGATTATGCTTTCTAAGAGCCTCGAATATGAGTTTAAGTTTATCTATGTGAGAAGAGAGTGAGTGAGAATAGCAGATGATGTCATCCAAATATATGAAGCAGTGGAGACCTTGGAGACCGGAAAGCACGGTATTCATCAATCTTTGGAAAGTGGCAGGTGCATTTTTTAACCCAAAAGGCATTCGAGTATATTCGAAGTGGCCATTAGGGACCGAAAAAGCAGTTTTGGGAGCATCTTCTGTGCTCATACCAATCTGGTGGAAACCTGACACCAGGTCTAACGTACTGAAGTACTTACTATGACCTAATTGATCTAGGATCTCGGTAATATTAGGAATAGGATAAGCGTCTCCGACAGTTATGTCATTCAGTTTTCTATAGTCTACGACAATACGCCATTTCTTTTGGCCAGAAGCATCTTGCTTCTTTGGTACCACCCAAATAGGAGAAGACCAGGGGGAATCAGAGGGTTTTATTATGTTTTGATCTAGCATTTTCTTTATTTGTTTGTTGACTTCTTCTTTATGACATTCGGGATATCTATATGTTTTGACATGAATAGGCTGTGAACTAGTTGTTTTGATTTTATGTTCTAAGGTATTTGTACAAGTAAGAGGATCTCCTTCTAAGTGGAACAGATCTGAGTATTCTGAGCATAAGTCAAGTAAAGCCGTTGATTCTTCAGGGTTAAGGTGGGAAGTCCGTATCAGTTTCTGAACTTCGTGAGATCTGTTTGATACCAATACTTTGGAATTAGAATTATTAATAGAATTAATTTTATATGAAAATTCTTCTATCAAATCACAGGGAATTAGTTCTACACAAAGGGATTTTATTGTTACTTCCTTATTAGTAGTGTTGAGGACTGAAACAGTGACATGATTATTTTCTTTAAGAGTAACAAGACAACTAGACATAAATACACCTTTCTGAATTTCAGACTTATCGACGTAACCCGTGATTACTTCAGGATTTAGTACATTACATTCTATAAGCATTTCCGAGCGCGATGGAATGATATATTCGGGTTTAGTGAAATAAATTCGTATTAAGTTACCATGTATATCTAAGACGTTATGTTTATAATCGATATTAGCATTGTGAGATTTTAGGTAGTCATTACCAATTATACCATCAAATTCGATATCTACACAGTCTGATATGACGTGAAATTTACCGAAAACAGTTTTATTATTCTGAAATATAAAATCTAACTGAAAATGTCCCAAGCTCTTAAAATATTCGGCGTCTTTATCAATGCCTTTAAACTGGACACTTTCAGGTGTTAATTTGGGTTGAACTTGTAAAGAACTCCCTTTTATTAGAGAGATTCCTGCACCTGAATCGATTAATAGAACTAGTAATTTGTTTGTATATTTCGTCTTGACATAGATATGAGGCAAATGCGTTTTCTTATTGTAATTGAGTTGAAATATATTAGATTGTATTTCTGAATTACATTTATTATTTTCTGTTAAATTAAATGGTGTACTGAAATGGTTTTCTAAGCAATTGTAAGATTTAGTAGGACTGACGGATATAGTAGTTTTAGAATTAGTAGACTTTTTAAGGGTATTTGGCTTGTTATTATTATGATGAAACGTGGTATAATTCACCTGCAATTGTTGAGGTGTAGAGGATTTAGGAGAAATAGTAGATTTAGTATGATAGTTTTCGAGACTCAACTCCTGTGGTTGAGATGTATTAGACATAGGAGAAATAGTAAGACTCGGTTTTTCCCGAGATGTAGAATTAGTAGACTTAATATTATTATTATGACTCGACTGCTTCGGTTGAGATGTTAGAGATATAGTAGGACTCCGCTTACTAGCTGGAGATGTATAAATAGTAGAATTGGTACCATTAACGTTATGACTCAACCACTGAGGTTGAGATGTAAATGATTTAGTAGAAACAGTAGGACTCGGCTTATTAACGCGAGATGTAGAAATAGTAAGATTAGTATTATGACTCAACTGCTGGGGTTGAGATGTAAAGGATTTAGTAAGGATATTAGATTTAGTAAAATTAATATGGTTCTTATTACAAGTATTACTTAACATAAAGGTTTTATTAGATATAGTTAAGGGGATATTAGAGACGTCAGCGTCGGTTTGTATTGATGATTCCGTACGACGCGGGACCGGAATCTTATTCAGTTTAAATGATCATACGTGTTCGACTCTAATGAATTACAGTCAAAATCTTGAATTTCAGAGTGAGCTAGTTCGACAACATTGTTAACTTGCCTTTGTGGCTTGTTAGTTGAATAATTGTTACGGGAATTATTATATTGGCGCTTTCGACATTGCGTTATGTCGTGACCGGGATTTTTACAATATTTACAGAATAAATTAGTATTATTTTGCGCATTAAAAGAGGAAGAGGGTTGTGATTGGTAGGATATTTGAGGTTGGTTACTAAGAGTATGTACAGGACGTTGTCGATTGTTGAAACAATTTCTATCCGAATGACCTATTTTACCGCATATTTTACACCTAGGTTTATTTTCAATTGGTCTAGTAGACTGAATATAATTTTGTAGTTTTTCCTCCTGAATAGCCAGGTTTATAGCCTCGTGTAAAGTTGTAGGGTTGCGACATCTTAAAACGTTAGAGATATGACTCGGTAAGCCCATCAAGAACGTATGCAGTGCTAAGTCTTCTGTGCTAGCGATTCGGCCCTTTAATTCACTAGGATCCCTAGTAGAATGTGTGATGTCAGTTTGTAATCGCGTTAAATATGTCTCTAATCGTAGGCTATATTGTGTAACCGTTTCATTAGACTTTTGTTTACAATTTTGTAAGTCTAATAATAAATGATCTCTATGCTTGGTTTCCCCGAAAGTTGATTTTAAAAACTGTTTCAACTCAGACCAATTTTCAAAAATTTTTAAAGAGCAGGCGGACTCTGCTTTTCCTTCTAATTGTGAAATTATATATTGAAAGAGGATGTTATGTTGCGATGCGGTGGCCAAGTTTAACGCGTTTTCGCAGTTTCTAATAAAGGCTGTTAACCTGTTTCTATCACCATCGAAAGGTTTTATAAACTTAGTCAAAATTGAAAAATTTAATTCCTCTGATCCTACGCTTTGTATACTTGAACACGACTGAGCGGTTTTCTTTTCAAGTTTACCACTTTCGTTAACCATTTTTATATAAAAAGGGAGCAAAAATTGAGACTGAAATTAGCAAAAATATGTCAGTGACAAAAAATAAATTAATATAAACGAGCAAACACTCACAACATTAGCAGTATGTAGAACGATGTCATGGATGCAGCGGAAATCGGAGCGGCGACACAGCGGTGACGCAATGTGCAGCGTTGCAGATTTTGCAATAGGTACGGGTCGGTGTAAAGTGTGTCGTAGTCTTGTACTCGTGTGATTATGAACTCGGTGCCGGGCAATGACCCCTTGGGCACAGTGGAGTTCGATGACACGTTGTCTGCGATGTCCGGAGTCGGCGGCGGCCTCAGGGAGCGTCAGAGAGACGGCGGAGACAGCAGGTGGCCAACTTAGTTCAGGAACTGGTTAAGGCCAGGTTGTGTTTCGAGCAGGTCGTCGTCAGGAGTAGGCGACCAGAGGGACTTCAAAAATCCCCTTTCTTCTGACACCAAATGTTAGATTGGACAGTCCGGCACTTTTAAAAAAAACCACCACTGACTATCACAATTATTTATTTTATAACTCTACACAACTTTTGGCAACTTAATATAGACACAAACTTATACAACACCACTTAACACGAATTATACGCGTTTTTATTGGCCCCAGCGAAGGGCAGAATAGACCCGGAGTATATTATTGCTCTAGAATTCCTTGCTGAAAACCAACCAAGGTTGGGGAGTAGTCAGAGACCACAAATTATATCAGCACTAGAGAATAATAACTGACTAATTTAAGAAAAGGATTGGTATTTATAGTGTATTTATTGCTGATCTGCAATGTTAAATTTACGTCATTTTGCTATTATTGCAAGTCAGCAATATTGTATTGCATTCCTATGCAATATCATCAAAATTAGGGATGTAACAGAACAATGGACATTCAATAAAAGTGATGAAACGAATCTGTGATGATAATAAATCGAAGTAATTATTTACAGGGTCCGTGTGGTTCCTCCTACCCATCCCATGGCTGTCGTCAGCCCCTACTAAGGTAGCATTACAACAGCACTGCAGAGAGAAGAAAAACTTGACACAAGCCCTATACCAACCCGTCTGGCCAGCGTGGTATAGTAGGCCAAAACCTCCTTTCTAAGGAGAGGCCTATGTGCAGCAGTGGACTAGTAAGTACTTTTTTATGTAATGTGTTTGCATTATAAGACTGATTAGAAAGAACACTTGGTATTCTAACTCCTTTGTAATCGGCGATCGTTAATATCGCTTAAATAACAAACCTTATAACACAATGTTTTTTAAATCCTTAAATATTTGTCATTGTTGTAATATTTATTTTCATACCAATAATAAAACTGACTTTTACTAACATACAAACTTTTTTATTTTCAGTTCACATTTTATGAACTTTTCCAAAATAAAATAATCTGTTCTCACTTACGTTTCAAACAGTACCGGGTTGGAAAAAAGGATTCCAAGTGACATATTTCTGACTTCTTACGTGGCAATACCAATTTGTGACGTCTTTAGTGGTTTTCTTTGTTCGTTTTTTAAATTCTCATGTAGTTTTATAATACAATTCACTTAAAATGAGCACGTAATTTATACGATTACACAATAGTATTACTTGAGAGCATACCTAGAAGCGGTAGTAATCTAATAATGTTTTTAACTGCTACCCTCACTGTCATAACTTTGAGCATCGAACATCGCACTACAAAGATGGAAGATTTTAGAGCGATTAACTAGAAGCGGCATTTTAATTGTTCAATCAATTTCCGTATAATGATGCTAATAATCTAGTAATTCAAAAATATTTGTGTATGTGTTTGACTTTAACCTTTCCCGGTTATGCAACATTTTAATTGATGCTCGGCTCCTATTGGCCGTAGCGTGATGTTATAGGCTATAACCTTCCTGGATAAAAGAGCTATCCAAAACTAAAAGAGTTTTTTTAATTGGAAGTAGTAATTGCTGAAATCAACCAAACAAACCAAATCTTCAACTTTATAATATATGTTAAGTACAGAAATAGTTAGCTAAGGCATTTGTTGGTATGATTGATATTAAGATTCAACTAACATTATTTATAGTTTTGATGACATGATGTTTAAGCGATTTTTTAGGGTTCCGTACCTCAAAAGGAAGAATGAACTCTTATAGGATCACTTTTTTGTCCGTCTGTCTGTCCGTCCGTCTGTCTGTCAAGCCCCTTTATTTCGGCAGCACGTGGAGGAATAGACTTGAAATGAAAACCATATATGTATATGCTCAGGTCTACAGTCCCTTGAAGCTGTGTAAAAATTAAACTTCTAAGTTAACGTAAAAAAAGCATATTTCGACACTTTCAACGGAATCCAAATTTATAAGGTACTTCCCGTTGACCTAACTATGAAATTAGGCAAGTAATATCGTCTGATACTACAAGTACAGGGAATGTTTTTGAAACTATATATTTGTAATTAAATAAATAAAAAAATTGTGTTAAAATAAAACACATTTATATAAGTAATTTTAAGTATGTAAGAATTTAGGAAAAAGCTCAAGAAACTATGAGACTCGATTCCGTAACTATTATAAAGTAAAGATGGATCGAGATTCTTTAATATCTTTAGGAAGTCTGTTATTTAACTGCGCGCCTTCGTACATACCATTCTTTTTACCATAGTGCGGTGTAGTCTTAAAACTATTTTTTTTTTTAGGGTTTCGTACTTCAACTTTTTTTTTTTTTTCAGAATTTTCTCTTTACTTGTGCTGTAAGACCTTGTTTTTAACCAAAATTGACAATTCTAGGTCAACCGAAAGTATCCTATAGGTTTTGGGTCGAAAACCTATGTGGTAGTTCCCGTTGACCCAGAAGCACGAAATTGGGCAAAAAGAAACTTTTTACATCACAAATAAAGGAATACCTCCAAAAAAATAAAAAAAGTTGAAAATTAAGAATAATTTTGGTACTTACAATTTTTCGCGAAAATCTACGTAAAATCTGGGTAGGTACAGAACCCTCGGCGCACGAGTGCAACTCGTACCTGACCGGTTTTATTTAAAGACAACGCCTACACTAGGCATTTGACGACCGGATGGCGTAGTGGTTTGTGTAAGGGACTGCTATTCCAAAGGTCACGGGTTCGATTCCCGCCCAAGTCAAACATTTGTATGCATGAACATTTAATGTTTCATTTGGTCTGGGTGTTTCTATGTATAATGTATGTATTTACAAAAAAGTATATATGTATTTATATAAGTTGTCTAGTACCTATAGTACAAGCTCTGCTTAGTTTAGGACTAGATAGCGTTGTGTGAATGTGGTACAATATTTTTATTATTCTCTTTATTTTATTAAAATACATTTAAATTATTTTTTAAATATATTTACGATTCATACAAAACAAAATACATTTAAAAATATAAAAAATAACTTATTATTTTTATCTGAAGTTTACTGAAAAGGTATATCTATAGAAACACAAAAATATTTATATCAGTGGTCTAGACTTCAAGATACGCCCAAAAGAACTATCGCCGGGGATAGTAAATCCCCATTTCACCTACGGCAGGTGTAACAGTAGTTTACTAAAATACCTTACGTCTGCCGATCGCTGGCTCTCAGCTTACTGGTTTTATAGTCGTATGTAATAAATTGATTTCACGAGGATTTAAATAAGTAAATTACATATAAATTAAAAACATATTTTCACCATAGACAACTATCCTATTAATAACTGGTATTACAACTGTTAGTAAATACATGAATTTTAGCAAGTAATATGCTTTAAACGATATCTGTACATACCCCATATGAAGGAAGACCTCTGCTTCGTCCCTAGGGGAAAAAAATGTATTTATTAAACAACATATTAATAAAAAATGAACTTGTGTAGGAGATTGAGCAGCAGCTGTATATAATGTAATATTTTTACACATCTCACACACGGCCGTCTGATCCTAAGCTAGGCAGAGTGTGTGTTACGGTAACCAGACTGCTGATAAACTTAAAGTACACCCAGACAGAGAGCAAATGACCGTGCTCATCAAAGGAGAGGCCTATGCATCAGTGGACCATTAAAAGCTGTTGGTGATATGTGTGATGTGACATAATAGGCGGCTATTATATAAAACCAAAGTTATAAGTTAAATAGGAAAAGGAATAAAACGTAAGGTAAGTCTTTCAAGTGGTAAAAAGGGTACTTACGCTTCCTAAGTTAGGCGTAGCTCCTCCTTTACGAGTACCAGGAAAGTTGGGGTTATCATTGTCCCCATAAAAGGGGTCATCATCGGCATACCCGTCGTCCATACCACCCATAGCTCGACGAAGGGTCAGCGATCTATCGTAGTAGGAAAAAGGATGGGCTGCAACCGAGCGCTGCTGTTCTTCTATATCAGCTTGCTGTAAATAGGTATACCTTATAGGAGATTTTAGATTAATTTAATTATTTTATTTGTTTTGATAATTCCCAATAATAATATCTTTTTTATTTTATTTTTTTAAAAGATTGTTATTCACATGCACGGACTAGGAAATTGTAGGATAATAGAACTACGAACAGCATACTCCGCCGAACTAGGTATGGCCTGTGTTTCAGCATTTTTTTTAATGGTATATGGGGGCAAAAGAGCAGACGGGTCACCTGATGGTAAGCAACTACCGCCGCCAATGGACACCTGCAACTCAAAAGTCACAAGTGCGTTGCTGCCCTTGGAGTCCCTCCCGCTCGAGTCACCGGGAGGGGGGATTTGGTCTCCGGTAACCTCACTCACTCAGTGAAAGGCAACGAAAGAATATGACGACAGTCCTCTCAGAAATTACTTAGGAACTAGTCCAATCTTAAAATTTACAAAATAAACATAATTTGCTAAATTTTATATAGTTGTGGCGACTCCCACATAAAAAGAAACAGAAACATACTACAGCGTCATCTAACGAAGACACATCGAGCTACGGAGTAACTACTAAATGAGAATTGCTAATCCTGTATCGCGATATGAAGAATTCTCTCGCCGATTAGCATATATACAAGGAGGATCCTCCCTTTGTGTTAGAAGGACATGACACCCGTTCCCCCACATAGTAATAGTTGTGTGTAACTGAACCTCTGTTTGTAAATTGCGACAATGTACATGTGTCTGTGTAGGAGGGTGTGCGGTTAATTTTACTTTATCTTATCTAAATGAAAAGAGTTAAATGCTATTGAAAACAGAAGAGGCAAAATGGTTAGCCAGTTAATAAATCGCGGCAACTGCTTTAGAACAATACTGGAAGGAAAAATAGAAAACAAAAGAAAACGAGGAAGACCTAGATCAACGTACAGACAACAAATGAAGGAGAAAGTGGGTGTCGTGGTCTATAAAGAGGTCTAACAATTCGCAGAAAATAGAGAAGCGTGGCGATTGCTCCAGCCTGGCCCTTAAACTGTGAGAGAGAGAAGGGTTAAGGCCTGAAGTTTTCATAGGAGAGTTGATACCCGTTAATAAATCAAATCCTTCTTGTTCTTCTTGAGGATACCATATCGTGTAATTTAAGCAATAAAACTAGATTAAGGACTGCATATCGTTAAAAGATTTTTTATGATATAAGTGGTAACCGAGTAGCTTATAACATTGCAAAGTTAAGCAATCCTAGCCAGGTCAGTTTTTGGATGGGTGACCATTCTTAACACGTCGCTTCTGGTTGTCATACGAACATCTGTGCCCATCGTTACGGGTAGTTCGAGCCCTAAACAGTCCGACAACAGCTTTCTATAGAACTTCGATATTTTTCAGTAAGTACTTAGATTGTGGAAGTCTGATCGCAGTCGCTCATCGCACCATTCAGGTGCGGCTAAGCATCTGTATTAACTTTGAAATACCCCACTCAGTGTGATACACAACCCACTCAGTCGTGAGTAAAAACAATTGTCGTCCCAAGGGCTTATAAAATATTATGTGAATATAAAACACTGAATAAATAAAACATTACTGGTGTTATTCCATTACATAATGAATTTCACGGTCAGCAAAAAAAGGGAAGTTATAGAAAATAAAGGCAATCATTTCAGGCCGATTTGAAAGAGCCTATTCATAGGACTTCATTTAATTCAATACCGCTATTTTACAAGGTAATCATTAGCAAAGCAATTAATCATTTACAAGGTAAGTACCTTGTAGGTAATCATTAGCAAAATAATCTCAAGTCTTGAAAGTGGCATATTTATTTAACAGTAATCAGTAGTTATGATGTTTGTTAGAGATAAGATGCTAGAATTGAGATAACTTGAAATAGCATGCTGTATTGTATAATATATTATTATACAATATGCTATATCAAATTTAACTTTACGGAGGATTTTTTATTTCTAGGTTATAGGCACCAAACTACTGAGAACAGAAAACTTATGAGTGATTATTACCACCACTCATTTGCTTCAATTGTGTTTACATTAAGATACAACAAACGTATACAAAAATAATATAAACTTGGAGTAACATGACGTTTCATTTACGCTTCTCCTATTTACTAAATTATTCGAAAGGTTTCGGATAGATTTAATTCAGATATTTGATAGTTTCTCTTGCGGTTATTGGACTCTATAACATCCCCGGTTTGAAGTTTTATAGGCACAGATATTATATACTTGCCATAAAGTGGGCCACGTGTTTATCTGATATCTTATTTGATAAAATAAAAATCTTGTTTATTTCTGTTTTTGCTGTAGACCTTACCTACATGACTACGTAATGGGGAAGACTATTTAAAGTCATTAAGCAATAATTTGTCGCGTACGAAATTGAATTTGTTCAATAATTTCATTTTTATAACGAATAAATGAAGACAAAATTACATACATATCTCTTCTTTATTTTTATAATTTTTTTTCATTTAAGTCAGCAATTTTTAATAAAAAAGAATTTTTATTCACGTTTTAAAAGTAAACATATATATGTGGGTCTTTGGACCTTAATTTAAACTATTAAATATTATTTAAAAAAATGGTAAGTTGTAGTTATTTAATTTGTAGAGAGTAGAGGAACGGGTGTTATGTGTCTCTTACACAAAGGGAGGACTTCCTTCGCCTCCGACCAGGCGAGGACATCATATCCGACGGATCACTGCCCAAGGGTTGATATTGGGTAGTTGTAATTATATACTGATTGGTGAGAGAACTTTCATTATGCGATGCAGGATTAGTAGTAACTCCGTGGTTCGGTATGTCTTCGTTAGATGTCACTGAAGGAAGTTTTTGTTTCATTATGTGTACAAGCCGCCACAAGTTCGTTGAAAGGTTTCTTTGGAAACTAATTTTATAAGACAAATCAGCTTTGCGGTGACCTTCTGTTCATGTAGAATTTTAATGACTTTAAAAACAAGATATAGCACAATTTCGAAGAGTTGGTAACCAATTTTATTAAATAAAGTATTTTACTTACATTATCGATGAATGGTTTTGGTGTGGCTACAGGGACGGTGAGTTTATCTGCGTGGTTAAGAGGTTGTCTGCCAGGTTGAAACTGTAAAATACAACGTTAAGCTTATCATCATCATCATCATCATCGATAGACGTCCACTTATGGGCATAGGTCTACACACTTTTTAGTCTCTTAGAAATTAAAGGAGGATCCCACCACAAAACAAGCATCTGTGGTGATGACTGTTTTTTTTTTACGTGTGGAAACTCCCTTGAGCCCTGAAAACCGGTGTTTGTGGCTGAGAGGTGTGTTGAAATCGGAACAACTAAAACTATACAGTAGACATTAAAATTATTGCTACTTTAAAATCATATTCATTTGATTGTGATTTCACATGTGATTGTGATTCCGTTATAGACAAAGATAAATGGCATTAAAATCAATCAGAATTATTTTTAACAAAGATTTCGACCTTTCTTTTTAGGTTTAGACCTTTCGCAAGTCTTGCGTTAGCGTAATAATAATAATTAAGTAACAGTGGTTTTGTAAATCAATCACAGGCATGATGATATGATTTATAAATCATATGGTTTTATCCCATCCCCACCACACAATAATAGGAGAGATCCGGGAACTGCTGTTATTAGGACATCATGACTGATATCCCAGCCCCACAGACAACTTGTGCTAAGTAATTTCTCCGTTGCTTTTCATAGAGAAAGTAAGGTTACTGGATGCTTAATCTCTCCCCTATATTTAGGAGGGGAGAGGGTGTTTTCACAGACTGGACAAGGCATTTGTGTCCCTTCAGTTGCAGGTGTCAATACACGGTGGTAGTCGCTTACCATCGGGTGACCCGTTTGTTTGTCTAAATGAAAAAAATAACTAAATGCAAAAAATAGCAAATGAAAAAATGACTTAATAAAGAAATGATTAAATGAAAAAAAATGACTAAATGAAAAAAATGACAATAAAAAAAACTAAATGAAAATACTTACAAATGCTGTTATTAAAAACACGCTCATATTCACAACTCCATCTTTTGGATGTTCGTTCTGAAATCATAAACATTTTTGTTTGTATTTTGTAGAAAATATAATAGATCAAATAATCAATTCCTTGCACTTACCAAACAATCATTATAACATTATTCCCTCACTAATTGTGTATCAATGAATGAACTAAATGTAATGAACGAAGTAATGAGTCTTCCTTTTTTAGCCAAATACGAGTATAAGGGCATTGTTATTGTAGAGGATTATATTTATAGGATGATATAGGTCAAAAGGAGCAAGAATCTTCGGTTAAACGATATTGCGATCAGACAAAATTATGATTTATTTACAATGAGTTTTGCGTTTATTTTTATGAGAGTCTGAGTGTTTTTAATGTGTAACATTTTTCCTCTCGCATTCCTGCAATCTGTGAGAGTGATTTCAGAGATGGAAGTGTTTAACAGAGCAAACTACGCAGGATAACAGGACTCATCATCATCATCATCATCAACAGCCTTTAATAGTCCACTGCTGGACATAGGCCTCTCCTTAGAAAGGAGGTTTTGGCCTACTACACTACGCTGGCCAGACGGGTTGGAATAGGGTTCGTGTCAAGTTTTCCTTCTTTTTGCAGTGCTGTTGTCCTGCGTAGTTTGCTCCCTTAGTCGGCTCTTATGACACCCACGGGATGGATTGGGGTGGTGACACTCCGTATTCTTAATCCGTCACCACACGGACATCTTAATCCGTCACCACATGGACAACAGCACTGCAAAGAGAAGAATATCAACCCATCTGGCCAACGTAGTATAGTAGGTCAGAACCTCTTTTCTAAGGAGAGGCGCATGCCCAGTAGTGGACTATTATAGGCTGTTGATGATGATAATGGTAGCACGTCACTAATGTTATATTGACTATTTATAGGTGGCTGAGATTCAGAAGTGAAATCAAGCGTAGTTTAATGTCTAAATGTTTCTATAGAAACCTGTGATATATAGTGATTTGACGTAGACATTTGATGTTTAAAATAGTAATCAATAAAAATTTATGAACTAATTTATTTTTACTAGGTCTTGACTTAAACACCTTATTCTAAACGCAAGATTTTTACTTTTGTAAATCATTAATAATATGGATAATAACTTAATAGAACTGTCAGTGTGGTGATGGATTAATAATACTGAGTGTGACCACCTCTATTAATCCAGTCGGTGTCCGCGTCGTAAGAGCCGGTTAAGGGACGTAGAACAACAGCACTTTGCAAGAAAAGCAAAACTTGAAAGAAACCCCATGCCAAACCAAACCCTGTGCCCAGCGTCGTATAGTTGGTCAAAACCTCCTTTCTACGGAGAGGCCTACGTCCAGCATTGAACTATTAAAGTCTGTTGATGATGATTATTGATGCTATGTTTAAAAGATCTGGGTTAGTCTTGTCTAACAACAAAATTTGTGTTTTAAATAAAAAATTTAAAAATCAGTATTAATCTTCATAAGATCTGATCTTTGCATGTGGATACTCCAAGACTAAGAAAAATTCTGTGACTTTTATTTTATATTCCAACTAGAGAGGAGTTAATATTAAAGATTTTTTGGGTCAGTTTGATTTATAATTATTAATTTTTGGACTTAGTACACAAACTTTATTCCAAAAAGCTACGTCACAATGGAAGCTAATACGTAATAACAAAATCTTGAGTGGGCAAAATAGTGAAGTCTTGCTTGTTATTATCATTTTTTTCCTTCATGGAGGATGGTGTAGGTGTTGCTTCTATTGCTTCTATCTCTGTAACTCCTATTGCTCCCACCTCTGAAGCATCTATTGGTCCCATCTCTGTAGTTTCTTCTATAAACGCATTGTCTTCCAACAGTAGATCGCTAAAATTTATTTCATCGTCTGTTTTGGTTCTATCATTAACTTTGAAATCGGTGTCTGTTAGTTTTCGTGAACCTGTTTCGTGTTTGTTGAATGATTCTAGAATAGCCTTTTCTTCTTGGTTTTTAGCGGTTTGATGCAATAAATTGTAATAAAAATCTGTTACTAATGTTCTTAGAACTTTACCTTCAACTTCTGGGCGTCCATTTCTCAACATATTTAAGTACTCGTTATCAGTTACCAGATTATCATAAAATTTAGCATTTTTATAAATTGCTTCTTTTTTGTGCGTAGGTTTTCTGTTTTGTTTTTGTGTTTTTTTAAGATAATTAAATTTATTACCGTAATGATTATGGTTTTTAGTATAAGCCAATCGGGTTTTACTGACACCAAAACCTATGACTTGTAAGATTTTCTTAATGAGACGAGACGGGAATAAAGAAATATCATTCTCTGTTTTTATATTTGAAAATGATTTTAAGTTATGGACTCTATTTGTAGGTCGGTTCGTTTGCCTGCCAAGTATTATGTACCACAATACGAATGGAAGCGATACTGATGATCTGGCAGTTTCTTGCTGATTAAGAGGCGTCGATGATGAAGTCCGCCACTCCAGTACTTCCAGGTTTTCATCCAAGGCAAGCTGTGGGCAAAATATTGTGTCAAAACTGGAGGCTTACCACATCATCCGTGTCCCTGCCGCGTGACTCCTGAGAGGGCCAAACAGCAACAGGAAATATACGTTGTCCAGGCTAATAATAATAATAATTCATTTATTTCATCAAGTAACCAGGACTCACACTAAAATGATTATTAACATTCTTTAAAGGTGTACAATGATGTTTTGTTTTTTTACAAGTATTTTACTACTGTATGTGGGTCACCGCTGTGCAATCCCGGCAGAGACAGCACAGCACCGACTCACATACGTATAATCCAGCCTACTCGATATAATGCTCAGGATGCTGTTAGTGCTGGCTCGAACCCTGCGTACCAGGATGCACACCTCTACCCAATCGTTGCGTAAAAGCGTCTTATGCAAAAGTAAAATATAAAAAGTGAATTGTGTTTGTAATTAATATATTTCTAACAGAATATTGGTTTCATTTCTTATTAAGCAAAAGATTTTATTTTTGTGAAAAGTAAACTACACTTCTTTGTGTCTTGGGACGATGTTTTTTTCGTGGGTAAGGATTGTAATAGAAAATAACTTTGTTTTATTTATGACATGAAAATGGAAATTATAGGAAACAAATTGTATTATAATGTAGATCGAACTGAGAAAAAATACTGTAGCAAGAAACAAAGAGTATTTACATTTAATTATTATGTTTTTTGTTTTTTTTTTATTAATATTTACAAACTTTATGAACACGAAAGTTTACAAACTTTTTTTGTACTTCTTTCTAAAAGAAAATAATATTTAATGTACCTATATGGGTAAATAAGCCAAAATCTATCTAAGTGGCGTGCAATGAGAGAGGCCTATGTCCAGCAGTGGACTGCGATAGGCTGATGATGATGATGATGATGGGTATATGGGTTTAACCGTGTTCCCATGTGTACCACCTGTAACTAGTTTAAGTCTAGATATAGACGTCCCAGGAGATTATTACCATAATTAATTACTACCTAATGAGTGTGCGCCAAGATAACAAATACCATTTTACCGTCAGTTTTTATAATAAGTACAAATTTCTTCACTCACCCGTGGCTCCGATATTATATCCTAAAACAAAACAAGAATATTAATTCTTTAGGTACGAGTGTAATTACTGATCTACGAATATCTTTCTTATTCTTTCGGTGGTAGCATATATTACGAATTTAAAAGAAAAATTATCACAGCCAAGTAAACTTTTACGTTAGGTTAGTCGACCAATTAATTCGACGTTACAGGCCACCGAAACTGTTAATGTGAAATGTTTATGATATAAAACAACAAAACGCTCTTGTCTTATCTATGTTTTAGTTACGTGTTAGTTTGCATTATTGTGGCACATGATACGGAACGGTTGAACTTGCCGGGTTTTTTTTGTTTATTTGGGAGGATATATCAACTTCAAGACTTAATTTAGGTTGACAGAAATCTGATGCATACTTAAGAACCAACGCCATAATAACTAAAACAAAAAATATAAATATATATCTAAGGACAGACTGTTTCATTCTTTCAAACTTTAAAAGCCTTTGTGTTACTCTTTCATTTATATTGCCAACATGTTCTCAATTTAAATGTAATTTCACAATGTCTGCACAGTTTTCCTCGACAAATATTGCAATTTGAAAGATGTGAAACTTTAAAAATGTTAGCAATAGCAATAATGAAACGTACAAATATGTTACAGTCCATATGTATAACAAATAGCAGTTGAAACAGATCTACGTAAATTACGTAGATCTGTTTCAAAATGATAATGTGGAAATATGATCAAATTGACTCTGTATACAAATCTATGTCGGTCTCGTACCGACTAGAAACCGCACGCCGTCTTCGGTACCAGTAGCCCAGGAACTAGGCGTAACTTAGAAAGGAAATCCTTGGTACCCCGACGGACCCCGGCCCATCTACGATTTACTGATGGCCTCCTCGTGTGGACCACGGTGTTCCTTTCTTTCTATAGGGACCGCGTTCTGTATGGAACTCCTGAGACTCTGTATGAAACTCCTCAATATGGGCATTGAGGGGGGTTGTGAAAATATATGAAAAGAGCCATTTTGTAGGCGTATTTAGGCGTAGTAGTTGTATTTAGTTTTTTCGTAGCATACTGCATTCTGCTAGGTGAGCCCTATCATTTGATAGTTAACTATATTGGAAAGTTATTAAAAAATACACAGTTCACCGTTTTGTAGTGTTGGCTATTTTGGACTGGAATTGAGATTTTTAAATTTGACTCAATTTATTATAATAATAATAATATTTTCTGTCATCTGACACACAACGCGATCTAGTTTCAAACTAAACAGTTCTTGTAATATGAAAGCCAGATTGACTGATAGAATACTGATATACTGGTTTTTTGTAAATAATAATAGTAATGGCGGAAAAGAAAGAGAGCAGTTCTTCTCGATACAGCACGTATTATAAGGAGGTTTCTATCTCTGGAGTCATAACCACCTGATATCTTGATACCTGTATCCGATACCGATGGGACACATTTTAAATGGATATTGTTTTTTGTACATTAATATATTGAAAAATGTAATTTATGTGTATATATATATATATAATATACATATATACCTCATAGATCTCACACACGGCGATCTGATCCTAAACTAAGCAGAACCTGTGCTATGTTAACCAGACTGCTGATAAACATACTCATATATTTTATGAAACATCTTTTAATTTATCTATTATATGTAATTATAGATAAACTACACTCAGACACAAAACAAATGACTGTGCTCATCACACAATATTTGTCCTGGTTGGGAATCGAACCGACGACCTCCGGCTTAGCAGTCAGGGTCACTAATCACTAGACCAACAAGCCCGTATATGTTTATTTAATGTAATAAAGAGAATAATAATAATATATTTTATTTATCTCCATACAAGTCTTAATATCGAATTTTACATAAAAATCATCCAAACTCCGAAACGAACATTTGCAGATCATACAAACATTTGATCCGACCGAGGAATTTGAACCCGAGACCTCATAACAGCAGTCGCATACGCTAACACTACCACCGAAGACAACAACAACAAGCAGGATTAGTTAAAATTCCTTTATTATTTATTTAATATTTTTTGGTTAGTTCAGTTCAAGTGATGTCCTCAAATATAAAAACATAATTATTTATTAATAATTTATACGTTAAAATTTACCTTCGATCGAAACGTATAAAAAGAGGTGTCATCATCTGCATCTACGAAAAGTTGTTTGTACTGAAAATGTCAGAGAAATACTTCGTCAAACATCCAGTGTAATATAACTATCATTGAACTATTTTTATAGAAAGTTCAGACTATAAAAACATAAATTAGCTTCATTTAAACAAAAGAATATGTAATGAATGAACAAACAAGTTGTAAATTTTCTCTAAAAATTAAAATTGAACAATTTTAGATCATTAAATTCTCTTATGCAAAAAAAAAATGTATATATTAATGTTATTTAATTAAGAATATTTCAATTATCTCTTAAAACTACAATTGAAAAATACCAAAATCATTTTAATGTCTAGATAGATTCTAACAGCTGTGACACCGTAAAAATTAAATTGTGCCCAACTGTTGGCCACTAAGTTACTTTAAACTGTTGCAGTTTAGTGGTTGTCATAATAAAAGCTTAGTTGGCACGCACACCGGTATAGACTACCACGAATAACAGTTTTTTGTTAAATTTGAATGGGACGAAAAAATAAAGTATGCCTTTCCAACAAAAATAAAGAATTTTCCCAATCGGTTCATTAATGACGGAGTTCTGAAGGAACTAACATAAAAGTAGTTTTTTACCCTCTTTGTCGGCTAGTAAGAACCGACTAAGGGGGAAACTACGCAGGACAACCAAAATGGAAAGAGAAATAAATATTGAAACAAACCCTATATCAAGAACTCATTTCTAAGAAGATGCCTATGTCCAGGAGATGATTAGTTAAGTTAGAATTCAACAGATGATGATTATGAAACATAAAAAGAAATACTATCAAATCAAGTACCTCCAAGTCCTTTGTTTGAAGGTGTTAAAATAATGACACAAAGAGTTAATGAGTTCTCTTAAGATATTATTTGTGTAATAAATAAACTTACGGAGGGTCGTCTCATACTGGGTTTGTACTGATCACGGCTGCTAAAGTCACCTATACCCAAAAATTGCTGAAATATCAAAAGAAAAAATAAAATTAATGTAAACTGAAATATACCAATCTATATATATAAAAGAAGAAATTGACAGACTGTTTCACTGACTGATCGATCAACGCAGAGCCGAAACCGCTAAGTCTAGAAGCATGACATTTAGCACAAATGTTCCTTAGGTGTCGTAGAGTTTCCGCAAGGAGCCAACGCCTGAGTGCCACCACGGCGATGGCCAGACCGTGGACACGGCTCTCCACACGCTAGCAGAGTGCCCGGCGTGGGTTGAGCAGAGGCGAGACCTCGTGGCGGCCATCGGAGTGGGAGTTCTCTCGCTCGATAGTCTGATTGCGCTAACGTGCATAGCGAGAGTGCGTGGAACTCTGCCGTCTCCTTCTGCGAGCAAGTTATGCTCGCGAAGGAGACGGCGGAGCGTTACCGGGAGAGGTTTAGAACTCTCCTGGCCCTGGGACTTCCTTTCTAGGGTATACCTGGTTCCCCGGCTATTAGTACCCGAGACGGCGTGCGGTTTTAGTCGGTTCGTGTCCGACATGCCACCAATAGGTGGTATCCGAGGGGATTTCCGCACGGAAAAAAAAGGTGTCGTAGAGTTGCACTAAGAAAGGACTTTTAAAAATTCCGTTCCTAAGGATGCAAAATTTATATGAAACTTCGTTATTTTTGGTAGTAGTGTTTCCGTGATGCAGCCCCAGCTGATACTTTTAATGTTGTTAGCACCCACTAAGAAATGATTTTTGGCATTTTCACCGCTAAGGGGCTATAATAAATGATGATGTTCATTTTCATGTTCATTTTCAAAGTTAGAAACACGAAATAAGATATAATCACGCGAGCGAACTTGATTGAACGAAATATAATTGATTTAAATTAGATTCTAATAGATTATTATTATTGAAGTTTTGATAGTTAGTGTTAAGAAATAATCTGAAAAATCGTATTATCTAAAAACACAAAAAAAAAACATAACAACGTGTAAACACGCTTCGTTGACGTCGTATTTAAAAATACCCCGAACATCGGTCCTCCGTCTTATTAGAAATTGAAAGGCAATTGAACTGATTCCTTTTTTTATTTATAATATAAGATTTTTTTCTCTAAAACTCATTGTCCTAGAAACCGAGGGTAATGTATTCTTTGTATATTGAAGCACGTGGATATCAGAGCCTTTTGACTCGGTATAAATAGAAGCCCTGAAGATTCCCTGTGATTCACACAAGCCGTATTGAGTTTTCTTGGTGAACATTGTGTTATCATATATGTCTTCTACTGTTTACACAATAGCTGAAGTTCTTAGAAATTGTACGAATAAATGATTTTGTTATAATTTCCTTATGAAAATAATGTATATACGGAATGTGAGATTCGTGTTCATTGTGTACCTTTGTATTACGTTCGTTCGTTCCACTCTGGTTCGTTCTTTGTACTGACGTTTCAACGAGATTCACTGTCCGTTTTTAGAAATTTACTCCTGATATCTTTGACTCTGTATATAAAACCTATTGACAATATTACCTCCTATTTATACCTATAAATCTTTACTTATATGATAAATGTGAAAGTTAGTTTGTTTGTCTGTTTGTTACACTTTCGCGCCTAAACCAGTAAACCGATTTAAAAAATTCTTGAACCAATACAAAGCTACATTATCAGCGAGTAACGTTGGCTATTTTTTACTGCTGTAACCGACTTAGACGTCGGTAGAGCAGTAGCCACTGTAAGCAGACCTGTCGGTGATTTGAAATTACCGAATACCGGCAGGAAAGGTAGTAAACCACTAGCACTGTTAAAATTCCAATTAATTTTATGTTTCGTCTCTCCGTTTCTTAATCAAATGCTGAACGAATCTGGACGATATTTGGCATACAGATAGATTTTATAGTCTAAAATAGACTTTTGTAGTAGAAGTTAGTATATTATAATTAAAACACACCCTCATCGAGTTATCTCCAATAAAATCTGTATCATCACATTTTATAAACTTTACAATACCAAATAATATCACTAAAATCCACGCCGATCTGGCCATGTTCTTATTGTATACTGATCTCTCTTGTAAATTGATGGAAATGAGGAACGAATCAATTAGGTTCTTATTTAACGGATGAGAGTCGAATATTCGAATTAATGCTGTCACAAAACAATATATCTGATAGATTCGGGGTGTTTCACATCACTTAAGTTAGCCTTTCTAAGGAGAGGCCTATGTCCAGCAGTGGACTGTTATAGGCTGTTGATGATGATGATGAAGTTAGCCTTATCTGTGTTCTTATTTTGGGATTTTTATGTCAATATAACAGCCTCAAAAGAAATCATTAGATTTTTTTTTCTTCAGCAACCAATTAAAAAAAAAACCTATTATTAACCATCTATTTCGGCCCAGTTAACTACAATTTTTGTAATAGAAATTATAAAACGATTCATGATCTACACAAAAACTGTAAAAAAATGAAAAAATAAAGGATAGATTATTTTATTTTTTATTTATTATTTATTTTTATAAAAAATCTTAAAAGACCAATATCTTGAAAATGGTTGGTCTTGGGATATGGTATTTCATAGTGAAATATATCAGAAATGATGGCAATTACAACCACAAAGTGTTTAGGTCGACTTAACCAGTAGCCCTGTTTATATTATAACTTGGTATTATGTTCGAAAGCAAACAGCTCTTAATACTCGTAAGTAGAAAAGTTAACTAAACATTGGCGAAGATACAAATAAGTCCATTTAAATGCATTGAAAACTCGAGTGACGAAACACTGCTTTGTTTTAATAAGAATACTCATTGTTGAAGTCAGTGCTGCCAATTAATGTTGCTATTTTACCTTAATTTTAAATGTTAAAAGTCGACTATAATTAAAACCGCCACAGAGATTTCAACTCTATCAACCACGAATATTTACATATTGCCTAAGCATTATAAATGAAATTCTAATTAAAGAATTTATTTATTTTAAGGGGAGTAATTGTTCTTTTTTTATACTATGAATAATAAACACCGTTGTATGTAACCGCAAACTAGATTATGATCAATTTGGTAAACTGATAATTTGGTTTTACACATGCATACACACAGAAACAAGGTATCCATGAGAATTGATGGACGGTCGGTATTATTGCCTTAGCAAACTGAACATAGAGCAGGTAACTTTACTTTTACCTAAAATTTAGGAAAAATGTGTTATACTGGTAACACCGGTTCAAAAGTTAAGCATTCTCAAATGAAGCTAATATTCAAATTTAGTTGATGTGACTTGACGCTAAATGCTGAAAATGAGCTCGGGATGCTGACACTCTCCATAATATATCTAGAATACAATCTACATAGAAATAGGTAAAACTCTTCAGTGTCTTTTAATGGGCTTTAATTAGCTTCACTTGTAAATAGCTAACAGTTTTTAGTCAATGATGTCCTCAAAAGGTTTAGGCAACGAGACAAGATTTAGAATTTGAAAGAAGGCAAAAATCTCTACCGCATCTAAGCAAGGAGAGGAGACAAGAGTTCCTTACCCGTAAAAGGTGCTGTATAAAACGTATTGTTTCGAGCAAGGATTCAGGAGTAGACGAGGCCCCCGATTTGTTATTCAAAACAATCCGAAATAAGCTATAATTGTCACGATACTCGCCTTTTACTGTTAGTTATTTACTCGTGGTATCACAGAACTAGAATGTGTCCATGCGTAATGGCGGCACTTTCCATGGCAACTTCTAGAATAGTTCTGAATTTTGCTGTAACATCTCGTAATGTCCCGACTGATTTGACATCCTTCTGTAAATTAATAGAATATCCTGGCAATATCTGGAATATTTGAAACTTTTCTGGAACATTCGATTATGAAAAATCCCTTGCTTTATAACAATACTTTCAAAATTTATGAAGGTAAGTATTTTAAAAATCATTATATTTTTATTTTGTGTATAAAATTAAAACAGTTTTTGGACAAAGTTATAGCAGTGTGTTAAATAAACAAAGTTAAGCACTTAATAAGTGCCAATATATATATATATATATATTTAATACCAATTACTTTTCTTTTTCATATTCAAACCTATATTTATAGATATAATCATAAGAAAAATTCGTTCAAAATTTAGTTCCGATCTATTCTCGATCTCACAAATGTCATAAAAGGTGTACTCGTAGTAAGTAGTATTACTAAGACTAACAGAATACCGATTCAACTTTCGGTCATAATACATATAAAAAAATCTTAAAAGTACAACACTCAATCTAATAAATGGATTATTTAACTATTCAGAAAATATAAGCTTACAGTAAGAAATAAATAAATTTGGTTAAATTATTTATAACATGTACACTATTTACATACAACCATCAAAAAATTCCTTCTCATCGTCGCCTATTGGTAGAGTTCCCAGAAGACTGGCAGCATTGCCACCTTGAATGGTAATGCTAATTCTGTGCTAGAAAAATGCCGGCCTTCTGATCACGAGAAGTGTCGATCAGTTGCGTATCTAGTTGTTTATACATAGCACGAGCACTTGAACCCCATAACCCTAGCGTCTCGACTCCAAACGGTTCGGTTTCCTACTAAATTTTGGTATTTACGCCGTTTGAGGGTTTATATGAGTTAATTTCGAAGATGCTCTCTGAAACAATTTGTCTATATAAGCACCATCCATTTATCATAAGTCATTGTCCTATCATTATGACGCCATGACACATTGATAGATTTGACACGTGACCCGCCAGATTTCTTGTCGTTAAGTTGTCAAAATTTGAATTTAGAAATCTTCAATTCAGTTTCTTTGTATATATAAATTGAATTAGAGATAGCCTGACGGTTTAATTTCGAACTTTGACCGATGAACCTCGGTATCAAAGTTGGACGTCAGAATATAAGTGACACATCAGATGTTTAGACATCATTTGCGACTACTGCAAGACTCTCTCGTTTTCTTTTCTTTATTGGACATTACAATAAATACATTAAATTTACATTGTGATTTTTCAGTCCGAAATTTACATTAAGAGATTTTTAAACCGTGTGGTGACGGAATAAATCCGTGTGGTGACGGATTAAGAATACGGAATGTCACCACCCTTATTCATCCCGTGGGTGTCGTAAGAGCCGACTAAGTGAACAAACTGCATAGGACAACAGCACTGCAAAAAGAAGAAAAACTTGAAACAAACCCTATACCAACCCTAGTATAGGCTGTTGATGTGAAGTGATTTTTAGCTTCGACAAGTAATATTTTGCTTTTGTAATGCTGCTATTAGAGCTTAGAATTCAAGAGGCCGTGTGATCGTTATCTTACGTAAAATGTTGTGCAGAAAATATCTCTTAAACGAAAACTCTTCGAGGATATTTGCTGTCACAGCCAAGTGTGTAATAGTTTCAAATGAAATTGACAACTGACGTTTTTCAGGGTACAAGGTAGTAGGCTTGATATATCTTTATACCTATCTATGTAATGGAATCTTTAAATATAGTTTATACCTACTTCAAGGCCTCTGATTAACTTGAAAATATGAACACGTATCGAGAGTCTACGATAATACAAGACTAAAAAAATAAAAGCTGATTTATTAATGTTGAGGAACGGTGGTTATGTCAATCCAACACAAGGGGAGGATCTTTCAACCGGGTGAGGTGATTATGCCTGGCGGACTGCAGTGGAACGGTTGATGTTGGGAAGTTGTATCTATACTATAATAATAATAATCATTTTTATTGGAGTAACCATGACTCATTGCTTGTTAGTAATACATAAAACCTATCCTATGTTAGTAGAGACGATATACAACAATTAATTTATGCAGTCCATGAGAGACGGCGCTGCAGTGACCCATGTACCTGCAATCCAACTTCTCTGCAATCATGGCTAGTATGCTGTTAGAGCTAGCCCGCACCCTGCGCATAGTATAGTTTTCGCATAGTAGTGTGAAAGCAGTCCACTCGCGCCTCTGCGAACATCCCGGATGCACTACAGAAACGGCGTATCCCCAACAGCACCCTAAACGCATTGCTGTATTGCATACGGAGGGGTTTGTATGCTTTTCGAGTATATTTAGCTCACAGTAACATTATTCGAAGAATGTGTAAACCTGCAGGTCAACACGTTCGCTCTCACCGACAACGCCCTCCGTTCCCTTGCCAGATCCTCATCGTCTTTGAGGTTGGGAGTTAAAACATGCCCTAGATATCTAAACTTAAATACCCTTTTTAATGGTTGCCTATTTAAAAATATCTGTGGCATATCCTTAGGGCGTCTACCCCCAGCCTCAAAAACCATGACCTCGCTTTTCTTAACATTGTACACCAGGCCATGTCTTTCGGCGTACTTCTCACACATGTGAACAATCGGCAAAAAACGTTACGTTAACGCACCTACAGGTTGAAAAGCGGTGGTGAGGTCAAGCCCCCTTGTCTTACCCCGCATTCCAACCCCTACGGATGTGATAGAGTACCTGCCCAGCGGACATTATTAATTGTATTACCATACCAGTATTTTAGAGCGTTTATTATTGGAGTGGGTAATTCACATTTTTCCAACTTCTTCCGTAAAATGTTGTACGAAACCAAGTCAAATGCCTTGGAAATGTCGAGAAAACAGCAATACACTGAAGTGTTCCTATAATAATGTATTTTATATAAACTATAAGTGACTCCTGAGTTGCAGGCGTTCATGGGCGGCGGTAGTCACTTTCCATCAGGTGACCCGTCTCCTCGTCTGCCCCCTCTTACATAAAAATAACTTTTAATGAGCGATGCAGAATAACTATATTTCATAGTTACTCAGTAGTTCAGTATGTCTTCCTTAGATGGCACTGTTTCGTTGTATGTTGAAGTCACTATAGTTATATAAAAACCCGTTGAATATTCGTCAAAATAGATATTAATAAACATGAGTTTAGTAATAAAAATAAAACAACGTTATCTAGAGTAATACAGCGAGCTTTATTAAACTTTTAAATTATTCTAATTAAAATCCTTGCATCTCATTCCGAGTAATAAAATGTAAATGCATGTAAACGGAATGGAACATTAATTTATTAAGTTTTAATTTGGTCGAACTCGACAGGTCGTAAGACCTTTAAGGCAATGCGTAGTGACTTATAATTATTTTTGTTATTGCTTTTTATACATAGGGAGACAAAGAGCCAAAGGACTTGATTATTGATTTGAATATTCATACAAACACACACACACACACACACGCACACTTATATCAGATATATACTCATATACTTGTATTTAAATGCAGTTGGAAATCTTATTTGATCTACCTTTAAGACAGTCCTTCAAGATATACCTTTAAGACAGTCAACCAAAAAAAGCTTTTGTTATTGTTAGATGTAAATGATCAATTAAGAAAAGCTTGTGCTGTAAGAATAATGTTTCGTTAAAAGCAGTGACGCAGTTTAAAATTATTATAGCTGCAATTTTAGAGTGGCTTAGGTGACATAATTTTAAAATGAAAAATAATAATTACTTCTATTATCTTCTTCATTTATCGAAGATAAGTTAGAAAAGGAGCAGCACATTTTTTTTAATGCAAATTAATTCTACAACATCTGTATAGTATCTATATTCTACAACAACTGTAGCGTTGTGAAATGCTTGCACACTAGATCGTCTGTTGCCGTTCCCAGAAGGCTGACAATATTACCACGCGTACCGTCTTTTCGATTATCTTAGTTTAAAAGCTATATGACTCATATAGCTTCAACTAAATGGCATATTTGATGTTAATAATGTTTATAAACAAACAAATATTTGACAAATAAGTATTTGTTCTAAAAGCACGATTATTTGTTGTCTGGTTGTAATTTATCTATACTATGTATCTATTTAGAAATATAAGTATTTTATCAGCTGTCTGGTTACAATAGTAAAGGCTCTGCCTATCTTTGAATCAGACGATCGTGTCTGAAATCTGTCAAGTTATTGGAACGAAGTTCCTTATCGCGCGTTGTGAAAGGGGCTAGACGGAAAAAAATCTCACGAAAAGTTGTAACGACACTTTTTATGTCAGTCATTCAGCGCCATCTATCGAATAGACAGGAAATCATTACTTTTCATCTCAGTATTTATTTTGAATTGTCACTTGTCAGTCATTCAGCGCCATCTATCGAGTAGATAGGAAATCATTTCTCAAATAGATTTTACCAATGTATAAATTGTTTTAATTAGAAACCAACTGAAAAATATGTAAGTAATAGCCGCTTTCATAGATGGCGTTGTAATTAAAATCGTGTCGAATCAGTTTTACTCGATCGTCACAACTTCGTTCCTATCGGGTGTCCCACGACACCACACGGCTTTTTATTGTTATATAAAAGGTGTTATCATCATCAGCCTATCGCAGTCAACTGCTGGACATGGGCCTGTCCAATTGCACGCCACTTAAATCGATCTTCGACTTTTCGCATTGCGCTCATGCTATGCATCATGTGTAAACTAGTGTTAATTAGTTAATAATAAAAAAAGCGAACACACTTGAGAACATCATTAAGGAAACCGGGCAAAATCTTTTGTAATGTTACACGTGGCGACCGTTATTTAACTTATTGTATGTATTTGTGGCGGCCAGTTCCAAAAAGCAAGTAAAGTAAATCAAACCGCTATTTGCCATGGATTTTGTTTATTTAAAAAATTAGCCAAGCGTCTCCGAAGTAGACACAATGGTAAAAATAATAATTTTGATAAATGGATAAGGTTGTAAGCAATACGGCGACATCTTAAAATTTCTGGAAACGTTAAAATTAGTGCTGGCTGTAACTTCTTTTGCCGTAAAAATGTTATAAAAGCTGTGTAAGAAAGTTTATGTCACGGAAAATCTAACAAGATGTTTTTTTGTACATAAAATTCGAGGGAACGCTGGCTGTTTTACTGTTGTGTCTGATAAGCCTTTTTCTTGTTACTAAGATTTATATATTTATGCAACTTCAGGGTATGTTTTGGAATTTATGTGTGAATAAGTATGTATTGTAGCGTATCATATTTCAGAATGACGAGCTGGCAAGTGATCTAAGCTATATGGGTTTTAGTTTTATTTTGAATGGTTTTGAATGA
This sequence comes from Arctia plantaginis, assembly GCA_902825455.1. NCBI lineage: Eukaryota > Metazoa > Arthropoda > Insecta > Lepidoptera > Erebidae > Arctia > Arctia plantaginis. The sequence continues at coordinate 2,419,863 of CADEBD010000336.1, read as the reverse complement.
AAGAAAAAATCAAGAGACTTATTAAAATAACAGCAGCTATCTAGTTTGTAATTAAAGTTGCCTAGTTTGTTATCAGACGGCCGAGTGTGAGATATTTTGTTCTTTTTCTTTTCTTTAAAAGATAACTCCCGCACTAGGTATAAATCCTGTGTCGCGGGGACTTTATAAACATTCATGTAACGGGTACAAAGAACACCCAAACTCAGAACAACAATTCATGCATAACACAAAGTGTTGTCCCACGTGAGGATCGAACCTACAACATTCGACGCAGTAGGAAGCGGCGAGATGTCAGCTTAAATCAGTGCAGATGTGTCAAGTTATTATTGTTAAAATAGAAGTTACAAATAAATACGGTAAATTCTTCATTAAACGGAAGTTCTAATCACAGATAAAATTATATTTTATTGCTTGCCGCTTACTCGGCACACGGCCAGCAATAAAATGACACGGCTAATCCAACCTGGTCGAATCGTTAGCCAGTCCAAAGATAGAAGTGAAAATTTATCTTTAAATAATCCTTGTCAGCCATATTGCTACGGCTTTCAATGACAATTTCTATTTCTCATCCGTTAAATAGGAACAAATCAATTCGTCACTGGTTTCAGCCAATTTTAACTGAAATTCATTATTTCGATAAAACATGGAGAGGTCCGTATGGGTTGCACTGATTGGTATATTTAAGATTATCCAGCTAATAAAATGTGAACAATATCCTGATTTTTTTTCTGAAAAGCAGTTGGCGGTGTGTATTGTTAATTTCTATATATATATATATATTAGGTACGTTTTAAAAAACGCAGTATTAATAGGCAGAGATGTGAAATTGAATTATAACTAATTATACTGGTAAACTGAATGTTACCAGTTATATATATTTGGTCCCACGTTTTGGGGTGGAATGTTTTCGGGCGGAAATTATTACTGATAGTTTCTAGACATTAATTTTCAATAACATCCGACCCGAATAATTGCATCGCAAGTTTTCTTATTTATGTCCGTGTGGTGACGGATTCAGAATATAGCGTGTCTTCATCCTTATTCATCCTATGGGTGTCGTAAGAGGGGACTAAGGGAGCAAATTATGCAATGACAACAGTACTGTAAATAGAAGGAAAACTTGAAACAAACATTTCAATCCGTCTGGCCAGCGTGGTATAGTAACCAAAATCTTCTTTCTAAGTAGAGGCCTATGCCCAGAAGTGGACTATTAAAGGTTGTTAATGTGATGTGATGATGTGAAGTTTTTTTATGGTATAGGGGGAAATTAGCAAACGGGTCACCTGATGATAAATGTCTAAAGCCGTCAATGGACATCTGCAACTCAGAAACACAAGAGATTTGCCACTCATTAAGTGCCCACTTGGAACGCACGGAACGGATGGCGTAGTGGTTTAAGCGGTCGCCAAGCCGCTTCCTACTACGCCTCGGCGTAGTAGGAAGCGGGTTGTTCTCTGTTGTGGGTTCCATGGTTGACGACACTTTGTGTGATCCACAAATTGTTGTTCTGAGTCTGGGTGTTCTTTGTGTTCGTTTCATGTATGTTTTGCAAAGTCCTCCGCGACACAGGATATATTCCTAATGTGGGAGTTGTCTTTATTAAAAGAAAAAAAAATCTTGTAATTTGTAGTGGCTTTTGATAACCTCATTTACTCGGTGGAAAGGAACGAAAGAATTATTTTTTAAAGACAACTCCAGTGTCCCATCCTGTGTCGCAGGGGACTTTACAAACGGACACAGAGAAGACCCAGACTCAGAACAACAATTTGTGCATTACACAAAGTGTGGTTCCATGTGGAATCGTACCCACAACACTAACCGTGCTAACTAAACCACAATGCCATCCATGCAGTCATTTAACACAGGTTTTCTAGGTGGCCCTGGTATCAAGGACTAAACCCACAAATCAAGACTCAGAAGTACTTTGGTGGTCATTGACAATGACGTAACCATGGCCATTTAAGAGTGCCTGCTAGAGTAAGGATTTGGTTTAAACATTTCTTGGACTAATTTAAGTTTTTCCTTGCAGAATATTTTTGGTATGGGAGGTTTTAATAGGGAACATCCATATAGACCCCGTACAAAACCTCCACAGGTAAAAATGAACTGAATACAATAATATATATTTGTCTCCTTCACTCTTCATCTTTTTAGAAATATGACCAACCATGTCTCAGTGTCGTCACTATTTATGACCAGGAGTACAGGAAATGATTTTTACAATTATCTTACTTTCTATATTTCTTTCTTTATTTTATTACTATGTTTTATACTTGACACGATTATTAGCGGTAAGTTTTCGTGTAAGAATGAATTAAGTTTAATGAAAAACTTAGTTGATTTACATTTTTCGTGATGAAAAGGAAAAAAAACGAAAGGTAAGTTTTAAAATCTCTACATACATACCATCCTGTACATTTCAACGGATCTGTTGGTATAGTGGTCAATGACGCTCACTGTTAAGCCGGAGGTCGTGCCTTCAGTTCCCACCCAGGGTAAATAATTGTGTAACGAGCACGATCATTTGTTCTGTGTCTAGTTTGGGATCAGACTGTGGTGTGAGAGATTTGAGAAGTTATTATTATTATAATAACACTGAAGTTTTACTATTTTACTATTTATTAAAATGCGTTAATCTCTGAAACAAATGTAATTTCGTAATAGAATCATAGATTCCGTAATAGGTTACCGATACAAAAAAAAAAAATAGAATTATTTGAAAAAGTGTGGTCATAGTAAAAATTTAAAAAAAATCTAGTGTTAACAAATTTTTAATACTAATTAAAAAAAAAAGAGTTTTTTTTGTTCTCGAGTAGTCATAAGCAGGTCCACTATCTGGTGCCTGCTTTTCGTTAAATTTTGGGACACACTGAAAATATATATATTGTCATATACTTGTGTCATTTCTGATGATATTGATGATGAGGGGGAGGGGTGGGGGTTTAAAAGCGAGAGGGAGTAAAGCTATTTAAAATCATATTATATGAAGTTCTATCTCTTTGTCTCACTATAATCGTATCGAAAAGAGAAGATAAAATCATACGGCAAATAGTCACTAACATGTTAATTTAAAATGATTTATCATAGTCAATTTATCATTGAAAATGTCAATTCCCTTATTAATCATCAACAGTCTTTCATAGTCCACTGCTGGATATAGGCCTCTCCTTAGAAAGGAGGTTTTGGGCTACTCTAACACGCTGACCAGACGGGTTGGTAAAATGTTTGTTTCAAGTTTTCCTTCTCTCTGCGGTGCTGCGTAGTTTGCTCCCTTAGTCGGCTCGTAGGAAACCTAGGTGATGAATAGGAGTGGCGACCCTCCTTATTTTTAATCCTTCACCGCAAGGACAATTACTTTACTAAACTATATTTATATTCAATATTGTATTCAATATTGTATTCTCTCTCTGTAGATTGGTATCATCAATTACGGAACGAACGGAGCCGGCAAACCGGATGTTCCTCCATCGAATGTAAGTGTAAACGAATTTCGACTCTACATCAACGACCCCCTTCCTCCAAACCTGGGAGGAGGGATTAATAGGGTGCCAACTTACTTGCGAGTCACTTATCATTAGGTGAATTGGGCCACAATTCTGCTATTTTTAATATTTTATCAATAGACTGTGGATGGAATGTCGTCGGAATAGTTTTGCGCTTTTCCTATTCTACTAACTATGTAAGACCAATAGCCTCCCTCCTAGATAACATGACACTGATACAAATGTCGTCGATGTCTTTGTAATAGTTTGGTAAACGGTACATTTTAAATTTGTAAGAAAATGAAATATTCAATTTGTCCAGGTATGGCAATGTAATAATAACCTTACACATGGCATCTCAATAGCGTGTCAATGGAATGACAGTGGCTTGGGGTTTTAAATAAAATAGCAGAATTGAGGCCTTAGGCAGGCCGTCGGGATGGTTTTTAGTGGAAACAAGATATACCTCTGCCTCCGGCGTCCATAAAGAGTCAGGGATCCGAAAAACAAGTAGCGTATTCTAGCTTTAGAAGAGATTAGGTAGAGAAATAGGGTGGCAATTAATGACATATTAGTAGAATAATTTCTATAACCGCACCATCCATCTCATTGCCTGGAGAGAGGAAGGAGGGTAGGGGGAGAAGGGGGAAAAGAAAATAGGGAGATTCACACAGAACAATACAAACTTCATACTTTATTGAATACATGCAATATAATAAAAAATGTTCACCAAACAGATTTGTACAGAACCGAACATCCAAGGTAGACTCTTCTACTCTGATGTAATTTTTTCAAGCTATGATGACCTCTTGGAGGAAAGAGAACCGTATGCATTTGACAATAAAATCGAATTCCATATAACTCTATAAATGTATTGTTCTGTTCGATATCTTTACTTAAGTTAAATGTCTCTTTGGGGTCAGCTCATACTGGTAGAATACTGAATGTACAAACTACCGTTTACTGCCTAGGTAATGTAGTGGTAGTGTATGCGACTGCTGTGCTGAGGTCTCGGGTTCGATTTACGGGTCGGACCAAATATTTGTATGATCTGCAAATAATTGTTTCGGAGTTTGGGTATTTTCTATGCATAATATGTATGTATTTTCAAAAAAAGTAAATAAGTGTTTTATCAGTCAAGTCTCTATTTAGTATTTCTCAAGTAGCTCTGCTTAGTTTGAAACTAAATGGCGTTGTGTGTCAGATGTCCCAAATATTATTATTATTATTTACAGATGGCAAGTCAACAAAATTGGAAAATACCAAGAATATCACCATGGTCTAGTTATAAGCCCGGGCCAGGACGTGTAAGTATGACCACAGATTAGTTATATGTCCAGATGCAGTGTTGCACTACAAATCAACTAAATCAGGCGGTCAAATTTTGTTATGCTGGTGTACGCTCATATAAAGCGTTTAAAGTGACACACACAAACACACACACTCATAGACACACATACATACACACGCACACACACACACACACACACACACACATACACACGAACACACACATACACACACACACTTATACTAATTTTTCACATAATTTTTAACACGATTTCCTAGTTCTACGAGTTACTCTTAAATATATAATTTTACTGCTTATGTGTTTCTTTAAGAAATTATAAAGTAACTCCTGAATTTCACATTGCACCCAGAAAAACTACTAACTGTTCTCGAGGGATGAATAAATTGCATTTACGCGAGCGAAACCAGTTTTAATTATAAATATTATGAAGCTTTGTAACTTTTTTTCAGCAAGGGCAATCTACCTTACCGGTAAGTAAATGAAGATATAATATTATTATTTTATAATGAAGATATATAATTTTATTCCATTTCTCTCACAATATTTTCTTAAAAATGGTGAAATCGTTACTTAAAATAACGTGCATATTCAATTATCATTAACAGAATGCTAAAGTAAAAGAATACATTTATAAAAAGCTTCAAGAAAACTTGTGTAAAAACAGCTTATTTAGTTTATTTTTCGACTCTTAAGTGTCTACACACAAAATAAACATAACAACTGTTTGCAAAAATGGCGATATCCTAATAGCCAAAACGTCGGGCCAAAACTTCTGGCCTTTCCCTAGAAATGAGGTTTTGGGGTCCTATACCAAGTTGGCCAAGCGGGTTGGTATATGGTCTGTTTTAAGTTTTTCTTCTTTTTGTACTTTTCTTGTCCTGCTTAGTTTATTTGTATTCTATTAGTAATTTTGAAAATTTTACTTCGTATTAGCCTGAAGAACGTTTATTTCCTGATTTTGTGTGGCCACCTCGGGATGAGAGCAGCAGGGACATGGCTGAATTGGTAAGACTCTATTTTGATATGTCATTTTGCCCACAGCTTGACTTGGATGAAAACCCGGTCCTGAAAATGCTAGTGCGGCGGCCTACGTCAACAATAGTCGCTGCTACAGATATGACAGCCACATTTACAGTATCATTATTACCAACAATCACAATGTGGTATTTACCTAGCCATTTAACTATACCACAGCGGGTAATTTATAGACCTATACAAATACCACTTACGACCTCGTATCGAAACTTAGGCATAAATTTAGTTGCAGAATCACAAATAGATCAAAATTTTGCCTTGTTGCGGTCTCTATCAATGCCAGATGGTTTGGCATCAACAAACGTGTCAGTAGATACAACCCTTTGGGCTGACAAAAAAGACAAAGAAATTCATTATAATAATGGCCAAGACCGCCAAGACTCCAACAAAGTTGTGATGAGATCTCAACAACAGAGAGAGACAAAGCCAGAACATATTGCTAAACCGAGAACCACTCTAACCGTTGTGGACAATGAAAGTCTCGAATCGGATGTTGAGCTAATCAATAGTGAAAATTTGATAAAAACTAGAGGACAAATTCCTTTACAGCGGTTTCATCTGTTACACACTTCAAATATTCCACATTTATTATGGAACGAAATGAATGATCCTCTAAAGGAATCTGAATTGCACCACAAAATCTCTGCACCGAATGAAGTTGTTGAACCAGTTACACATGTTGATGATTCTATTAAAAATATACAATATCAGTCCACATTATTGAAAGCTCCGAAAGCATTTTATCAAAAGAACATTTCACCATTAAAAAATACTTTGAATTTCCTAATGGAACCAACAATCACAAAACCTCTGCAGCCACAGACGCAACATCATTTTGTGTCTGTGCAAAAAAATACAAATTATAATGGGCAAATAGAATCAGAAGACGATATTAAATTTAGTGATCTACTGCCAGACGACCATAAATCAAAATCACCTGATACGGGTCTAGATTTTACCAGATCATCGACCAAAGACTTTTTTGTCACATATTAAGGTCGATATTTCCTTGACATTAAGATATTGTTATTTTTATAATTCTATCCGGTCATAGAAATAACTTGAATTGTATTTATGTCAAATGTGTTTTTAATTATTTATTTTTAATATTAGAATCTGGACTTAAGAATCTTATTTTCTTGCGCCTGTATTCAAATTTGGAAAACACTACACAACTAGCATAGCTCATTTCCTCGCATCACAACTTTGCATCCACTGGTGCTACCTACTCCCAGGTTTTCTCTAATGTACACATTCTTGATGTTTTCTTGTTTGTCTATTTGATTGTAGTCACATAACAACTTAACATTCGCATTTCAGCTACCTGCACCATATTTGACCCGAGCAACTTCGTCTTTCTCTTAAAAAGGAATAAATTTTCCCGTTTTCGCAACATATTTTAGTGATACTCGGCTCCTATTGATCGATTCATGATGTTATATAGCGTATATTCTTTCCCGATAAAAGGGCTATCCAACACTAAAAAAAATTCAATCTGAACCTTGCGATTACCTACCCCGAAGATACAAACTCACAAACTTTACCTCTTTATTATATCAGTACAGATCTCTCAAAGTCTTCTTTCTCATTCCCTGACTTACTTTTTATATTACGAAATAAAAAACTATTCGATTACAAAAAAATAAAACAATACAAACCTGACAATAATGAACACAATTTCTTTTTTTCAAATTTGGTGCAGTTGTTATGTACATTTCGGCGAATCATTTTTATTTATTTAGATAGATTGAAGATAGATATTTATATGTAATAATGACCTCAATGTGTTGAAGCTCAAGAAATACCTAAAACTCAGTCAGTGCGCTGTAAACCACAATCTCAGCTAGTTTTCTCCGGTCGGCAAAGTCCTCGGCACATAATATGAGTCCTTAAATAATGTAGCGTGTGAATTAATTAAGTCTTTTCTTTAGTTTTATAAAAAAATTTAGTTGTATATACTTTTAAATAAAATACAGTACAAAATATAGGTGCTTTATTCATTTGTTAGTTAGTATGTTAAATATACATAGATATAAACACAGATATATGGGCCTTTCTCTACTAACTGGAAACTTGTCTATTGACAGTTGTCCCAACCCTATTTTTCTAGAAAATTAAAAATATTATATGTTAAGTCGATAGATAGTTATAATTAAGTACATATAAACAAGAAACCATTGTAATTTTCCCTTATTTTTCGAATTATAGGCAATTTTGTAAAAAAATGCGACAGAGGACTGTTTTGCCACCCAGAGGACTGTTTTTTCCATCCAGAGAACAGTTTATGTCAATGTTTATATGAAGCAAAATACAATATTAATTATTAAATGTAATCAAATAAATTCTCTTCTTTATTTAATACTAAATCACATACAGAATTTAAATACTTATAAGTATTGATGATAAATCAGGAACAAATTGCGAGCTTAGCTCTCTAAGTAACAAATTAAAATAATTATAATCAAAATTAAGCTTAGGTACTAAGAATCAGCCTTGTTTACTTATCAATGCAGACTTATTTCTCAAAAACAGGTACAGGTATATTAAAATAATAAAATATTCGTTTCCCTTTTAGGGCAACATCTGGGTTTGGCAACTTCTTTATTACTTGGTCAAAGGGCACATCAGAAACATCATTTTCATCGACTCTGAATGTGTGTCCTTTGTCATCACAAATTTTTAAGAAGGTTACTGTTAGTTCGCCTTCTTCCGTGTCTATCTTATTGATTACTGCAGCATAACAATATTCAGTATTTCTTACTAGAAATTTAACCAAGACGTAATCACCGATGGTGTAATTCTGTTGGTTGATTGAACTAGGTCCAGCCAGTGCACCGTCGTCTTCGGTTTCCATTGTGGAATCCTGTGAGTTGTCCATGTTTTCACTTTCAGAGTCTGTGTAAATATCATCTACGTTAAGTTTTGTCTTGTTTTTGTACTCTAACACTCCTAAATTGAAATGCTGGCACTCGTCTTCACAAGTGCAACTTAAACTTTTCATTATGAGTTTAGCGGCCTTTGGAGCTAATTCCAGAGGACTTCTTAATATTTCAGCCTTTACTTGATGTATTTTAAGAGTGCCATTAAAGCTTTTTAAATTAACTGTTTCATTTTGAAGGCCGTCTGTCAATTCTTGGATGGCTTTATCGTCGATTGTGAACAAGGTAATTGCGGAACATCTTCGTTGAATGGCCTCTACAAATGATTCCAAGTTATCAATATCACCTCCTGTAGCGACGACGGCATCAGCGGTTCTCTTGCAGGTCGCTCCAATACCATCAGGGGCCCCTTTGCCATGGCCACTCTCTGAATAGTTCCAGGTAAACTTCTTCACATTTGAAACCTCTTGTTGAAGCCTTGATGCCAGGATGTAAAACATCGTTTTGTTTCTGTATTGAGTTACGGGTCCATCGCTGACGAAGTGAATGCTCTTTATGTTAGGTGGGAGAGTTTTAAAGATTGGCCGCAAATGTGCCCATATAGCAGCTGGTGAATGTGTGAGATTTTTGGAAACGGTACAATAAGACTTGATAGACTTTTTGGTATACACTACCACAGTATGAAGACTTAGCTGAAGTCTCGACCCTCCAAAATGAAATGCTTGTATTTCTTCACCGTATTTGGAACAATAATTTTCTGAAAAATCCATATGTATGATAGCGTCTTCGTCGGTAAGGTTTTGTTTGTATTTCTTGATAGCATTGTATTGATGGGTAATGTTTCTCTCGTGTTGATAATAGGCTTCCAAATCCTCGTGCAGCTCTTCTATTAGTTCTCGAGGGCGAACCGTGAACATTTTCTTTAGGTATTTGGTAACTGTTCGAGCATTCTTGGTCTTGGGGTCGTTGTAAGTTTGTTTCTCAGATATCCATTGTTTAAATTCAATAGGCTTGCTGTCATCAAACTCCCTGTAGTCAGGATTTTTGTCAATACAGCGTTGGCAGGTTCGTGACAAACATAGCTCGTCATAGCGATTACAACATGTCTTTTCAAGCAGTGCAGTGTGACTATTGTAAGTCAAAATTCTTCTTCTGTGCAATGCTGACAGTTTCAGATCGATGTTCGCGTGCTTAATACAGAGGCACGTGTTACGTTCGTTTACATTTGGTGTTATGACCCAGAAAGGACGTAGACGACAAAACGTTGGGTAGCTTATTTTAAAATGTTCAGCTTGAAACTTCTTGTATAAATTTCCAATGCTATCCGATAGATATCTTTTCTGTTTTTTAACCCCTTTTCTGGTCAGGCATTCTCGTTTTCCTGCGCCAAGTCTGCTGTTGTCATCATTTTCGTAGAAGGTTCGTACAGTACTTATGCAATCAGATGAAATTTTGTCTTTGCGAGTCCGAGGCTTGGGTACTAAACCCGATTGACGCGCTGACTTCTGAATAGTTTTATAAGATATGGAACTATCTTTGCTTCGCCATAACTTGTACTTGTGTATTAGTTTACCGGACACGACTTTTCCGAATATTTGTTTCTCTTTGCAGGTTTTTAAATTAGCGTAGTTTTCTTTCAGCTGGGCATTCAACACTTCACCGAATAGCGCCTTTTTGACTACTTCTCTGCGAGCTCCTGGCGAATCACACATTTCGGTCAGTTTAGTGTTAGGTGTGTCTACATTTTTCTTTGTCTTAGCTTTTTCCAAACGTTCTAATCTCTTCCTATACTTCTCGGATTTTTTTCTGTAATACTCGATCTTTTTGTCTTTATCCTTTATAATTTTGTCACGTTTCTTTCTAGCATTACGCTTTCTCGCATTACTTGCATCACTTCGTGGAGTGGTCATAGGTAGTATTGATGGAGCGACAGAACTTTGAGGAGAAGGTGAACCCTCGGATTCGGGCGTATTATGTCGTACAAAATTGTTTGTAATTTCTTTCAAAGCTTTTTTTTTTGCGCGATATGTAGCACAGTGCTTTCTCCATTCTTTAGTCACAGCTTTGTGTTCACGTCGATTCATATCTTTAACTGACTTTCTTATGCCTTTTTCCTTCTTTCTTTGGTAGTTTCGTCGTTCTTTTTCCTTCAATTGCTCTCTTTTTACAGGGTCATTCTTTAGCCGTTGATATCTTAATCTTTCTGCAATTCGTTTCTGCTCTTTTATTTCTTCTTTGGTTTTAGGTTTCTTCTTTGGTGGCATTGCGGCAATACTAAAACAATAAAACATACTTTCAATATTAAAAAAAAACCGTAAGGGTTTAAAAACAGGTAGTTACTAGGTACGTATTATTTTATATTCCAAAATCCATAATAGAAAACAAAAGACCTGAATTAGCGTGACAGGCCAATGTAAGAAAGAAAGAGGCTATCGGCAAGCAGTAGGTTAGTGCAGACTATAAAGAATATTAATAAAATACACGGACGTCAAATAAAACAGTCCTCTGTCACATTGAACAGTCCTCTGTGTTATAAATTTCCAGAGGACTGTTGCACAGAGGACTGTTATTTTTACGTAAAAAATGTCATACCACGTATAAGTTTAAATATTAATTCATAACACAGAAACAGCTATAAATTATCACACTGAGCAATTTTTTTTGTAAAATAAATATAATTAAAACACATAAAATACCGTAAAATAGACTTACCAGAGGAATGTTTACTCAACACTACAGAGACGTGGCTCCCACACAGACGCGGAGTTGTCACTGGGAAAAATGGCGGCGACTTGTTTAGGATGGCAACCGAGCAAACTTCACACTGTTAATGTTCCATTTGACGCGAAATGTAGCCACAATAGTGTTTAATATTTTTGTGGCGCGATATTCAAATTGTGACAGAGGACTGTTCAAAAATGTATCGGACAAAATTCAAACACTAGTTTTTAGTACAAAAAAATTCTCTAAAATTATAATTGTTTTTTGTTCACATGCATTCAATATTCTTTATGTTCATAGAGTAATAAGATTTTACATTTTTAAATACAACTAATAAAAACCGAACCGAATCATACTCGATCCAGAATTAGGACATAACAGAGGACTGTTTTTAGTGGCTTTTAGACCGAATTTATGAAATGATTATGATTCTAAATATTGATTAAGCTTGGCTCCTTAAATAACAGGTTATATATTATGTGTTTTGATAAATAGAACTATGCATTAATATAGCCAAAATAAAAAAAAACATGCTTGGACCATGATTTTCCTGTTAGTAGAGAAAGGCCCATATACCGGCCTATCTCCTCGCGGATTTATACAGCCCTCCCGCATGAATGCACAAGATAGTCTGATGTATGTGTATTAGTTCTAACTCCATGTAAAATTGTCTTGTCGTATTAAAAACTCAATGTTAATAAGTAAGTATAAATCCACGAAATCGCAGTGGTAGTAAATTCTTGGCCTTTAGAATTAGAACCGACTTAAAAAAGGAGGCTCCAACAACGTCTGAATTTATTTTGGTTTGTATGTAATACTTTCGGAATTTGTAAACTAATTTAAATATTTTTAATTTAATAAAGAAACGAATTGGTTTAAAATTCCTTAAAATTTAAATGGGACAAGCGAAACGAAGGCTTCTTATATTATATGTATACCTCATATAATTTTCAATTGTAATTTGCAAGGCAGTTTTTTTATCTAATAATTATACCAAAGTAGTGTTTTGAAACCAGTTCAATCTCCAATTATAATTATTTGCCGATTATGACACTGAAGAAAATAAGCAAAGTAATTAGCAAACCGACTATATTGTGTTTCACAACATTTTTAGCTTTGTTGCTAAAAAATATGGTTCTCCTATAAACGGTAATTTTTTTATGTTTGTTATCGCCATTTTTAAACCGAGTTCAAAAAAATATATAAAATTGAATCAGTTTTAATCAACGTTAATCCCATTGCAATTTGGAGAAATTATTGTACCTCTGACGATGAAAATTTAAGGATAAAATGAAGTTTATTATTATTTATAGAAGCGCATCGAACTCGGTGCTACGTTTTAAAGTTAATTATGACAGTATTATGTTTTTTTCTAGCCGAAGAGATTGACACAAACTCACAAGGTATAATTACAAAGTACATATAATTAGTAATAGTGTTTGAGTATATATCTTAGGGACTATCTAATCACAGGATACTGTCTGTTCTGTGGGTAAACGACACTATCTTCTTTAAGGCCAGTGAAGCCACGTACAGACAGTGCCTCAATTCTGCTATTTTATGTTAACGCCAAGCCACTGTCGTTCCATTGGCAGTTTTTCATATTGCGCCGACTTCAAATAATATGTTTATAGAGCAGGAACGTGATGATGATGGTGATTACTTTTATAATTTAATACATAAGTGCAACGAGTATATGAGCTTAAATTCGCATTTATATCGTAAGTTAGGAGTCGTTGACATCAGAAAAACGACTGTTTACCGAGTTAATGAGATTACTGGAGCCCGAACCCCCGTCCTTCTCCCTTATTTGAGGGGGGGAGGGGGGAGTGTTTGGCTGTCTATGGGTACATGACATAGACTACTAGTATTACCAAGTGAAAGACGACCCAGGTAAAAGCAAGTAAGAAATAAAGGTACTAATAAATTTTTCTATCATTTTTCAGTGGAAAGAATTCCTGGATTTAGTCAAGGAAGAAGCGGTACTATAAGTTCAATTTTTTTTTTTATTTCTATACCTACATACCTTGGTACAGTATGTACAAATAGGAACACTTACCAAATCTAAATTATATAGGCTGACTGCAAATGATTAAATTCGTTCAAATCACATCTTCTATTCTTTTAATAGGGTCCTGGTAGGTACACACGGCAATCGAAATACCTGGTCGGCTTACATGTGTGTGAATTGTAATTAACTCGTTTCTTCACTCATATATTTACAAATCAAATGTTTCAATACTGTTCAGCGTTATTTGTTTAGTATTTTCTATACGTATGAATATCTATACGTATGTATACGTAGGACAGTCTTGATTCGCCACATATCGGTCGGTTCGACCGGTTCACAGAAAATCGATGTTAAGTAATTCTGGAGATGTGGAGCAAAATTCAGAATCTTTCTTAAATCATAACTTTAGTTTGATCTTACACCTTTATGCGCATTAAGTGGCAGTCCATCTAATCACTTCACTTCCCCTGCCCAGGCGAGGTCATTTTGCCTGGCGGGCCGGGGCCCAACAGTTGCTGTTGGGGTGGAATTTGAAAAGCGCTGTCTTAGTTGCTGCCACTGGGTTCGATTGACGGACTGGGGGGGGAAATTTTGTAGGGTTTTTCTGCGAGAAAAGTAGCCTAAGTTACTCCTTATATAGCTACCTGGAAGTAAAATATTATCAAAATCGGTGGAGCCATTTCAAAGATTACCCGTAACAACAAACAGACAGACAGACAAAAATATTTATACTGGTTTTTAGGCATAGGTATAGTGCGAAAAAACCCCACTATTTTGACATTTTGACATGAATTTTTATTTAGTCTGTATTTTTTTCTTTTTATTGATTTATCGTTTACAAAAAATTATCACAATGACCAATACAATAACAGCAACTAAAAAAACCACTAAGCTTTATACTTGTGCTATCTTGAGTCTGTCTATAGTATAAATACAAATCAAAACTATGATCATCATTAATGACAGACTGGTGGTCCACTGCTGGACATAGGCCTCTCCTTAGAAAGGAGGTTTTGGGAAGATGGGTTCCTATAGGATTTGTGTCAAGTTTTCCTTCTCTTTCCTTTTCTATTAGAACTGTAAGGTTTGCAAATAGATGAAAATAACAATATACCAAGAACAGAAAAGAAAAATAATATTTCAACCTATATTCATCATTTAAATGCATAATTAAAAAAAAGAGTGATATTATGGATTTTATATTTTTCCTTAATATGCTATTACATAAATCTGAGGGTAAGTTATTAATTTCTTCGTTGATAGCATTGAAATATGTTTTCAGCCTGGATCATTCAACTGCGTCATAAATATTTAGCAAAAATACCCGTGCGTATCTTTAATAAACTTTTTGTGATTGCAGAAAAAACATCCAAAAGGTGAAATTATGCCGAATGTAAGTATTTGAGATAGTAATTAAGTATAAAATAGTAATTAAGAAAATATTTTTGGCAATACAAGCAATAGTCTTACTAATGTTTGAAAGTTTGTTACTCGTTCTCGCCAGAACACCTGGACAGATAATGATAACAGTTGGAATGAAAGATAGGTCCAGTCTGAAATAGCATCATGAAAATCAACAGCCTTTAATAGTCTACTGCTGGACATAGGCCTCTCCTTAGAAATACGGTTCTGTCGTTCTATACCACGCTGGCCAGACGGTTGGTATAGGGTTTGTTTCAAGTTTTCCTTCTCCTTGGAGTGTTGTTGTCTTGCGTTATCCTTTAATCGGCTCTACAGGATGCATAGGTGTGGTGACACTCTGTATTCTTAATCCGTCACTACACGGAATAACCCAATGAATACTTGAGCATTTTTTTTCCTAAAAATAATTGACAACTTCTGCATTAATGCGAGCAAAGTCGCGAGCAAAAGCTAAAGGGGTGTCACGGACTTGTGACTCCTGAGTTGCAGGTGTCTTTGGGTAATCACTTACCATCAGGTGATCCGTCTGCTCGTCATCGTCGTGCAACAGCATATAAATTTAAAAAAATCAACTTCATCATCATCAACAGCCTATAACAGTCCACTGCTGGACATAGGCCTCTCCTTAGAAAGGAGGTTTTGGCCTACTATACCACGCTGGCCAGACGGGTTGGTATAGGGTTTGTTTCAAGTTTTCCTTCTCTTTGCAGTGCTTTTGTCCTGCGTAGTTTGGTCCCTTAGTCGGCTCTTACGACACCCACGGGATGAATATGGGTGGTGACATTACGTATTCTTATTCCGTCACCACACGGACAGAATGTCGGAATAAGAATCACCGGCACGTCACCAAACGGAAATCAACTTAAACCGTTCTAATACTGTGCAACAATTTCAGTCATTCATTCTTACACATATGTTACTGTGTAATATTGGAACAAAGTTCCTTATCGCGCGTTACACGCTCTGAGCTAGTGCGAGATCGAAAAATGTGTAACAAGACTTTCTTTCGACACTTCTTGTCCCAGATCATTCTGTATTTAATTTTTCATAAATATTTTATCATAATTTTGTCAATTGAACTCTATTAACTTGATATTTTATAATAGAAATTATAATGACTGTATACCAATCGTCTACGAAAAAGCGAAAGGAATTTTATTCCAACCGGGGGTCCATAGACACCTCACGCCGTTTTATTTATTTAAACTTGATGGTGCAAAGAAAAAATATTAAATTTCTCATAGTTTGGTAAATAAGAGATAAACCTGCTTAATAAATTCATTACTAGATAACATATTATTATATGTATACAGATGTCCAAAAGTACATACAGTGCATACACACTATACTCGTATAAAGATACACATAATTAAATTTACAAACCATTTCACAGTGGGAACAGGATATCGAGAAATGGGCTGTAAGTATTTCGATTTATTCATTATATTTCTTCATCTCATTACCCGTCGGAGAGCCATACTTCGGCACTTATGGGTCCTTCATGGTGTGAGGTTTTCGTGTGCAACTTTTTCCACATGAAACCTATGAGGTTCTTCTTTTAAAAAATGTGCAACACTCGATTTTCGACTTTCAACTGTTTTTTTATTCAGTTTAGACGAAAGATGGATACTTCGAAAATCCGAGTCATTTTTTAATACGAGTTCCGACGTGGAATTAACGGCAGAAACGGCTCGCATTATCAACGCTGAGTTTGGAGAGGAGATCGCTAATGAACGCATCTTGCATTTTTTATTCAAACGCTTTCGTAATGGAAACTTTAAAGAAAGAACCATGTGGAAGACCACACAGATGAATAATGCTGAATTGAAGGAGGTGGTGGAAGCCGATCCGAGTCAAACTACCCACTACTACTTATGAATTAGTACAGAAATGAAGGAATATTGGATCGAATTGTGACATGTGACGAAAAGTGGATTGTTTACTATAACCGTAAGCGAAAAGTATAAAGTATAATGCCCTAAAGCAAAGCTTTACAAATAAAAAGGTAATGGTAACTGTTTGGTGGTCTCATCATGGTGTTATTCACTGTAGCTTTCTCAAGTCTGGTCAGACAATAACAGCAGATGTTTACAGTGCCTAACTTCAAACAATAATAGCGAAACTGGCAGTGAAGCAGCCTCGACTCGTGAATCGATCCTCACCATTATTGCTCCATGATAACGCTAGTTCTCGCCAGACCATGCTAAAAAGGACTGTCTTTTGTTTCGTGATTTGGACAATTTTCTACGTGATAAAAAATCTTCCCAGGAGGCAGTACAAAATGCTTTCACACAGTTTGTCGAATCTAAATCCCCAGAGTTCTATAGTAAAGGCATAAATGAACTTCTGTTTAAATGGCAACAATGTATAGATAATGGAGGTAAATATTTTGATATATGTAATATCTTAGAAAAACCGAATTCCAATATTTTGTACAAATCGGCAATTTCATACTTTAACCCTTAATATATATTATAATTTTACATGTTATACACCGTGTTATATGTTATACATATACACGCGTAAGTATATATATTGATAACTGATTATGTGATAACAGTGTCTCTAAGAAAACAATTACCTAAATGTTTATACAGTAGTTAAAAATTGCACAAACGTACAAAAGAGTTCTCGTTCGGTTCCGTTCAATTTCTTTTTTGTTGTGTTTTATTTGATTTTACCACCATCATCACCTTATTATTTTTTAAATTGAAACCGTTTTGTTTCCAGGGATATTCTAGACAGTTGTTGGTGCGAGATAAGGTAAGTTATTTTGTCATCTTAACAACACTAGATTCAAATTCGTGTAATTTATTTGTTGGAACATGATTTATAATGAGTATTCCAATAAGTTAGTATTTACTCAAACTCCGACAGGACGTGGGGTGTAAATCGTGGACGTGGGGTGTAAATAGGGGTGGGGTGTATTTTCGTTAAAACAGTTAGGCCGCATCGACAATTTTACGCATGTTTATTCTCTTAAACTTTGAGGGTAGACGAGCATAGAATCCATTCAGTGGTAATCAGTTTATTTTTATTGTCACCTTAAGCACCATATTCTGGGGAATCTAGTCGATTTTGTAAATTTCGATTGAGTAGTCATTGATCGTGACTATTGAGCCAGAAAAGTTCGGTTCACTGTTGGTTAGTTAGTTGTATATAAAATAATAAATTATGTAATAAATAAATTTTACGATAAAATTATGACGGTTTAGGTGATCATTTTTTTAAGATTTCATTTGATTTTGCAGTATGCGAAAGAAAAAGCCGTAAGTAAAGTTTAAATGTTATAAAACTGTAAAAGATATTAGTTCTATTGCGTCGAAGCTATTCTGAGTTCATTCTGTTATAATTTTTCTTTCTCTTTTTTAGTTAAACGTACCTGTGATGTGATGTCCTGGCCTTGACCTTTCACTCATTTTACAAATTCATTACATTTATTTCCATAAATTGCCATTCTATCTGTTACTTTAGTGAACATATTTTTTATAGTAAAAACTCGTTCATTAAATTTCAAGAATATGTTATAATTGCAAGACCACTCACTGACTATCATAGACATACGTATACATTTTATTTACTTGTAGATATGCTAAATAATGTTACAGCTACGAAAAAGCCAAGAAATGGCTAAAAAGGCAATGGCTGCTAAACCTATAGCCACACTTCCACCACCTCGACCAACGCCAAGCCCTGGTGTAAGTATTTTTTTTATAGTAAAGTAGCAAAATATAGACCTAAGAAAAATTAAACCCCACTGAAACGATATCTATGCAGGGTTGTTTATACATAGGGCTTCTTATTTAAAATGTTGCAACAGTTTGTTGTTTGTGGAAGGTAAGAATAATATTTTTTATTTAGATATTAAGTACAATAATTTATAATAAATGGTTCATTAATTTGTAAACAAAATACAAATGAAAAAAGGTATTGACCAATATGAATCTACATAACTACAATTTAATAATAACAATTCTACGGTAATTAGTACAGTAAGCAAGATGGGTTGTTGTAATACAACCCATCTTGCTTCTTTTCTAGGGTATCACACCTGAGTCCCTTGCAATAGACTCACATATCACCGTATATTGGTGGGTTCGATTTCGACGTACGTACTACGTCACCGTGAGGAGTGAGGTGATGATCAGTAAAGGTTTCAACACGAAAAAAGAGCTGGAGTGTCATTTTTATTTCTTGACTTCCTTCCTAAAGAATTTGGTTTTCAAATGAGAAAAAATAAAAAGTGTGTGTCAGCTCCGACGCACGATTGGAGTTTACTTCTTAAGAACGATTCCGTTGCACACAAGGCTACAAGTTATACGCACACATGTAAAAAGTTGCGCGCAATAGGTTAACGTAACGTGGTCATTCGATGACTAAATTTTACTCTTCATATTTTTCATGCCAGGCGCCTTTTATAAAAATCGATTCTTAAGGACTAAACTCTAAAAACTTCATATTATATGACTAACAGTTCACGAGGATAGCGTCTTCAACTAAAAAGCAACTGTACAGATTTATTTACCTTACAAGCCTTTTAGATGTTTTTACTTTACAAATGAAATGATAATAATAACAACCTCACACATCTCACACGCGGCAGTCTGATCCCAAACTAGGCAGAGTAACCAGACCGCTGATAAACATACTTATATATTTTTAAATACATACATATTGCAGAAAAATTACACCCAGACACAGAAAAAAATGACCGTGCTCTCACAATATTTGTTATAGGTGGGAATCGAACCCACGACCTCCGGCTTAGCAGTCAGGGTCACTAACCACTAAACCAACGGGTCCGTCTAAATTACCTTTATGAATTTTAAAAATTTCAGATGGAAATGTACTGGGGTGATAATTCAAAATCTGGAAAGAAGGTATGTGACAGACAATGTAATATTTATTTTAGTTTGATAAAAGTTTATAATTTACTAGCTGGTACACTCGACTTCGTTCGCGTGGAATTTGAAAGAATCTGCTTTAGCCCGGACATGGCAAAATTTTATAGGTTTTTTCCGAGAGGCAAAATAGCCTAAGTTGCAGGTTATATAGACAGCTATCTGGTAGTAAAATATTTTCTAAATCGTTACAGCCATTTAGAAGATTACAAGGAACAAACAGACAGACAGTTTTTTTAAAACTGGTTTTTAGGCATATGAGTCGTGCAAATTACAGTGTGAGCATGAAAAAAACCTGTTATTTTGACATTACAGACTGACACCTCAGTTTTATATATTTGTGTAGATAGATATACACGCACGTACGTCTTTTATCCCCGAAGGGTTTTTTTTATGGTATAGGAGCAAACGAGCAGACGGATAAGTGATTACTGCCTCCCATGGATACTCCCAACTCTAGAATCACAAGTGCCTTCCCATTATATGATTCCCCCTTTCAAAATTAGAGTGAGGTGGGGGAAGGGGCTGGGCTTTCGGTAACCGCACTCACTCGGTAAAAAGGAACGACACAATTGCTTAACCCTGTGGCGACTCCCACATACAAAGAAACGGAACGTACTACAGCTCCATCTATCGAAGAAACGAAAGACACACCGAACTATGGAGTAACTCGTGAATGAGAATTGCTCGTGATATGAAGAATTCTCTCGCCGATTAACATATATACAACTTCCCAATATCAACCGTTGGGCCGCGGCCCGCCAGGCATGATCACGGTTTCTGTAAAGCCGCAGTGTTACTACGGTCGAGCCGGCTCAAGTACCTTCCTAGGATATATAGTCTAATTCCTTGCGCTACGTATGATATAGCATATGATTTTAGTCGGTTCGATCCCATGGTAAGTTACCCGTGCGGGTTTCCACACTGTATAAAATTGAATACAACACTTCACACTAATATTATAAAGGTAAAAGTTTATGACTGTGAGTGTTTGTTTGTTGTAGTTGTAGTTGTTGTTTGAGGTAGCAGTCACTCTGGATTAACATATAAGCTAATTTTTATCCCGGAAAATGTAGTACTTCCGTGGGATGAGCATGGAATTGAAATATATTTGATAAACCGCGGATAACACGGTAATATTGGTGTTAAACTAAAAAAACGTTGTCAAAAAACATTTCTTATTCTGAAAACGTAGTACTCTACAGGACTAAACTATTTTTAGTGACTTTTAGTTTAGTTTAGACAGTTTTCGAACAACATAATTAGTACCATTGTCTGCGTACTGATCTTGTATTCGATGTTACGGTGATGTATTATACTAAATTACTGAAGGCTGTAAGTAGTAAAGCCAGTGGTGCTAGTTGAAGTAAAGTGACTTCTTCCTCTAGTGAATCTTACTCTATTGTGTGATAACACCTTAAGGCTTTAAACTTAGAGATGCTCTAGTATTCGTGGACGATAAAGCGTTTAAAGGTGTATAGCATTAAACAATATTATTACATAGGTGGTTACACTGGTTGTGATCCCTAGATCAGTTACATTTTTATGGGCCGGCTCGACTGGAGTGATGCTACGGGCTCACAAAAAGCCATTTTTTGTTGCATCGAATAATATAATGTTATGTATTTTTTATTTTATTTTCAGACGACTGCTCAAACCAACACAAAACCATCACAAGCAGTGTCATTCATTAAACCGAAACCCTTCTATACCTACGATAGACCTCCAGGTTCGCGTCGATCTATACCTGGAATAGGTGAACCGGGTTTCCCCATCGATGAAGACCCTACTTACGCCGGTGAAGAAGATCCAAGGAAATATGGAGCCATGGCTGGATTAAGGAATGTTAGTAAAGATTGAAATAACTAAGCCTCTTAACGAGAACTTGTCTTTGTTTAGACTCCGATTTGGATTCGATTCCAGGTTACACCAAATGGTTAATAATTTTTTCTACTAAAAATATAACTATGAGCGTAGTCGAAATTCGTATTTTGCAAAGTACAAGAATCAAAGGTCCACGTAGCCTTAAATATTTAAATGGTAAAATGTTGGGCCAGAATACACCTCTGTCAATGCTTCCCTAACATATTACTTTTGCCCATGGCTTCAGTCATGTGAAAGTTATTTTTCTATCCTGTCCTCTGATAATATGTATATAATAAATCATGGTTATCGGTTCAGTAATTAAGATATGACCACGTAACAAGCAAACGAGGAAAAACCTTACTTAGCATTTATAGCACTAATAAAAATTAGAATTCACGAGAGTAAAAAAGTTATCACATAAAAATTCCCTAAACAAAGGTTTGATGATTAAAACGAAGGCTATAGACAATGAATACAGACTAGAAATGTGTTTAATTTCCACAGAATCCTACCTCAGGGTACATTGGTGATAAGCCATCACTTCGGTCTGGTGGTGCATATGTAAGTAACAGTTAACGGACATCATTTACCATAATCATGACTGTCCTTGTCCAGCTAGATTTGTGAATCAATTAAGAAACTACTGGTTTAGTAGCTTTTACTCTTAGCCAACATAACTTAATTTTCAAAGATCATTTAGTGTTTAATTTATTATTATTTATTTAAAACATAATAAATATAAATTATAATGACTGTATAGCAAACGTCTACCAAATAGCGAAAGGAACTTCGATCCAACCGGAGGTCCATAGACCCCTCACGCCGTTTTTTTATATATATAATAATAACCGCACACATCTCACACACGGCCGTCTGATCCCAAACTAGGCAGAGCCTGTGCTATGGTGACCAGACTGCTGATAAACATACTTATATATTTTTAAATAGGTACATGCATATTATAGATAAATTACACCCAGACACAGTACAAATGACAGGGCTCATCACACAATATTTGTCCTGGGTGGGAATCGAACCCACGAGCAGTCAAGGCCACTAACCACTAGACCAATAGGCCCGTCAAATACACATAGTGTGCTTAGTCAAGTTACTCTCCACTAAAGAGATTCAAACTAAGCATAGCTTACACCAATACGAATAGATACATTCATGTATTAAAATATTCCTGTTCAGTATTGAGCTCAATCAAGGCCAACGACGGACGGACGGACGGGGCGGGTTGACGGATTAAGAATACACACCACGCTTATTCATCCCATGGGTGTCGTAAGAACCGACTAAGAGAGCAAACTACGCAGGACAACAGCAGTGCAAAGAGAAGGAAAACTAGACACAAACTCTATACCAACCCATCTGGCTAGATTGTAAGCCAAAACCAGTGGACTATTAAAGGCTGTTGATGATGATGATATTTTATCCTATCTATATTGTGATATTTCAACATTTTTTTATATTATATCATACGTATTTATGCATACAACGAGTTCTTATCAAAATATCCACTGATATGTATATTTTAAATATGCATAAATCATCACCATCAAATTCTATTCTGTAGTACTCTAAAAATTACCGTCCTAAGGTTATCTGATCGCTACTATTATATTATTTCTCTGTTCATATTATTGTTACTACTGGTGTATGATAAATAATTATGTATCCATTCATTTACATCTATCTAAATTCCAAGCGATCACCTAACCTGGTCGGCCACCATTTCATAATACATTTTAAATTAATTATATTTAATATCTGAACAATCTGTCTGGTTTCAGCCTGATTATTCTGCAGATTACCCGGCTGGGCATGCATCTAACATACAATTTGCAATACCTGGGGAACAAGAAAACCGAGTAATGAAACCGTTTAGCTCTGGAGCGCTTAGAAGTGGACCATCGGGTGGAGCGCCACCGTCTCGTAATATGCCAGGTGGTCCGCCTGGTTATGGTGGACCGGGAGGTTCACCTGAAGGTGGACTTAGAAGTTCAGTTGTAAGACGTGGACCTGGGCGCCCACATGGAAATGGTGGTCCTGGGAATTCGCCTGGATATGGTGGGCCTGGTGGTCCTGGAAATTCACCTGGCTATGGTGGGCCTGGTGGTCCTGGGAATTCACCTGGCTATGGTGGGCCTGGTTTTCCTAGGAATTCACCTGGATATGGTGGGCCTGGAGGTCCACCTGGGTACGGAGGACCACCAAGTCCACCAGGTTATGATAGACCTAGAGGTAATCCTGGATATGGTGCACCTGGTGGTCCACCACCATTTCGCGGACCACCTGGACTGGGTGGACAGCCCGTTTATAATCCTGCACGTATGGGACTTAGAGAAGGAGGTCAGCCAGATTATGTAAGTATCCAGTTTAAGTATTTTTAATAACAAAGTTGTTTAACTACTAGCTTGTAAGCAGTTTTAATTAAATTTAAGAACAGCAGGTTCATTCGTATTTTCTATAAGATTTATTGATTGGAATAGATTATTTGGAGTGAGCATAATATATTTTACGGGCTTTTATGATGAGATCAGGATTCAATCAGAATTAATTTCAGCGCCGTCTAGCGAAGAATTGTTGAAGTACATAGTGACTATAAATCCTGAATCGCGCTATTAAATTTATCATTCTTATGTGAATACTTCAATCACTTTTCTCGCATGTGGTGTTTACCAAAAAATTATTGTAAATTTCGGGAAAGACTTCCTAATAGTACTCGTAGTAATAGGTTTTGTTTTTTCTTACCAAAATCTGTATGCCATGAAACCTCTTTCATATACTTCGTACTATCAAAAGTGTTGTACAAACTGATGGCGTTAAGGTTGCTTTTACACTGGTCAGTGATGGTGACAAGTCAGTGTAAAGTTTTCGTATCTAATGAAGGAAACCATAAAGAAACAATGTTTATTCTAAAGATTCATTTGAAGTCCAGAATTAAAATGAGTGAGTTAATATAATTACGTACGAATTTTCTGTAGTTATAGACGTTTTTATTGAGTTACCTAAATAGTAAGTTTTGAATATTTACCATTACTTATCATGAGATAAAAAAATAGTTTTTGAAACATTCAATTTTTTTATTATTTTAACCGTTCTACTCAAGTGATTGGCAGAAGGTCTAATGTAACTAAATGAGACTTTTGAGAAATTAAAAAGGGCACATTTTAAGTACATCACATACATACAAAAAGAAATTGAACTACGACTAATTGAACACGACCGCGTGGGGAACAAGTTTAGGCCATAGATCGATCGCAAGGGTTGCCGAGAAGTCTAAGAACTCTAACAAAATATTTGAACCTATCTTCTTCTGGAGAAGTTAGACATTGAAAACACTTAATGAAAAACAGTAACGAAGACGTCTTTAATTGCGATTTAACTTCTTTAATTGAAATACCGAGAATTAACTAAATACGAATAAAGTATATAATATAGGCGTGCTAAGAAGAAGTTAAATTTAATTAGTTATAAGAACAACTGAGTTTTTAATTGTGAAATTTAAATTGCTTTATTTTTTGAGCAATAATAATAGTGTCTGATATTTGTAGAGTTAGAATGTGTCATGCAAGAGACTAAACAATAGAGTGATCTCCTTATCTGTTTTCCTGTAGCTCAATAGAGAAGAAGAAAATATGGTGCGGATGGCTGAAGCTATTTTGGAGCGTGATTATCCATCACTAACGGTTAATTCTGGAGAAAGAGTCAAGATGTTTGAAAAAGAGCTTGGAGAGAAAGTAAAGAAACTACAAGCTAAAGGATAGTTACAAAAGCGTTTTTACAAAATTCCAACTTAAGATTAAAGTTGAAAAAAGTTGCTGCCGAAATCTTAGAAACTCTATAATATAAATGAATTGATTTATTGTCCAAATAGTAACCTTATATAGTCCAATACTAACTACAAATATATTTTAAGTATAAAAATTATGTTGTCTTTAATTTTCTATTATCTGTATGAAATCTACATGATTTCAAAATCTTTCAAAATCAACGTGATAATTTGGTTAAGGCAATTTTATGCAAAAATCATCATCTCATTTTCTATTGTTTAGCGTTACCTTCCGAACTTTTGTAACTTTATATTGAAAACTATATTAACTGAACAAAGACTAGATTCCCAAACAGCAATGCTTATTGAGCATCGCTAATAATTTGCATCACTTGCTTTGGTTTCTCCACAATTTAAGCACCAATCCTAAAAATCTTCTCATTGTATGAGTGGAATGAAATAAAGCCAAAACCTCTTCCATGGGGATTTCGAAGCCAGCAAATAAAAAAGGGTGACTGATACGCCGCCATGCCGCAGGAAATAGTAAAGGCTTATGAGAAATTATTTGCAGAGGTAGAAAAAAATAGAAGAATACAAGTCGCTAAACTAAGGAAGAATTAAACATAAAAATACTGAAAAAAAATCACATGGTGTTTTAAGTTTTTTTTATTAGTTTTTTGGGTTAAATGTGAAGTGCTGTTATGCAAACTCTTTCATTTTATTTACTTCTAAACATTTCTAAGGATAGGGCCTATGTACAGCAGTGGACTATTAAAGGCTGTTGATGATGATGAAACATTTCTTGCGTGTTGAAATCGTACCAAATGAAACAGTGGTGTGCCATACTGCAATTAAAACAGAAAGAATCCGGACATAGCTTTGTTAAGACATAGCTTCAGAAACAATTACACAATCCAAAAAATCAATACCTTTATTGTTGAATGTCCTTTCACAACTAGATAGTACAATGCTCCTTATTACTGAAAGTGTTATGTAAATAGACTTTAATTATATAATATTTTAGAACATACTAATTAAATTGGAAAATTTTAAAATGAAATAAGATGGAATAAATTCTTGTAATCTCTTTACTCTTAGCCTCAGCAGGGATGGGCAAGCTCTCAACAACAACCACAGTTATCTCCGAATAGATTGGCTTCAGGGGTGATGCCCAAGAGCGGATCACTGGTGGAAAAACTGGAGGTTTATAAGAAAATGTGGGATGACTTAGAAAGGAAATTAGAAGCTCAAGGCAAGTTGTCTTAAGGCCAGGCTTCTTAATTTAATTCGACTTTTACGCTCATGGAATAAAAACAATTGATCAGACGAACTAGACAGAACTGTTACTTAAAGGAATATATATTTTTTCTATGTTAAAATACATTTTATCTCGATTAATAAAATTGCCTTTTATAACCTCCCATCTCTTTTATTTATTCTTACCTGGTCCACGTAAAAACCTCTAGGTAGATGTGTCTGCAAAGGACTCTGAGCTCTAAATGTCACTCAAAACCCTTTAAGAAATCTGTTATACAAGCTTGGAAACCAATCGCATAGGATTGTCCTTATAATTTTCACGTGTCGAACGCGTTTAGACATTTCATGTAAGGATTATTGCCCAATTTTATGGCGCATACATGTTATTCTGAATGCTAGATAAACATTTACGACGACATAGGACTGAATGGGAATCGTTACTACATTTTCTTGTAAATGATGACTTCAGTGTCCCTATTCCAGTAGTTTTTAACGAAGGACTCCTGGAGTGTTTAAGTATAAAAACAGTTTTTTGCCCAGTGATATTGCATAGGTACAAATAACCTATTATTTTGAAATTACAAACAGACACTAATTTTATTTATTTGTATAGATTAATAATAATAAATAATAAAAATGTTTATTTCATCTCCACAAATTACATTTTGTTTTATATTTAACAGTTGACAGGAAAACTGTCAAGAAATTTGCAATTTGTGGGAGATCTGGAGTCTAAACTAAGCCGAGGCCTGTACTATACATCTCCAGGCCCCCCATTACATAACACTTAGCAGATTTGTCAACATGTCAAAAGCGTACTAGAGTGTGTGAATGAGTAAACAGTAAAAAGATTTTGCATTAAAAATATATATACGAATGGTTGCGCTGTGAGGGCGTGTGTGTGTGTGTGTGTGTGTGTGTGTATGGGCGTCTGGTGTGTGGGTGTGTGTGTGTGCGTGTGTGTGTGTGTGTGTGTGTAGCGTGTGTGCGAGGATGGTTAGGACTTGTACTTTTCTTTTTTTTTTTTTTTTTTTTTTAGAGTATCAATTTTGCTTAAATTTTCGTCCGTGGTATGTAGATAGGTGTATAAATAATAAGCATAAATAAATGTGTTATAAATTAAGTAATACCTATAGTGATATATAAAGTTTAATTTCAGGAGTGTAACATATGCATAAGTATACATATACAAACTCATACGTACACGCAATGAACATATCAATCTATATTCTTACATCTAAGATTTTTTCTGTTTCCGAGTAACTAAGCTTCAGTAACCATTTTTTAGATTATTGATCTATAAAGCAATGTCAGTCATTTAGTTATTTCAAAACGATACCCGGCATGATAATTCATGATCGTCATCATCTCAGTCGAAAGACATGCACTGCTTTACATACGCCTCCCCAAGGTTCGCCACAATAACCAGCCATGAGCTGCCAGCAAACGGCTTCCCGCGACCTTCACCAGGTCGTCGGACCTCCTTGTAAGGGCCTGCTTAAGCTCCATCCTCCGGTACGTGGTCGCCACTCGAGTACTTCTTGGCCTCGTTTCTTTGTAGCGTTTATGGTACTTGAATACAATAAATAAACCTCATTCGCAGGTCACTGTACACGTAAACACTAATGTGCATAGTTATCTGTAATACAATTTAAAAAGTTTATAAAAAGATAAAATTGTTTCAGAAACCTTACTTTAGTCTTAACGATTTTTAAATGACAAGGCTGCTTGGCAGTGACATGAATTGTCCGTTCTCGTTAACTAATGTTGTATCTTGATTGTAACAACATTTAATAAATATGGTAAGAGCCTGACTGGCTTCTTCTGAGTCAGTCGCCAATTGGAAGCTTCAGTACTTCAGTAAAAAATATCAAAAGAGTCATGATTGTAACAGAAATAAAGTTTTTTGCCTTTAAAAAAAACCAGCAGTGTAATATTGATACTTTTCAATTTATCAACATAATAAATAATACGTGAGGAAATTTCTTTAAAAGTATTTAAAAAAAACCGCCGAGTTCTTTAAAGTTTATATTAATTAGATGAAGTGCAGAAAGATAACAAAACAATATGTGCAAAAAAAAATTAACAGGCTAATCTAACGAAAAAAAAAAACAAAAAACTCGACTACTTGAAAAATACCTTTTCCTACCTTACCTAAATTACCTTTAAATTTTGTTAGGTAATTTTTTAAATTATAATTAGGTCTTTTAAAACTACAAGTTTTTGGCGAGAGTTGTAATAAAGGAACTGGTTTCTTCATCAGTCTGCAATAATGTTTAGAAACTTTGGTAACTTCTATGTATATTATACGTGTGAATCAAAACTTTAAAGCGATTTATTTTTATAAAGTATGACACCTTTTAGTGCCCTTAATCGGTGCAATTCGATGGACATGTGGGCGACCATTTAAACTGCCACACACACTTACACTTAATACTAATTAACTATTTAACTCCAGTCAAATAAGTTTAATATAGTTTCAGTAACTAGTACTATTTTAGGCAAAAAATGTATATTGTATGTATATGTATATATAGGGTATATGCCTATTTTGCTTTATATTCGTCTCCCGCTTTCCCGCTTTTCGAGAGAAGCGGAATAATTATGTTTCCAACTTCTATAATATTTACTTCAGATTAATTTCGTTGCGGGTTCTAAAACAGTTTAACTTTTCCCGGGACTTCCCGAGTGTCATTTCTTGGTGTGCGTGGGTCACTGATGTTGATCCTGGTGTTCAGGAATGACAGTAGTGGGCGTGTAAGATGGATTATGATCATAGTTACAGTAAAATTAAACCGGGTAAAAATCATTGCCTATTAATCTCAATACATGTAAAATCACATGAGTGTCTTATGTTTACTTCTACAAATGAGCTAAAGACGCTTTTATTACGTAGCAAGAAAGTATAATATATTATGAATAGATTGATTGATATGATTTTCTATGCATTGTTGCTTTTTAAGTATTATAATATAGATGATCTCAAAAAAGGTTCTTCCCTTATTATTTTTATCAAACAAATTAAATTATCTGTCTATTTTAGCCTGATTACGCATTGGGGACTTCTCAGCATCGAGCAATTACATCTCATGGTCTAAGGGACCAGGGAGCGGGCCAGACAGAATCACCCGAGGACCAACTCAAAGGTTATGATAGAATGTGGCAAGAATTAGAAAAGAGTTATCAACCAGGAAGCTCGTAGGCATCGACCATCTTTTCTTACCTCTTTCTAATAAAAAATTAGTTTGACTAAAGAAAGTTATTAGTCAAAGTGATTTGTACATTGTTTTGTCCTAGATTAGAAATATTTTAATAAAGGTCTATATATATGTTCATCAGACTTTAATTTTATTTTTCTTTTTTAAATACATATAAAGGGTAAACTTATAAATCAATATATTTTTGATATTAAAATATATATTCATACTATAAAGAACACCGGCACGACGTGTCATTTCGTTATATTTTTGCCAAAAGTACAAGCTAAAGTTAGTCGGACATTTTTTTTTAAATGGGAATACTATAACTCATGTACACCAGGATGAACAGCAGTGATCCACGAACACATCGAGTTTTGATACTTGGGAAATCCCAGGAAAAGTTAAACTGACTCAGAACCCGCAAAGAAATCAACCAGCGGCAAATTGCAGCAGTTGGAAATATAATATTTATCTATTCACTTATTAGGAACTAGCTATTGCCCATGACTTCGCTTGCATGTTTATTTGAAAATGTCGAACTTCCATATAATCGTTTATTCTTTATTTTACATAATTAGAGATGACTTTTCAAAAATCCTTTTAGTGGGTGCTTATACTATAAAAAGCAAAAGCTACCAAAATTTGAAATTTGTAACCGCAGCGGTTTAGTCGCTGCGTTGATAATTTAATCAGTCAGGGCAGGTAAATACATATATATAGATTTATAAACTACACACTAAAGATAATATCAACGAATGGCTAAATTAACTATGATTTAATATGTAACGCAAAACTTCGATCTGCGGATACTTATCACCATGCAAAAGTCAGTACTTCAAAAAACGTGAGTCATTGATTTGATATTTCGTCACACAATGTAAACCTAACCTATCGCGTATACTAGTGTGTGTAAACTGTATTAAGTGTAACGTAACGTGTCTGCGACAAGGGGAATAACCTTAAACTGACTGTCAATACTGATGGTATGGAGTATTGTTTGATTGACTACAATCCAGTTTTTTCCTGTATAAAGTACTAATTTTCGGTTCGGTTAAAAATTAGGAAAATTGTGGGTATAATGAAAGGAAAGAGATGAACGATATATTATATAGCTTACGCATCATGCTTGCGAAAAAGTGGGTTCATACCCACCAGTACACTACTCCTTCGAATCCACCTCTTTCGAACCAACTAAAACAACACGGTGTTTCATACTGGACCGAAATTCGATTCGACTTTAGAGAAAAAGATCTTATATAGACGACTTCCAGGTACCTGTAAAGCCACTCTTTCCTCAAGCATTTATCTTAGCTGGTTGGGCTAAAAAGGATCCTGGTAATGTGTGACCTACGTTTCTGTTATTCCCATGAGTACACATCCTCCAGAATATTAAATTCTTTGGTGCTTCTATAAACTGCTGTATTTCGTGCTCAAATTCTTATTTAAGAAACCATCGATTCGTCGTTTCTGTAGCTTATTAACAGCCATCAAAGTAGAAGAAGATTGTCAATTCACCCTCTACTTAGCCGTTTACATCAATCAGGCGGCTGGTTCTAAAAAAAAGCCAAACCCTATTAAAATTATAACACGTTGCACCAATCTAACAGAAAATTCGGTAAATTGCAGGATGTACATTATGATAATGATTAAAGAAGTTATTTTGTCCATAGAATAGGTTCGGTGATGCACCCCCAAAAAGTGGAGTAAACTTACAAGGATCCGGAGCGGTGAGGAAATATTTACATTTCATTTTGAGTCAACTTAACTTAAATAAAACTCACCCATTTCCCCTTCCAACCTTACATACTCATTCCAATTTCTATGTTCTAATCACAACAGAACCGTCCGTTCCACAAGCAATCCACTACTGTCATGTCCCACTCATACTTTCGCTCGTGTCCACTCTTCGTTCCTAATCCAATCTGTACTCCTTTGGAATGCTCTACCATCTATATACTATCAGGATAGCACCTAGCCGCCTCTCATTTAAGTCGAAAGTTAGAGCTCGCATTTTAGACACCGGATTCATCACAACCATAAAATTTTAGATATTTGTTGTGTATATTACGTGTATGTAGTTATGTAACTCAGAAATTATATGTGTATGTGTATTTTAGTATGTATTTTTATATATCTGTCCCACTGTTTATGTCCATCTCCTCAATTAAGTATAATTATTACCTTTTTAAAACAAAACTTAATTTCTAGTGCACATACTCAGACATTTCCCCACCACCCAAAGGTTGATAAGCCATTGTACAAGTGATTTGTGCATAAAGAATTAAAATAAAATAATTTTCACCCATAATCTATTAATGATCTTGGTTCTCTCATAATTCTTTATAAATATATGTTTAGAAACAAAAAAAATAGAATAGACTTCTTCACAAGTAGAGTATAGGCGAATGAACAAGATACAAAAAGAGGCTTTATCGATACAGAATAATCTCTTACAAGCAACCTTCAGATGGAGTAATCGACTGTGAATTGATGAAATCATAAATATTATTCTTTAAAATACAAAGGAAAGCACGTTTTAGCAAACAGTAAATTTTATAATATTCTTCTTTCATAAATTGCTATTTGTAAGAACAAACGAATGTTTATTTGAAATAATATTTCACATAATTCATTGGTTGTTCAAGTAGTTTATTTGACGGTAAAAAAAACAAGAAACTAAGATTAAATTGTATTTGATCTTAATTTCATGTTTTTTTTACCATTAAATCAACTCTCATTGTAGTTATTTATTAAGTTGTAATCTTTTTATATGATTATGAACAATTAGACTTAGTTTCGCTATTGAACAAATTCTTTTTATTGAAAAATATATAAAAACTATTTAGTTCTTATATTCATAAGTACATTTATGCACAAAATACATTTGTTAAAGGTCGAAGAAGAGTCAGATATCCTGTGTGACATCAGACATATCACCTACCATCTACCCAACGCGAGCACTCCCTTAGTGTAAATTTATTTCACTTCAACTCGCTCTTGACGCCGATCGCGTTAGGCGTCGATTGCTGAAGATTTCAGGCCTTCTGTTATACATTGCCTTCCCTTTTCACGAAATCACTTCCAACTAAATAATAAGCACACATTTTATTACAGTCGTCAGGAAAAGAACTGATAAAGTTGGCAAAAGAGAAAGTGGAAGTAAGTATGCTGCATATTTTATGTGTGAAAAGAAAGCAAAGCGAATGAGTCTTTCTCTTTCTTAATATTACTAACCAACTTCGTTTTGAGGCATTCATGATACTATTAAAAATCACATAGCGATCTAAAAGATCATAAAAATATAGAGAGAAAACGTATAAGACAAGAAAAACAGTTGAATAATTTCATTTATTTAAATTATAAAACATTTTTAAAAATATTGGTACCTTTCTAAGTATGAAATAATTTCGGAGTGCTTAACGTGTGTGTTTTACCTTTTACTAATTTTGAAAAAAAAATACAGCCGAGTCAGCGGATGGTAATTGGCTATCACCACACATGAGACAGATAGAAAGGAAGAAAACATATTTTTATTTCTGAAATACACGACGGCTTTCACCAATGAATTTTTTACAGCTATTAAAAAACTTTTTGAGGCAAACTACACATCACTAATTACATAAAATATAACTAAGATACAAGTGGCAGCCCTGTGCCTAAATGTGTGGTCACCACTCACCACTCACGTAACATACGTGTGACGTGGTAGCTCATTTTTTATTAGAACATTATTGAAGGGTTACAGTTACAGAATACTTTTGTTACAAATAATCAATGTTGTTAGTACTATTAATCAGTGTTGTTAGCGAAAGTGCAACCCAAGCACACAAGTACATTGCCATTAAGGCTATATTTTGACAGAGTGTGTCTTAGACCTTAATTTCTCTGTTATATAAAAATGATATCTTTAACTAAAATTTGTTTTTGAATACACCTTGAGATCTTTATAAACTTGTATCCTACAAATTACCGACGCTTGGTCACAGTTTTTTTTTTCTTCGTGGAAATCCCCTCGGATACCACCCACCGGTGGGGTGGTCATCCCACCGTGTATTGGGACCAAAAACAGCACACCAGGTGTACCCTTCTCTTTTTTTGTTGACGGGGTGGAAAATCTCTTCGGATCTCTAGCTTCTCGATACCGGTACTCACCGAAGCAACCATGCCCAGTGAGTTCTTGCGTCAGTCGGTAGGTGACGCGGCCTCCCTCCCTACCGACCCAAGCTTCGAGGTTAGGCAGAACGATACCCACAGAGCGTTGGCGCGCATTCCTGTCGGTGCCTGTCGGTGAGCATTTCAAGCTCGTTCTGGTCTTCCCCGCTTTCAACCCGGCGGATTGCGCGAGTCTGGTCTTAGACTCTCGCGTCCATTATCGACAGGATATCAAAAGGCGGGAAACATGCCAGGACTGTCTCCGCCTCCGAATAGCCACCACTCGCTGCGCTTGATTGAGATTTAGCTCGGCAGCGGGAGGAGGCCGAATCCTATCACCGCACAGTAGAGGCGGTAAACTACCTTCCGCGAACCCCCTAGATTAGGCAACAGCCTCTGTAGGGAGCTCGCTACCCTGCGAACTTGGGGGATCATCCGCTCGAAATGTTCCCCGAAGCTCCAGCGGCTGTCCAGGATGAGGCCGAGGTATTTAATATGCCGGCCAACCTCGACCTCAGTTCCCCCATTCTAATAAGCGAGTGAGTGGGAACTGCACCTTTGCGTTTCCTATGGAACCACAAGGCTTCCGTCTTATTAGGTGCAACCCTTAGACTCAGACCGCTGAAACGTAGTGTACCCTTGAAAGGAAATCCCCGGTACGCAGACACGCTTGGTCAATATATATTCAATAGAAGGTCTCCATTAAGCTATTCAGCTTAAACCAATTTTTAAAATAACTCCAGTATCCGTACAAATCCTACAAATTACAAACATTTGGTAACTCGATAGAACTTTCTAAAGGCTTATTCCATCTGCCTTTGTTTCGTTATCTCTCCTCGTCAGTCGTACCGTTCTGAATACCTGTTTATGTTATTAGAATAAATTTATAACTGTTTGTTGTTATTAGTTATTTAATCTCAATCCTTAATCCTCAGGAATACAAGATACTGAAACATAAATATATGATGAATTATAATATATCTAATGTAAGTATTTATTTGTTGTTTTTGAATCATTGCTATATAAATTTATGTCTGTATATGATTTTTGGTATTAAAACAACAAGTTTCCAGACAGACTTAAGTGAGAGTGAAGACGCAATACTCAAAGATTCAAGAATTTAATGATAGTTTCAGTATTTGGCTATTATATTCGTACCTAATTACAAATGCTTTTCGTGCTTAAACATATTATGTCTAATGTATTTTTACATTTATGCAGTACTATACAACTCTTCCGGTAAGTGCAATATAAAATAATATTTTGATAAATACAAAGCGTAGAAGTCACTTAATAGCAGACAGATATTTCAGCATTGATTCGGCGACTGTAGATATCGGTCAAGACAGAGTCGTAACATTTTAATTAATAATATAAGTTTGCAAGAACTTGGAACTTGGGGTGATAGGGCATAACCCACTCTCGCCCCTGATGACAACTCAATTGATCAAAAAATATTTCCACAAGAAGGACAAAACAGCTTATTCGGTTCTGTTGCCCCATATATAAAGGTATATCTCGAATTCCTATGATAACCATAGATTCGTCCTTTGCTTTCAAAGTTATTCAACTTCCCGTAAAGATTTTGGTTCTAGATACTTTTTTAGTAATAATAATTTGTCACATTTCAGCATTCTTTTTAATTTAAATTATCCACTATAACTTGAAATGTCATTGTATAGACTATTGTACCATCACAGGATAAAATGTATACTGGACACCTATAGCTCTATGAATCTGTTACACAATTTTTAACTTAACAGCTTGTTTTTTTTTTAATTATTAGCTTCTGCACTATTTCCAAATATGACCATTAAGTATACCTAATATGATATATGTACAAAGAAGTTTCTTCACATATAAATTTATCATCATCACACATCACATCAACAGCCTTTAACAGTCCACTGCTGGACATAGGCCTCTCCTTAGAAAGGAGGTTTATGGATTTATTAAAATTTCAGCCGCTAAGCCTAAAAGCACAACTACTGTCTTTACCGCATTATGTAAGTAATAACAAAAATGATCTCAGAACTATATCATTTAAGAACCGACTTAGAAAATTGTTTGTTTTTTATAAAGCCCTCCCAAATAAAAACTTATTTTTCACTTTCTATTCCTATTTAAAGCTAAAATACCATTCCAAAGAGTAACAAATCAAGAAGTAGTGTAAAAAGAAGTAAATGAGCAAGGCAAGGTAAACCAGGCAAATGAACAGACCACCTGATGGTAACGATGACCTCCGTCAGGACACCTGCGATCTAGTCGACACAAATACTTTGCCGACCGTCGAGTGACCCCCTTCCAGAATTAGGTAGGTGCTCCGGTAACCTTAGTCACTCGGTGAAAATATACGAAAGAATAGCGTAACATGCATTTTCTGTCTTCACACATCAACAGCCTTTAATAGTCCACTGCTGGACATAGGCCTCTTCTCAGAAAGGAGGTTTTGGCCTACTATACTACGCTGGCCAGACGGGTTAGTATAGAATTTGTTTCAAGTTTTCCTTCTCTGTGCAGTGCTGTTGTCCTGCAGAGTTTAATCCCTTAGTCGGCTCTTACGACACCCACGGGATTTATAAGGGTGGTGACAATCCGTATTTCTAATCCGTCACCACACGGACATTGTAGATTTTCTGTGAAGCCGTGGTATCAGTCTGGTTTTGCTCTTATGTGCTAAAGCATGGCTCTTCCATGGTTAAAATGTAGGTCTTAAATACGCCTCTATCTACCCCTTCGGGATGTGGGTACGAGATATCTGATTATGTGTATTTGGACCCTATTTGGGGTACATTAAAGTGAATTTAGATAATCTGTCCTAGTTGATGGTATGAGCTTATAAATACATTTCAGTAAATAAATTACTATGCGTATAATATGTTTAAGGATGATTTTGGCTCGCCTATAAAATGGGTGAAATTCAATTCGGTAAGTGGTTTTATATGTCATAACTTTTCTATATCTCTTACATGTAAAACTAAAAGGGATAACTTGACAGTTCTCACATAGAGTCATCTGAAGGCCTTGTGCAGGTTTATTTCACATCACCTCGCTCTGGACAGCAAGCACGTTCGGCGTTGCTATTGGAGAAGATTTCAGCGCGGGCCAATCGCAGCGTAGAACGCGGTCACCGTGACGATCGAATAGAAGTGAAATAAACTCGCACTTGGCCCTCTGATCCCAAATCAAGCAGTGCCTGTACAATGCTAACAAGACGACTGATAACGCTACTTTACAAATCCATACTTCCACTTCTACTTTTTACTCTATAGACAACACGTGGCCGCGGTAAAAGCTAGTAGTAGTAGTTTGTTAGGATTCACACCTAAACTACTGAACCGATTTTAAATATTCTTTTACTTTTTAACCGACTTCAAAAAGGAGGAGGTTCTCAATTCGATTGGTATGTTTTTTAATGGAAAGCTAGCGAGTAACAAAGGCTACCTTTTACCGCGATAACCGACAAACACGCGGGCGGAGTTGCCGGCAAGGCTAATATTATAGATAAATTAAAACCTGACATAGATTCAATGATTATTTTAATCATACAATTTAAACAAAAAAAAGAACTACTAATCGTGGGAATCAAACCCACGATCACTGGTTTATCAGTCACCACACCTGCCAGGCCTGTCATTTTCACATCAATAAAGTTTGAAGACATCATTTATCAAAAGGCTTGTGGAAGTGTTAAAAACAGGTCATTTTTTTAAATATATAAGATAATTTTTTTTATTTTTTCTTCCCTTAAATATTTGATTGACATTTTCATATTTTGACAGCCTGAAACTGTGGATGGCTTAGCCCAAGTCATGGTAAAGTATCACATATAATATTAATTTATTTATTTATTTAGACAGAGTCCATGGTGTTTGTAAACAGTTTTTGTTAACCTATGTTAGTAGTTGTCAAAGTTATCTACTATTTATGGTTAATTTTTAATGCAGTAAGGGTCTAACAATGTATTTATTATAGCACTGTCATATTTAAGTATATAGATATGCTCAAAATGCTTAAAATACTATAGTTTTATAGGTATAGTACAAATCAAACAATATAACGTCAGTCAATTGACAGAACCGCACGTAAGGCGTTAACGAACAAAAAAATGACATTTCCCAATGCACAGTATCATAGAAGATGTACGATTACTTTAACTTACTAAAAAGTCAAAACATTAATTTCTTTTTCTTTTAAAGAATATGCCTATTATTTGCATTGTGAAATGTCATTTTTTTGTTCGTTAACGCCTTACGTGCGGTTCTGTCAATTGACTGATGTTATATTCCGTGTGATTTGTACTGTACTTATAAAAACTATATTACTATTAGGGTCCTTAAAAAATCACAGTTAACGGACAAAAAGTAAGCCCAAGATTAGAACAGTCATAATAAATTATTCACCCAAATAATTATCCTTATCGACGACGACTTAAACCACTCAACTCAAATACATCAATAATTCACATCACACATCATCACATCAACAGCCTTTAATAGTCCACTGCTGGACATAGGTCTCTCCTTAGAAAGGAGGTTTTGGCCTACTATACCACGCTGGCCAGACGGGTTGGTATAGGGATTGTATCAAGTTTTCCTTCTTTTTGCAGTGCTGGTGTCCTGCGTTGTTTTGCGTCAATAATTATTACGGCAGTATTAACTATCCCCATAATTTGCCATGTACAATTACACAGTATATTAGACACTTACACACTGGTTGCAAAATATTTTGTAAATAATAGTCATTATGGTAATTAATATTTTATGTTTTAGGACAAAACTAAAACGCAGAATCAACAACACATTGTGCAGGTTTGTAAAACTTTTTTATCAAATGGTTTTATGAACTCTTCTTGTGTCTTCTCTTGTGACGCATAACGTCAAAAAAACCACTACAGATGTCATTATGCTTGTCCTCATTCTAATTTAGGTTATATTGTTGAATGGGAAAATGAAATACAAAATTTCCAAGATATATTCTTTACAACTATGCAGAGTAGTAACAAAGCTAAACTTAAACAGAAGTTCCTTTTCATTCTACAATTTGCAGTATAAGAACGTTCTCTTTACTATTTCTAAAAGGACTTAAGAAGTGCTAAGACTTCTGTAAATGTCCACGTTTTTTTTTTTACTTTTCGATGTACTTATTATCGAACTGAAGAGTTTGTTCGTTAATTTAGTATAAGGCCTATTAATGGCACGAATTGAAAAAATATTTTAATGTTGGCTATCCCCTTTATCGAGGGAGACTATATAACATCACGCTACGGCAAATAGGGAGCCCAATATCTATGATTTTTTTTTCAAAAAACGGTAAAAAATTATTCCTTTCAGAGACACAGCCGAAGCTGTTCTTACAAACATATAAAATTTAAAAAAAACGAATCGATTTCCTTTCAGGGGACTATTTTTGTGCCAGTCATTGACCGCAGTATGCTACGCTTAGGAATGCCGGTACGTCGTACGCTAATATTTTTCTTAAGACGACTCCCACACTAGGAATATATCCTGGGTCGCGGGGGACCCTAGAAACATACATAAATAAAACAGACACAAAGAACACCCAGACTCAGTACAACATCTGTGGATAACACAAAGTGTCGTCCCGTGTGGGGATGGAACTCACAACACTTGGTAACACTCGGTGCAGTCATTATTAATTTTTAAATTTTTTATCATATTTAATCATCATCTATAATAAAGCTTATAAATTTTATGCTCTGCTTTGACATTAAAAAATAAATATTTTGCGCTACATTTGCCGCCATACACGCTTCATATATTCACATTAATAGCCTTTAATAGTCCACTGTTGGACATAGGTCTTTCCTTAAGAGGTTTGTCCTACTATACCACGCTGGCCAGACGGGTTTGGTAGAGGGTTTGTGTCAAGTTTCCCTTCTTTTTCCAGTGCTGTCGTCCTTCGTAGTTTGCTCGTATTTCGTATAAATGTATAATCTCGAAAAGTGCTATAACGATTCGTGTAAAGATTTTTGCTTTTGAAATTTATCTGTATAGGTATCTTTTCTGCGACAAACACTGGATTAAAAACTTGACTATTCTATTATTATTCTATTATTCGGCCGTGGGGTAGGTCATGCTTCTACAGAAATACTCGTAGGCCGGCGCGACCGGAGTGACACTGCAACCTCACAGAAAACTGGTGCTAAGCTATTTTGTTTGTTGTTTTTCACAAAGTCACTCACTCCAGCTCACTTGAGCCCAAACCCCCCCTCGTCCCCGATTCCGGGGGAAGGACTCAAAGGGCGGCTACGCACTTGTGACTCTTGAGTAGCAGATGTACATGGGCGATGATAGTTACTAACTATAAGATGACCCTTAATTATCTTTTTGTACCGTAGAAAAAAGTAGTATTAAAAATCCTTTTCAAAATTGATTTGATGTCATTTTTTGAGGAGTTCCGTTGTCTGTCTCTGAAACTCATCACCAGATCTATATGAAATTTAAATGGGACCATTTCGTAATAAACCCGTTTCAAACAAAAAAGAATTTTGAGTTATGCCCGAACATACAAAAAAAATAGTAACATCCGAATTGATAACCTCCTCCTTTTTAGGGTCGGTTAAAAATGTACATATACAACACACGTTTTCTAATTCCTTGATTTCTTTTTAGGAGTCCACAACTGAATCATTAGTCATTGCTACTCCGGCACCTGATCGTAGTGTCATGAGGACTATGTTCAGAAATATCAATCTGAATGAGACAAACGCAATGGATTGGCTCGCTGTTGAGGCCATCAGCTTAGATCATCAGCCAGCAGCATTAATGGTCAAAGATGTAAGAAGAGTATTCTTATTTATTTATGAGTTTTAAATAAAACATATTTTATTACACAACATACAGTAACAAGTAAAGGATTTTTGGAGGAGAAATATTGTAATTAATTGAATCTCGATTAATGATAATTGATTGAATAATTATTCGATTCGAATGACATGTTCAACGTGTACTCGTGATAATAATGTCAAAATATAGATAGTTAAACTGTTTCTTTAACAGTATTGATTGTCATAATAGAATATAACATAGAAGCGGTGTGGTCTAACTTCAGGAGCGGTACGTGTGCACCAGGGACTTCCTTTCTAGGGTATACCTGGTTCCCTGGCTTTTAGTACCCGAGACGGCGTATGGTTTTAATCGGTTCGAGTCCGACATGCCACCACCACCACGGTGGTATCCGAGGGGATTTCCGCACGGAAAAAAAAGGAGCGGTACGTGTAGTCGATAAACCGCATATTTACTCTAAAATAACTATGATTTTGAACATTTTTTTTTAAAATTGCTTTTATTGGTGTAGGGGCTAAAATATTATAATATTTCATGAATTTTATTGACGACTTCAACGATTCTCTTTTTTTATAAATCAGACGTTTAAAATAAACCTGAATGATGCCATTAGTGGCTTGAAAAAGATGAAAATAAAATTAAAATAAGTTTTCTTAATTAAAAATCACGCATTTTCGTCACGAAAATGCGTGATTTTTAAGACGCTATCCACAAAATTACCCAAATAGATGATCACACTTTCTCTGTGACTTTCTGTTTACATCTTTTTTTATCTTTTACAGTGTGGCGAAGAAGGGTGTAAGGCTAGGGTACGTATTTGAGAACTTTCTGGATGTCTTAACAACAGCAGTTCCCGAATCCCTCCTATTACAGGCGCAGAGTGGGCTCTGCCACTCTGCGCCTGTAATAGGTTGTGGTTTTAGTCGGTCCGATTCCGACACACCACCCCGCCGCAAACCCCAGTGGGAGGCCCGAGGGAGTTTCCAAACGTAAATAGAATAAAAAAAATGAATTTGAGAACTTTAATAATTACAAAATGTAACAAAAACACTAGGTCACTGACTGTAATAATTCTGAAAGTTTACAGTGATTTAATAATTGTTCGTACGTCGTATAGAAATAAACTTACCCTTTTAATTTCAGTGCACAAGAACGAACTGCCAGAGTATGGTAAGCTTTCATAATAGTATTACACGCCCAGATCCTGTAAGCTTATAATTATTTTTTAATTGATTGAAATATTAAAAAAACAACAAAAGTAACTGTATGTCTGTTCGCTTTCACGGCTAAACCCCTGAACAGGCTTTAATAAAATTTGGAGATAGTTGGATTCTTGAGGAAGGACATACTATTTACTGCGAAAACTATTTAATAATACATTTTTAACTGTAGTTTAATTTAATGAATTCACAAGGGTGAATAATAATTATGTATATACGACGCGCCTATTGGTCCGTTGGGAATCGAACCCGAGACCTCAGCACAGCAGTCGCATACGCTACCACTGCACCACCGAGGTAGTCAAGTAAAAACAAAATAACAATAACAAAAGACAGACAGACGGGTCCTTTGGTCTATTAGTCAGTGACTCTGACTACTATGCTGGAGGTCGTGGGTTCGATTCCCGCCCAGGACAAATACTCGTGTGATGAGCACGATAATTTATTCTGTGTCTGGGTGTAATTTATCTATAATATGTATGCATTTAAAAATTTAAAATAATGTTTATCATCAGTCTGCTTACCATAGAGTCAGACAGTCGTGTGTGTGAGGTTATTATTATACATTTGGCTACATTTATTTTCATTCATGTTCGTTAGTAGCTGTTCAAAGTAACTACACTATTACATTAGTTAATACATCTGTAATAATAGATGTCTGTATGTAAAATAAATAACTAACTAACTAATCAATTCGAAGAAGTGGCATTCTTCGTTAATTTCTAAACCTCATTGTCAGCCTGCCATCTAGTACAACTAATTTTAAATTATTTATCAACGATTTTAACCCTTTCACAGTGCTCAGGAGATACATGTAGTTCTGGGGTAAGCATACAATCGTATCTATACCAATAAATAAAATTGGAGTGTCTGTTTGTAATATTAAAATAACCGCTTTTTACTAAATGCATATGTATGTTTACACGGTACATATGCCAAAATAACATTTTTTACAATTTTTGTCTGTCTGTCTGTTTGTTCCGGGTAATCTCTGGAACGGCTTGACCGATTTCGACGGGACTTTCACTGGCAGATAGCTGATGGCATAAGGAGTAACTTAGGCTACTTTTTTAGACTAGCTTCGCCCCGCGACTAGCTAACAACAAACGCGGGTGACACCGCGGGTCTCAGCTAGTTGGAAATATAATAGGGCATTAGCCATAAGGAAAATGCGCCTATAACATTTATGTCCTTTATCTTTGAACATCTTATTTTGAACTTACAAACCATTATTTCTTGATGACGGCGAGTCTTTAATCATAAACAAAAAAATGGAAAATACACCCTAATATAAATCCCTGTTTCGCAGAATTTAGATTCATTAAGCCAGTAAGCCTTTACTGAGAAGACAAATGTATTAAAAAACCAGTAGGTTGACATTTTCGAATTGGCCGCCGAGTCGTTATATTTTTCTGTTGCTGTTCACGCAAACTTACGACAGTCATTGCTTTGCATTGCATTCAATTCGAATGTCCGCTCCGCTTCGAAATCGGAGTATTTTTAAATCACTTGTGCAGGACACCCCGTATCCTGGTCCTCGGAATCGC
Source organism: Arctia plantaginis (assembly GCA_902825455.1). Taxonomy (NCBI): domain Eukaryota; kingdom Metazoa; phylum Arthropoda; class Insecta; order Lepidoptera; family Erebidae; genus Arctia; species Arctia plantaginis. The sequence goes on along the minus strand of CADEBD010000336.1, from coordinate 2,376,271 downwards.
CTCTTTTCTACAAATCGTTGTCGCTACATTACCCTATACAAAACACATAAAGGTTTTTATAGATAAAAAAACCGGTCAGGTACGAGTCAAACTCGTGCGCCGTGTTGACTCAGGACCTTGATTTTTATACATCTAATAGGGACCATAGACCTCAGTATCTGGTATAAATTTCAACTTGCTAGGTCTACCCGTTCCTTAGAAAATCGGTGGTGACACACGGACAGACGGACAAGAAAGTTTTTGACTTCTTCACATAAAATATATTATAATAACAGTTAACTTAAAGTAAGGCTTTAGCTTACTCAAGTAACAGATCCGTACGTAGGGAATACCACGTCAGGATTTATTGCGGCCATTAAGTAAAGTATATCTCCGATAACAGGCACACTATACCTGTGCTGATGTTACATTGTTTCAAACGGAATGTGTCATTTTTACGCAATTGCACAAGAATAATAATGCCTTACTTGCGCGTAATGCCTTACGCGCTTTTTACCAGTCATTTTTTTATGGTATAGGAGGCAAGACTTAATGGTCACAGGTGCTATGCCTCCCTTCAAATCCTACCCTAGAATCAGCGTGAGGAGGGGATAGGCTCATGGCTTTCGAGTGATAGAAGGAAAACACGAAGTAGTTGCATTTAAGTATGTGTATTATTATGTATGTGTATTGTTTTGGTATGCTCTAAAACCTAAATAGAGTTTGATAGATTTCATGAGCTGTCATAACATATAGTTCAATCTCAGAAGATCCATTGGCCAGATCCATAATAGATCTAATGACGATTTTATGTCCCATTAGATCCTGATTTCAAGAAGTGGATCTTCTGATGATTTTTTATTTAAAAGAGCCATTGGCCACACCCGTGATGGATCTAATGACATATGTAGATCTCATTAGATAGGTACTCGTTTAAAGTTGTAGATCCACTGAGAAATTAACAATGTTTCGTTTGCTATTTAACTTTCATAATGAGCCTTTCTAATATAAGCAAATATAAGATATAAATTAATATTTTTGCCATATTGACATTGAAGTATATTGCGTTATAATTGTTTTTAAAAATGAGTGAGAATGAAGTGTTCAATTCCATAAGCATATTCTATATAAAAAAGACTTTGTCTGTAGGGAGTCTATAGGAAAATAGTACCCCTCCAGGAAAAAGTTCCAACACTATTTTCCAACTTTTGTGACAAAGGTTTAAAAACGGTCCTAACCTAAACGTCGCAAAACGAGCATTCAAAATGACAATTGCACTTTATTTGCACAAAGCATTTTATTTGCACTGTTAGCTGCATTCGTAAATGGCGAAATTGGCATATGTCACTTCTTATTATTCAGTGATGAATATAAGGGGTTTTTTTTTAAATGAGTATTTCTACTAATTAATTTTTGCTTGTGATTGAACGTTTTCAATTTTGCTTCCCTTCCCTCATCTCCTCATCCATTACCTCATCGTCCCTTGTTTGCAAATAATCTTGTTCACCAAGACAGGTATTAGGAATTCAGGATTTGTTATAATTAGTGATATTCACTTGTTTTAGCGTTTTAACATACAAAATTCTAGTTAGATCCATTATATTTTAAGTTTTTATATGAATAGATTTAATAAGAAAAAAAATCGTCTTTAGATCCGCAGTGGATCTGGCCAATGAATATTCTGAGATAGAACCTTACATTTGTAGCAACATCAATTTACAACGAAATCATATCGGAATCTCATTATCCTAGAGTAAGACCAACAGGACTGTTAAAATAAAATGTAAATTTCTATGCTTTCACTTTCCAGTGTATTGGTATTTCCTGCAGTGCTTACGTAAGAGATTATTACTAATTATTCTTTTGTAATTTTATCAATTGTACAATAATATACTTATAGGCATATTTCTCACATAATCATCATCAACAGCCTTTAATGGTCCACTACTAGACATAGGCCTCTCCTTAGAAAGGAGGTTTTGGCCTACAATGCCAAGCTGGCCGGACAGGTTGGTATGGGATTTGTTTCAGTTTTCTTTCTCTTTGCAGTGCTGTTGTCCTGCGTAGTTTGCTCCCTTAATCTCTTACGACACTCTTAACTACACGGACACACAGATAAATAAAATGGTATGCTTTAATACACTATACGCTTTGACAGTGAACTAATATAATCAGAACTTAATATATTTTGTTTCTCTCTACAAATGAAATTAATACATGTTGTATTCTGTATTCATAAAACTATATCTAATTCAATGCAATTTACTAATGTAATAGTTCCCATTTGCGTTTATCGTCACTACTCTGCTCCTAATAGACGTCACGTGATGAACATACCTTACACACACCTCTCTTAATGTGTACTTTATGCAATACAGAAAGAATTATTGAAATTTGTTTGAAAACTCCAGACATTAAGACGTTCAAATCAATAATCTTCTCTTAAAACTAATCGGCTTTATTGTATTTGTATATATAATAAAATACTCATTCCAATTTTTATTGTTTTAGTGCAAAGGACCCGGATGCTTGTCAATGGTAACCTTTTTTAATTTCATCTTGGCTTTGTAAGTGATGAGAAACTCGAAAAAATGAATTCTTTTTAGATGTGTGTGTATTTAGATTTAGAGTGACAGCCGCCATTTTAGCGGAACGTCAGAAATAAAGGGGCGAGGTGGCCATTTTGTTTGACGAAACTCGAACAACGATTGCCGCCTCGTACTCTTCTCACCAATTATTTGCCATGCAATCACTGAAACTCATACAAATGTCTAACCTGTAGTTGACTGATAGTAAATAAGTATAGATCAGTGAGTTATTATTTCCTGATCAGGTAACTTATTTAAAACTTAATCTATGTATTTGAGGAAGCCTTCCGATTTTGACCATCTAGTTGCTATATGTATAAAAACGATTTTAGTAAGTTTAGGCGTTGGTTAGATAGAAATAAATATTCGGTTCCCTATTTTAAATAAAGAACATAATTGTTAGATATGTTATTGATTTAAACTCTAGACATTCATTACATCATCAGGAACAATAAACTTAAACCCTGCGAACAATTATTTTAAATCGTAACACAATAGAAGTATTCTTTGAATTTTAAACACTATCTTTATTAAATATTCACATTAAATTTGGGTAACAAGTATTTTAATAACGCTCCCCCCTGTTGAAGGAGGTACATTAAAATAAAGAAAAATATAACTTTTGGGTGTACAAGGTGTCTTTTGTCAAGGAATGAAGAACCTGTCCGGTTCTTCATTCCTTGACAAAAGACCGCTGGTCTGAAACTAGTCGGATATATCTAAAATACGATAATAAATACAAATACTTCTCGAAGATTTATTTAATCTAAAAGAGAAACAGTTTTTCTAAATGATAAACAAGTCAAAATGGTATCTTATCTTTTTATTTTTCTTCACTAAACCTCAAAACGTATCGCGACATGACGTCACACGTAGCTATTGTCAAATCATGTCAAAACATGAACTATTAAATTGATAATGGAGGACAAATCATTGTGTCGTAAATGTTGCGAATTTACCCTATTTTGCTGATAAAACCATTTGCATAATTTATTTTTAAACTCCTTACATTACTGTTCTAGCACGTAATTAATTATTAATTCAGCCGGTTCTAACGCACCGAGAGGGTTGCAAATAAATTCTAGAAGCAAACATTTCAAGTTTGTTTTTAATTTTCAGTGCATTGGCGAATATTGCAATACCAAGGTATGATCACGCTCAATCTACCAGTTGTTTACTTAATGTTTTAATTTATTTTCAGAAGGATGCTCTTAGGAATGGAATGTTCTGAGTGCTTTTTAAAGATAACTGTTGATTAAATAGTATTAATTTGTGTGGCTCGCCTGTTGGTCTAGTGGTTAGTGAACCTGACTGCTAAGCCGGAGGTCGTGGGTTCGATTCTCACCCAGGACAAAGCTTTGTGTTATAAGCATGAGATGTATGTGTCTGGGTATAATTTACCTATGATATGTATGAACTCGCATTTAGAAATATATAAGTATTTTTATCAGGCTCTGCCTAGTTTGGAATGTCTGATTCCATTGTGTGGGATGTGTAAGGTTACTGTTAATGTGTGGGATATATAAAATGTTTCTATAAATTGTCGTGAGGAAGCCATGCTTTGTCATAATAATATATGGCCGAGTCCAATGATATTACATACATACAAGAGGTAGATACGCCACCAACGCACAAAACGTGAGGGTCCTAATTAGGACCACGAAACCGAGCGCACGTACTAATTAATTTGAAAAAAAAAACATAAAATACCTTCTGTCGCTGTACTGATTACGAATAGCTCTCTTTCACTCTTACGCTTTCCCTATTTCCTATTGCACTTTGGCGTATGTTTTGTTCTAAAATGCATTGATAGACGTATGTATAGTGTTACGGAACAAATATTTTGTGCGTGCAGTATGAATATAACATATCCTTAAAATATCATTGGCCAGCTTAATCAGAGAGACACTACGGCCTCACACAGAACCGGTTTTAACCAATTCTTTTTACCGAGTGAGTTAACAGAGTACTGAATGATTACAAGTAGCAATGTGGGATTAGCTGAAATAAATTTGTCGTATTAGCCACTCCCAGTAATAAACTCGATTCGTGGACCAGAGTTAGGCTTGTTTTGAGAAGGTCCGGAGGTCTTAATACCAGAAGTTCTTGGATACCACATATTTCAGGCGTAGAGTGTCACACGGTGTGGTTTTAGTCGCAAACATCGTTTGGGTAACAGCCCACTCGGTTTCAAATAATATTCTTGTGATAATTTGTGAAAAAAGTTTTGTATTGCAAGTCACGTCGTATAATAGCGTATAGTCGTCGTAAATACAAAGTACCTTAGTTCCACTGTGTGTAGAACCTTACTTTTAATATGATTGGTTGTTATTCCCCGAAGTGCGATTGCGTTCAAATATAAATTGTATTGTTTTCTTATATTGAACTCAATTGTTTTATTTTTAGTGCGATGGGGAGAGCTGCAGTGCACGGGTATGTAATAAGATTAATCAGCAAAGGGGCAGAAGTAAATAGTTTTAAGAAGGTCTAACTGCCTTAATGGTATGAAGCTAATTTTTCTTAATTCACAAATTCATTCGTGTATAGGATTACTTGATAGTGTCTGCCTATAAAGGCGATATCAGACTCTTCAGTCAGTGAATGTTAAATCGAGTGAATACTTAATTTAAGCGTACCGTACCTCAAATGGAAAAAACGGAACCCTTACAGGATCACTTTGTTATTCGTCTGTCAGTCTGTCTGTCAAGACGCTTTATCTCGAGAACGCGTAGATATATCCAGTTAAAATTAAAACTACATACTCAGATCTACAGTCCCTTGGATCTGTGAAAAAGTAATATTACTAAGTTAACGTTAAAAAAAGAGACAGCAGTTTTTGTCGCAAAAAACACATATTTAGACACTCAAGGGAATCAAGATTTATAGGGTACTTTCCGTTGACTATAAAATTTGGCAAATAGCATGGTCTTATATTACAAGTATATTAAAAAACTGAATACTATACATTTGTAATTAAAACATAAAAAATATGGTCTTTATTTAAAGTACGTAATCAATCATCCAGGCGCTTATAAAACACAATAATATAAGTAATTATAGATTTGGAAACTGAATTTCTTGAAAAAATTGGAAAAAAAACTGCGAGAATCTCGGGAATACCGCACAGAAAAAAAGGCATATATGATAAATAATCATGTATGCCTTTTTTTTTTCTGTGCGGAATTCCCCTCGGATACCACTTACCGGTGGCAATGTCGGACTCCGACACCGACTAAAACCGCACGCCGTCTCGGGTACCAGTAGTCGGGGAACCAGGTGTACCCTAGAAAGGAAATCCCTGGTGCCCCGACTTATCATATATACCTACAAATTTGAACGAAACCCTTGGTGGTCGAATCCGACTCTCACTTGTCCAGTTTTTTTTTTAAATAATACGTTTACCTTTTAGGCCTGATTTTTTTTAGAAAGAATACTTATTTCTAGAGTAGGATAAAATTATAGTTTACCAAATATAGGTGTATAATATATCACTGACTTCTTCCGTGGAGATTAAAGCTAGTTCATATACTAAAAAAAACATTTTAAACAGTGTTCGGGCAAAGGATGTGAAGCGTCTGTGAGTAATATATTAATTAATCTTTTATTCCACACACACTTTTTAACGCACCGCACGCACTTGATGGTATTATTTGATGTAATTTTTTTAATGAATAATACAGAAAGACTATATTTAAGACTAAAGTGCCATTTATCGAATGCAAATGTGAACTAAATACAGAAAACTAAGTTTTTCTCCATTGGTCATATTGCCGGCGCTTCTTGGAGGCTTTTTTTCTCTATGATTCTCAAGGGCACACTTGTAACTATTGAGTTGCCATTTTATTTATTACCATCAGGTGACCCGTATGTTATTTTACCATGCTATACTAATAAAAAAAGAAAGAAAGAAAAGATTTATCTTGTCTACTACACACACAAACACTTAAATGTTTATAAGTTATAATAATAAAAGGGAAAAGAAAAATTGGGCGTTTATTATTTCTGCTCACTGTCAACATCACTTGTTCCGCCTGACCAAGCGAAAACCGCCTTCATTATTGGTTTTTATTATTTTTGTAGAGGTTGTGGATTTCCGCATAATTATGATACAGATCTGATTAGCGATTATCTTTTAGAATGAAATAATATTTATTTTACAGTGTACGAAGTTCTCCTGCACGCAGTCCATAAATGGAGAGTATAAACTATCTACAACGACATGGGAAGAAGCCTATCCTCAGTACAGTGGCGGCCGTGTCCCTGGCGAGGACAGTGGGCCTGGTGTACTGTATAGGCCTGGTGAGTCTGGTGCACAGAGACACGTGGGCCCAAGACCAAAAGCTTGGGATGTTGACGACGACGACGACGATTAAATTTGAAATCAGAAATATTAATTAAAGGTATAAACATCTTTGAGTCTTGTGTTTTTTTTTCTCCTGCATTAGGAATATATATAAACATACATGAAACGGACACAAAGAACACCCAGACTCATAACAACAATTTGTGGATCACACAGTGTCGTCCCATGTGGGGATCGAACCCACAACACTCAGCGCATTAGTAAGCGTCGTGGCGGCCGCTGAAACCACTACGCCATCCGTGCAATCAACATGCAAGCAACAGTTTTTAACATAATTTTATTAGATTGGTATGTATGTATGGAACGAGGTCTGACCCATCTTGGAACGTGATCTGACCCATCTTGGAGGTAATTAACTCTTCTCGACTGCTCCTTAAAGATTTGAAATTTTTAGCTTTTATGGTATACTAGTGGTTGCCTGGGGCTCCGCACTCGAAAATGTCGGTTATCGCGGTAAAAAGAAGCCTATGTCTTTCCTGAAGAATCAAAGTATCTCCATAACAAATTTCATTTAAATCGGTGCAGCGGGTATTAATTCCCCATAAAAACTTCCACCCTACTTTTCACCCCCTTAAAAGATGCTTACTGGGATAAAAACTATCCTATGTCCTTTCCCGGGACTCGGAATATCTCTCGAAAATTTCATCTAAATCGGTGCAGCGATTTAGGCGTGAAGAAGTAACAGACAGACAGACTGACACACTTTCGCATGTATAATATTAGTATGGATATTAGTATGGACATACGAGTTATCTATTGTTGCCGTTACATATTCATAGTTGTCAAAAATTTAAATTAGCATGACTTTGGCATCGGTGTTTCCAAGCATTTGGTCCACTTAAAAATGACGGGCATTAGTTAGGGTGATAAGAAGATTTAATAGTGCTTTATAACCGCAACTTAAGTGTTCTTTGAAGAACGAATAATGTCAAACAACATAGTGTCTACTTTTACTTAGTAAATGTAATAGTTTACAGAAGTAGTGTTAAGACTGTTGTTAACAACACAGCTTCCAGAAAGTTCCATTTTCTGTGTTGCAAGTTAACCTACAACACACGGCACTGTAATCAATTGAATTAGCTCAACTAAACGTGTTATAACTCATTATAACTAGCTACAGCGGGTGTAAACCGGTTATGAGCGGTACTAAGGTATTGGATAAACTGGATAAAACGACTACGCTAGGCAATTTAACCAAATTTAACAGACAGTATAACCATGTTTTAGAGTCGGATAATAAAGCTCTTAAATAACTTAGGCCAATGACTGAAGTTATCATTATCAACAGCCTTTGATAGTCCCCTCCTGGACATAGGCCTTTCCTTGGAAAGGAGGTTTTGGCCTACAATACAACGCTGGCCTAACGTGTTAATGTAGGGTTTGTTTTAAGTTTTACCTCTCTTTGCAGTGCTGTTGTCCTGTAGGGATAGTTATACTCTGTATTCTTAATCCGCCACCATAGGGCCCGGCCCGTAAAGTACGTTTATTCTCTCAGTAAAATTAGCATTTACGCAGTTCTAATGAGAAACATCTAATTCGAAGGGTCAAACCGGTAGTTGGTGTGGATACGCGTGGCTGCGCTATGTGCGAGAAAATGGAACAAAGTAAAATATGAAATAAAAATGGTTTTGTCTTTTTTGGTTTGGAGTTTTGGCCAGAAGGAAATAAGCCAGGAGTTTGGTTGTGGAAATTTTCAGTGAACCCTAGTAAAATCGTCAAGTTTGGACTCATATAATTAGTTTTAACGAGTCTAATCTGATTTGGTTTGGTTTACTAATTGAGGTCGTAAGGAAGGTCTGATGATAAAGCCAGAAGCTTAGTAGTGACTTTATTTTACTTCTTCATTCACTTCTTTTTTTGGACCCTAAATGATATAGGGGCCAAACGAGCACCTGAGCTGGTAAGTGACTAGCACCGCCTGTGTATATTTATAACTGAAGAGATCAATTCCATTTCTTCCCCCCATTCTTAAGGGAGTGGGGGAGGGTGATTGGCCCCCACCCCAAAGAACATCCGGACTCAGAACAACACAAGGTGTAGTCCTGTGTTTAGATTGAACCCACAACCGCTTAAACCACGGCACCATACGTGCAATTTGTACCACAGCATGACTCTTTCACAATTTGAATGTGTTTTATGACGTGTTTTTTTTACATTTTTACTGAAAGTTATATTAAACTACTGTCCCCAGTTAGCTGGACGTATTTTCTTAGGCTATCAGATCAAGAAACCGATACCCAATGTAATGATTCTCTTAATGATAGTATTGTATCCACCACGCCTCCACAGTAAACAGTCACTATATCTCACCAATTAATAGTTCGCACCAGACTTGATGTTCCAGGGTCGCGCCCTTATGTGGAGGAAATTAAACTGTTACGGTGTATCCATTTTATATGTGACGATACGGGGACGATACGATGCAGATTTTGAGTGTTATAAACGTTTAGTGATGGTCGCTGGAGCCAACATGTGCTAGAGTAAAGCCCACGATGTAGAGCGCCCTGCGGCACGATGGACCTACGACTTGAGGAACGTTCCTGGCAGTGGATGGAGGACCGAGATAGTTGACGCTCCTTGGGGGAGGCCTTCGTTTAGCAGTGGACGACAATATACGTATAATGATAATGATGAAATCTTTGGTTACTGTTATAGAGGTTTTTGTACAATAGGGTACTTCAACAGGGGTATTTGTTGGAACATTCGATATAAAAAGAGATAAAATTTAAGAAACAAGCTCTGTAGTAAACAATAGTTATATGGGTTTAAGGAATTTTATTTTAAAACGTTCTTTACACAAATAAATAGATACAGTGATGAACACATTCATTCACAGTTTTAATTTGGTTTAAATACCTTAACACAATAATCATGAAACAAAAGAACAAATATTACATTTACAAATATTAACCAGTTGATGAGCGTTCGACTAAAATGACAAGATAGCTATATACATGTCATATCACATCACCGACCTACAACAGTCCACTGCTGGACCTAGGTCTGTCCTTAGAAAGGAGGTTTTTTATAGAGTTTGTCTCAAATTTTCCTTTTCATTACAGTGCAATTGTCTTGTGTACTTTGCTCCTCTAACCGGCTCTAACGACACCTTGTATATTTATAAACAGTGTTTTATAAGCAATGTTGGTATGAATGAGTTTGTAATTTATCTGTGTTAGATCACATTTTACTTCTCTCTCTATCTCTCTCTCTCTCTTTGTACTTTCTACTAACACGAAATATTACTATTGAACTGTGCCATAATAAAGTTCACTAGATTAAACGACATTTGTTGTGGTTAAATGCTATAACTAATGTTTTAAATGCGAGTGTGTCTGTCAGTCTCTTACCCACGCTTAAACCAATGAACCCATTGGTATACAGATAGTTTGAGTTTTGGGGAAAAGACATAATATCGTTTTTATACCAGGAATCATGATTTAAAGGGTTACAAAGGAAGGGGGCGGGGTTGAAGTATGTATGGGGAATCAATAAACGCTGCACCGATTTACATGAAATTTGGTAAGGAGATAGTTATGTTTTTGAGGAAGGACATAAGCTACTATTTACAGCGGTAACCGACATAGCCGCGATAGCCGCGGGAAAAGCTAGTATAAGTCACCGTTCTGCGCCCGTACGCTTAGATTTTATAATTATTTTAAAAGTACCTAAATAATGACGCATGTATTTTACTGTATGGTGTTAATTCCTATCAACCTCGCTTGATGCAGCATCTGTTGCATTTTTACAAACCTCAGTGGTTTTCAAATGCACTATTATAATCAATAATTGTAAATTGCTTTGTAATATGTAAAATAAATAAATAATAATATAGTCCCGTAGAATCTAAATATACTTATGAATGTTGATAAAAAGTACAACGAATTCATTTTGTGTGATAAATAGAATAAGAAACACAGTGCAATATTTTTGTGAAGGGGTGAGGCACTGAAATACTTCAGTAATTTCAAGAGCTTCTTATTGTATTTAGTTCGTGAAATCTATTCTAATGAGATTTTAGTTAAAATATATTTTCTTACAAAAAATACACACATTTTATTTGTGGTTTTCCCATCAAAAAGTTTAGTATATAAAAGAAACTAGCAATACCTATCGATAACACCGACAAATCCACAAGGCTCTGAATAGTATTTCTTTACACAGATACAGAAGAAAATTCCCAATATTATAAAGTTATCCATCATCCCATAAAAAGAGGAAAAGAGGTATATAAAGCTTGTTTCCCTATTATTTCCTCTCTACACAAACGGTGAAAACTTAATGTTAAATTATTCTGTCACAATGCGAAAAACCTTTTGAATATATCACAGAAAACTTTATTAGATGCGGGCGATTTGAATAAATTGCTGTTTAAAAAGATCTGGTAGGGAAACTTTTTGTTTAGGGTTGATCGATGTTGTCAAAGGTTTCTTTGTAAATGGGGTTATAAGGAGTGGCTTTGACGTTTCCATTTTCGTTAGAGAAGTATTAACGGTTTACAATTTTGGTATTAAACGCTACTTGGTATTTTGGTATTAAACGCAAACGGTGAAACAACTGAACTGAATGACTTGTCTAGTGGTTATATAGCGACGATGACTGCTTCAGATCGTTGGCTCGATTCCCATCCAGGACAAGTATTGTGTGATGACTATGATAATTTATTCTGTGTCTTGGTGTGATTTATCTCTAATATGTATATGTTTAAAATTTTTGATGTATGTTTATCAGCTGTCTAGTGATCATAATACCGACTTCTATTAATTTAAACTTAATCATGAATCATCGAGTTGTCCACTTTTCAGATGGAAACTCTTGACAGAGTGGTTTTAGTCCCTTTGCCCCCTTCGCTCCGGATTACTCGCTTATCTAGTGCATTCTGTATTTGGATTGGTCAGAAATTCTATCATGTCTGTCTATCTAGTTCATATCTGTCGAAGCTTTGCATTTCACTCAAAGCTTAACCAGAATTGCGTGGAGGAACTTCCGTGTGAGATTTTCCTGAGAAAACACACAAAAATTTGAATATAATCGTACTCATTTGTTCTCAGAACAAATAAATACAGAGGAGAAAGGAATAGATTTTTCCCTACTAAATCGTAAGTCCGTCCTTAATAAAGAATTACTTTGCAAAAATCGAGCAGTCTAAAGCGTCTGTACACGTCACGTCAAAGTGAACGACAATCAGCGTTAAATATGGACTGACTTTGACACACCCTGTATCGCACACTACCACACCGCATTACGAGCCGGCAACACACTGCGAATTCACTGGTGAATTCAAATTTACCGGTAAAGCCGATTTTATTACTTATAAAGTTGAATTTACTTGTGTACTCTCGTTTTGAATAGAGATGTTCTTCTTTGCAGAGATTGCCATAATTTTCGTACAAGAGCGATTTAATATGATTAGCTACTAAGTATTGCTTCCTGTTAACGATTTCTTCCCCGACTTTTTGTATTTTTGAAGCTGACAACATTACGATAGGGTAGACTGATGACTAGTCAGTCATCACTGGTTTCAAACTTCAGATTAAGGTCTACGTATTGACGATGAATATTTTTTCTGTTAAAACATTTATTTTTGAGTTTACTTTTAGGTTAGTCGTATAAATTATATAATACAAAAGGAATTTAAATGTATACCAAATCCGTCCGTCCGTTTTCTACTATATCTGACGAAGTGGTAATTTTTTTTAAATGCATTTAACTTGATAGCAACATCAAGCTTTGGAAATCACCTAACTTTACCCTTTTCAAGTTTTAATCAATCCTGCTTTTTTTCTTTGGTTTTTTCCTTATGTAGTCAAAGTTTTATATCTCTATGCCTCCGATTTTAATTGAAGTACGCTGTCCCTTTTACGTGTACGGTACAAGAAGACTCTCTTAAAGGAATTCTATCATTGGAGCCTTTGACGACTTAAATTCATTGTGTTAAAGTAACACTAGGTATAAATCCTCAACTTAAATTAACAACTTAATTCTGCGTAACACCTTACTACCTTTTCGTAGCATTTAAAGATTTTTGGTATTAAAAAAAAAAAAATAGGAGGGGGGGGGGTGGAGGGATTTTAAACGGCAACCAAACGCTTGTGACTCCTAAGGCAACTAACTCAGGGAACCCGTCTACTCGCTTGACCCCTATACCATTTCAAAAATTCAATCACAAAACAAAACAAGTCAAAATATTCGCGACAGAAAAATTACTAACAAACTATAATATACTTTGAATAGGGGTGGTGACATATCGTATTCTTAATTCATCACCACACGGACAACGGTTACTATTATTTAATTAAAATAAAATAAAATACTTCCCAAAGGAACATTTACGGTACGGAACACATTAATGTTAATCTATACTAATATTATAAAGCTGAAGAGTTTGTTTGTTTGTTTGTTTGAACGCGCTAATCTCAGCAACTACTCGTCCGATTTGAAAAATTCTTTAAGTGTTAGATAGCCCATTTATCGAGGAAGGCTATAGGCTATATATCATCACGCTAAGAGCAATAGGAGCGGAGCACCAATGAAGAATGTTTCCAAAACGGAGAAAATTTATTACTATTTAGAGACGCAGACGAAGTTGCGCGGGTCAGCTAGTCATTTGATAATGATAGATAAGATTAATTGAAAAGCTGGCGACATTACCTAAGTGATCCTTTGAAATCGGTTTTTTTACCGTCTACAAAGTCTTATATAAACTTTTAGCTGATCCATTAACAAATAACCAAATATCCAACAAAAGTATATTCTAATATAGTCAACTTACTCTCGTCGTGGATAATGGATTAAGCCTACTGTAGTGGCATTAATGAAGAAAAATTAGATGAACTAAATTAATTAAATAATTTTGTCATATTATTTTAAAAAATCAGACCAAGACAGACTGACTGTCCGTGTGATGATAGATAAAAAATATAGAGTGTCACCACCCCTACTAATCTTGTGGTTGTCTTAAGAGCCGACTAAGGGAGCAAACTCTACAGGACAACTGCACTGCAAAGAGAAGGAAAACTTGAAACAAACCCTATATAAACCCGTCTGAGCAGCGTGGTATAGTAGGCCAAAACCTCCTTTCTAAGGAGAGGCCTAAGTCCAGTAGTTGACTATTAAAGGTTGTCGGTGATAATGACAGATTAACTGCACGTATGGCTTAGGTAGTAGTGGTTTAAGCGGTCACCACGCCGCTTCCTACTGCGCTTAGTGTTCGATCCTCACAACACTTTGTGTGATCCACAAATTATTGTTCTGAGTCGGGGTGTTTTTTGTGTTCGTTACATAAATGTCTATAAAGACCCCCGCTAAACAGGCAAATATTCCTGGTACGGAAGTTGTCTTTTTAGAAAGAAAAGAAAGAAAAAATATTGCTTTCATGAAAAACTTCTTAGTTAGCTTTCAATTTCTGGCATCAGAGGAAAGAAAGAAATTATAAAATCGATGTTACCTGATACAGTTATAAGACGATCATCAGATCTGCCACAGTGTATAAAAATGTTGGTCCACTTGGATAACTGATGACAGACTAACATGGTGACAATGATGAAAGATGGATGTGTGGTATAAATTAACAGTTTGTATATGCTCGAAAAATGCAAATAAGTCATTACCTACAGTACTACAGTACTTACCTACATGAACTAAGACCAATATTGTATTGTAATATGTTTTAAACTTGACTATAAATAGGATGGAAAAGTAAGAAATGAATACCTTCGCAGGATCGCAAAAGCCAACGGATAAAAAGTTAAGGAAGAACTGCTCAACTTTCACACACAAAGTTTGTAAAATCATCTTGACCTTTTAAAATTTTGATATTTATAACAGTCTGTCTACCCTACTTCGCAGTTACGTAAAATCTATTTCGGGGGATTCTCTTGGTGCCTCTGCGACCCTTTTTATTTTTACAATGCTGTCAAAACCATTCCTTGCTGGCCGATGAGAATTTTGTATACTGTACATAAGCATCTAACCAGGCCCAATTTAATTTATGAATAGAATCGATGACGCTATTTATTCGTAGACCGATGCTGACAACTTTGGTCTACAGTTGGATATTTTAACGAATGCAGGCACAAATTAAATTGAAATATTTAATAGATAAAATATTAGAGAAGTTTTTGTGCGCTTACATAATATTATTTTATACGATAAATATAAGACCCTAGTGTAAAAGTTTTAAATGTTTTTATATAACGTAACATAAAAACATTTAAAGCTTTTACTCCTTTGCTCAGATCATATCAAATTACATTAATTGTCATATTGAAGAGTTAAGTAATAAGGCCATCAATTGTTCCATCGAATATACAAAATTATAGTGTATGGGATACGGCAGTCACAACCGCTCATGTGTTAATACAAAGTTCACAAGCCAAGCTGACACTTTACAAGTTTATACGTGTTGGAACTAAAAGTCCACTAAATCATAATCTCGTTGCTGTATTTCGAATGGATTTATTCCTTTAGTTAGCTTCCCTTCTTTGGTAAAAAATACAGGATCATAAAGCAGGGTTATGAAAGCTTTTGTGGGTTACTACAATAGTTTTAACGTGGTTGATGCACGACTACAGTTACTTGAATCGTGAAGGGTCTCTACCCTGCAAGCTACCAGACATGACTGGCACTTCTAATGCTCTTTTTCTGTTTCTTCTTATGTTACAGAGACAAAGCCTATGAAATAATATAGATAGGCTACTGATCCACAGAATTTTGAGCCAATTTGCCCAACCATCGTAAGACTATAAAAATAATAAAACTTCACACATCTCACACAGTCGTCTGATCCCAAACTAGGCAGAGCCTACATCACACAATAAATGAAATACACATAACATATGTGTATCATACCGAAAGGTTATTAATTCTTTCAACACATTGTTATATTATTAAAAAAAAGTTGAAACTGTATACCTAGCTAAAATCGAAATTGTTACAGTTTACTTTTTCTTTGAATCATCATCATCAACAGCGTTTAATAGTCCGCTGCTGGACATAGGCCTCTCCTTAAAAAGAAGGGTGTTGGCCTACTATACCACGCTGGCCAGACGGGTTGGTATAGGATTTGTTTCAAGTTTGCCTCTCTTTGCAGTGTTGTTGTAATAAACATAACTCGACTTGGTTTTCTCTTTCCACCCTTTCAATAATAAATGGCGCCTTTTAAAACTTATTTCGCACTTATACCATCGATCTCTATAACATATGACGTGGATCAAGAAAGTTTCCTGTGTAGGGAAATACTGAGAAGTTTATTTAAAAGCTTTGTATGTTCTTAATCTTTACTATGCTAATTTTAACATCTTAAACACTTTGACCTTTGGCAGACAGCCAGTATGGTTTCTGACCCTCATTATGTTTAACAATTAAAATAAGTTTCGAAAAATATGCCTATTTATTAATAAAGTTGGTAATCTTAGACTGAAAATATTACCTCTATGACTAAGGAAACGATGTTTTCTTGGAAAGGACGAACACCAAGTTTTATGATATTGTTGCCACACGAAAAACGCGTATTTATTTTTCTTAGAAATACAGATAAGCTATAAAGTAGATGATAAATTTAATAAAAATGATTTAATAGCCATTATTATGATAAATTAGAACGGTGGTATGAAGATATTGGTCCTCCTGAAAATTGCTAATGATGGGGTAATAAAACGGTAACAGTCACTTGAGTACTGACCGAGGTATCAACGTTATAGAGGATACTGCTGTATCCTGAATTTGATAGTTTAAAGCATAGTACTTTGTCAGTTCGTTTCAATCATTCTTAAATAGCAACATTTCATGTGAAAATGATTTATTTAGTTCAAAAAGCTGCTGGAATTTGAAATTTGCAGTTGGATTCTTCCAACTGCAAATTTCGGTGGCGTTACAGCCATGTTTGTATACTCGGCTCGATTTGCTGTTTACCTCCAAACGCAGAGAATAGGATAACCATCGCCGAATCCATGGCTAGCGATGAAGTATTTAATATTTACACTTGCTGTTCACAAACTCTGTCGATGACTTACTTGTCTCTGGTTCTCAATGATCCTGCCTTCTGAGACAGAGGTAGGTTCAATTCCCACCCATGGCAAATGGTTGGAGCACGACCATTTCTTTTTCAAAGACAGCTTCGCATTAGGATCCTGTGTCGCGGGAGACTTTACAAATATACATGAAAGGGACACAAAGAAAACCTAGAGTCAGAACAAAAATTTATGGATCACACAAACTGTCGTCCCATGTGTGGATCGGACCCACAACGCTCAGCGTAGTAGAGAGCGGCGTGGCGACCGCTTAAACCACTACGCCATCCGTGAAGCATTTGATCTATCTGTGTGTAATTCTTCTACAACATGAATGTGTTAAGTTTTTTTTATGATATAAGGGGGCAAACAAGCAGACGGGTCATCTGATGGTAAGCACCTACCGCCGCCCATGAATACCTGGAACTCAAAAGTCACAAGTTTGCTGCCCTTGGATTCCCTCCCGCTCGAGTCAGAGGGGATTTGGGCGCCGGTAACCTCACTCACTCAGTGAAAGGCAACGAAAGAATTGCTTAACACCGGTTTTCAGTTATTATTAGTTAGTTATCATTAGTTAACATAAGTATGTTTATTAGCAATTTGGTTAACGTAATATAGATTCTGCCTAATTTAAAATCAGACAGCCGTGTGTGAGTTGCCTCCACTTATTGTTACTATCAAACAATAATAACTTTATTATTGAGAAATTAGTATGGTTATCCACGTAGCTAATACAGCCAATTAAGACCAAAACCTGTAAGAATGACCTTCAAAACCACTTACTGACAATAATAAATAGTTGTAAAAACTTATTAACAAGAAAGGAAATTCGCGTCGAGGTCATCAATTTTATCCGGAGGTGCAATGAAATTTTCCGACAAGACGTCAAAGGGGCGCGGCAAGGCGGTAGCGGGGTATCAACAGTTTCAGCAGGCTCAGATACAGCTTGTAGCCAGTCTGCTCCCGTTCTTCGTAACGGACGGTTGTACCCAATACGCGCGAATTCTCGTATTACGTCTTGAAATAAAACGTAAAAATATGTTTTAATTTCTCTGTGTAACAGTATCATCCAATGTGCGTGTATTTTATATTTCTTTAGCTAAGATTTTTTTTTATCACGCAAAGGTAACTGTTTTCAGGCTGTAACTTTTTCTTAAAACGGTTTAATCGTGTGTGCGACCATATTGTTTATTTTATGTTCCGTTTTTGACATTTATTACTTTTTTTTGGTTGTGGTATTTGGTGTCGTTTGTGTTTGAATTTGGAATTTGAAAACTAAGGTATGTAAGTTTTTTTATAAGATTTATTTCCAGACGTTTAATAGTCGAGAAATAGTTCATTCGTAAATATATCACGTCATAATGTTTTATTTGAAATATCATGTTATAATTGAAATGTGTAAAAATACTCTAATATTTGTCCAAATGTCCACGCGTATTCTTAAGGGTCATAATTGCGCATAACACTAACAGGTTGTTAGGACATATTTTAACCCTGAATCATCTAACAGCCTTGTCTATTGATACTCAATTTTAACATGTTGACAATAGGATTGTGAATAGTGAAATTATGTTTTCCGTAGGAATATTAATTTTCTGTTTTTTGAAGAACTAAACCAAGATAAAATATAAAACAATCCTGACGATATCAGTAGGTATATTTTTATTAATAGCACAATACAAGTTATATTATCGTTTCCCTAACAGAGAATGTTTCTAATGCTTTTTTTTAGTAATATGATAAAAATTGGGAAGTATTTTAACCGTTAAGCTAACCAAAGACAGTAAATGCTATAATCTCCTCCCTCATAATAGATTAAATATAAATTAAAACGATTAAAAAACATAAATTGTTTGACCACTCGATGGTCACAAAGCGGTTTTAATTTTCTAACTTTTGCATGCGGCTTCGTTCCCGTAAAAGTATTTTTGCGTCCTTTACGAACCTTCTTTTACGGATATAGATATTCAGACAGACATTCAGGATGTACATGAAAATGGGACACTAGCTTTAAACACTAAACTAGTATTTGTTTTTAAAATTCTGTTTTAAAAATAATAAAAAAAAACTATCCTTTGAAAAGTTGTCACCGTTTCAATTGACAGATATTATGACACTTATTTCTCATAAAAGCATGTGAAATGTGTATTTCAAATCAAACTTAATTTTTAGTTTTGGAATTATTCAATCCATAAATGGGACACTTAAAACAATTTTCAAAAACATTGCATTATTTTTGAAGTTAATTTTTATCTATTTTCTCAATAGTGCGCTAAATAATTCTGAAGTTGATAATTTCTACGATTATTAAATGCTGTGAGAAGACCACTGGCCCGATGGTCAGACGACATTGTGAGGGCGTTAGGAGAGTAATTGATCCGGCTGGCACAAAACCGTAAGGAGTAGTGTCACAGGGAAGAGGCTTTTACCCAGCAGTGGGTGCAACAGGCTGCTTAGATAGATTAAATTTATACATAGATAGATTTGACGACCGGATGGCGTAGTGGTTTGTGTAACGAACTGCTATTTCAAAGGTCGCGGGTTCGATTCTCGTTTAAGTCAAACATTTGTGTGCATCAGCATTTCATGTTTGATTTAGTCTTGGTGTTTCTATGTGTAATATGTATGTATTTACAAAAAAAAGTATATAAGTATTCTAGCAGTCAATCTAGTTTTCATAGTACAAGCTCTGCTTAGTTTGAAACTAGATGGCGTTGTGTGTCAGATGTCCGAAATATTATTATTGCGAACATAATCAATGTCCGATATCTATAGCAACTATGATAATTATCTCCAACTTAAATTCACCTCAGTTATCTCTTTAAGGCAATATTCCTTTTGAGAGAAGCTATCAAGCGAATTTTGCATAAATCAACCAAATAATGCCTTTATATTTATCAGAAATATATTTTATGTTCCTGTTCAGTAAGCCCAACACATATAGTTTTCACATGAACGCGAGGTCGTTGTGAAAGTTATCTCTTTAATATCAAAATATCGACCTGCGATAAACGTACCGCGTCGTAACGTTTTTGTTGAATATTTTTATTAAATACATACAAAAAGGGACCTTCTCTTTCATAATACACGTATACTATTTATATATCGCATAATGTTATAAAGTTAACCAGTTTAGTTCAGTGGCAGACAACAGATGCTTTATAGACATAAAATCGTAAATCTGTTTTAAAAAGACAACATATCCTGTGTCGCGGAGGACTTTAAAAACATACATAAAACGGACACAAAGAACACCTAGACTAAGAACAACAATTTGTGAATCACACAAAGTGTTGTTCCTCTGTGGGGATCGAACCTACAACACTCAGCGTAGTAAGGAGAGGCGTGGCAACTGTTTAAACCACTACGCCATCCGTGCAGTCGAATACTATATAATAAAGCTGAAGAGTTTGTTTGTTTCATGGATCGCGCTACGGATTGAAATTGAAAAAATATTTTATTGTTGGATAGCACATTTATCGAAGAAGGCTGTGAGTTATATAATAACGCGCTACGACCTATAGGGGCTGAACATCAATGAAACATGTTCATAGCAAAAATGGGGAAACTTATTCCTTTTGAGGGACCCAGAAGAAGTTGCGCGGGTCAGTTTTTAAAAGTATAAATTGTTTTTTTTTATTACGTACCACATCTTATCTTCTTCGATTTTCTTAGTTTCTAAGATATTTTACAACGTACAACTTCTAAGATATTCTACACGTAGAGGATGTCTGCTGACGCAAGTCGGTTCAAGGTAAAACAGTAATAACATTTATGAAAGAATTTCTGGAAGGTCTTTGCCCAAGAGTAGGATTAATTTTTCTTATACTTTAAAAAAAAAGTCCAGAAAAGTATCCGAGCAAGAAATCTTTTTATCACTGTGACCTAAAAGTTCTTCAGAGGAATATATTTTTCAAAAGATTCCTGAATCCTTTGCGTTGTGTGTAAAGAGCCGTGAAAGCTGTTACGTGCGTAAAAACTCTTAAAATCTTTACGAAAGATATTTAGGCTGGAAGAAACTTCCTGTGGTAACATTATTGACCATTAACTTAGAAATAAAAATACTTCTGCCGTCTAAGATTAAGAAAATGGAGGAGAGTTACGTACTGCGTAACTTCTACTCTAAATAACAAGAACTTATTTATATTTTTAAACTAGCTGAGACCCGCGGTGTTACCCGCGTTTGTTGTTATAACCGTGGGCAACGTCGCGGGGCGAAGCTAGTCTAAAAAAAGTAGCCTAAGTTACTCCTTATGTCATCAGCTATCTGCCAGTGAAAGTCCCGTCGAAGTCGGTCCAGCCGTTCCAGAGATTATCCGGAACAAACAGACAGACAGACAGACAGACAGACGGACAGACAAAAATGGTAAAAAATGTTATTTTGGCATATGTACCGTGTAAACATACATATGCATTTAGTAAAAAGCGGTTATTTTAATATTACAAACAGACACTCCAATTTTATTTATTTGTGTAGATGTATATGTTTTATTTTTGTTTCTAGTAACTATGTCACACACACACACACCGACGACAGGCTTTATTATATTATAGAAAAATTACATCCAGACACAAAACAAATGGCCGTGCTCAACAGACAATATTTGTCCTGGGGACGGAAACGAACGCACGACCTCCGGCTTAGCAGTCAGGGTCACTAACTACTAGACCAACAGGCCCGTCGGCCGCCCGTCTATTTCAGGCGCCGAGTGGCACACCGTGTGGACTTAGTCGATTCGATGCCGAAACATCACCCCACCGCAAACCCCCGTGAAGTGACGGCCCGAGGGGATTTCCACTTGTAAACTGACGAAGCTGATGAAACAGATACCCTGGGTTCAGTCTTGCTCGCCTCCGATATTACGATCAGTAACTGCTCAATAAAACTTTTATTAAATTTTGTTTGTAGTGTAAAATATACAACTGACAGATATTGGTAAAAGTAATGTTATTTTATTGTAAAATACCTTGAAAAACACTTTTTTACGATAAAATGTTTTTTCTTTTTGAACTTATAGAAAATAATTTCCTACTTTTTAGTTCGGTTAGCTACAAAACCGTGTTTTATTTATTTCTTTTAAACTAATATTTATTATTCCTATTTAACCCACGACGGCACAGAGAAGGTATATGCGTTAAGAGTGGGATATGTTTGTTTCTTTGTCCGTTTGTTTGTGCAAAACAATTTTGCCATTTATCTCCAAAAATACTTGTCCAATTTCGATGCGGTTTTCAGTAATGGGTTCGTGGTTGATTAAAGATAGTTCTTATGCAGGTGTTACGGTGGTAACTTATTAGAGGGAGCTGCAGTAAACATTTTTCCTTCGCAAAAATAAGTTTTTCCTCGTTTCTGCCGAGTTGGATCATCCTGACAGTTTGAAACTTTGCCGTTATATGTGGTTTACATGTCAGTGCTTTAAATTTTCAACTTTAAGCTGATTTGATGAGGAAGCCAAGATATACTTACATAAATGTGGTAATAATATCCTAGCTGCCATCTCAATTTCAAATTTCAACTAAAATGAAGATATCCTGTGTTACATTATGTCGTCGTAAAATATCTTCAATATCATCATCATCATCATCACTATATAACTATATAACTGCAAAACTTAAGTTCATTTAATGGCAGTCCCGACTGCACGGATGGCGTAGCGGTTTAAGCAGTCGCCACGCCGCTGCCTACTGCGCCGAGTGTTGTGGGTTCAAACCATGGGACGACACTTTGTGCGATCCACAAATTGTAGTTCTGGGTCTGGGTGTACTTTGTGTCCATTTCATGTATGTTTGTAAAGTCCCCCGCGACACAGGATTTATTCCTAGGGCGGGAGTTGTGTTTTTAAGAGAAAAAATAAAATATAAAAAAATATACATGTCAAGATGTCCATTCAGACTTTCTTACATACATAATCATAGAGAAAACCTCTCTCGACTCACCTAGAGATCATATTATAATAAGCTTTTAAATTATTTTATACTTTTTCGATTATGTTTTAACCATAGTGGGTTTTTTCAATTTTTTCTTTTTTAGTCAAGAGTGATGATTAGCTTTTATCTTATTAAGACTAAACAAGTAACAAGTAAATTTATGGCATATGTTTTAGAACACGTATAAGTACGTGGCAAAAGACACTATCGTTTTCTCGGTATGGGGAAAAGTCGTTAATCCTGAAGGTTCTGATCAGAATAATGGGACAAACTATTTCAATTATCGCATTGTACAGTTAAATACGTCATCGGTCCCGTATAAGTGTACTAAGCTTCGATTTAATTTGACGTTTTGAAGTGGGTCCAAATCACGTTCGAAGATTCCGTTACATACATACCAAGATAATAAAAGCGTGTTAATAAACATGAAAGTTTATGGAGATAGATGGATGTCTGCTACTCTTTCATGCAAAACGTATTGAACGGATTCCATTGAAATTTGGTACGCAGATAGTTAATAGCCTAAATTATCATATAGGATACGCTCTACCGTTTTTAACAAGGATTACTCGGTTGAAACTAATAAGTGCTAAAGTTACAAGTATAAAGTAATATAATAACAAAGACCTTCGTACGATATACCGAACTATTAGCCCCATAACTAGACCATTTCACATAATATCGGTGGTCGAGTTAATCTGTGGCTTTATCACGGCTATATTACATCCCGCCCTATCTCCTTTTGACCTACAAAACTGATACAAACATACTTAAGAATAAGTACGAGAGCACACAACTATATCGAGGTTTGAAACTTCTAAGAAACGTCTTATTAATTGTATTGTGAATTTCAAGATCAGTTGAACGGAGAGGTTTATAATTATGAGGATCGATAGACATATGGAACACAAGCTAGTTATTGTTTGAGGATGCCATTGAAATTACACGTAGGTATAGCTCTCTGGAATGTAAAGGGTCTACGTAGTTCTCAGGAATGTACAAGGTGTTTATAGCTCTCTGGAATGTACAGGGCTACTATAGGTCTCAGAAATATACTAAATTTACGTAACTTAGTTTAAAATGAAAAACTGA
This sequence comes from Arctia plantaginis, assembly GCA_902825455.1. Classification (NCBI taxonomy): domain Eukaryota; kingdom Metazoa; phylum Arthropoda; class Insecta; order Lepidoptera; family Erebidae; genus Arctia; species Arctia plantaginis. The sequence continues at coordinate 2,352,311 of CADEBD010000336.1, read as the reverse complement.
ACTAAGACTAGTTGAGTGAAGAGCGAATGGGTAAAGATAAATATAAGACTCCTGTGAGTGGGCGTCTACCGTCTGTGGGTGAACTCCGAACGATGTGCACTGACCAGATCAGCGGTGTACTGAAGAGGCATTTAGTTAACAGCACCTGTTACCTTCAGGCCCCAGTTAGTGATCTATGTGCAGGAGGCGCGAGTCACAATAGTGGCAAATGGCATCCTGTCGTCTCTACCCTGGACTGGGAAAGGTCTGTGTATGTATGTACCCTGCAGATAAATACTGTGATGTTCTGTTATATGCTCTTATATTCCTTAATAATAATATGTTCCTGTACTAACAAACAAGCATTATTGGCATAATTTTATTTTCTAAACTTAAAGTTATTTCGTATCTAATCTGAATAACTATAATCCAACGTAACAGAGTTTAGTAATAGAAAATATCTTTACCCGGTTAATAAAGTCTAATATATTCAATTTTATATTCCGAAGAAAAATAATTATTGATTGCCTAGTCCTGTATAAATTGCTTATGAATATGTCGTCCAAGACACAACAATATTTTCATTACTTTATGAACATATGTGCGATCTTCTTCGGAGTGAATTGGCAGAACAGTCACAACGCTAGTACCCGACTGAGTATTTATATATTTTATTATATTTATGTAGGTTTATCTATGTATGTTTACTTATGTATATATGTTTATATATTGTGTATGCTCCGGACTTCAATTATGCTAAATTTCATATTTTAATTTGCACCTACCGCATCATATTTCTACATCACCTGAAGGTTGACTGGGAGAGAATACATCATGGCATTAAGTCCGCCTTTGTACAACATGTGCATTAAGTTTTAAATAAATAAACATATTTATCCAAGCACATTTAATTTTTTGCTCCAATGGGTAAGTACATCTAGACTGAAGAAGTAATTCTACTAAAATAAAACCTCCACATTGTTTAAATAGGTACATTTTTAGTAAGATGTTACCTAGTTCTGTGACATTAATTGGACATTCTTAATGTTGCAAATATAAGTGAAGATTGGTTAAGGAGTCCTGCAATGGGACTACATTACAGGCGAGACCCCAGGCAGTCATCGTCGAGTGGAAAGGGTGATAGCACGGAACCTTTTCCTTCTGACTGACCGCAGGTTGTCGGCGGGTACGGAGCATTCGGGAAAAACCTGCACACGATCGCTAGGAGGGAATTAAGTCCCACCTGTTACCACTGTGACTGCAGTGAACACTCGGATCAGCACAGGCTTGCGTTGCGTCGAATCCCCACTGCAGCCATTGGATTGGATCTCTCGCTACCGGCCGCCATATGCACCATGGGCAGTAGCGACAGGTGCTTTGCCGCTGTCGCATCCTTCTGCGAAGACATTGCGCGTCGTCTCGAAGAAGGACGGCGGCATGACTGTCAAGGCAATTCAGTTTAATAAGAAACGGTTATCTACGGGACAGCCATTGCTTTAGTTCATGCATGACGAAAAATGGTTCAATTTGGTCAATTCTTCATTTAAACAAAAATATATCGTAGCTTCTAAATATCATCGTGATAAAGTCCATAAGTATATTCGTTTCAAATTTAGATGATTTAACTCACCTCTTCACAAGATTGACTCAATGCCTTATCACTAAGTGTGCTAAGCACACATAAGAATAAGACACACACACACCAGAAGCTTGACCTCATCGCGATTTCAACCATCTAATCCTATCAATTCATGAAGTACCTATAAACTAAAGGGCCCTTACCATTTGATTGTGTCTTCATTTCGACTGTATTCGATCCTCGACCCGTGAGCCATTATGAACGGATATTAAACTGTTACAGTTGAAACGTGATCACAATCTAATTAAAAAGTTGGGTGACTAAAGCGTCAGCGGTCCCGTGATTTTGTTCAACATTTTACTGTTCTATGAATAAATTTGATAAAATGGAACACGTGACATAATTTCTATTATTCCCTTTGTCACGGGGTTCAGTCTCGTATTTTTGGATCTCATCGGAAAAAATGCCACATTAAAAATCGAGTTGGGGATTTCTATTATCGATATCGTATCTTGGCATATAACTTGCCACTGCCACTTTTGTTAGCGAAGCGAATGTGAAAATAACAAGAGCATTTTATTTTGGGTATTGCACTGTGTTATATCTTGTTTTTAGAAGGAAGAGCTTTATGCAATGGACTTTAGGACCATTTTGAGATAAAAAAAAATACATGTAGGTAATGCATTATTATCAAATTTATAATCATATATTTTTTTGGAACATATCCTCGGCTCGAAGGACCATTTAAAAGTGTATCGAAATGTTAGTATTTTTTACACAATAAATAAAATAAACTAAATCCTGTTTTATCAATTGGTCTTGGTTCTATAAACGAACACAAATATTTATTTAGATTTTGTAATCACTTAATTATGTAGCATTCCTATATACGTAGCCCTCAATATAAATATCTATAAATAAGTAAATGACAGCCGCAATCGTGTTCACTTTCAAAAACACACTTCAAGATCAGAGCCGGAGTTTCCCTTAAAAATCAAAACCAATTTAAGTTTTGTAAGAACCATTCATGATTGAATGGCACCAGTAATGACTTTCGACATCATGAAATTACCATCAATCAATTTTCAGTGAATAAAAGAATCAATATTCTTTTATTGACTGAAAATTCAGAGGTCTCGAGTTCGATTCCCAGGTCAGATCAAATGTTTGTATGATCTACAAAAATTATTTTCGGAGTTTGGGGGTTTTCTATGTATAATATTTATGTATTAACAAAAAAAGTAAATAAGTATTCTACCAGTCAATCTAGCTTTCATAGTACGAGCTCTGCTTAGTTTGAAACCAGATAGCGATGTGATAGATGTCCAAAAACAAATAATTTACAGTTGCTAAATAAGAATCCGTGTGGTGATGAATTAAGAATACCACCACCCCATTCATCCCGTGGGTGTCGTAAGAGCCGACTAAGAGAGCAAACTACGCAGGACAATAGCACTGCAAAGAGAAGGAAAACTTGAAACAAACCCTATACCAACCCGTCTGGCCAGCGTGGTATAGTAGGCCAAAACCTCATTTCTAAGGCGAGGCCTATGTCCAACAGTGGACTGTTATAGGCTGTTGATGATGATGATGAAATAAAAATATTTGCATTTCTGTCAAGTTTGTACATTTCGTGAAACTGATAAAAAGACAAAGTGTCAATCTTAATGTCAAAATAGGAAATGCCGCCGAAATACGAATGTGCAAGTGGGTTTTTTTTCTGGTTTTCTGTTTTTGTATTACATTTTTGGCCTTCTAGTGATTTTTTTACTTACTTTACTTTGCTGCTTTATGTAAAAATATGTCACAAACAACATAAACAACCATAAATTCGAGGTCGTATTTTTGATTATGCAATTGTCAATGGAACTGAAGCTATGGCCGTTTAAAGTTTATATTTGTACCTAAACAATAGCACTAGTTTGGAACTTGTAACGATTTATCAGGACTTGGGCCCTCCTTTCTAAGGAGAGGCCTATGTCCAGCAGTGGACTAGTATAGGCTGTTGATGATTGATGATGGGCCCAACGATATATGAGAGAGGGCGTTCTTGTGCTAAAACATGGCTCTCTCCTGGTTTTCACCTTATGATCAGGTCATCGTTACCATGCTGTAAATTGAGAGATTTATTATCTACTGAAGGGTATCTACCTCCTGTCTCCATAAGATCCGCTTTACGATGCCACAGTAAACTACTGTACATTAAAAGTTTGATTTCGACACAAAAATCAGAAATAGGTTAGCTACTCGTTACTTCAAAGATTTGTTATTATAGATAGTCACAAAAACGGGCTATAAGGCGGCCTTATTGTGACACTTTACTTTCAATTTTTTTGGTTAAGGAATATGAAAATCAAGAGACCCACGACGGGTTCGAATCCTGACTGGTATACTACCGACGTAAACCCCCTCCAAAACAAGCCATTTGGCTTAGCTCGAGGGGTTAAAGGGAATACTAGTAATTTCAGTTGCTAGTAAGCCTTTAAAAAAAATTAATGTATGAATCATTTGGAGAGGTATTTGGTTAACGTATACAGCGGTATACATCACGCATCTGTAGTACAATAAATATCTCCACTCCAAGGTTTCAGTACCCCCCATTTTTCTTTTGTTTTAATCCTAAGTCTTTGTTCATATTATTGGTATATTGGTGTACAATTAAGAATTATCTATCTGTCACGCAATACTGATCCTAGTGATCCTTTTGTGGAACTGACTCAATGCTGAGCCATTGTCTCCTTTTTTGTCTCTGTTTTAAGTAATTTATGTCATAATTAGTATTATTTATAAGTATTTACATTTACTGTTGTAGTTAGGAGTACTAAATAAATATTTTTTCTTTCTATTTCACTTCTTAGTGATTTTTATATTTACGTATAATAAACATTGTCGTTGGACCAGCTCTGAGATTGTTTTGGGTTGTGTATCGCCCTCGCCTCACATCTAAAGAGAGGGCAACGACTCTGTATTTCACAGATGACATCGGCAGCTATTGCTCGCTTAGGCCTGTCAGGGAATAAGGAATACTATTTCCCAAATCCCATTGGGATACCCAACACTCAGATTTTAGTTGGTTCCATTGCGATATTTTGAAGTTTTTTTTTAAGCGTGATTTTTTTCTATCACAATACGATAGCAAACAAGTAATAGATACATATTTTTTTTAAATCTAATTTGTCCGTTTGGATTTAGGAGCCACTTTTCATATCCTAATGAAATTTATTTTATTGTTTAGTAGTAAATTAAAAAAAACGTAGCCTCGATCCTCAATTTTGTAGTATAATACTTTTAAAGTTATATGAACATAAAGATGGTTCCTCGATCTAAATCTTTGGATAGAGGAGCCACATCAGAACTAGGAACATAATGGATGTAGATTTATCATAATTTAGTATGATTTTGTAGTATTTGAGAGCAGTTAGTAGACAAAATCTGAGCTCAGTATTATTAAAATTAAGAAAGTTACCATACATTATGTATGAGGCTCCTCAGTATGGTCTGAGCAGCCTCATACAAAATGATAATCGTATGTATGGACATACGATTATCATTTATGAAGGAAGCAGTCTTTCAATTGATGCGCAATTTCTTCATCATTTAGTAGTAAGTATATTAAATTTTGTCATATAAAGAGTCGGTAATTAAAATGAGTGATTTGGGAGCTTTTTTTAACGTGCCCCTCAATTATGATGCTCCGGTAAATAGATTTAACTCTAATATACTTGTACCCACTTGTGAGGAAATTTGGAACATAAAACATCTATATTTTGTATAATTTTTATACTAAACATACGTATAATTCTGTCATAAAAAAAGTTTTCTGTAGGGTGACTATGAATATCTTTGTTAAAATTTTTATTTATTCATTCATTAAAAAAGACAACACCCGCATTAGGAATAAATGATGTGTCGCGGGGGACTTTACAAACATACATGAAACGGACACAAAGAACACCGAGACTCAGAACAACAATTTGTGGATCATACAAAGTGTCGTCCCATGTGGGGTTTAAACCCCCCACATTCGGCGTAGTAGGAAGCGGCGTGGCGGCCGTGCAGTCAAATCTTATTTAAAAGGTATTTTTTCAATCCGTTTCGTACACAAATCTATTTTATTTTATTTCATCTAATTATTTGGAGGTAACTGCAAGTTAATATAGTTACCTACCTACCCTCAATAATATTTCTTTTTACACCACGACACAAAAGTCAGTATCTCAACACTGATAAATAGTTATTGCAGACGTAGTGAATTATTACTTTTATATTTAATTATTCTTATCGATAGGTACAAAACGCCGCCAAAAAAAGGTGGTAGTAGGTCATATAATAATAGGTTTCATAGAATTTATCCCTGCAATTAGCAACGCTGGCATGGGACCACTATACATGCCAATACCCAACAAAGGATGGGATGTTTTGTTACGACGACTATGATTCTCAATGTAAAATTCGTGAAAGCACAGACCAACCAATATTAATTCATTGTATAAGTTACGTCCAAATTGATTAATAAATAATTATAACTAAATAATTTCTGCACATTCCTATATTTCGATAATTATCGATTCGTTGAAAATTAAATTTTAAAAACTAGTCCTTGTGATTTGTGTGACTTTCCTTGTGATTTTGACATGGTCACCCTTAATAACCAATCCATAAGAAATATCAAAAAAAAAATTATTTTGCAGATACCAAATAGATACAACGATGATTGCTTGATCTATATATATTTATTTAGTAGAAATTTATACTAAATGTTAGTGTCTCAGGTTTTTGTTTCTGTTGTGATCTCGGGGAGGTATAGTGGCGGGCACGCCACTATCGCGGCGGCAAGACCCGTTATAGAGGTATCACCGGACCCTCTCATACCGGTTGACGCAGGTGATCACTGCGAAAGGATGCTTCGGGGATCACCTGTCTCATCCACAAGGAGTCAACGCCTGAGTGCGGCCTGATGGCCGGACCGTGGACACGGCGCTCCACTCACTGGCAAAATGCCCGGCGTAGGTGGAGCAGAGGCGGGACCTCGTAGCGGCCATCGGGGTGGGATTTCTCTCACTCGGTAACATGATTGCGGCCATGGTGCGGAGCGAGAGTGCGTGGAACGCCGCCGTCTCCTTCTGTGAGCACCAAAGGAACATGGGGGTTTAAACACAGGAGGGGGTCATCTACCCGTCGCAGATGACCCGAGGTACGTCGGGATACCAGGGATTTCCTTTCTAGGGTACACCTGGTACCTCGTAGAGGCTAGAGTCGCATGATCGTATATCCGTTCTGTCATTGGAGAACAAAAAAGAAACTAGGAGAAGGACATAACTATTTCTTCTGTATTAAGGTTTTAATTTAGGATTTTTCTTCTTTGTCTTCTTCTTCTTCTCAGCCGAAAGACGTTCACATAAATTATTACTTTTTAGACGTAATGATGTTATGTAACTAAAATAGGTTGAATGAAATTGATTTTTATCCAAATTAAAGCTAAAATTGGAGTCGAAATTACCTACACCCTACAAAAACCATTGTGTGGGAGTCATCAAAATAAATTCGTTTATTGATATGAGTTCGCAAACTTCTTTGCAATTGTCGAAATCTTGTTTGAAATCAAAGCTGTGCCAAATAATTATAGCAGGAAAATGATGAATCTATATTTCCATACTTATATTATACATGTGAAAGTACGTTTGTTTGTTTGTTTGTTTGATTGTTACGCGTTCACGCGTAAACCACTGAACCGATTTTAAAAATTATTTTACTAATGCAAAGCTGCAATATCAGTGAGTAACATAGGCGACTTTTTATCGCGATAACCAAAATACACGCGGGCGGAACCGCGGGCGTAAGCTAGTAGTAAATAAATTTTAATGGTTCCTCCATTTATATATGTGGCCTACCCATAGGTTAGCTGGCCTGACTGTAATGCTTACACTTAGCTACCCCTTTTTTTGTTTTTTTTTTGTTGACGGGGTGGAAAATCAGACTCAGCAGCCAGGAGTATGTGGTGATTCCACTAAAAACCGACCGACGGCCGGCCTTAGGGGTCCTACTCTGGGGAGGACCCGGACCATGTTATTTCAGGTCCTCCCCGAATTAACACTATGCCTAATCAGGCCCTATCCCAGGGGACACTTAGCTACCCCTAGCTAGCTAGGTGTAATACGTACACCAAATTTCATTTACTATAGAAATATGTTTTCATCAGTGGTGATGCAAACGTGAAGTAATAAGAGAATTTCTTTCTGAATAATGATCAGAACAGGTCTTGTAACGGCCGATAAAATTAAGAATATAATTTTTAATATTTATTAGCTTCTACCATCATTTAAGCCTTTCAATACCACCCACTTTCTTGATAAATATGAGCTTATGTTACTCTCCAACCCTTGTGATATTCTTGAGCAAGAATCACACCAATATATGTCTCCGCTGTTGCGTGAAAAACTAAAAAAAGAACTAACTTGCTTTTGCAATTATGATATTATTTATTTATTTAACTTTATTCACTTTTGTACATCGCGGATTTAATGCCAAGGGCATTCTCTTCCAGTGCCCAGCGCATTCCAGAGTAGTACTGCTTGAACAAAGAACGGAATATTACGGGTACGTCAGCCTATATTTTTTTCATAATATGTATATTAATACGAGGTCTGCTATTTACGAGTATGTATCCGAGACTGGCTAGTTACATAACAATGTTACAAAAAAAATTATAACATTTAAAAATGGAACTGTTTGGCTGAAAAATACAATTTGTTTCATGTAGCTTTCATTTGTTTATCCTAACAAAAACAAATGTTTATTTAAAAATAAGAATGCAACAAAATTATGTCTTTATAAGAAAATGACAAATTGTCTTTACGATTTCGCTTCCAAAATCTGAAATAACTATTGTTTTATGAATCGTATTTCACAAAGGGAGCTCTACGCCGAGATTTTCCTTCCGACTGTCAGGCTGTCAGAAACATGGCAATAATAAGTTTTTATGTTGGAAGGATTACACACACATATATACAACTATAGAGAATTTTATTGTTCTCAGTAACTGTGTCGGCTTACGCAGCCTTTTCTTATGAAAGAAGAGTAAAACTTGAATTCGGTATTGTATTTTGAAAGTGTTCGTACTTAGACTATAAAAATATATTCTGAAAAGTATTCCGATGAAAGTTCTGTATATCAAAAATGATTTATATTTATTTATTTATATATACTTTTTGCATAAGGCGGATTTAATGCCGTAGGCATTGTCTTCCAGCCACCCTTTAAGTGTGCAGAGCTGTGTGCGAGACCAATATTTCAAACTGTTATATAATATCAAAATGGACACGTGTTACGAAGACTACATACATACTATATTAAGGTGTGGATATAAACATATATATGAACACATTATACATAAATAAATAAAACAGTCATAAAATATTATACTGACTCCGTGCGTATTAATCATATCGAGAAAGTTATAAAATGTAAAAAAACTAAGGTATTAATTTTTTTCTTGTTCACTTGTATGTCTTTCAAAAACATTGAGAGGTTCATATCATATCATCACATCAACAGCCTTTAATAGTCCACTCCTGGACATAGGCCTGTCCTTAGAAAGGAGGTTTTGGCCTACTATACCACGCTGGCCAGACGGGTCGGTATAGGGTTTGTGTCAAGTTTTCTTTGTTTTCGCAGTGCTGGTGTCCTACGTTGTTTTGCGCCCTTAGTCGGCTCTTACGACACCCACGGGATGAATTGGGGTAGTGACATTCCGTATTCTTAATCCGTCACTACGCAAACAGGTTGGGAGGTTGTAAATACTATTTTTCTATTGAGTGATCTTTTTGCGTAATATTAGAGTTTAAAATTATACTTTCTAGAGCAAAATTACCCATCCTAGTAACAAGCTGTTGCGTTAAAAAATCTGAAAAAAAAAATCTCGTTGGTTTTTACAACGAATTAAGAACAAAAAAATTACATATCTATGTTAACTCTCTTAGTTAGGATAATAGTCACTCAATTTATAAAAAAAGCAATATAGTTGGCAAAATATGGCCGATTACTATGCCTCTTCCTATCCTTTCGGGGATATAAACGAGAGTGCAGCACCTATTTGGAAAACTCATAAAAAAGACAAAACAATAAAAAAAAACTTGATTATGTTATTACTCACTTCATATGGGTGGTGTAAACTACGGCACCCTCCACCACGAAAGCCCGACACGCACTTGGCTACTTTTAATTACATTTATGAACTGTACTCGTAATAATAATTAATTTACTTTTAGTACTTTTTTACGGCTTAAGCTCTAAATCGATAGTTACGAACTTTTTATCTTTGCTTACATTAGGAAGAAGGGAAGGCATCATGAGACAGATAATATTATATATGCTTCTTTTTATCACCAAAAAATTACTTATTATCGAAATATTTCAAATATACATTTAAATTAACGATAAATAGTATTTTCATATGCATATGCACATGCAATTCATATGCAATGCAATGGATATGCAATTAAAATGGAATGCCGGTTGATGACCCTGTCCTACTGGGGTTTCCAATTATAGGACGGATATACGAGGCAAGTCCTCTGGCGTCTTCCAGCTACTGCACTACCGTGTGTCCAATCCAAGACTTGCAACATTCTTATTTCTATCTTCTATGCCTCAACTCTCCCATCTGGAAACGATTAGGTACATTTAGAAGGAGGGTTGTCCTCAGGCCCGTCATAAAAAAAAAACAAGCTTAACCTTTGCGCTGATCCAAAATAATATTCGAAAATGGTTAGAAAATATTGATGAAATGGTTATAATAAAGCTCTAACCAGCTGGTATTTAAAGTATTGATACAAAAAGCAGATTATTTTTATCACAAAAGCTTCTGGTGAACAAAAGATTCCGTTCTATCACAAAAGTATTGTACAATCAACTTGAGACGTCTTTAAATATTTTCTGTCTATTTGTAGGATGAGAGATTTTATCTCCTCTTGATATTGATAGTTTAGTCCACCGCGATCGGTGGGTGGTAACAGACATTTAAATTAAATTTTGAAGTAAAACCTCTTTACGCACGCTTAAATTGGGGAGTAAGGTGATGCCTTACGAAAAGTGTGATCGGTCAGGGCGAACGGAAGTCGAGGGAGATAAGTTAGTGAAGATATAAAGAGAGAGAGTTACGTTTCGTATATTACTGTAGGGGCGAGAGAGAGGTGAGAGCACACATTTTCTTTCTCTCTTTCTCTCATAGCCAAGAAGTTTTTATTTTTTAAAAAGACAACACCCGCATTAGGAATATATCCTGTGTCGCGAGGGACTTTACAAACATACATGTAACGGACACAAAGAACACCCAGACTTAGAACAACAATTTGTGAATCACACAAAGTGTTGCTCCATGTGGGGATCGGACCCACAACATTCAGCGTAGTAGTAAGTGGCGTGGCGACCGCTTAAACCACTACGCCATCCGCGCAGTTTTACTTCAGTCGTGTGGTCTAAAGCACACTGGTTTTTTTTATGGTATTGGAGAACACAAGCAGATGTGGTGGAGACCTGGTGAAGTTATTACTGCCGCCCACGGACACCCTAACCTCAAAAGACACAAATGCTTTGACTCCATATGAGTGAAAGAATTGAGGGTTAGGCTCCGGTAAGCTCTATCACTCGGTGAATAACAACGAAATAATTAATTAACAGAGTGTTTTTACGAGGTCCTGACATCACGTCGGTCGAGACTGTTATAAGTGTATTAAATAAAACCTAAGTTTAAGTTAAAGTTAAGTTTTTGGAATTTTGTATTACAAGGGAAAGGTAGCAAAATAAACATTGAAGTTTTTCAGACATATTTGTATTAGACACGGTGACAATTTAACATCTCTTTTTTACAAATATTTTGATAAATTAACATCAATTAGTAACACTGTCACCTTAATATATCCGTGTGTGAACTCGAGCACACGCAAGCAACAATATTGTGTTTTTACAATCAGATCAATTTAATTTGCCGTCATCCACTGTAAAAAGGATACCGGCATTTATTAATATGAACGCTTATTAAAAAACACTGAAGTGGTGACGTGCTTTCTAACAGTCTACAAATCCTTAGATTAATCTAACGTACCGACTTAGGCCAGGGCAAAGCAAAAATAGTCCTCGACTGTAAGGCCACAACTTACACCTTAAGTCGAAGCTACTTAGGTGCCCTGCAGCCTGCAAGACCACTCGGCACCAGTCGAAGGTTACCTATAGTTAGGTTATTAAGATATATATTAATTATCAAATTTATCTTAAGCCGTTCTGCCGTGCACAGAAAATCGGTGTTAAGCAATTCTTTCGTTGCCTTTCACTGAGTGAGTGAGGTTACCGAAGCTCTAATCCCCCGTCCCGCTGTCTCGAGCGGGAGGGACTCCAAGAGCAGCTACACACTTGTCACTTTCTATCAGGTGACCCGTCTGCTTGTCTGCCCCCTCTAACATAAAAATAATAATAATGTCATATGGCTTTAAGCAAATTGTAATGTGGAAAGTGTAAAAATGAAATAAAAAGTTGTGATGAATATAACTCTCAACATCGGTATAAATAATTTGTTGTAAGAATGATTAATACGACGGTGAAAAGTGATTAAAGAATTCAGTCTGGAATTGATACTCATCTGCTTTATAATCAGTTTACATCGTAACTTTTTCTTTCTAGTTCTCCACTCTTGTCTAAACAATATTATTTACATATTTTTACATAACGCAAATGCACTAAATAAAAAAAATAGCCTGATATGTGCCAAAAATCAGAGCCTTTGAGCCGTACATGATGCACTACATGCATATAACCCCTGAGTTCAAATTGAAAATATCCTAAACATTATTATCGTTTATTGAATTTTGCAATGACACAAGTTTAAAGTTTCGCAAGTCTGGTAATACAGAACCGATCAAATAGCAAACTTATCTTGCTACTTTGAAAGTTGGCACGAGTCCATATTTTATTGCAAGTTTTAGTTTGAGAAAGAAAATTGCTGGACTAGCTACGCTTGACTTGAGGAGTCTTCATGTTGCAATTAATTTTCTATGCAATTTAATAGATCTATGCCTCAAGGCCTCACGTTTCTCACAGTTTACATGTTTCTGATATCAATGTTCTTATACGTCCGAGCAGACCGTATTCGGCCACGGTGACTTGGAACTGAAATACTACTAAACTAAACTATTAGGTAAGTACTATCTGAAAGGTATATATCTCTATAACTATTTTATTTTGAACCATTTACTTTTCAAGTTTTGCAAAATATTGCAACGAAAAGTTATTGCAGGAACCATTTTCTCTTATTTTTTTTCTCTTTACTTTTTGCGCGTGGCTCTGCCCGCGTGTAAATCGGTTTTCGCGGTAAAAAGTAGCCTGTTACTCGCTGATAATGTTGTTTGTTATTAGTGAAAGACTTTTTAAAATCGTTTTGTGGTTTAGGTGTGATAGCGTAAAAAACCAACTCACTTCAACATTTATAATAATATAAGTATAAATCAAGTAATATATTGATATGAGAACATTGAAATGGTTAATAAACATTTTATGAAAGCACGTTAAAAACTTGTAGTATGAAAATTCCATAAACCCAAAAAAGAAACAAAAAAAAACTGAATGGGTTTTATACTTGAAAGTTTGAAAGTTTTAATTATGTTTTTAGTGGAGTATTTTTACCGTTTAATTACGGTTAGGTAATGTTTTGATTCATTGATAAGAACCGGGTAACTTGCTTTTAAAGATTTTATTTGCACTTATTAAATTGGTTTTATCAGATAATTTTGCCTGGTTATACATAATCACATTACGATTAAGTCAAACACTAATAGCCTGATATTTTCTCAGAAAAGCCTGTGTAATCGTCATTTACAATAAAACCCACTATCAGGGACGTATACAGAATTTGTTTTAGGGTAGGACAAAACAAAGGCAATAAATTACATTAAGAAATTTCCCCGCAGCTAAGCGCAAGTAGATTTCTTTTTAGGACTTTTCCATTATTTCATGTAATTTAAAAATAAATTACTACAAATAACCCTCCATATTACGTTGTTAAGCTATTCGTTATTGTAGACTAATATCGTCAAGGATTATAAAAACCGGCTCAAAAATGGTACTTATCTGTTTAACTTAAGAGCCAGGATATCTATACAAATAAACAAAATCGACGTATCTGCTTGTAATGTCAAAATAAAATGTTTTTTCATGCTCCCACGGTTATTTGCACGATACCGATAATACCTATAAAAATAGGTTTAAATATTTTTGTATGTCTGTTTGTCTGGGTAATCTTTAAAACTGCTGGACTGATTTTGATCATCAGACAGCTACCTGTTAGTAAATACCGGGTAGCTGTCTATATAAGGAGTAACTTAGGCTATTTTTATTCTCAGAAAAACCCTATAATTTTTTTCCCGGTCCAGGTATCGAACCGGAGGCCTCATGGACTGCAGTCGCATATCGTACTACACTACTAAGGCAGCGCTTTTTATTCCCCGCAAACAAAGTCGTGGGTAAAGTACCTAAAAGTACAAAACAAAGTGGCAAACTTTCGAGCATTATTTCGACCTATGAAAATTCTCTTTTGTACAATGAAATGAAAATATGAAACCATTAATTATTACTCTATTTGAAGTACAATCCATAATATGAATGTAAAACAAATACTGGCTAATTAGTAGAAGTCTGGTGAGTCCATTAGGATTACCCTTTTCATTAAAGAACCTTCGTAGTATGTACTCGTATACGCTGTTGTATTTCTACGAGTATATTGGTATGTGGGTCGGTAAATTGGATCTTTGAGTAGGCGTAATCTTCAACAGTATAACATATATTACCATGTTTCATTTGTTTTTTATCTCCATCATCAATATTTATAATTTTTCAGCCTTCTTCTTAATTTGAAATATCTAAAGTTGTTTTCAGAAAAGTTTAATTGTATGATTATCAATTAGTTTATTATTATTCAACAATGTATATAAACTGCAGTCTCTATTTTTGTCATTTCTATTACTTTTGTCAAGGGGTTGTTGATTGTTTTATTTATAAGTTGAGGCAAGTTATGACACGAGCTTTTTGAAAACGTAAAATAAAAAATTGAGCGTGTGGTGACGGATTAATGATACGGAGTGTCACCACCCCTATTCACCCCGTGGGTATCATTAGTGCCGACTAAGGGAGCAAACTCATAGAACAACATCACTGCAAGGCTAGGGAAAACTTGAAACAAACCCTTTACCAACCCTTCTGGCCAGCGTGGTATAGTGGGCCAAAACCTCTTTTCTAAGAAGAGGCCTATGTCCAGAAGTGGACTATTAAAGGCTGAGAACTTTACAGCATGGAAAGTCATTTGCATTTTCGAGCGAGTATGTTACAACTCTGAATACGCTTCAAAGACAAAACTAGGGCTATTGTGAGAGTACATCATGAATCATATTCAATATAGATTAATAAATATCAATAGATTTTAAAAAGTTTAGGATTATATTTCTTATAGTAATTTGATCGTTTCGGTTCAAAGTTGTTAGTTTCCTTCAATTTTACAGGAAGAATCCTGTAAAATTGAATATGCTAATTTCTAATCACAAAAACAAATCGTAAACTTACTTACGTAAATTACTTACTTAACGTATACGTATACATATATACGTATATATATAAACGTATACGTATATATATAATAAGTAAGTAAGTAAATTTACGTATCGTAAATTTACTTACTTACTTATTAGTAAACTACGATGCTTCAAATTTTCCTAAACAAAACTGAAATAATTAGTCAATTGCATTTGACTGTAAAAGTTTACGATCACATCTTTATTATAAATCTAAGTTTTATAAAGATATTAATCATAAACATATGTAAAAAAGAAAGTTCGAACCGCTCTCCTATTAAGTACCCATTTGCGGTTTTTGAAATTTGAAGTAAGGATAACTGATGTAAGATTAATTCCTTGGCACTCTTTATACCCTTAGATGTTTGACAGATTAATACTGACGAGTTTCTTTTAAGTTTCTTTTACCGGTGGAGAGCCTTGCTTCGGCACGAATGGGCCGGCTCGACCGGAGTGATATAACGGCCTCACAGAAAACCGGTGTTAAGCAATTTTTTCGTTGCCTTTCACTGAGTGAGTGAGGTTACCGGAGCCCAAATCCCCCCTCCCGCTGACTCGAGCGGGAGGGATTCCAAGGGCAGCAACACACTTGTGACTTTTGAGTTGCATGGACGGCGGTAGTTGCTTACCATCAGGTGCTCGTTTGCCCCCTTATACCATAAAAAAAAAGTTTTTCCTACCTACTTGTGAGAATGATATATACATTATTTCGTACGTTTACGCATTTCAGGTTTTGTGTAATTTAATAACTTTCACTTAATGTGTGATAAAATTTATTTGAGGAGGAGGCAGGAGGAAGCAAACGATCGCTCCGTGGCGTTGAATCACCCACGCCGTGTAATACATTGCAGAGTAGAGTGCTAAAGCTGCAATAGCAAAACAGACTATGCAGTTGTGTGATAGAGAGAGAACTTTAGTTTTTTGACCTTGCAACACAAATACTTCTAACCGACCTGAATATCTGCGTCTTATGATAGTTTGGTAAACATTTCTCCACTAGCTAATCCTCGAAAATCTTGCTCTAGCTGATAAAACAGCCAATTCTCTATTTAGTCTTTAATATTACATTTCATTTCGATTCGACTGTAAGAAGTAGGTTAAAATTGGGGTCTAAGAAGTGTTCATGTAGCTGGTAGGTACTTGGTTAGTTAACTGCTAGCATATGTAAACAAGTCGATGCTTTTAGCACCTCGTAATTCAAAACTAGTTAAAACATAAAAAAGCGTGCTACTAACACTAATATATTGTTTTAATAATACAAGAATTTAAATATTCAAATGTATATAAAACAATGCTAGTTTACGAGTACAACCACGATATCAGAATTTCGAATTGTGTACTGAAATATACAGCCTAAAGTATACATTAAAACTATTTAGTTTAAAAAATATATCCACAATAAAAAAATACAAAAGCTTTTGTATCTGTACTTACCAAGTGAAATAATAGTTTTTAGTAACGAGTTTATTTCAATACAGTCATGCATAGTTATGTATTGTGACCCAGTATTTGCTGTATTCACACGTGCTATTTATAAATAATATATTGTGTTACATTGATGCAAATAACTTTATTACCAATTCTTGCGTAATCTAACGCTCTGTTATACCAAACTTGCCAAAAGTGGTATGACTGTATAAATATATAGGTACATTTCTATGTAGTGTGGCATAGGCACGTTTCTGTGTGGTTCTATCCGTGTAGTGACGGATTAAGAATACGGAGTGTCATCACCCCTATTCATCCTGTGGGTGTTGTAAGAGTCGACGAAGGGAGCAAAATACGCAGGACAATAGCACACATTATGGTTTTTGACCGACATCTTTTTTATTTACATCTATCGATAAACGAAATCGTTTTAATGGAAAAGTAGAACTCTCGTGCGACAAATTTGATTTAAACGTAAGATATTTGACATTAAAGTATTTCTTTTTTGCTTATAGGACATGTAATTATATTAAAAAACATCATTGTTTGCAACAAAAAAGACCTCAATAGTCTATGCTTAAAAAGAACGGAAAAAAATATTTTTTGATCCCCACATGGGACGACACTTTGTGTGATCCACAAATTGTTGTTCTAAGTCTGTGTGTGCTTCGTGTCCGTTTCATGTACATATGTTACTAAAGTCCTCGACACAGAATATATTATTATAAAGAAAAAGAAAACTCGTGTTTCATAGAACTTCAAGTCTTCTAGACTCCCCTGTCTGTGTTGAAGAAAATCTATAATACTGTTGAATATAAACAGAAGATTGCGGTTTGTTTTCACATGAACAGCAATGTGTATTTACTTATCTAATTGCTTCAAATTAGTAGAAGGGTTTTTAGTCTCTAATGGCTTTGATTAATGTCTTAAAGGATTTAGTAACTGTTTATGTAGTGTTGATAAGATTAGTTGATAAAAGACGTGGGTTATGTATTTTTCTTATTTAAATTTGCATAGTGATAATCTTAACTAGATTTAGAACTTCCTGGATGGATGAAATAAACCCTTAGAGCCCCATCGAAGACCAAATATACTTGTAACTAAAGAGCCACAAGCGTGTAAACAACAATAATAATTAAAGACCCAATTTGGAGCGTAGTATTACGTCAGTTATGAACATTAATTCCCAAAATAGTTTATTCAGAAATAGTATCCATTCACGAGGTTAAGAGATCGAACTAACCGAGTTAATTTTTAATTCGCTTTGGTTGGCTACATTTATAAAGTATTCGATCTTGGAAGTCGAAGTTAAGCTAATTCTAATCGCCATTATCGCCATAAATTTTGAATGTACATGTATGTGGTTTCTTTTATAAAATGCAGTGGTGTTGGATGGAAGTTGCTATCTACATAATAATAACCACAAACATCTCATAGACGGCCGTCTGATTCTAGACAAGCCAGAGCCAGTGCTATGATAACCAGATTGATGATATGCATACTTCTATTCTAAACACATACATCATCATCATCAATCATCAACAGCCTTTACTAGTCCACTGCTGGACATAGGCCTCTCCTTAGAAAGGAGGTTTTGGCCTACTACACCACGATGGCCAGACGGGTTGGTATAGGGTTTGTGTCAAGTTTTCCTTCTCTCTGCAGTGCTGTTGTCCTGCGTAGTTTGCTCCCTTAGTCGCCTTTTACGACACCCACGGGATGAATAGGGGTGGTGACACTCTGTATTCTTAATCCGTCACCACATACATATTATAAATAAATTATACCCAGACACAGAAAAAATGATCGTACTCATCACACAACTATTTGTCCTGTGGGAATCGAACCCACGATCTCTAGAGGTTAGTCAGGACTACTAACCAATACATATCCAAAAGGCACTATGACTAGCCAAGTCATAGTTTCTTTAGTTCTGATTTATTGCAGTAGTACCTATTCATAACGTACTGAAAAGGATAAAATTACTGAGATAAAGACAAAAGAATACCGACACAAAACGTGCAGAAAGCATGTGAATGCATCGTAGAGTTTCTCATAAACATAAATGCATACGATTTTTGGTTGACAACCGACTCCCGAGTGGTTTGACGACAAGCGTTTTCATGTATGTACCTACAAACCACGTCCAAACTAGTCCACATAACAGTACTTGTGGACGCTAATTGTGATTTGGGCAGCGTGTAAACCTAACTGAGAGAGTATGGGTACATGTGTGTGTGTGTGTTTTGATATACAAAGCAAAAAAGATTTTGTTTGCAGGCGGTAACAACGAAATTGTGCGGTTACGTTATTAACCAAATGTGGCACTTCAACGTGTATCCAACAGAGATAAGCCGCGTTATCTCATATGGTGGATATTGTTGGGGACAAAATGTTTGGATGTTAAAATAGAAGAGTTTTGCTTTTTGACGTAGATAATTACTGAATAATTAGATAACAATCAATGATAATTTAAAGAGGATACGTTATATTCATACTGCATGCACAAAATATTTGTTTCATAACTGTATATACGTCCATTAATAAGTTTCGAGACAAAACATAGACTTACCTGCGGTATGATATTCCTTTATGTTTATTTAGTTTTAGCTTTTTGGCAAAATTTGTGCACTTTCCGAATACACTGGAAGGCATTTTATGATTTTTCTCGAATTAATTAGTACGTGCGCGCGTTTTGTGCGTTGGTGGCGTATCTACCTCTTGTTTGTATGTTATCTATAATATATATTTTTAAACATACATGTTTTTTTAACTGTAGAAGAGCAATGCTTCTGCACAAATGGGCAGGCTCGACCGCAGTGATACCACGGCCTCACAGAAAACCAGTGTTAATAATGCTTTCGTTTAGGCTCATGACTCTGTGCCGCATACATGGCTCTTGAGGGGGATGGATTTGTATAAGATTGATACACCTCTAAGCACTTGTGTGGAGACATGTATGCAGCAATGGAGAACGGTTCTTTGCTATCCAGGATGCCGGCAATCTCGCGTTAGGCCGTTGGATTAAGGGCCAGATGCAGAAAGCAGTTCTTCACGTCACGTATAGTGAGGAGGTTTCTAGAATCCTAACCACCGATAACTTGGTCCCTGTACTCGATACCGAACTTCCTGTACTATGGTAACTAGACTGCTGATAAACATACTTATATATTTTTAAATACATACATATAGACACCTACAACTCAGAAGTCACAAGTGCATTTACGCCTTTGAGTCCCTCTCCCTGAATAAGTGGGAGGGGTAGGGGAGGTTGGGCTCCAGTAACCTCACTCACTCGGTGAAAAGCAATAATAATAATGAATTATGTGTGGCAGTGCAGTCATGAAGAATAAATTAAAAGTAAAAAAAACTTTTTCAAAACAAGCTTTTATTTGTGTGTTCCGCCATGTTGAATTTAAAATGACGTCATACGGCTAACCGTCTATTGTCATCCAAACTAAACGTGTCAAAATTTCAGCTCAATCAGTTAAAGATAGAATGATAAAATTGAGTTGTAAGATTCCACCCGAACAAACATAATTACATACATACATTGCAAGTTAAATAAAAGCTTGTGAAATAAATAAATCTAAACGACCTGACACAAAAGCTTAACGAAGTTAATTTTGTAAAAAAACTGATAAGAAAAGGAATGTAATGCTGCCTAAATATATGTACAATCATAAAAAATAGCCATTACTTTTAAGATAATTGCTGACATACTAAGATACATCAATAGAATCTCCTTGAAGTCGGCTAAAATACCACTCTGCTGACTGTGAGAGTTATAAAATATTATGTAGTAGCAGCAATGTCAATTTTTACCAGAATTAACAAAGATTAGAGCTAGGGGTCCCCATTACGTGAGACGTAAGATCACTCCTAACATGGAGATAGATAACACAAATGAGACACCCAAAATAATGTTTTCCAGTTTAATTATTTTAATTTTTTACAATCACTTCTGTGTTTAATGTTAAAAAGTAAAGCACGTGATTACACGTTATCACTCTACCCACTGAATTTTGCATAACAGATAATGCGATAAAATCGTTAGTGAGAGTTTTTGGTTAATTACCTCACCTTTGTGCCCCGGCCGGTTGCATGTGCCTGTAAATCTTTTTTTTTGTAGCTTGACACAACTACTCAACTATAACTCTAATCTCATACTAGGCAGAGCCTATGCTATAATAACTAGAAGGTTAATTCTCCTAACAAACGGTAAAAATTCAGTTCCGATCAACTCGCGATCTCACAACTGTCATAAAAGGTATTTTCGTAGTAAAGTATTAAATATCCAACGTTGACTGTAATGTGATTATATCGTATTGTAACCGACAATTGAATCGGTAATCTGCTAGTGTTATAGATAGTTTAACTCAGTTGTGCGCGCGGCCCTATGTGTGCATGGGCTTGTAAATATACAACTTTCATTCGTGTGGCAGTGACGCGGCAGTCGGACGCACACATGGGGCTGCGCGCACAACTGAGTTGAACTATCCATAGTAATACTTTACTGTTTTATTTCGAAAATACTTACTCGAAAATATTTTTATTATCAGAATTGGCCTTCAGACTGCTAATAAACATACCTATATATTACTGTATACATTTATTTTGTAAATAAATTTACATCCAGGCAGCAGAAACGACGCGACACGGTCAAACTACGCAGGACAACAACACTGCAAGAGAATCGTAGTATAGTAGGCCAAAACCTCCTTTCTAAGGAGAGGCCTATGTCCAGCGGTGGACTAGTAAAGGCTGTTGGTGATGAAAAGTAGAAATGATTGTGCTTATCACACAATAAATTGTCCTGGGTAGGAATCGAATTCTGTGGCTCGACGTCACTATCCGTTGGTCTAGCGGTTAGTGACCCCGACTGTTAAGCCAGAGGTAGTGAGTTCATTTCCCACCCAGGACAAATAATTGTGTGATGAGCGAGTAGTATGGAAATAGAGTACACAGCGCTCATCTTTGGACGGTCGGAACGATTGCCATGGCTCCCAAAAGAGTGGAACGTCCTTACAAAATCACAATTGGCGTGACTTCCAACGTTACGTTACGTTACGGCGTATCTCTACCCCTGGACAATAAAATCAATTGGCAGTCTTATTATCCCTAAATTGTCGTACTCACTGACATCTTCTATGTTTAAATTGATATGTAAAGGAAATTCTTTGTAAGCATTTTTGAAGAAATTCCGTGAACACAGAAATGGTAATCTATAAAAGTAGGTACTTAGAGTTTATGTAATAGAAGACATGCAAACAGCTAACATTTTTTTTAACATTAAAAAAAACATATGTGAATATAGGTACATCGATCTGACCTAATATGAAACGTTTATCTATGTCATTATAGTTTAGGTTTTACTGGTCTGTAAAATAAACTCAAAAACTTAATATCAATAAATTACCGTCAAAAATAGGTCACAAGGCGATTTATAGTATACAATAACAGGCAAATCTACAACTGTTTTAGTATTTGTTGACTGCCTACTGACAAATGGAACCAGTGCTTTTTTGAGTTTCTATTCATAGAAATGTTAGACAAAGCTTTAGCTTTGTCCTAATCATTAAACATCGATTTAACGGCATCTAGAAATAAATTGCCTTAGTAACATCAATTCTTTAGTAGCATTATTAACCTAATTTACTTCTTGACTTTATATTAAGGTCGCAGTAGTGATTTTTTTCAAACTATTTGAAAAACAAAATGAACTTTTTTTTTTATTTAAAAAAAAAGACACTGCACTGCACTAGGAGCAAATCCTGTGTCGCGGGAGACTTAACAAACATACATGAAACGGACTCAAAGTATACCCAGACTCAGAACAACAACAACACTCGGTGTAGTAGGAAGCGGTGTGGTGACCGCTTAAACCACTACGCCATCCGTGCAGTAGTTACAAATTTACTTATCTTTTTTAATCTAAAAACGCGGGCCAACTAGTGATTTTCACTACCTACATTTAATTCTAAAATGTTTAAATGTAGACGAATTCTCGGACTTAAAAGCTTTGCTTTAAAGTACAATCAGGGCCACTTTTGTACCAACTCACTTGCAATTATTTATTCAAAGCAGTTTCATGTAGTCCAAAGTACGTGACAATATACAGCCTCGTATATTTCCATGACAGCGAGGCATTATAAGAGTAATCGAACACTCAATATCTCTAAGAGCTCAATTAATGTGCTTAGTTCAAATTAAGCTCTGAAGAAGTGTTCTGGTTGGGTAATAAAGTAAATCATATTTTGAATACTCAATGTGATGAGCTGGCCGACAGATGGTAGGTGAGGTGTCAGATATTGTACATCATATGTAACTTCTGTTCGACTCGCTCGTTTTATTTTCTAATCGCATAAAACTTGGTATTTTTATGTAAAATGTTTTATTTTATTTAACGATTTTAATGGCTTCTTTTTTTTTAATAATGAAAATTCAGAATTTCAGATTACCAGGATGAAAATCTATTCATTTTTCCTTTTTATTTGTTTATTTATTAGTTTTTGCGCCTTGTCTTTGGTGTACCCAAAGTCTATCTGTGACCGAGGCCAGGGCAAACTAGTCGAAATGTTAGAGAAATAATAGATTATTTTATTTCAAACAACATAAAGCAAGAGTATAACACTGAGATTTAGACCTGGATGACATTTCTAAGTTTGTAGTCTAAGTATTTCTAAAAACAAATCTCCAATGGTAAAAATCAAAAGTTTATTACTTGTATCAGTTCGTGTTAAACAAGCAAATTCAAGAGATGTAATCTTTTGACCTTTGTTGATGAATCTTCGACATGAATATAAATAATTTTCATACCGAATTCAATAAAAATTGTCCCAATAATGAAATTGAATTTCAATGTCTTCAGATTACACTTTCACAGCTTTTTATCGCGCATATGTGAATACATAATTTAATTTCGAAAGATACGAAAGTATATGTCGATTTTATTACTGATAGAGACTATATTAAGACCTTTATATTTAAAGAGCATCGTACTCCTTCCTAAACGGCCGGCAACGCGTTTGTGACTCCTGAGTTGCAGACGTTCATGGGCGGCGATGGTCACTTTCCATCAGATGAGCCGGCTGCTCGTCTGCCCAATCTAGCATAAAAAGAAAAACAAAAAAACGTGTAGTACGATACAAATTGTATGTAGTTGTTAATATTGTAATTGTTCAAAATCAAGCCAAATTATTGTTTAAGCCATTTCTTCAGACTAATGCATTCAATTATCAAAGATAAAATATTGTTAGTATTCTTTACGTTTAGTGTAGTTTCACTTTTGTATGGCTTTAATTGCTTAATATATTTTCTTAAATTATATATCAGAACACGATTAAATTACCTTTAAAGCAATAAAAACGGCTTTTAAACAGCTGTAATGTGTTACATAATCGCTGCTAAATGAATGATCAGTGACCGCCATACTAATGGATAAATATGTAGGTAAAACTTATTACACATGTTCTATGATGATGATATCTATATATAACTAGCTGACCCGCGCAACTTTGTCTGCGTCTCTCAATAGTAATAAATTTTCTCCGTTTTTGAAACATTCTTCATTAGTGCTCCGCTCCTATTGGTCTTAGCGTGATGAGATAGCCTATAGCCTTCCTCGATAAATGGGCTATCTAACACTGAAAGAATTTTTCAAATCGGACCAGTAGTTCCTGAGATTAGCGCGTTCAAACAAACAAACAAACAAACTCTTCAGCTTTATAATATTAGTATAGATATGTATCTATATGTGCATATGACAACCGTAGTTTATGTATATATAAATTTAGGTTAAGAATACAGAGTGTCTTCATCCCTATTCATCCGATGGGTGTTGTAAGAGCCGACTAAAAACAGCACTGCCTATAAACTTAATAAACAACCAAAGTGTATAGAGGGCTGCCATTAAATGAACAAAAGTTTTGCAGTTTTAAGGCAACGCGAATATAATTATTGAAGATGTTTTACGACGACACAATGTAACACAGGATACATTCGTTTTAGTTGAAATTGAAATAGAGATGGCAGCCCCCGACGGATATTCTTTAATTGTTTATTAAGTTCATAGGTAGATGAAAATGTTATTTATAATTGCCACATTTAAGTATATCATCAAGAAACAAATAGGCACGTAAGGAAGTGCTCTGAAAACTGATATCCATTATTATATGACCGACTTCGCGAGAGAACAACTCTATTATGAAAAGCTTTTACGTTTATATCTTTCGTTACATAATATGGTTAAGTCGGAGGTTTTTAAATTATTTTAACCTTTTACGTTTTGACCGTCGTGGGTTTTTTTTTAATAATTTTGCTTTTATAAGACTTATTTTATATCATAAGAATGGAAAAATAACCCAGCTACTCAATAAAATATTTTAATTAAGACCTAAGAAAAAAAAAACATAGGTATGAAATAGTTATTAAAGCAACTCGTATTGATCAAAATCTCTATCTTGCTTTAGTGAATGCCTGTCGAGCTGTCAGCTTTATCTAATGGACATCAGTGATATATACCCACATGAGTATTAGCAAATTTTGGTTTTAGTACAACGGGGAGTTCTTGGAAATGTTGTGTACAAAGCTTCATGAACTGGTGAAATTATGACATGAACATTTTGCAAGTGGTATATGTGCTTAAAAGGGCCAAAGTGATATTATGGAAAAACCGTTCTTTAGAAACTCCAATCATGGTGAACCTTAGGGGTCTATGCCCCGCAGTGGACATGTTTCTGCTGAGAAGGTGATGATGATGGTATTATTTACGTTTATGTTGTCGGGGTTGTTCGACCAGTTGCAAGCTCGAGTTTTTTTACGCCATTTCAATACAATCCAATTTTGATTCTCGACGAAAGTATCATCATCATCATCATCAACAGTCTTTAACAGTCCACTGCTGGACATAGGCATCTCCTTAGAAAAATACCTAATTTAAAATAATTACACTTGTCTCGACATTAAGATTTCTTCTTCTTCTTTCTTCTTGTATAAAGAGAACCCGCAATAGAAATAACTCTTTTATCAGACGACTTAATCAGGCTGAGTTTCCATCCTTTCATTGTCAAAACATAAAAAGGTCAAACTAAACGTTTCCTTTTCCCCACGTCTAAGACTTTGTATAAAGTTAATTATTTAAATCGCTTTTTCGTCTCCTCGCCTATTACGCTGAATACTGTTTACATTTTCCACATAACTGAAAACCTTTGAGAAAACAATACTTTACAAAAAGCTACTCACTTAAGAAAACAACATTGACTTTACATGTTCAACACTTCTTTTACACAATTTCTGAAAGCCTGGATACTTTAAAAGTTAAAATAATAAAGTATTAACCAAGCTTATTAGGAAAAGCTTCTATAAATTTTAAAGTGACTTTAGAGTCAAGAACATTGACTTCCGACGTAATTTAAATATGCTTGTGATAGGAATACTTACTGTCATGGGAAATACTTTCAGGTTTGCCAAAAAATCACCAGTTGACAGAGCTATGGGCAGAGATTATTATGTTATTTATATTTTTGTTTTATTTTTTAATGTTTTGTATTACTGCGAATTGTTATACATTCAAAAACAATTATATAATTGTTATGAAATGAAATGAAATGATATTTATTTCTGTAAGTAAATCTTTTCAGATATTTTTACAAGTCGGACTATACAGCTAGATGGAGCCGGCATTTCCTTAGAATTTTTGGTGTGGTGTCTTTTTTTTAGTCCGTAAACAAAGGTAAAGAAAACTGTGGGAGTACAGAGTAGGGTCTGGGTAGGCCTTTTGAAGAAAGGGCCACAGTTTTGAGTCGGCCTGTCCATACAGACGGCATAAGAACCTAAGCCATCATGTAGCCTAACCGATATTAGTCATGATCAACATGAACGACCAGAAAGTTTCTAATTATGAACTAACATTTTAAGCCTACACTATACTCACATTTACATACTTACAAAAAAAAATGTACAATACAATTCAAGTTTAATGGAAAAATAAACAAACTTAAAAGATTACAAGAATACAATAAATATCCATCACTTTCAAGCATAACAACAATGAAAGGAAATGATAGTAAAAGCGGGAGTGAGCAGCATCAATCCCAATCAAATTTGTCATCTAAATAATTTTTAAGCTTTTTTCTCATAGTTTTTGTTTAACTAAAGACGTTATACAAATGAGACGATTCACGAAGTATTAACTTGTAGGTAATAAAAAAACATACCCACGAGAATTCGATACGTTGCGCGAGTCGGATGCTGGAACGGTGGCGGCCATTTTGTCCGACAAGCATTATTTCTTCAATTTACCATTATTATCTTGTAATTAGAATGAAAATTTATTGATAAGTAATAAAAACTATCGTTAAATGAACGTGTTTGCAGGGTAGGGGAGTAAAAATGGTGCCTATTTAAGACTTGGCACGTGAAAAACTTGTCCGACTCAGTAACATGGATAGGTCGGCTAAGTTTTAACTGGTAGGTAATAATTAAAAAAAGGTCCTCGCTCCGAGAACTATAGCATATCTTACTCGCTGATAATGTAGCATTCCATTGGGGAAATATTTTTTAAAGTAACCTTTAGGTATTGTCACCTTTTACACTTTAATGCCAGTAAGGAAGTGTCCAGCAAAAAAAAAACAGCAAACTCAACCGATAATTCACTTAATTTATTTTATAATATGGTTCAGTCCATGTAAATTTATATTGAGATGTGTGTTGACACGGGTCCGGTCTAATATGTTGTCATCGGATATGAAATGTTGAAAGGGTTGTTGGAGAACACACATGGGTCGGCTCGACCTATTCTTTACTTACTTTTTACCAAGTGAACAAGGCACAGACCTTCCAGCCCCCCCCCCCTCCCCCTCCAAACGCTATTATTCAAAGGCTAGCAACGCACTTGTATCTCTTATCGATTATATTAGTTTAGGTTTAAAATTTACACTTAATTACATGTTGAAATAGCTAATAAATAAGGGAACAGAATATAGTTATTTATTATTATACTTATATTAATATATTTATTATTATAGTATAGTTATTTAAATTGTTCCGTGTGGTGACGGATTAAGAATACAGAGTGCACCACCCCTATTCATCCCGTGGGTGTCGTAAGAGCCAACAAAGGGAGAAAACCACGCAGAACAACAGCACTGCAGAGAGAAGGAAAACTTGACACAAACCCCATACCAACCCGTCTAGCCAGCGTGGTATAGTAGGCCAAAACCTCCTTTCTAAGGAGAGGCCCATGTCCAGCAGTGAACTATTAAAGGCTGTTGATGATGATGATGAATATAGTTATTGGATATTATATATTATATGCAGATGTACATAAGTATAAGATGATTATTACGAAAGTTCTACAGCTAGTGGAATATAATATTTCTTTTTTTATTTTTATTTTAATGAAATGGCACTCATTTAGTAATAATCAAATAATTATGTAAAACAAATACAAAAAAAATCGAAAAGTCGATAGCCATAAATAAAATAAAGGAAACATTTTGCAGCTACGTTATAAACGATTCTATTATAAAAAAAAATGCAATGCGTAGCTAAAAAAATTGAAAGCTAATGTCTTTTTTTCTAGCCTTTCCCAAACAAAAATTGTTTTACACATAGATTCCATAGATTCTAAAAAAAACTATTTTTCTTATATTTTTTTCACTACAAGACGATGCGATTTGATTCCAATTTTTTTTTGTATAGAGACCCACCATTGTTCTTTGGAATATATCGAAAACTTCTGCCTATCTCTGTGGTGAATAAAAACGAAAAAGTGGTAACTGAAGAAAGTATTTTGCATATTATTACTCTCTTCAATTTGATCTTCTGTAAACCAGCAGCATATTTTCAACCATTTAATCTTACACCCTTTATGTAAATTAACTGTTTAAGTACGTACAATATATTCTTGTCATGATTCTATAATACCGCCTCTTTAGTCACGTAATCTCCTTAGAACATAAGGGTGCTTCTACACGATGCAAGTAGCTGGAGGAGGCAAAGACGCGGGTTATTTGCGTCACTTGCATGCACAAGTTACGTGCACGTGTATGCCTTTTGCTAGTTTTAGATTTAACAAAGTTCAGTACTGTACCTGCGCAAGTAACTCGCTCGAGTGACCTGCTGGTACCGCGGACCGGGCGGGTTACCTGCGCAAGTATCTTTCGCGAGTCGCTGGACCCGCATAACTCTTTCGCCAAGCAAATAACCTGCGCAAGTGCTTCAACATGCGTAAGCTACTCGCATCGTGTAGAAACACCCTAAACTGTTGAGATCACACAAGTACAGAAAACCTAGTGTGAGTTTATTTCACATGGAGTTGATGAAGATTTTAGTTTGGCCCAATCGCAAAGCCGAACGCGGTCACCCTGACAATCAAGTTGATGCGCAATAAACAATCTGCCCCTTCGTTACCTTTTACTCAACAAAAGACCAAACTATAATAAAATGAAACTCAAACTAGCATTTATTTGTGTTTTCGGATCCCTAAACTTTTGAACAAGTCATTGTAAGTCCGTGGTCCGAATGTCAGCGGACTAAATAAGCCGAATTAAAATAACATAGGGTTTAGGATCACTTTATTTAACCATTCCGGTATTTTTCGTGGGACTAATTGCAAGAAACTTAAGGTCATAGCTTATTACACCCACCCGACATCTGACCAGCCCCATCTCGACTCGGTGTTCACTCGTTGTCGACGGGTGGACGCCACGGTATTAACCAGAAAACGCTACGACAGAAACGTTTGAACGGGAGCGGTGTGCCACCGATGCATCGTCCTTATACGTAAACCACTCGCAGATAGCGCACAGTCACCGAGTGAACCACTCGCCGTCTGCGAGTGGACAACCCGCGGGTAATACAAATAATACTAACCGCTCGAGGCGAGGCGGTGCTGTTCGGGTGACTCTCATGACCTTTAGATCACAAAATAATAGATGCAGAAGTGGTGATAAGTGCCCTTTATTATTTTTTATTATTTTCTTAAGCTTACTTTTTATACCGCCTTTCTAATTTCCTATGTTGAATTATAATTTACAAAAAGAACTGAAGCGAAAGGATTCACATATGATGAGGATGAACAGTTGAGGTTTGCTTGCCATTGAATTTTAATCTGTATTTGTGAATAATAATTTTTTTATACAAAGATCAGCTTTGGTGTTTTTTCTTAAAGATAAGCGACTCGATAATTATAAATAATCGAGTGACTTATATAAGTCGACAAAAACGAAACCGTGTGGTGACGGATTAAGAATACGGAGTGTCACCACGCCTATTCATCCCGTGGGTGTCGTAAGAGGCAACTAAGGAAGCTAACTTAGGACAACCAGCACTGCAAGGAGAAGGAAAACTTAACACAAACCCTATACCAACTAGTCTGGCCAGCGTGGTATAGTAGGCCAAGACCTTCTTTCTAAGGAGAGGCCTATGTAGAGCAGTGGACTATTAAAGGCTGTTGATGTGTGATGTGATGTGAAGTCGACAATGCAGGCAGCTCAAGGAGTTTCCTAGGTTTACCAAGTAATCAAAAAGATGACAAAGGTGTGCTTTTAAAAGTGTATAACCGCTACCAGCATTTTGGCTCTAACCTAAAGGAAACTTCTATCAGTACTGATTATACTTACTATAAGTAACAGAGAATTGCTTTTTGTCATCCGCTAACAGTCGTACTGCGCCTTCACGTAACAAGCTGCCTTTAATTAGGTACAAACAAGTACAAAGAGATTTCTTCCTTTTTCTTATAGTTGTAACGCGGTATTCTAAACTTTTCGGGGAGCATTTTCAAAACTATTCGGATAGTGAAAACATGTCTTTATTTTGTGTATTCTTATTTATTTTAAATTGCTCACAGACAAGTTTGTTGCAGTTTATGAGAGCTATTTAATACTTTACTACGAAAATACCTTAGGTATATGTCGGTAGTGAGATCGAGAGTCGGCAGTGAATAGTGATCGAACTTTTATTACGAGTATTGACGTTCAGGTCGTCCTTGTAGGGGGGCTGTCTACGCTCCATCTTCAGGTAAGCGGACGTCACTCAAGAACTTTTTGGCCCCATCAGCCATCTTTTCAGCGAGCAATGTGCCCACTGCCACTTAAGTTTGGCGATTCTCCGGCAATGTCAATGGCCTTGCTCATAGACACCTGCAACTCTAAATACAGAAATGCGTTGCCTTTGCATATTCCCCCCATAATGCGGGCCTCACTCACTCAAAAAACTACCTACCTACTACGAGAACGGCATATTTATTTTACCTTCACAAATGCCGGATGTTTTATTACAACATTTCAGTATTACTCCCATAAGCGCCATCAAAGTTTAAAACGCGAGCTTAAGTGTTATAGGTGTCGGTAATGGCTATAACTCCTAAACGAAGAACCAAGTGGAAATGAACATTAAACTGAAATTTAAGGAATTCAGATGGCGAGACTTATGATGCTATGCGATTTCTACGTAGATACATAAAGAATAGACTTTGGCTGTTTCTTGTTATCACTTTGTTCTTATTTTAAATTATGCTCCCTAAGTGGACTATAATGTTCTTTGAGTATTAATAAAGTCCTTTAAACCTATATCTTTGTAACTAAATGTTACTTGCGATTTTAAATGAAGAAGACAAACGTAATAATCCTTTATTTAGGGTTCTATCGTATAGAAAAATACAATAAAATATAAATGCATACAATTAGAGCTGTATATTCACGCCGTTACTACTACGGAGGTACGCAGTTGCGATTTAAATTCAATATACTTTAACAAATCGAACATTTTTAATAAGGTCGCAGTAGATGGAATTCGTTTACATCAGACTGGTCTGTTGCACTAGTTGTTAGTGACTCTGATTGCTACCCAAAGGTCGCAGGTTCGATGTGATGTAGATGTTTTATAAATATTTCGTAATGATCACAAACATTTGTTTTGTTTATCGGTGTAATTTATTTATATTGTGTATGTATTTAGAAATATATAAGTATGTTAATCTGATCTGATCGGACTGGTTACCATAGTATGGGTTTAGCTTAGTTTGGCATCAGACGGTCGTGTGTGAGATATATTATTATTGTATTTAAAAAGAAGGAAAATTTCAATTAGTCAAATCATCTGACAATGGCATGGACTCGGTGACCCTCACTATGAGTCACGTGACGTCATGCTTGCACATATCAAGTGTAGTTTATGAGAGCTATTTATGGGCAAACTAATGTAATGGGTCGGTCAATATCTCGTGTCAATTAAGTTTGAAATGTTATCCGTAACTGGGCTATTTTGATCAGTTTATAAATAATTTATGAGTAAGGATTGTTTATTGAAAATTGCGAGGCTTTTAAGACCCATTTAAACTTAAGTAAACTATTAATAAGTTAAAATAAGTTTTGATTCAAGAGGATTTCTAACAGTTATTGAAAACATTTAAAGTTTGATTCGAGTGTGTAATTTAGGGATGATTGGTTTTGGAATAGATTGGGGTTCTTTTTCAAGGAACACCATTAGCGTTGGTCGCTGATAATTTACTATTAATTGTATTGAACGTCAGTCGTCGTATAATTAGTGATTAGTAACCCTGACTGCTAAGCCGTAGGTTGTAGGTTCGATTGCCAACCAGGACATATAATTGCGTTATGAGCATGAGTATTTGTTCTGTGTCTGGGAGTAATTTATCTATGACACGTATTCACGTATTTATTATTTATGTATGGTGTTTCTATGTATAATATGTATGTATTTACAAAAAAAAAGTATATATGTATTTATATCAGTTGTCTAGTACCCATAGTACAAGCTCTGCTTAGTTTGGGACTAGATGGCGTTGTGTGTATGTGGTAGAATATATATATATATATACTAATATTATAAATGCGAAAGTGTGTCTATCTGTCTGTAACCTCTTCACGCTTAAACCGTTGAACCGATTATGATGTAATTTGGTATAGAGGTAGTTTGAGTCCCAGGAAAGGACATAGGATAGCTTATATCCCAGAAATCATTATTTAATAGGGTGAAAAGGGGGGAGGGGGGGTGGAAGTTTGTATGGGGAATCAATAACCGCTGAACCGATGTATGAAAATATTATTATCTAGATTTATAACTGGGTGTCCATGGGTGGTGTTAGTTACTTACCTTAAGATGACCCATATGCTTATTTGTGTCCTATGTTATAAAAAAAAACAGAATTTATGTCAAGGAAAAAGATAAGGAGTTAGGATACCTTTTGTAAAAAACCTTTTTACATAAATACAGTTGCCGTGTCGAATATCCGCTTAATTTTAAGACCACTTTACAGTTCATAATAAGACCAGAACCTCAGTTCTCGTAATAAAAATTCCGTCCAAATTCAGTTTCGATCCGTATTAAATATTAAAGGTTGACTGTAATATGATTATATGATATTCTGACCGACAATTTAATCAGTAATTTTCTAGTCTTAGTAATACTTTACTATTTTACTACAAAAATACCTTTTATGACAGTTGTGAGATCGAGAGGTGATGGGAACTGAATTGTGACCGAATTTTTATTACGTGAATTAGACTTCTGAGATAAACCGTTCTCATAATCAAAAAACCGTTAACAAAACATGTTTTTTTATTATTTGTACTGGCTAATTTACAACTTGTTAAACATAATAAATGAAAGAATACATCACAAAAATATTCTAAAAGAACGTAAATGATCATTTGAACAGCCAATTTAACTTTTCGACGAAATATTCATTTATCATCCCAATTGGTTTGTGGTGCCTTTATTATCTACTTAAAAACATATCAATCAAAAATGCAATGTTGACGTCTAGATAACATTATGTGCCTCCACATAGAGGTTATATGAATAACATTGTATACAAAATATGTTTGGACAGGTACACTGATAGTCGTGAAATATCCCAAGCTGATAAAAATATAGAATGTTTTAGTATTACTCCATGCTTCATCACATTGGCCAGGCTTAATCGGAGTGGTAACACCATAGAAATATATATATCATAGAAAACCATTCTTTGTGCAAGTAGTAATGTTCTGGAATGCGCTCCCACTCGAAATTAGGATGTCCACAAACCGTTTCGCATTTAAAAGAATGTACATAATGACCTTCTCTACGAGATGGCCTTCACCAATAGTACATCTCATTAAATTCAAGTATTTACAGTGTACGAACGTAAAGAATATGTATTTATATATATTCTCAGTTATGTGTCTCCACAAATCCACAAATTGTTGTTCTGAGTCTGGGTGTTCTTTGTGTCCGTTTCATTTATGTTTGTAAAGTCCCCTGCGACACAGGATATAAATTCCTAATGTGGGAGTTGATTTTATATAAAAAAAGTTAACATTTAGAATGTTTTAGAAAAGAAACCAATAATTGTATTTTATTCGTTGTTTGAGAATATCTTCAACGGTGCATACAACATAAGTTCGATTGAAAGGAACGAAATATATTGTCAAGGTATATTATAACGGGTAGAAATTCCAAAGCTGCGTAGAACAGAGCAATGGTTTGATAACAATTGTCTTGACGTACATAAGCGTTGTAGAAACTGATGAGCGACGTGACAACGACTCATGTTAGGTATTAAATTCCACATGAACTTTGTTTTAGAGAAATTACCTTTAACTTGAATTTTAATAAAGAAATGAGGTAAGTTATTGTGAATGTTATCGATAAACCAGTACACTGTATAAATGAGTAAATGCACCTTACATTTTTGTATTTTATTATCATCGTCATCTACTGCCTTTAATAGTCCACTGCTGGACATAGGCCTCTAATTAGAAACGAGGTTTTAGCCAACTATATCTCTCTTGCCAGACGGGTTGGTATAGGGTTTGTTTCCAAGTTTTCATCTCCTCACAGTGCTATTATTCTGCGTAGTTTGCTCTCTTAGTCGGCTCTTACGACAGCCGCAGTATGATGGTAAAACTCTGAATTATTCACCACATGATAAATTTTATACTTTCACTTATTTGAAGATATTTATACTTACTACTCGACTCTTATTAATTAATGCGCAAAAACCTATTAATATGAGATACAGTAATACGTTAAAACAAGTGAATGTACTAGTATGAGTTTCTTTTGTCCACCACAACTTGTAAATGCCTGAACAGATTTTGATGTATAAGACAAAACTATACTTAAATCCTTTGTAACATGGCTATATTTAAAAATAACAAGGTGCGGCTTAAGGTCGGTTAATTTGCTTTCTGACGGGGCATTTCTTTTTCTAAAAACTTGTGTTTTTTAAATCTGTCAAAAAATGACTTCATAGACTTCAAAATCCCGAAGATTATCCTAATTAATGTTAGTTTAGATATCGGTTTTCGTCCCACGAGATTTTTTGATAGAATTTTTATTTTAATACACCGAAATCTATTTTTTGTCTTGAAACTAATGTTGTAACAATACTGTACTTTCAAGAGGATATTTTTTATTAAGGGATTATTTTTTTCAGTAACTTGTATTATTAAATTCACATACAAAGGTAAATACACGCTTTTTTTAGAAGGGGTGGGTAGAGGGGTGGTTTACTTTTATATTCATAAAAGGACGGGAAGGACGGGACCTCCCCATTTTGTGGCTCCGTGTAGACAGCGACGACCATCTCCGCATCTATGCATGCCTACAGGTCCCATAGCGGTGATACCGAAACTGACCAAGTGATGGACCACGTCCAAATGCCTACAGATTCTGTGCTGCAGCAGATCCTATCCGCAGAGATTGTGATTCTTGGCGACTTTAATACTCACAACGCCGAATAGTTTAGCTCACGCAAAACCGATCACGCTGGGAGATCTGTTCACGATTTCACCCTGACCTATGCCATGTCACAACTGGTATCAACGCCCACGCGAGTCCCAGAAGTGGAAAGTCAAGAGCCTTCACTGGTACCTTCTGCTGACCTCTCATCCGGACGGCTATAAATCATCGTACTTGGCTGTTTGGATCATTGCCTAATACGGAGTACGGTGCCACTCATATGCTCGCCGCAGTCGAGAGTTGCAGACTGCCGCCGCGTATAGCACTATAGGTCAGCGGACTGGGATGGGATGCGCTCTTTCTTTGCGTCAAACCCATCCATTTGTTTCTTGCCGAATGATCCCAACGTCGTTGCCGATTCTGTCAGTGATGTAGTGCTTCAAGGCATGGAACAATTTGTTCCATCTACGCTCATTCCCATTTGTGGCAGATCCAAGCCTTGGTTCAACATATTCTGCAAAACGGCGTCCTGCCGAAAGCAGGAATTTTACCAACCATTGGGCAATGCAGCGACGATAGATGATAAACATCAGCACGCTAAAAAAGCAATGCAACTTTGCATTCAGATCCGTCAAAAGAGCCTTCTTCTTCTTCATTCTGGTCTTTTGCCAAGGCAGTCCAACGGAAGCGCCTTTGACTCTCCTACTACCTAGGCGTGTCGTCCCGAACTCGAATCGAAGTCTTGTATTTCTGTATCATTCTCTGTAATTCATTTACTCGGTCTTGAACTTAAATATTTTATATTGTGAACTTGTTTTCTTCCTCCTGCGGTAGCAATGGAATAGGCTGGAGTCACTGAACGAGATCTAAGACTTTAGATAAGTAACATTAAAATGTTCTGCAAAGCTTTTTGTTGCTCTTTTTTCGTATATTTCTAATCCGCCATTATCTCTTAATTTTTCTGTGTTCTCTTGTTGTCATAACTAACTTGTTACGAGCAGATTTTTCCTGAATCTTTACGTATCACTTCTGCAACTTTATCAGGGTTTAGTTTTCTTGTTTTGACGATAACGTCGCTGTCTTTCAGTCGCAGATAATGACACTTTTTAGTTCACCTGATGGTTGGAACACTTTATATGAACAAAATATATGATGATTTAATAAACCGAGAGCAATAATAGGGAAAATAATAATTATCTATAACGATAACTTTACTTAAAAACTGAACCGAGCTCAATAGAAATTTGTTTGACTTACACCTATGTTGTAAGTTAGTAACCTTTGTTGTCGTTAAAATACATACATACAGACCTAATCAACTAAGACTCAATCAGGATAAAAATCAACTAAGACTTTAAATACCATACAAAATCACTATTCCGTCACGAGTTATACCACTGGGTCACAATTTTTTGTGACAGAGGTGCTCGTGACTGAGGTGTAAAATAGTATCTAGTGTTTGAAATGGTCAGAGTTCACCTATTTATAAATAGCTCATCAAACTTGGTACATAGGAAATGCTTATCAGAAACAATGAATAAATGTTAGGAAGAATAAATTACAATATCATTTAAAAGTAGTAACTTAAACACACAACAATGACAATCTTCGAGCGACTATCTTGGTTCGCCACGGTGTACGGGGTCATGGAGTGGTTGTAAAAGGGAGAGGGAACCGTGCAGTTGCTAGCGAGCAAGGCCAAAATCACTATCGACCGTTATTTATTTCATAAAATATGTGACAGAAGATAGCAAATAAAATATTTTTATAAATGATAATACAGAAATTTACGAAAATTTTCTTCTTAAAAATTAATAAATAACTTATACGTAGTTTAAAAATAACTTTTGTAATAAAGTTTTTTTTTGTTAGAGCGTTTTGTCAAATCAGACGAATGACACTTTTTATGTACATATCACAACTATCTTGTAAAAAGTACTAATTATAATAAATTAATTTTAAGGTTATTGCAACTGTTGTTTTTTTATTAAGAGTTTTTGTGAAAAATAACACACGGCAAAATTTTCATTCCCACCACTTGGATAATTGGCGCTCCATCACTGTGCGCTTTTCAAGATACTTTTTGCCTCGCACTACCAACCTGCGGGGCAAGTTATCAGCTGCGGTATTTCCGGACCGATACGACTTTCAAACCTTCAAGAAAAGAGCGTACTCCTTCCTCCTCAAAGGCTGGCAACGCGCTTGTGACTCCTGAGTTGCAGGCGTTCATGGGCTGCGGTAGTCGCTTTCATTCGGGTGACCGGTCTGCTGCACCAGGGACTTCCTTTCTAGGGTATACCTGGTTTCCCGGCTATTAGTACCCGAGACGGCGTGCGGTTTTAGTCGGTTCGAGTCCGACATGCCACCGATAGGTGGTATCCGAGGGGAATTCCGCACGGAAAAAAAAAAAAAAAAGGTGACCGGTCTGCTCGATTGCCCCCTATTGCATATAAAAGGAAAGGTAACTCGTTTACTTACAATATGTTTCTTAAGAGAAAAACTGAACTATTTACGAGGCTTCAAACTAACTAAAAAACTTACTAATCGAATTTTTTTTGCTCCATCCCATGCTTACTAGTTTAAATTTCGAACATAAAGTCAATTCACGACTACGCAAACCAGACATTGCAAGCAGCGACGTTTTTCTTCGTTTGTATGAATAAAATTCCATTGATTACGTAACATCAGTACTCACGTTAATTCTACAGACTCCCTTTGTAACCAGTTTAACATGAACCTCTACAAAGTTATTTTTTAAGTGATGTACTCAACGAGTAGCTTTTATTTGGATCTTTTATTTTGGTCCATGTACGTAATAAAATTGAGGCAGAATGTGTTCTCTGTAAAGGCGGTTTTATATTGTACCTGCGCTCCTAATTAGATGTAAGGTTTATGAGGTTGATACTTGGTGAAAATTAAATCAGAACTAGGCGTCAGGAACATAAGGGATGCAGGTATTCATCACTTTCCACCCATTTTAGAGTTAGTTGATGGCAAATATTATGAGGGTTTTAAGTACTGCTAGGATAGCTGACAAGCATACAGCCCATCTCAGGGCAAGGTTACCGTATCCAAGAACAGTTGATTAAAACTGTAAAAAAATATATTTAAAAAAGTTAGAACCGATCCGGACCCCAGGAGTCCAAACTTTTGAGGATTTTTACTAAACACTGACCAATTCTATAATTTTGCAAGGCTGGCGTAGTGGCAAGCAGTCACCTCGTTGCAGTCGTCGCGCTGAGTATTGTTCGATGCCGACATGCGACAACACTTTGTGTGATACACAAATTGTTGTTCCGAGTCTGGGTGTTCTTTGTGTAAGTTTCATGAATATCTGTTAAGTCAGCGTGACACAGGATATATTCCTAGTAAGGGAGTTCTCTTTTAATAATAATTCAACGCTTGAATCCGTTATCAGATCAGCTTCAATATGTCAAATTATAATGTATTGTCATTCAAACCATAGAAATATCCAAAGTTTCAGATCTATACAACGATTAAAATAAGGTTAACATTACCTTTGAAGACGGAATAAGAATACGGAATGTCACCACCCCTATTCATCCCGTGGGTGTCGTAAGAGCCGACTAAGGAAGCAAACTACGCAGAACAACAGCACTGCAAAGAGAAGGAAAACTTGAAACAAACCCTATACTAATCCGTCTGGCCAGCGTGGTATAGTAGGCCAAAACCTCCTTTCTAAGGAGAGGCCTATGTCCAGCATTTGACTGTTATAGGAGAGTTCTAGTTCAGTTTTAACCAAGTTCAAAAAAGGGAGGTTCTCCATTCGGCTGTATATTTTTTTTATGTTTGTTGCTTTAAAACTCTGGAATTTGTAAACCAATGTGGTATACATATGCTACATTTTTTTTGAAATTGTATATATTCCGTTTGGTTTCATTCAAATTCGAAGAAAACATTTCACCCCTAAAGATGAAAATTAAGGAATGTTAAAGTTAATTGTTTACCTTACTTCTTTTTCTTAAAGTTGAAAACATGCATAATAAAATATATAAAGTTTAAGCATTTCGTTTCTTCAAAACACTCAGTAACGAAATGTTTCTTTATGCCAAACAAATTTAAATTATCTTCACGCTTGGTTTAAGAAGCCTAGAATATTCAATTTTATTTGGGTTAAAGAATTTACGTTTTTGTATTTTTTACGAAGAATTTAATGCAAATTCACGGGCCTGTTGGTCTAGTGGTTAGTGACCCGAACTGATAAGCCGGAGGTCGGATTCGATTCACACCCAAGACAAAAAGTTGTGTGATGTGCACTATCAATTGCTCTAGGCGTAATGTATCTATAATAAGTATGCATTGTATGTATTTAGAAATATTTAAGTATGGTTTATAAGCAGTCTGGTTATAGTAGCAAAGGCTCTGCTTAGTTTGGGATTAGACTGGCGTGTGTAAGACGTATGAGGCTGTTATTAGATGAGGTTATTATTAGAAATTCTAGGCTTAGAAAGAGTTAGCGAATATACAGACAGACGTGTAAAACAACTTTATTTTATTCTATATTAAGAACATTGCGATGTTGCCGATATTGAACGTGTTTCATTCTACTACGAAGGTACATCAATAATATGCATAAAGAAAGACTCGTTAGCAGAACACAGCGCTCCACAATGTTTCCTTTTACAAATACATTTCTGATATTTTGTGTAGTAAAATATAGCTTTAATGACCTGAATATTTTTGATATCTTCGTTACCGTCACAATATGGACGAAAGGATAAAAAATTACTCACTGTTCATTGCTTTCCTGTGTTCTTGTAGTTACGAAACGGCCAGTAGTGTTTGTGAAGTTAGGACTTGTAGAGTAAGGGCGTGTAAGGTTAGAAACTTGGCTCTGAAAGAGAACTGATAACTTTTTGACAGTGCGAGTCATATTTTCGTCTTGGCAACATTTTACATGCATATGTTTTTAGTGGGGTTCGTTTTACTGTAAGTAGAAAGCAACATAGTTTTCTATTGTTTTTTCTTTTTATATGATACAGAGCAAACGATTACCTAGTGTACACCTTTTTTTTTTCTTTTTTTTTTCCGTGCGGAAATCTCCTCGGATACCACCTGTCGGTGGCATGTCGGACTCGAACCGACTAAAACCGCACGCCGTCTCGGGTACTAATAGCCGGGGAACCAGGTTTACCCTAGAAAGGAAGTCCCTGGTGCTACCTAGTGTTACCCTGGTTCTCCGGCCACCGGTACCCTAGACGGCGTGAGCTTTTTGTTCGGTTCATGTCCGTCATTAAAACACTAAATCTACTTCCTTCAACACTTCAAGAAAAGAGCGTACTCCTCCCTCAATGGCCGGAACGCGTTTGTTACTCCTGAGAGTCACTTTTCATCAGGTGACCCGTCTGCTCGTCTTCCCTCTCTAACATAAAAAAGAAAAACTCCGTTCGAGGCCCATAATAATAACTGCATGATGAAAACGGTCACGGTTTCATTGGTGCATAAATTATACTATCAATCATATCATCATCACCATCATCAACAGCCTTTTGTAGGCCACTGCTGGACATAGGCCTCTGCTTAGAAAGGAGGTTTTGGCCTACTGTACCACGTTATAATATTTTTTCTTACATCTAGTAATCTAAGCAGAGCTTGTACTATGAAAGCCTGATTGACTAATAGATTACTTATATACTATTTATTTTGTAAATAAATACATATTATACATAGAAAACACCCAAGCTCCGAAACAAATATTTGCAGAGCATCCAAAAATTTGGTCCGACCCGGAAATCGGCACCCGAGACCTCAACACAGTAGTCTCATAAGCTACCTACTGCACCAACGAGGCAGTCAGAGACAGGCAGAAGCAGTAAAGTTTACGATTACGAATGGTCAGACTGATTCACCGCAAACAAGGATGCAAACGACATGACATGCATGACTGCACGGATGGCGTAGTGGTTTAAGCGGTCGCCACGCCGCTTCCTACTACGTCGAGTGTTGTGGGTTCAAACCCCACATGGGACGACACTTTGTGTGATCCACAAATTGTTGTTCTGATTCTGGGTGTTCTTTGTGTCCGTTTCATGTATGTTTGTAAAGTCCCCCGCGACACAGGATTTATTCCTAATGCGGGAGTTGTCTTTTAAAGGAAA
The DNA here is from genome assembly GCA_902825455.1 of Arctia plantaginis. Taxonomy (NCBI): domain Eukaryota; kingdom Metazoa; phylum Arthropoda; class Insecta; order Lepidoptera; family Erebidae; genus Arctia; species Arctia plantaginis. Next base: position 2,310,903 of record CADEBD010000336.1, on the reverse strand, counting down.
AAAAAAAAAAAATTTGGGCCGAACCCACCGAGGCACCGAGGCAGGCCGACGCTGGCCAGTTAGTATTTAGTAGTAGTACTTTATACATAACTAGCGACTCGCCCCGGCTTTGCACGGCTGCAATGTAGATACTACTATATTATGTGGAGTACACTGACACGTGGAGTAATTAATTATACTATTGTTATGATAAGACTGCTGACCTCCTACCTCAGGACATCTTTATATGCAATATTTATAGGTCCGCTTCGCTCCTGCTGGCCGCTGTCACGTGGGAAAGACGTACGTTGTGCCGTCTAAAATCTACTAAGATATTTACTTTAATGATATGCTGTGAAAGGCAATTTTGATCTACATTACATGCACAACGTATCAAACATTTTTATTTGGATAAGGAATAATACTGTATTGTTCAAAATAGCTTCGTAAATAACTCATTATTTTTTGGAATATTTAAAAGATAAAAATAGTTACTGTGGGTTATCCTTAGAAGATAGACATATACCATCACAGAATTTTTGTAGTTTTTTTTAAGATTTACAATTCCTTAGAACATTATTTTGGTCTATCTCGTAAGGGTTAGCCAGCGTTTGAAATGTAAACGCACAAAAACATGTTTTACAACAAATCTTTGGAAATTCTCTAATTTTTTAAATATTATTTGCATCTATTTTACCCATAAACCTTCCTCTTAAATCACTCTTTCTATTGGTTAAAACGTCATTAAAATTTGTTGTTTAGTTTAAAAGATCTAAGCGTACAACACAAAAAAGCGAATATATTTTTTTCCAATATAAAAAAGGTTAGCTTATTGCCCGCGGCTTCACTCGTGTTCGTGTATTCAATATTAATGCTTCGGGAAAGGTACATTTTTGGGGACGCAACATACCCTACTAACAATATGTTTGCAGGAGTGCAAGTGTAACAAAGATACAAAATCATTTTTGCATATTTATTTTAAGATAAAATGAGGTGAGTCATAAGTATACGGTTGCCTTAGACAGATTCAACATATCACCCAGGATAAATATTTGTGTGATGAGCACGATCGTTTGTTCTGTGTCTGGATATAATTTATCTATAATATGTATGTATTTATATATTTTCATATTTATGTATGTTCGACGACCAGATGGCGTACTGGTTTGTGTAACGGACTGTTATTCCAGAGGTCGCGGGTTCGATTCCCGCTCAAGTCAAACATTTGTGTGCATGAACATTTAATGTTTGATTTGGTCTGGGTGTTTCTATGTATAATATGTATGTATTTACAAAAAAAAAAGTATATATGTATTTATATCAGTTGTCTAGTAGCCATAGTACAAGCTCTGCTTAGTTTGGGACTAGATGGCGTTGTGTGTATGTTGTAGATTATTATTATTATTATTTAGAAATATATAAGTATGTTTATCAGCAGTCTGGTTATCATAGTACAGGCTCTGCCTAGTTTGGGATCAGACGGCCGCGTGTGAGATGTGTGAGGTTGTTATTATACTGTATATTGTTTTTAATGTTTTCCACGGTCTCTACAGCGCAAAGCGACTGCAACGTAAGACGTCTATTATAAGTATTTTTTGTTTTGAAGAGTCTTTCCCCAGCCAGATAAAAACTGGTGAAGAAAGTTAAATTAAGAATCATTCCTACAATATAATAAATATAGAAATAAAAATTAAAAGTCAAATAGTAGCTTCACGAAAGGTTTTCTTTTGACACAATTTCTTATCAACAAAAGTGGTCCCGTAAATGAGGGTAACTTTAAATAGACTTCCAATTATTTTGCTTTGAAGTACTTTAATCAAGTAAATTCGTCAGGTTTCTTTCAAATTGAAGACCGTGACACGAAAATAATAATTAAAAGCATAGATACATATACAATATAGATTTGTAACTTTTACGAGAACACGAATAATCTTTACATATGTAATGTTTTTTCCTAAAATAGAAGATCACTTAAATTAAATGACCAAGTAATATCGTAAGCAATTATTTAAAAAAAGACTCCTAACACATCTTGGATTTTAAATTTATCATAGTGTATAGTATTCTACTAGTCAAAGCTCTTTCATTTGATACCCATTTTGATTGAGGGAAATGTAAAAAAATAGGTAATCCGCCATTTTGTGGCGGCAGCCATCTTAAACCAATTTTTATCAAACATAACATAACAGAACTAGCTAAGAACACCCAACTAATTCACATTTCAAACAAAAAAGAACAAAATCTAAATCGGTTCATCCGTTCGGGAGCTACGATGCCACAGATAGACACACAGACACATCAAACTTATAACACCGTAATTCAACGCAGAGCGTAAATAAACCGCTGAGGATACAAATTTGAAAATTTTCAGCTGATGCTTTATATATTGTTAGCACTCACTAACGGTTGTATGTAAGTGCGTCATTTTCTAAGTTAGAAACATAAATCTGAAATAATCACAGCTTATACTTATGAGTGTCAATATAACACGTCGGTCAGAGAAGACTTAGTCTGACGTTCGTAATCGTAAACCTTACTGATTGTACCTGTCTCTGCTGCCTAGTTGGTGCAGTAGGTAGCTTATACGACTACTGTGTTGAGGTCTCAGGTTCGATTGCCAAATGTTTGTATATTCTTAAAAAAAAAAAATCGGAGTTTGGGTGTTTTCTATGTATAATATGTATGTATTTACAAAAAAGTATATAAGGATTATATCAGTCAATCTAGATTTTATAGTAGAAGCTCTACTTGTTTGAAACTAGATGGCGGTGTGTAAGATATCCGAAAAATTTAAACTTAATGTGTAAAAAGAATTATTTGAGTAACGATGTTAAATTAACTAAATTAAATTCACTTAAACAAAAGAAATATCGATGTTTTCAGGAAATCAGTCGTCAAACACAGACATCTAGTTGGACGATACAATATTTCTCATTGCCTTCGTTTAGGAGCTTCTTGTGTGTCCGAATCCATGTCTCTTTATCACTGTGTAGAAGCACTCGACAGTCGCAGATATCATAGTCTTTGTAGTAGAAGCGCAGATATATTTTTTTATGTTAGAGGGGGCAGACGAGCAGACGGGTCACCTGATGGAAAGTGACTATCGCCCCCATAATAACGACGTTATAAGCCGTGCTCTTGTCGTCCCGGCAGCGCGGGGTTTCAGTCATACGAACCCAACGGTCTGGTATTGGTTACTGAAATGGATGATGACTTTGTGATGCAACTTATATTCGAATGCATTAGCTATCACGTCATTTAAGGTATAAATTAATTAAATTGGTAATTTTGGTTTTGAGACGATTGCAATTTGTTACAGTCATGGGGTGTCAAGTTTGCGAAGTCCTTACTTCGCAAACTTGGACAAGGGACTGATTGAAACTTTTGGTGACCAGAAGGTGGGACTTTATTTCTTTATACAACGTGTTAATGTTGCCATACTTTTGTAAATGCTACCGATAGGCGATAATGCGAAAATAGGCGAAATTTATGACTCATATATGTACTCGTAAATAAATTTGCAAGTACTCAATTTCAGAATGACAGCATAGAATGCATAAACAGAATGACACACTGCTTAGTTCATCACTAATTAATGTGTCACATAAGAGAGTATAGTACGTAGAAACAGACAGCGTATTCCTTGACCGCAATCGGTGCAATGCAGACGAAACGTCGCGTAACTAAGAAAGAATTGTAACTTAAAAAATTGTTATAATTAATTCACTAGTTACATTTTAAAAGTATACAAACAGCGAAAGTGTAAAATAATTCAGAGCAAGTGCTTTAGTGTTCCTGCCGAAATTATTTGGACAAATATTACTCAGTTAGCTAGTCAACAGTTTTTTTTAACCTCTAGGTATTCAATTTTTCATATACCTATTGTATAATATGAAAAATATGGAGAGTACTTTAAATCTGTAAAATTGAATTAAACATTTTTGAATTCCATTTCTAATAAAGACCTAGTATTTACAGCCGTTGGTTTGGCAGTACAGGATCGGCTGTTGTAGAGAGCCTTGAGGGAAGCCTTTGTCCAGCAGTGGACGTCTTCTGCTGAGATGATGATGGTGATGATTTATAGTCCCACAGTTTAATTGTCGTCAGTTTAAAAGAGATAAGTAACTCTAAATGTAAATTTATACTGATATAAGAGATATATATATATATATATAAAGTTTCTGTTTAATTATAAGCCCTAATGTGTGAAATTAACAGTCGACTTTGAATAACTCCTCATGTATGTGATAGAGAATTCACAGACTTACGTTATAGTCTATGTAACATCACAGACTAGAAAAAGGCCAGTTATTTTATATAGCAAAGTTACTACTCCTTTTAGATAAATATTTGTATATGTTTTAAAATATGTTTTTCATTTACACTTTTCTCTTGTTTCAGATTAGCATCAACGTACGAAGCAACAGGTAACGATGGTTTAAGTTAAGTAATATCTGGGTATGGGAAACAAGAAGGTGGAAATAATAATTAAAAAAAAAACTATAACATATTTAAGGAAATCCTAAAATTACTGGTGTATTTTTTGTACAAAATATAATAATATAAAAACTTTAGCAAAAAGTGTGTCTTTAAGCATTACTGATCCAGAACTCGATTCTTAAAATTAATCTTTGAATTTTTTGTCATGTTTAATTACCGCGGGGCAAGGATGTATTCACATTAACAGCCTATACTAGTCCACTGCTGGACATAGGCCTCTCCTTAGAAAGGAGGTCTTGGCCTACTATACCACGCGGGCCAGACGGGTTGGTATGGGGTTTGTTTATATTCATCTGACCTAAATCAGTCGGATTTTTTATCGTAGGTGTATTGTATACACATGTAAGTTCAAAGCAAGCCGGATGTCACCACACCATTGACTTCAGGCATCTCTTTCGGTTCGAAAGAGAGCTATATAAAACACGTCATAACATCCTCTGTTGTGTGTGACACATGCAACAGCTACTTGAGATTATCGAAAAATCTTACGTTGGAAATACCAACTCATACTACAACGTTTTCAGGCAATTTTTCTCAGTATAAGCTCACCTTCACCTGTAAATTGCAGTGTCAGACATAATCCGATAAGTAGCAATTTTAGAAAAATAGTGTCTGCTACGTAAATAGCGTAAGAGCCGACAACGGGAGTAAAGGACAACAGCATTGCAAAGATAAGGAATACTTGAAACAAACTCTATACCAACCCGTCTGACCATCGTGGTATAACAGGCCAAAACCACCTTCCTAAGGAGAGGCCTATGTCCAGCAGTAGACTAGTAAAGGCTGTTGATGATGATGATGAGTGTCTGATAGTCAGACAGTTCTGACAAAAACTTAATATAAATAATCATTACTTATCATAAAATATCATTACTCATCTTCATAAAAACTTTATACTGATGTACTACAACTATACATCTATGACGTATTATATAAATAATAATACAAATTCTTGCGTAGGTACTTAAAAACATCGCAAAATTTTTGTGGTGTGTAAAGTGTACCCATCTAAATTTAGACTCAGAAATCGGTAATATCTTATAATATCTTATAACTAATAAATATCTTATATTTTGATCTAAATATATTACTTACTAGTCTGTAATTAACCCGAAAGATTGCTGTCGAATAATCTTTGGTCTTATTTTCCTATGACAAAAAAGTTAAAAATACAACTTTGATTCCTTTCTACTTTTTATTTTTTTACGAAAATCTTTACAAGTTACACATTTTTAAACAGTTTTTGATCTATGGCATGAAATTTGATATTTTTATCGCATCTACTAGGATAAACAGCACCTCTAGGCAATTCCCCGCAATGTTACACTTTGCCTAATAATGATTACTAAAACATAATCGGGTACCTAATTGGCTTCCATAATCATTATGAGTATGTTTCGTTCCTTCGTTAAGTAGGTTAATGGTAAGAAAACAATTTATTACTATACACAGCCATGTTTGTATTTCAATTAAGTCGCCGTGATATAGACAAGTTTGGATAAGCAACATTGCATGAGATTGAATAATGATTTTAAAAGCGAAACTTAATTGGAGGCGATGTTAGATTAAACTGGCTTACTATTTAAAAAAACAAATCCGATTGCGTGAAAATGTATAATACTTTAAATTTACGAATAGCCTTCTTTTTTTGAAGACAACGCATTAGGAATATATCTTGTGTCGCCGGGGACTTTACAAACATACATGAAACGGACACAAAGAACATACAGACTCAGAACAACAATTTGTGGATCACACACAAAGTGTCGTCCCATATGGGATTGGACCCACAACACTCAGCGTGGTAGTGAGCGGTGGCCAGACGGGATGGTATAGCGTTTGTGTCAAGTTTTCTTCTGATTATAGTGCTGTTGTCCGACTTAGTTTGCTCCTTCAGTCGGCGCTTACGACGCCCACCTACGGAAGGAATCATCGTATATGTACATACTTAATTTTACATCACTAGCTGAGTCGCGCAACTTTCCTTTCCCCGTTTTGCAACATTCTTCATTGAAGCTCGACTACTATTGGTTGTAGCGTAATACTGTATAGGCTGTAGCCTTTCCCGAAAACACAACACTAAAAGAATTTTTCAATTCGAACCACTAGCTCTTCAGGTTAGCTCCTTCAACCAAACAAACAAACAAACTCTTCAGTTCTATAAAATTTGTTAAGATGGAACATAAAAACTTAAAAGTTAGTATAAAAAAGAAACTGCCACATTACTAGGGCATTTAATAACAAGGTCATGTTATGCCGAAGATGACATTTAGTTATCGAGGTTTTACCTTTTCTGTTATCAGTAGAAATAATGTACAGCTTTATTTTCTAAATGATTTTTTGTTTTGTAAAGCGAAAAGTGTACGGCTTAAGGCGTCGGTGCTATTAAAAGATTGCGTAATCTAGGTAGACTTGGCGTGTAAATACGATACTGAGGGATTATTAAATGTACTTGACAGATAGAACAGTAATCTCTAAGATAGTGATGTTTTCACTCTTTTTTCTCACTTCCTAGTACTACTTGAGGGCAATTCATTGCTTCTTCTGAAGTACATTTATTTTTATTAATATCTATAGTTATAGTTTATATATATATATAGTTTAGTGGTTAATGACCCTGCCTGCTAAGCCAGACGCCGTGGGTTCGATTCCCTCACATGAATAGTTGTGTGATCATGATCAACTTTTCTGTGTCTGGGTGTAATTTATCTATAATCTGTATGAATTTAAAATATATAAGTGTGTTTATCAGCAGTCTGGTTAACATAGTACAGGCTAACCAGACGGCCGTGGGTGAGATGTGTGAAGTTAAAAATAACTTTTAAACTATCGTGTTCCAATATATAATTATGTTAACGTTTTGAACAAGTTGCACTGCGCATGTCTGTGACCGCGGCCAGTGCCACCTGATCAAAACTTCAGGCATTTCAAAGGTATGTACTTAATACCTATCGTGAGTACGTTAATTACCGTGACCAAAGTTTTAAAATTAACATTTTATTTTTATTTAAAATTTTAACTAAAGTTCTTTTTGTGTTTATTAAGAGAAGTACATGGTATAATATTTGACGGTTATGTGACACGTTGGTGAGTCAAAATATTACCAAATTCATGTGTAAGTGGCGTGCAATGAGTCACGCATTCGAATAAACCACTAGGTACTATTTCACACTTTACTCGTAAAATAAAAAAGGGACATTTAGTTACGTTTGAAAGTCTATTTATTTTCATACTAGCCATTGCGTGGGGCTCCGTCCGCGTGCATTTCAAACAGTGCAAAGTAGCCTATTTTACTCGCTGGTATAGCTTTCTATTGGTAGAAGAAATTTTAAAATCGGTTCAGTGGTTTAGGCGTCAAAGCGTAACAAACAAACTTACTTTTACATTTATTACACAAGTATGAATATTTTGTAATCTTACTCTGTTTACAAAAATATTATATCCAAAAGTATTATATTTACAACTAGCTGTACCCTGCAAGGCTTCACATTGTGGTTTTGCATCGATAAGAAATGAGGAATGAAACAGACGCAAAAACTAGATAAAAACAATCTTTGAAAGCGGGTTTTATGTTAAAATTTGAGCTCAAACATGCAAAACTATTTTGAGTTTTTGAAGCGTACACAAACCGTTTATTTGTTATGCTGTCACGCCAAAAGCACTAAATCCATTTAAAAAATTCTTTCACCAAAGGAATGCAACATTACAAGCGAGTAACATAGACTACTTTTTACACACGAGCGCAGCCGGGGGCAAAAGCTAGTGAATAATACGAAAGTATGCCATAAATAAATTTCAACATCATACTCGTGATTTTGTGATTGTAGTCCCTTGACACAAAACTCGTTGTTTTAGTATTAATTTACATGTCTGCAGTGGGCTGTCCACTCGTTTTGTGTTAAAAATGTTCAAAGTTAAATGTTACGTTATCGAGTAACCTAAAATACGATGAAACGATCAAGATTCATGTTACCAAAAATGTTGCTCTATTTTGTTCTTTTTTATGGATTAGGGGGCAAAAAAGAAGATAGTTATCCTGATAGAAAGTGACTGGCTGACCGGCTCGTGAGTGCTCTTGCCAGAATTAGAGGACGGTAGGCTGGACAGTAAACAGTTTTCTGTGAGGCGGTGTCTGTATATTTATTTACTTACACAACTTTATGCACTTTTGTACAACGGCGGGCTTAATGCCCAGGGCATTCTCTTCCAGTCAACCTTTGGGTGGTGTAGAAATCGTTGGTGGTAGGCGCACATAGGTTGCATTACTATTCAACTAAAATATACACTACACAACACTACATACTTAGATACACAACAAATACACAAATACAAAACAAATATACTTTATTCACAACATATATTTAAGTACTATAAATATTATACACCTATATATATTTACATATACACAAACATACATATATATTTGTACACTATGAATGTAAGAAAATGGGTTAGTGTACTATCGATTCGATGATTCTCCCATCTCGTTGAGAGTGTATCACTCCGACCGAGCCGCCTCATTTTTCCGTCGAAGCTATGTGGCAATCGGACTTGGTGTATTTCTTTCTTGGCGAGCCCCCTCCCTAACGCTAACTTACTTTGCGAATGTACCTAATCGTTATCAGAAGACAATAACGAGTATGGGTAGGGGAAGCTTGAAAACAGGAGGTGGGGAGGGGTGGCCTTGAGTTGTGTATAGAGCTGACGGGACTCGCAACGTAAGACTTCAACCACTAACTAAGTGTTGGATTTCACCTCTGAACGAAGAGGCAGGTCACCAAAGAGGGAAATTCATTAAGTTAATTGGCAAACTATTGCACAAGGAATTGTAAGTGGAATTATATTTATTTAAGACGTTTTTTACTCACGTATTTATATCGGCGATACCTGCCTAGTTTCAGACACGATAGGGACCTTTCTTCTAGAAGTAAAACGTCCTGCCGCGACGATGTGAGGTGCCGAACTATTTCTCTTTTATCACCTCGATAACCCCAATAAATCAAGTAGTCATCTATCCGATTACATGTGACAATAGAAGAATGATCTCAATATTAACTGGATCGGTAGAGGTCAAGAGGAGGGCTCAGGTGCGTAAGTCGATTTCCGATTTGGCAACAATAGTGAGAGTGGATGATTTATTTGGCAAAGATGGCATCTAAAGTGCCACTTGAGATGTTCTACTGATCTCTTACATTATGGAACGAGTCAATTAAATCTCTGTGACAATTCAAATGAAGATTTATTGTTAGATCTAGACTGATACTATAAAACTGAAGAGTTTTTTTGTGTGGTTGAACGCGCTAACCTCAAAAACTACTGTTTTGAAATCAAATTTTAATAACCTTCAAACTTGAATGCTACTTACTTTTCTTAATTTGTTTTTTATTTCTTACTAGCTTTTTCCCGCGGCTCCGCCCGCATGTTATCGCGATAAAAAGTATCTTATGTTACTCGCTGATAATGTAGCTTTTCGATGGTAAAATATTTTTTAAAATAAGTTTAGTGGTTTAGGCATGAAAGCGTAACAATCAAACCAAATCACTTAAATATTTATGTTATAAGTATGGATATCTTTTACTCGTATGACTAAATCTATCCAGATTAATAACCAGAAATTACATAACTATCAAAGTCGTTACCGGCGCACAATCTATTGTTATAAAATTCTACAGACTAAACAAAACAAACAGTACTGAGCTAAATTTATCACAACTAAAACTGTACATGTTACTCAGTCTGTTATAACTTTATTGTTGTGTTGTTCTACGTCACGAAAATATAACAGCTTCTAAAATAAGAACACTCTAAAATTAAAATTTCATATCAGCAATTTTATTAAATAAAATTTAATTGATTCGATACCTCATAAATATTGGAAGTCTTAGATGTAAAATACTAAAATGTAAGAGATTAGTTATGTGAGATTTATAAAAGAAAGCCGTACTTATTCCAATTCAGTTAATGAATATAAAAGAAAATAAAAATTTGAATTAAAAACAAAACGTTTAAACTAATTAAGTATAGAAGTATGATAATAATACGATAATGTCGACGATATGTTAAATAATGTGTTCTTATTGTTTTCACTAAAGAGTATTACAACAAAGTCTGAAGTAAATTAGACTATAAAAATAGGATCACTAGAAAGAAGGTTGTCTATAGACAAAGGCGCAAGTGGCGCCTCTCGGTATGGGGGACCTCTTTTAGTTCTGGTAACCGCTTAACATTTAATGTAACCACCCTCTCCCCTTTGTAAAACTGACCTGCAGATAAGTAATTTAAAATTAGGCAAACATTTTAACTTGTTATTTCACTCAAGGCTATACACCTATTATCAATTTTGGAGACGATTCACCAAGACATATGAATCGATTTTACGGAGTGAGTGATGTCACACAATGTTGTAATACTGGGGCATACATATAGAAACACCTATGATATAACTCAGTTTGGTTCTAATAGGTTTACTCTGAAATACCTCTTACGTCACGAGTCGAGAAAATAACGAGCAAATAATCTCGGTTACTTTTTTCGTACCCAGTGCATGAGATATTTTTAACAGTATTTTGTTTTCTGAATTACCCAGGAATACAAAAGCGAGTAAATACTGGACTATTCGTATTGTGAGGAAAAATATAAAACACTATAATTATTTTCCTCTCATTTGTGTTATTCTTTTGGTTAAATCATGGTCGAAGAAGAAATATTTTCATAATTGCTATATCAGTAAAACAAAGAAAATATTCTTATATGGCTTTATTTTTTGGTCCGTGTGGTGACGGATTAAGAATACAGAGTGTCACCACCCCTATTCATCCCGTGGGTGTCGTAAGAGCTGACTAAGGGAAGAAACTAAGCAGGACAACAGCACTGCAGAGAGAAGGAAAACTTGACACAACCCCTTTACCAACCCCTCTGGCCAGCGCGGTATAGTAGGCCAAAACCTCCTTTCTCAGGAGAGGCTTATGTCCAGCAGTGGACTATTAAAGGCTGTTGATGATGATGATGATGATTATTTTTAAAACATTAATATATTTGTGAATAAGTACATGTATGCCTAGTTTTATCACGTCTTTATTCCCAAAGGGGGTAGACAGGGGTATGTTAAACACTTACGTTGTAGAGCAAGTCTAACGCCGTCAACAAGGCTCTCATTACATCATCATATCAGGCTTAAGGACTGTTAGTCCTTAAGCCTTTAATTGTCCACTGTGGACATGGGCCTCTCCTTAAGAAAGGAGGTTTTGGCCTACTATACCAGATGGGTTGGTAAAGGGTTTGTTTCAAGTTTTCCCTATCTTTGCAGTGCTGTTGTCCTGCGTAGTTTTCTCCCTTAGTCGGCTCTTACGACAACCACGGGATGAATAAGAGTGGTGACATTACGTATTCTAAATCCGTCACCACAAGGACATTTATTAACATGGCCCATTTATTTTGAATTAAACATACTTATATATTTCTAAATCCTTGCATATTTAAATAAATAAATTACAATCAATAAGATATCAAAAATAGGATGGCGAAAATATGGGGAAAGCGGCTAGATGAAAATGGCACGGAACCGCGAGAGGCCTATACCCAACAATGAAGATAAGACAGACAAACACTACAAATGACTGTACTCATCACACAATCGTTGTTCTGGTTCAAAATCGAACCCATGACCTCTGACCTAGCAGTCAGAATTACTAACCACTAGCCCACCAAGTCATATTTTGTGTATGTTATACTTATAGGTTCATACTACATCTCTTAAAAGTATAGTGGTGCTACTAATGTAGCACCACTATACTTTTCTAGTGTGTTAATACACACTAGATTCTAACAGGGACATCAGATAAGGTAGTGGAGTATCCAAAAATAACGAAGTGTCATATAAATTGCATTTTGCATCCCTAGGAGTGGAATTTAAAAAAATACTTTCTGCTTGCTTCTCTTTCTCAGGAATTTTTCTTAGGGATTTTACTAAGTTTTTAGATAAATTACACCCAGATACAGAACAACTGATCATGCTAATCACACAAATAATTTTCCCGGGTGGACATATAATCCACGACCGCCGGCTTATTTAATACGAGTAGTTATAGCATTAAATAAACGTCAAAAACATTTGAAATTAAACATGATCCTACAATTTCTGGCGACAAAACTTAGCACCACTAAGCTTTGCTCCCGTACATCAAATATTCACCAATCCTCACGTAATGTAGTAATGTAATACCCATTTAAGATTTGACTTCAGATTCAAATTCGCGAACTAACTTTCATCGCATTAGTTTCGATATGACAACAGCCTAATTTGCATACTTCTTCGAATATTTGTATTCTCAAAGCTTTAGACGGTTTTAATTTTAATTTCTCAGTCTTTTTTTTTAGTTATATCTTCGAAATGTAGACTTTAGTATTAATTCCCTTTTTTATTTCTTCTCTTTTAAAAATACTGAGTCCCGCACTAGGAATATATCCTGTGTTGCGGGGGATATGTGGCCTTTTGCGTTGTTGGTTGGATTTATATTGTTAAGACCATTGAGAGATAGTGTGTCTGTGAGTATGCTTTCTGTATGATTCGGAGAGCCGACTGCCGACTTATTAAGTTGGTGTTTATTTCAAGTTTCCATATCAATTTAGGTAGGTTAAAATCACATGCCAATAATACTACTGAGTTATACGGTATATTGTGTTTCACAAGTAAAACGTGAGGGTTTCGAGACGCGTGTGACTTACTGGTGGGGGGCAATATAGAGAGCAGATACAAAGTGAGACGAAGGAGTTCCTCTGTCTAAGTTTTATTACTAACCATAAATACTCGTCTAATGATTCCCATTGTAATTTTCGGAGTGGTTGGTATTTTTTAACACTGCTATTAGAACACCGCCACTTTCCCGTTTCAGTTTCAGTTTCAATCACCTTTGATTTGGGAGGAACCTTTGGGACTGAATCATTCAGCCACGTCTCAGTCAGTATGATCACATCATGGTATTGTATGAGCACGTTATTCCGCATGGTATCGGTCTTAGTTCTGAGACCCCTAACATTTTGGTATAAAACATTTAAGGTGTGCCACTGCTAGTCTGATCCAAAAATCTACACATAAAATAATACAGAAAGAAACAAGCAAAAATAAATGCAGAACAACAACATAAAAATTAGATTACAAAAAATTAAGAAATTCAGAGTCTTTTACAATTAGGTTTAATTAAAGTTCTTTTTTATAAAGATGCGGCTGTTTCGCACCCAGACAAACTCATAACCCTTATCCTCAGCAAATTGCCAAACTTTTGCGTGCAACTGTTTATTGGCAGGAGACAGATGCTCACTCACATGTTCAGGTTCTTTGCCGGCTATTCCAAGATGTGACGAATTAAGTTTTTCTTGTGGGTGGTTCTTGTTTAAAGTTTTAACAGCATCCAGAATACCATCCCGGATTCGCGGGATAGGCAGCTTCACCACTATCGAGCGAGGCGGATTTAATTCCTGGTTAACTTAAGCAACACGATTGTAGTTTAAAAGTTGTTGCTCAGTTAGCGTGTAGCCAACGGTAGCGGTTAGTTGTTGTATGACTTGTTGTATGTATTGTATTGTATGTATGTTTTGTTCTTATGCTCTGGGACACACTGGATCTCCAGATTAGATTCACGGGACTGTTGTTCAAATTTATTCAGTCTATTATTAACTTCATTATGCTTCAGTCTCAGTCTCTCAGATATCAAATCAATAAAAAGATTAAATTAATAATGGAGGACAATTCAGGCTCTTCTTTAAGATGTTACATTTGATAACGCAGGCGAAATAATTTATTTTAAACCTAGGAATCTACCCTATTTTGAATAAGAGCGACTTTAAATCTCTTGAGTTTCAAGTATCTACTGATGGCGGTATTCACTTACCGTCAGGTGACCCATGTGCTCGTTTGTACCCTTTTTTTCCCAGAGCGGAAATCCCCTCGGATATCACCCACCAGTGGAGTGGATTACTGGCCATCAGGGTCATAATCTCTGGGTCTGGGTCTACTGGCCGCAACTCCACCGTTGGGCCGCAGTCCTGAGACTCAACTCGTTTATGCCCTATTACAATAAAAATAGTATATTTATTTATTTTCACGGAAACGCTAACAGTATGTACTGGTAACGTTTGTTGCAACACAAGAGATACAACGGCCCTTCTCCTACATATCTATACATACTACTAGATTTTGCTCGCGGCTCCGTCTGCGAATATGTAGGTTATCGTGGTTAAATTAGTCTATGTACTTCCTCAAGAATAAAAGTATGTTGATATCAAATATCATCTAAATCGGGGAGCGGTTATCGATTCCCCATACAAACTTCCACCCCCCTAAATGATGATTTCTGGAATCAAAACTACCCTAGAGAAAAAACTGTACTAAATTTCATCTTAATCGGTTTAGCGGTTTAAGCTTGAAGAGGTAACAGACAGACAGACACACTTTCGCATTTTTAATATGTATTAGTATGGATTTAAAAAAAAAACAGTATGAGACAGTCCTTATTGTATAATATTCGTGAACTTTGCATTGAATTCTTCAAATCGCGCACCAACTAGAGTTCCTCAAAAAATAAAATCCATAAATAATATAATTATAATTAATACGTAAAGACAAGCATAAGTAAGAAATTTTAGTCGTCGGGTCTTTTAGCTTTAAAAAACATGTAGTGTATAACAATTTTTGTATTTATCTTTTAATATTATTCAGTACAAAACTACACTTACAAAATTTCGGTAGAATAGAATAGATTTTTTTTCGGATAGTATATTTTATTTTGTCTGATAATACATTTTACCAAAACATCAGGGCAGCACTCGTCAACAAATCTCTTCAACCTTGACAAATGGTCCTCGAAATGCCCGAAACTAGACAAACATTCTATCGAACAATATACAGGTGAGTTTATTTACTATTCATAAATATGAATTTCTGCGGGAGAGAGATACACTTCAACCCAAATAGGCCCGCCTTGACCTTAGTGATCTTTTCACCGAGTGAGTTTTCTTTTTTGTTGTGGAAGACGGAGCAAATGAACGCCCATGAACGCCTGCAACTCAGAAGTCGTTGCCGAGGAAGGAGTACGCTTTTTTCTAGAAGGTTTGAAGGTTTGACTTGTTCCACAGATTGGTTGTGCCAAAAAGTGTCTTGAAAAGCGCACAGTGGTAGAGTGCCAATTATCCATTAAAATAATCCAATAAAAGTGGTGGGGATGAAAATTTTGCCGTATGGAAGGATGGCGGAAAGTTGCGGTCGGTTTTAGTTCGTATAATTCCTCGGAGCACTCTCTATAATATATATGATAGAGAATGCATAGTAAAGCTACATCTCTACGTAACGCCAAGGGATCAAGATTGACTACCGGAGGATAAATTGATTCCTCTGAGTCTAGGAAGTATGGAAGAATGAAAGGCCGACAAAGCATTCTGTAACTTCATGGGCGGTGGTAATCGCTTTTCATCAGCTGGCCCGTCTGTTACCAAATAAAATACCAAAAGTGATTACTCTTTTAATATTCAGAAATAATCGAAATTCGTTTAGTAATATCCACTGTTGTATGTATTTATTAACTAAAACACGTATTAAGTACAAAATATCGGTGTAATAATGAAAACCTTTTTATGTTCTCGTAGAAACATTTCCAGATAGCGATCGGAGCCTTTCATGCTGGCCACAGTCTTATCGGTACTCTTAATCTTTGGCAGTTTCGGTTGATATCAACTTGTAACAAACTTAGCTTACGTTATGTAGTGTTAAACAGTTAAATTTAACAATGTGATTAGAAATTATAAGAAAATACATTAATATTATATGCCTATCTAATCTAATGTTTTTTCTTATAATCACTCGTAAAGGAAATACGTACAAAAATTTCTTAATTGAAAAAAGAGTTACGTATTTTACTGTACTGCTAATTGTTCTTTTCTTGAACGAATATCCATAGCGGCATTGTTAGGATCATATCAAATATGGGTAGGTAGAGGGGGTAACACAGGAGACAGCGGAGGTGAGCACTGACGCGTCGCAAGGAGCACTTCCTAAACCTACACCTGGGTCGCAAGTCCCAGGTGCTGTCGTAGCCGAATCTATCACGCGATGGACCCCGAACGCGCACGGTGAATAGAAAGCTAAGAAATATATCTTTTAGTATGAGTCTCAGACGAGCCATAATCTAGATTTATAAAAAAAAATACAGACTGTTTCACTGACTGATCGATCAACGGACAGCTGAAACCACTGTCTAGGAGCATGAAATTTTCCACAAGTGTTCCTGAGGTGACGTAGGTAAAATAAAGCTGAAGAGTTTGTTTGGTTGAATCAACGCATTTTGAAATTGAGCAAAACGCGGCAAATTTATTCCTTTTAAAAGACGCTGACGAAGTTGCGTGGATCGGCTACTAAGTATAGAATATTCTACTCAACAAGAATGATCTATACCCTACACAAAGGTTCTAAGTAGATGACGTAACAAACTTGCACATGAAACCACTAGCATTGACTATTGTTGCCCTTAAGAAGGCTATAAAAATCTTACCATTAATTTCAACTAAAATTATTGTTTTTTTATGGTAGAAGGGGGCAAACGAGCAGACGGATCACCTGATGGTAAGCAACCACGGCCGCCCATAGACACCTGCAACACAAAAGTCACAAGTGCGTTGCTGACCTTTTAGTCCCTCCCGCTCGAGTCAGCGGGGGGATTTGAGCTCTGGTACCTCACTCGCTCAGTGATCAATAAGTTAACTCACCCAATTTATCAAATAAGTTAACTTTCATAGAAGAATTATCTTACTATTAGTTTTTAAATCTAGTGACGTTAATTATTGAACGAATCATTAAATGCCATAAACACTTGTCAGACTCAGCGATGAGTGTATATTCTCGGTTACAAATTAATAGACGGTACAAACTGCGGCAATTCATAGTAAACACCCTTTTTTTTTTTTTTTTTTTTTTTTTTCTTTCCGTGCGGAAATCCCCTCGGATACCACCTGTCGGTGGCATGTCGGACACGAACCGAGAACCGACTAAAACCGCACGCCTTCGCCGGGTACTAATAGCCGGGGAACCAGGTATACCCTAGAAAGGAAGTCCCTGGTGATAGTAAACACCCTGTTGTGTAGCTATCTAGTGACTTCAATAGCTGTTTCACCGTTTACGTCTGAAAGTGTTGCAACAAGGCTTGCTCAAAAAAAAAAATAAAAAATAAAAAAATTGAGTTTTAGTTTGCAATCTATCCAAACTAATATTATAAATGCGAAAGTGTGTCCGTCTCTCTGTCTGTCTGTCTGTTACCTCTTCACGCTTAAACCGCTGAACCGATTTAGATAAAATTTGGGATAGAGATAGTCTGAGTCTCGGGAAAGGACAAATGGTAGTTTTTATTCCAGAAACCATAAGGGGGTGAAAAGGGGGGTAGAAGATTGTAATGGGAACCAAAAACCACTGAACCGATAGATAGAATAATAGATAGAAGAAATTTGGTTTGAAGATACTTTGATTCTTAAGGAAAGACATTTTCAGTGCGATAACTGAAATTTACGCAGGCAGAGCCGCGGGCAACCCGTCTGGCCAGCGTGGTATAGTAGGCCAAAACCTCTTTTCTAAGGAGAGGCTTATGTCCAGCAGTGGACTGTTAAAGGCTGTTGATGATGAGCCGCGGGCTCACTAGCTTTTAGTGATAATATATATTGTTCCTTTTAAACTACACCTATCAACTACTATCTTAACAAATACACACATCAGAAGCTCTATAAACATTTAAAACTTTTTAGTTTAAGTGAGATTTTGACTCTGTTTGTATGTAATTTCAATAGTATAAAATATTTGTTTTGACGTAATCGCTCACAGTTTTCTGCTTTTCTATAACCAGTGGAATGAAAAGGCATCATCATACTAAACCAAAATGCCTACGTAGATGGTTTTCTGTGCATTCTTAAATTATTACTGACGGGCCTGTTGGTCTAGTGGTTAGTGACCCTGACTGCTCAGTCTGCAGTCGTGGGTTCGAATCTCTACATTTACAAATAATTGTGTAATGAGCACGATGATTTGTAAATGTACATAGATCTGAGTCGGGATGTAATTTATCTATAATATGTATCCATTTAGAAATATCAGCAGTCTGGTTACCATAGCACAGGCACTGCCTAGTTTGGAATCAGATGTATAATAAAGTTTTTATTATTATGATGCGGCTCCTGCTGCGGCTACCTAAACGTATTTTTTTAAATTACAGGACACTTAAAAAGACATAAACAAACAAACATTTTAATAGGATCAAGGACTTTTTGTTTTACGATTGGTGTAAAACTTCATTAACAAACCAACGTAGTTTTGTAGTCGAAAGCAATCTATGTGAAAACTTGCCTTATATCTTTGTCATTTGAGTACAAATCAGTATTAACCATATTTTAAAACGGATTTTATTTGTGTAATTTGTGAGTATTTTTATTTATACTTATTTTCATCAAAAACAGTAAGTTAAGTTATTAACGGTGTTTTTTTTTATTATTTAAAAGGTCTACTAGCAACTGAAATTACTAGTATTTACGTTAACACCTCCCGCTAAGCTAAATTGCTAGTGTTAGGAGTGGGTTCACGTCGGTAGTGTACTGGTCAGGATTTGAACCCACGACCTCTTAATCGCAAGTCCAACGCCTAAACCACTAGGCTACCGCCGCTTAAACAGTGGATTAAAAGTAACATGAATGGTATTCAAATTTTTTTAATTTACGGTATTACTGCAGCGTGCATTTTGTTACTGCTGATCAATTACGTACTAGAGGCGGTACCTTTGCGGTCCATACAGAACGTAAGTCAGAAAAATTATAATAGTTCAATTAATGACAGCTCATAACACGCAAAATAATCATTACTAAATGTTAATAGTAATACTCGTATTGGGTTAAGAATCAGCCGAAATCAAAACTATTTTAAGACTTCAATAATAGACGAATTTGAAGGTAAATATTAAGGCGTTTTCCACATTAATCAAAATCAGAAACATGACCAAAAATAAATTTAAATTGCTTACACAACATAAGTACAGTGTCTGATTGCTATAGTCTGACGTCATTATGTAACGTATACTAAAGATATAAATATGTACCTTTGTACATACATAGAGTACAGTAAGTCTTATCGCTTGATTTATTTATGACGGTTACGTGCCTAACATTTGCTGCTGACGATATATATTGTGACGCCATTTTGACATTGTGTCGGTGTAAATCACTTCAGAAGTGAAGGGGGATTAATTGGGAAAGTTTTTGGGGTATTTTTTTAGTATTAATGTGAAAATTTGTGGCTGTATTTGAACCTTTTAGTTATATGCCACCTTATTTCAGAGTCTTTTAGAGTTCATTGTTGTGTGGTTTTTTTTTACTTACGATTGTTATCGTTAAAGGTTTTTAGGACTCCCAAATCACGAGTTCGTTTGACTAAAATGTAGAATTTTACAATAAACCATGCAATCCTAAATGTAAAAAATTATGTATTTATAGCTACTTTTATTAAATATAGGTAATCATGAAGTAACGAATGAAGATTGACATATCTGATTCAGCAGAGCGACATAGAAATGTGTGTGGAATAATAATTTCACAAATCTTATACAAAAGTCTTATCCCAACCTAGGCAGACGCTATACTACGGTTACCAGACTGCTGATAAACCTAAGCACAGAACAAATGATCGTGCTCATCACACAATTTTTTGTCCTTGGTGAGAACCGAACCTACGACCTCTGGCTTAGCAGGGTCTCTAACCACTAGACCAACAGGCAAGACGAGAAATGAAAAGCGTAAGCTACTAAGGTCTAAGTTCTACAATAGTTTAGTTGCAAAGATAGACTGTCCACTACTTATAAGATATAAGTACCGGCTAGGATTGCGCGCTGTTCTATTACACCACTTGTTCCACCGCTTAAAAGCACTGTTCTAGGTGTTAACTCGCCATCCTCACGATTGTGTAAATCAATTAATCGGTATAATGTTAAAATCGATCTTCACTTTGACTCTGTTACAAATGTTAAATCAATACTATTAAACTTCATAATAGATTAAACTGACTAAAATTGTATTGTTTTGCTTACTGTCTGTATTTTTAATAATATTTTTAAAGCGATGTATTGCATCACATCAACAGCCTTTAATTGTCCACTGCTGGACATAGGCCTCTCTTTAGAAAGGAGGTTTTGGCCACGTTGGCCACACAAGTTGGCATAAGGTTTGTGTCAAGTTTTCCCTTTCTTTGCAGTGCTGTTGTCCTGCGTAGTTTGATCCCTTAGTCGGCTTTTACGACATCCACGGGATGAATAGGGGTAGTGACACTCCGTATTCTTAATCCCTCACCACACAGACATCCGTCACCACACGGACCAAGCGGTGTTTATCTTTAAGAAATTATAACATTAAGTTATGTATTTTCGCATGCAACTTGGGATAAGTTTAAAATGTAAAAAATTGTAAACCTTATATAATTAGATAAAAAGTTTAGGTGTAGACGCTTTTGTATTTTTAAGTTTTGCTTATTTAGCTTTGCTACTTGGTATTAAATTCCATTAAGTAATTTTAGAAAATTAAAAGAAGTAACAAAATTATACCAAGTCAATTACATTTTCTTTAATTTACAAATATAAAGTACACATTGTGACTTTGAATTTTTAACTTTAAAACATTTACCAACCATTTTAGTCCTAATTTAAGTAAGCACTACAGCAAATATTAAGAGAAAATTACATAAAGTTAGCTTTTCTACTTAATCAGAAAGTAATCGAATATAATTAGGAGCTTAGTTTTTAATATTCATTGCATATTTATGTGTGCTATGTTTGTTGTGATACGCTAGGATTAATAATAAATATGTAAATCATGAACAGAAATATCATTGTCTAATTATGATTGTTTTGTATTTCTAAGCTTTGTTAGTTTGGAATAATGTAACGACTTATGACACATTAACAAAAGAAAACAAAATTGATCTGTTGGCATAGTAGTCACAGATCCGAAGATCGTCGCGCCGGCCGTGAGCACAAATCCCACCTAGGCAGAATCACTTTATGATGAGCATGATTATTTTTCCTTATTTGAGTTTAGGACTAATTTGTCTATAATCTTCTGATCTTCTGATTAAAAAGACAACTCTCGCCTCAGGAATATACCGTGTCGTGGGACCCCACATACAGTCCCGGAAAATGGGGGGGGGGGGGGGGAGGGAGGGAGGTTCAAACCGGGGCACCTGCCCCGGGCAGTAGTTTCAGGGGGAGCCAAGATCATAATAAAGTATGAATAAAAATAAAAAACTTACTCCACGGTTATTTATCTATTGTTCTAACGTCTGTTTTGTTTTATGTACTTTGAAGATTAGTATGAGTTAGGTTTATGGTGTTTAGAAAAAATATTTTTTTTTCTAACTCAAATAAATGAAGTTACGAAAACAAAAATGATATTTGGTCACCTTTGTCGGTTTACCTTTTAAAGGGGCGTCTTAATTTAATTTGTAGATATATTTAGATTTGATTTTCGCTCTCTGAATAAATAACTTTATTATTACTGAAGACAGAGATATTTCATAAAGGAGTTACAAAGATGATTTTTTAAGTACAAAATTTATCTAGTTAGTACTAACTATTCAAATTTCTAATTATTATTTACTAACGTATTTGCTTCCCACGCAGACTGACGTGTCTAATTTAAGTAAAAACCTGTTGTGACATGCCTTATTTACTAACTAAACAATTCCATTTATTCGTATGATTAATGGGTGATGTAATAATAACGAACAATACAAAAATTACAGTTATAAATAGCGACACACATTTCCAAGCTCTCTGTTTACAAATCTAAACTAACAAGAAATGTTTTGCTTATCTGATTGGTTCAATCGACTAAAACTATTTTAGTTCGATGAGAAATAGGATCGTGTTAGTACAATTTACTATTATTAGTTCACTTAAATATTACGAATTTAAATTTGGCTCAAAATTAATTGAAGATTATGACCTATATAGCATCTTATAGGAAGGTAATAATTTAATTGAGTTTTATTTATAGATGTAAAACAACCGATTTAAAACGATTTAAATAAAATGTTGCCGTTTTAAACCCCAAATAACTCGTTTTGAATGGTTTTAAACCGGCCTTACATCTACAAGTGTGTGTAATATAATATAATACATGAGTAATAGGTAGGTACACCTATATACTTAACTTTTCGTGTAGTAGGCAATGTAGGTAGGTACTTTCTATTGATTTTCTATTAACTCAGGTGACTAAAAATCGCACACAATGAAGTGGAAAACACAGTTCTTTTATTTTTGTCAGTGAGCTTTCAACTGTTTGAGACGATTTATTTGGGGATTAAAACGGTAATATTTTATTAAAACGTTTTCAATCGTTTGTTTTA
Organism: Arctia plantaginis; assembly: GCA_902825455.1. Taxonomy (NCBI): domain Eukaryota; kingdom Metazoa; phylum Arthropoda; class Insecta; order Lepidoptera; family Erebidae; genus Arctia; species Arctia plantaginis. The sequence continues at coordinate 2,288,012 of CADEBD010000336.1, read as the reverse complement.
AATCTATACACACTAGATTAGAAGACATCATTAACACAATGCCGTCCGCTTTACTTGCGCATGAAAGATACAACGTTGTCTTCAAGGCCGTCGCGCCAGTGACGACGGAGTCAACGAGAGCGCGAGTGTGAGTTTGGTTTAAACCGAATCAAATTGATAATTTATGTCGTATGAAAACAACGAAAAAAAATGATTATTTACCAACACAGAGTTTTTAAATTATCAATAGAGTTTTTATAACTTAGGTAGGTAATACCTACGCTTGGTCGGACGGACCAATTAAAACTAAACCCGCTAAGTAATCTTTACACAGTTTATAGGTACTCCGTCATAGCCCTGCCTCGGTAAAATCAAGAAAATCTAATTAGTTATAATTAAGAATATAATTAAATTTAGTTATAATTAAGAAAATTGGTTTATTTTGATTTTAAACGGTTTGGTTTAATTGGTTTTGAACCGGCCTCTACATCTATAGTTTTGGTTATTGTATAGTACTTGGTTATTGTGTAGTATATAAACAGACGGGTCCATCTGGTCATGGTAAGTTATTATCGCTACATTACTCACTCGGTGAAATTAACTCTGTGAGGCTGTGGTATATTTCTAATCGAGTCTGCTCATCATCATCATCAACGAGACTGGTCGTTTATGCAATACATAGCTTTTCCACGTTCTGTTATTCTCCTCTAGTTGTTTTTCATAGTGTAGGTATTGCATATGTATGGACAGCATATTGATGTTACAAATTTTTATACCGATTCAATGTTTTTTACATGTTTTTGGCTAACTATTAAAGGCCGGTAATGCGCTTATGACTCCTGAGTTTTTTAGACACTTTCCATCAGGTGACCCGTCTGCTCGATTGCCCCCTCTTCCATAAAAAAAAAAAAAACTGATATTGAGGAAAATCCAAGCTATCCACCTCTATCACCTTGGTGCCTAGCTTGGATTTGGTAATAAATACCCATAATTTCCATTATCCCCAGCTCTCTGCTTCATAATAAATCACCCCAATCTCGACTTGGTGAGAATACTTTGCGCATGAAGTCCAGTTGTATATACGATATATATATATATAGTTGTATATAACAACTAGTGTGAAGTTATAAATAAATTAATAGTATTAGCCTTACCGATCAATTTTAAAATTCGACTTACGAATTATTGTCGGACCTTTACACAGATGTTATCAAATCTCATTTAGGGAAGCCGGTGGCGTACTATTGTAACATATTCTGAACAGTTAATAATATATAAACATAAAGTTGTTACATTCGTTGTCCAGGAAGAGACGGTACTATCCCTACTGGGCACAGAGAAGCAGACTGATTTAAAATCACAAATTTGCCCAAGTTTACCAGCGCTGTACCTTTTACACGGGATTTGCTATACGACCATAACATTCAACCACACAATTGGTTAAAATTCTGAATATCTAAAATTCAATTATAAAAAAGATAAAATTTTGTTCATGTTTGCGGTCGAAGCCGTCCATGACAGCCACCAATCCATACTTTGTTTTAAAAGTTAATTTACTCTGTCTGTGTTGTATATTTGTTTTGTAATTAATAATGGTAACAGAAAATGCCATCATATTTAATAATATTAGTTAATTATATACGAGTATTAGTAATAAATTTCAGGCATTACGCAATCGTGACACACAACGTCATCTAGTTCTAAACTAAGCAGAGCTTGTACTATAAAAGCAAGATTGACTGATAGAATACTTAAATACTTTTTTTTGTAAATACATTTATATTGTACAAAGAAAACAACCAAACTCAGAAACAAATTTTTGCAGATCAGCGAGCCCGAGAGCTTAGCACAGCAGTCGCATACACTACCACTGCACCACCAAGGCTGTCAAGTATTAATAGTAAACCTAGTAAAACCTAGTAATTTTAAATTTAAAGAATTTTTAGACATTACGTCGAGTCATGCTTCAGCGCAAACAGTCCGCCACGGCCTCAAAAAAAACCGGTGTTTCTGAAGCAATTATTTCTTTGTTCTTTATCGAGAGAGTGAGGTAACCTTAACCCAAACGCCTTCTCGCCTTGATTTAGGGGGTAGAACTCAAAGAGCGCCGACGCACTTGTGGCTCTTGGTTTCAGGTTTCGATGGAGCGGTGGTAGTTACTTATTTGGGGTCGGTTTCACAATTGGTTTTAGATTTTTATTCTATTTGTTGTCATAGATTGGAAGACGATATAGCTTGAGCTTGTCCTTCCGTTCTATCTTTTGGTTTATCCTATTATCGGTGTATCCTATCCGTTCGAAACCGTGTAGTGACAGATTAAGAATACGGAGTGGAACCACACCTATTCATCCCGTGGGTGTCGTAAGAGCCAACTATGGAAGAAAATGTATATGGAATGACAAAAGCACTGCAAAGAAAAGTAAAACTTCATACAAGGCCTTTACCAATCCAACTGGCCAGTGGTATAGTAGACCTAAACCTCCTTTCTAAGGATAAGTCTATGTCCAGCAGTGGATTATCATAGGTTGTTGATGATGATCCGTTCTAATATTATAATACTCGTAAGTCAAGATGTGGACAATAAACCTACCTTACCTACCTACCTAAGCTACTCAATAAGTAAACAAAAGTAAGTAAAAAAAACTGCTAACTTTTTGGCCAAAACCAGAGGTTTTCTTCAAAGCTTTGATATCGTTGAGTTAAGTTAATCGGCAGAAAAAGCTCCGAAACATTTCCTCTACAAAATACATGCGTGTACACTATTTCGGAACCGAGCTATCGGTAGTCAATTTTCGTCACCAATTTTCATACGAGTGTCTGTGTCTTTTTTGTTTGGTAAAAAAATATCTAAAAGGAATTTCTGTGCAATGACCTTGGTTTACGCATGATTGCGCTCGTCGTTTACAGAGATATTCGTTTCTTCAATAATATAATCAATAAGCGGTATAAAATATTCAGTACTTACATTTTAATTTATTCTTTACAACTAAGTTTATCTCAGGTCTCTGCTTATATAAAGATTATTCTTTCTATTCGTCAAGAAAATATTTTTTTAGAGAAAAATAATATTTTTATTTCTATAGTTGTGGTGATAATCGACAATAATTTAAGCTATGAAAATGTTAAAAATAAAATCACACTCTTCGACATATTTAATAGTTTTAGACTTCATGAATTTGTGATCTTTAATGATACTTTGTGTGACCACCCCATTAACCCCGTGAGTGTTGTAAGAGCCGACTTAGGGAGCAAACTCTGCAGGACAACAGCACTGCAAAGAGAAGGAAAACTTGATACAAACCCTTCTTTTTTTTTTTTTTTTTAACGTGTGGAAATCCCCTCGGACCGTCACCCCTCCGGGGTTTGCGGACGGTGTGTCGGACTCGGACCGACTAAAACCACACGGTGTGCCACTCTGCGCCTGTAACAGGAGGGATCCGGGAACAGCTGTTGTTAAGACATCCGGACCCCTCCTAGCGCCAGCCCGCTCCTGGTGCGGGCTCCGTCTCAATGTTGTTCCTCTCTTTAGGCGACGTCCGGCACACGCGGACGCCGCCCCCTCGCGGCTGGCCAAACTAATGCGGGTAGAGGGGAAACCCACCCCGTCCACCCGCGGCCACACTCAAGGCGGCATGAGGCTGTGATAGGCGGGCCTCCGCCGCCCGGTTCGCCGGTGGCGGATCGGGTCCGAGTGGAGGTCGTCCTCCCGGGCCCTCTCCGCCGCCTCCTTCCGCGAGATTACTACCTCGCAGAAGGTTGCGACCGCGGTAAAACAACTGTCGCCACCGGCCATGGAGCGTACTACGGCCGGTAGCGAGGGATCCACTCCGATGACTGCAGTGAGGGCCCGGCGCTGCGCCGCCCATGCGGGGCAGACCGCCAGCGTGTGCTGGGCCGAGTCCTCACTGCAGTCGCAGTGGTGGCAGGCGGGACTCAGTTCCCTCCTAGCGACCGAGTGCAGGTACTTTCCGAAGCAACCGTGCCCGGAAAGCACCTGCGTCAGCCGGAAGGAAAGGGTCCCGTGCTGCCGCCCGAGAGCTTCCACGGCGGCGAAGCCAGCGCGTGGAGTCTCCAGCCGGAACGACCAACGAGCCATCGTGGCTCGGCGAGCGGCTTCGCGCCACTCGCGCACATCCTCGGGCGGAGGGCGAAATCCGCTCTCCGCCCGGGAGTCAGCCACTCGCCGATAAACTTCGGCGAGCACTTCCGCCTCCAAATCCCACGGGGGAGTTCCGGCCAACGCGCATGCCACCTCCGTAGAAACGGTGCGGTAACCGCGTATGGCTCTGACCGCCATTACCCTCTGAGGGCGCCAGAGGCGTACCCTATTCTGGGCGGTCAGAGCCGCCGCCCACACCGGTGCACCGTACAGTGCCATTGACCGGACAACCCCCGTGTACAGCCGTCTTGTCGCGACGCTGGGTCCACCCATATTGGGCAAAAGTCGCCCTAGGGCAGACGCAGCGCCGACCAGCTTTGGAGCAAGCTGTCGGAAGTGCTCGTCGAAGAGCCACCTCCCGTCGAGGATCAGGCCCAGATATTTCATCTATGCCCGAACCGGTACGAGGACCGAGTTGACCACGATTGAGGCGCCATGGGGTGGACCACGACGGGGCCCATGAAATAACAGGGCCTCCGTCTTATCTAGGGCCACCCGTAAGCCCAGCGCCTCAATGCGCCCGACCACCAGGGAGACTCCCCCTGTGGCCAGGCGCGCCGCCTCTTGGAAGTTTGCCCCCCGGGCTGTCACCAGGGTATCGTCTGCGTAACTGATTACACCTAGCCCGGGGGGGAAATCGGCGCGAAGGGCCCAGTCGTACCCTATGTTCCACAAGAGGGGTCCAAGAACAGACCCCTGTGGAACACCGCACGACATGGGCCGACACCTCAAATTACCTTCTCGGTCCTCGTACACGACGGTACGCTCCTCTAAATAGTCTGCCACTAGCCGCCTCAGGTACTTTGGCACCCCATGATAGTGGAGTGCTTCCCTGATGCAGCTGAATGGCAGACTATTGAATGCGTTGGCGATGTCTAATGACACCGCCAACAGCACGCCGCCACAGCTCACGGCCTCTTCGGTCACGGCCCTCAGGCGCAACACGGCGTCGACTGTCGAACGCCCCGCCCGAAAACCAAATTGGGCGTCCGACAGATCGGGGCCCACCTCGCAGAGGTGCCGGACGATGCGGGCAGAAAGAACGGGTGTTCTATGAACGGATCCGTAGAACAGCCGCCCCTACCTCCGAATCCCGGACGGGCGGAACATTATCCTCCCCGTGCTCCCCGTCGTCTCCAGCCAAGGAGGCCATCGCCGGGGGAGTGTTTTCCGCTCGTTGTGGGAAAAGGCCCTCAACCACTTCTCGCAGGAAGCTGGGCTGGAGAGTCTCCGTAAGGGGGGGGGCCCGACGCGCGGAGCTTTTGTCGCACCGCGCGGTAAGGGCGACCCCAGGGGTCACGATTAAGACCCTCCAGCATCTCCTGTCTCTTTTCTTCTTTGGCGCGGCTAATGGCCAGCTTCAGAGTTTTCCGCGCCTGTCGGTACTCCTCATGAAGCCGGTCCTCCTCACCGTCTTCACGGTGACGCCGCCGACTGCGCGTGTAGGACCTCCGGGCACGTGTACAGGCCGCACGGAGGTCCGCCAGCTCCTGGGACCACCAGTAGACCTCCTTCCTTGGAGAAACCCTATACCAACCCGTCTATAGTAGGCCAAATCCTCACTTAATTATTAGTACATTACATTATTAGTACACTATTAAAGGCTGTTGATAATGAATGATACTTTGGAAAATAGTGCGATACAGTAAATTTATGTAGCACTATTTAAAGGTAGCCTACTTGATAAGCATTTTCGACCTTCAGTATTGTTAATCAGAATTTCTTGTATAGTATTGTACTTTGCCTGGTAATAAAGATCGTAGAAATAAAAGTAATCAGTAGAATTATTAACAACCAGAAAACAATTTTTGGCATCCCTAAATGCGAACTCATAAAAAAATATTATGATATCTTCATAAGTCATTTCATATTTTGATGTCGAAGTATTACGTTACGCCAAAAGCCCTATAAAAGGCATCTTTGTAAATGGGTATCTATTTACGACGGTCACCTCACAACATGAGTTGATGTACTTTGTAAATACAAAACCTTTAGGTTTTATTGAGATGCTAGTAAGGCTCGCGATATTTACAGTCTCAAATATAATAGTTTCAAAGTTATAATTTAATTACGACGAAGTTAAGATAATCAAGGGCCGTAAACATACAAGATTCAAAATTGATTGTAATAATTAAAGTTATTAGTAGATTTTCTTATATTTTCGGGTACTCATCAATATCTTTAGTTGTAAGAAGGCTGATACTAATGAACTTTATTTTAAAAATAACCAGCAGCCAAAGGAAAAAGACTCCTCTTTGGTCAAGCGACAAAAATCTGTACTCTGCAAACGCAACGGACCCTAACAAATAAGATAATACATAAGATTCTACGAAAGAAGAATTTGTTATTTCGTATCTTTTCTAAGTAAGACACATGCCTAGCCTTTGAGTTGGCTTTGAATAATGAACGTACAGTGACATCGTTAAAACAAAAGAAAAGCTTAAAAACAATCCTGTCCTTAACAACAGAGGAATAAAAAAGTAAAAGCTGCCAAGTGTGTAACGGACCATGCACAGTGAAGGATTCCAATATTCACTTTCAGGAAGTGCAAAACAGATTTGGTTGTGTAAAGAAATGTTCAATTTTCTAGTCTAGGCTTTAGATTTATATAGATTAGGCGTATAAACTGTAACCTCGGTGCACCTACCTTCCAAGATTACTACACCACCCAAACGTTGTACGTTAGTGCCCGCCGATGTACATAAGTGCCTAAAGTTGTATGATTAAATAAATGAAAATAAAATAAATATAAATTCCTGCATAGTTTAAGTCAAATAATCGCTTACAAGTTTAATTTCACATCAAATCATCACATCAACAGCTTTTAATAGTCCACTGCTGGACATAAGCCTCTCCTTAGAAAGGAGGTTTTGGCCTACTATACCACGCTGGCCAGACGGGTTGGTATAGGGTTTGTGTCAAGTTCTCCATCTTTTTGCAGACCTAGTGTCCTGCGTTGTTTTACGCCCTTAGTCGGCTCTTCCGACACCCATGGGCTGAATTGGGGTAGTGACATTCCGTATTCTTAATCCGTCACTACACAGACGGTTTAAAGAGGAGCGGACAGCTGAATAACTATGAACTTTAATAGAATTCCTGAAGCTTCTTATTTTAAAAATATGATGACGCAGTTAAAAAAAAATGCATTTCTTTTATTGATATCAGGTGGACAGGATAGATTTATTAGGGTTTCACTCGGAACATGCTACGGAACCCTAAAAAGAGTGCTTAGTATTGTTTTTTTTTGTCATTTAATGTAGGTAAGTGGCCTTTTCCTAGCACAAAAAAATCAGCATCGCTGTCGTTTTTTCTCAACATTTTCAGTTGACAGCGAGCCCAAAAAGTCTCGTAATTATTTTATTGCGTAGGCATAAAAGGACCAACGTTTTGTAACGTTAAGATAATGCGTAAGTACTCATAGAACCGATTAATGACATGCGGAAAACGTGCCTACGCAAAGTTTGACTTCCCTTACGCCTTTTTAGTCTCATCAGAAAGTTGCTTTTAGATAAGCTAGCAAACACGTATACATATTTTCTTCTGTCCAAGCAGTTATAGGTAATAATAATAATAATAACTTCACATATCTCCCGCACGGCCGTCTGATTCCAAACTAGGCAGAGCCTGTGCCATGGTAACCAGATTGCTGATAAACATACTTATATATTTCTAAATACATACATATTATAGATAAATTACACCCAGACACAGAAGAAATCATCGTGCTCATCATACAATTATTTGTTCTGGATGGGAATCGAACCCACGACCTCCGGTTCAGCAGTCAGGGTCATTAACCACTAGACCAACAGGCCCGTCTTAGGGGTGGAATAGGTTGTCGGGGCACCAGGGACTTCCTTTCTAGGGTATACCTGGTTCCCCGGCTATTAGTACCCGAGACGGCGTGCGCTTTTAGTCGGTTCGAGTCCGACATGCCACCGATAGGTGGTATCCGAGAGGACTTCCGCACGGAAAAAAGAAAAAGTGGTTTAAAAGGTGCTTGTAAAATCAATGAAGTTCGTTGCTAGTCGTGTCAATCTATAGAAATAAATAAAATTTGAAGTATCTGTTTGTAATGTCAAAATTTTATGTAGTAACTTAGGTTTTTTTTTCTCTCAGAAAACCCCTATAAAATTCTGTCTGGGTCGTGGGTCTGGGAATCCAACCCACTAAGGCAGCGCTTCTCAATCCTAAATAAAACTTTGACGACTGAACCTTGGAGGTTTTACACCAAGGGCGGCATCGTATCTGTGATTCTCGAGTGTCAAATATTCATGGGTAGCGCTAGTCACTTACGTTCAGCTGACCCGTCTGAAAAAAATCACATAAACAAGCTCATAGTTCAAAGTAAGAGGGATAATATAAAGTATCGTCAGATCAACCCGATGATACCTCTTTATTACCTTAAAATGTTGACACACGTTCCAATATAAACAGTTTTAGTTACTAGCATCAAATTTGTGTGAAGTTGAATGTGGTTACATCAAAATGTGAAGTATATTTGTTAAACTGATAGATTTGGATTTCGGCTTATGTAGTTATTTGAGTACGCTCGACCCCTGATATATCTTATATGTAAATCCTATTACAGTCTAAATTCATTGAAATTGTAGCCACCTAAACCAATACTTATTTAATATTGGATGTAGCTAGCGGGTTTTTTGAACAACCCATTCTCAACTTCAAAGTGAAAAATTCAATTTAATTCGGTAGAAGCACGTAGTCTATTTTTGTCACTGATTATTTTGAGCATTATAATTGACTGCCTCGGTGTCGCGGTGACCAGCATATGCGACTGCGTTGTGCTGAAGTTTCGGGTTCGATTACCGGGTCTTACCAAATTTTAATGTTTGTATGATGTGTAAATATTTGTTTTGGAGTTTGAGTGTTTTCAAATGTGTATTTACAAAAAAAAGTACATAAATATTCTATCAATCTTGTTTCCATAGTACAAGCTCTGCTTAGTTTGAAACTAGATGGCGTTGTGTCAGATGTCCGAAAATATTAATATTATAAGCATCAAAATAACAAATTGTTGGCGACGATGCCTTCTCGTACGATTAAAAACTTTTTGCCTTTGATTGCTACACATTTATTTTTTCTTTTTACAGTAATACTAAAAAAATACAATGGTTTTCGGTCGCCCGTCTTAAATGTTTTTCCTTCTTATAAAAGGAAGCTTCTCGAATTGTCTCTGTCACCGATTACGTCGAATACCATTCAGGCTAATCCCATTCGAGTGCGGAATGGCGTGGTTATTAAATTTTAATGCGCGGCAAATTCAAAATTAGTTGAAGCGTTAACACAAATCTTAGGCGAGCCATGTTTCGGCACATATGCTTCTTCTTCAGTTCCTGCTCTGTAAATGGTCGTTTGGCCCGTATACCATAAAAAACCAGGAAGAGATATTCGATTCATTTCACCTTAAAAAATATTAAGTTCGATATAGTTCAGTTCAACTCCGTGTGAGTATCATTACCTCTAGTCATCCCGTGGGTGTCGTAAGAGCCTATAAATATGTGATTAGAAAGTTCCTTTGGTTTATAAAAGTTTATACATCTATAACCTACTTTAATCCTAAATTATTGTCAACATCTCGGGGGATCTAAAATCCAATTATACTACTAATTGTACGCGGAACACAGAAAAAGACCCAACGTCGTAAATATGGTTATCTATCATATTTCATCCTATTAATTTAGATCAACGTGAATCTTGGATTTTATGCTTTACACATACAAAGATAAAAGGTTTTGGGATTTTACAGACTCTAAAACTAGCCTGTGGTATTGAAAGATATAGGTGATGTTTCATCTCTCTGCACTACTTATGTCTCCCTAAGAGATGGCTCATACAAACACTTATTTAATACGTATTGGCATCATAGGATTTAGAAGAGAAAATCGGTAGTAATGATAGGAAAAGTATACCGGTTATACATACCTATAACTCGAAATTGCTGCTGCCCGAAGGTCCAATCCCTCTAGCCTATCGACTGCTCTGTCATCCATTGCAAATACAATACTGCAACAGTCCACAAAAAGTCTCAGTTAACTGTCAATGGAACATAAAATGCTAGTTGTGAAACACCATCTGTCACGGCCCCGTCACCCATCTCACTTGGGTCTTTATTCATCTCTACTCTCATAAAATATTTGACGTGACTTCACAGATTTTCAAGCTTTGGTTTTATTCTTTCCTTTTGTTTACGGTGCTGAAATTTATTCCCACGCCAGCAAAATTGTAATGCGAAAAAATCTTACACTTTCCGAAAGTTGGACAGTTTATGATGAATGGTTGACTCGTGACGAGGTAACCTGTATGGTCGATTTATTTTGTAAAATGTAGCTTATGTGTGTTTTCGTAACATAATTTTGAATTAAGCAACCAAAATGTATTTAGTAGAATACCTCATTGATTACCCGACGTTTTAATCGAATGCCAACTTAGCGGTGACTTCTACGAGTACGCATTTCGGTAACTACACGGAGCGTGGTCTAGCTATTTTAACCCAGATAAGCCTACTGTCCCATATGTCTGCAATGCACTTTTAGATATACTTTTCAATTAATATATATTAAAATTAATAATATATTTTCATTATATACTCGTATATATTTTATTATAACTGCACCTTTTTAATTTTTATTTCAATAGCACATTAGCTTGTCACTACTGATCCAATAAATATATATGAAAGCTGAGCTTCTTTAACTGATAAATATTTCAATCAGAGATGAATCGTTACGGAGCCGTGTCGTGTATTTAAAAGCATCCTTATCTCAGTAAACATGGACATATTTGTTTAGGCACTTTTGGGTTAATAGAATCGGGCAATAGAAATGAATACTCGTGCACTATTTAGGCGTTCAAACTAGAAATAAAGTTGTCGTATTTATCGTAATTCATTTGATGTACTATACGGAATACTAACTTTTAATATACTAGACGAGATATGTAGGTATGTCTCTGGTTTATGTATGTATATTTATCTCATTGTTTCTATTTAACTTCTCAATAATTTTCGAGTACGTATAACGCATACAAAATATATATTAAAAATATGTTATTAGGCTCAGATTAATGTAAGCCAATATATGCCAAGATAGGTTAGCGTATTCCCTTCCGAATTTAAAGTATCTAAAAAAGAAAGTCTACTAAAAATACACAAATCCCCATTTATTGCACCACGTAGAATCCATGTGCATCTACAGACAAGGTTAAGCAAAAAAAACAAATGTCGTCTGCAATTTTTATTGCAGCAAAACCTATCATTTTAAAATTGATCTACGCATAAACTAAAATAGTGGTATCAGCGGTCTGTCGGATTGTAGAAAGCATATTTCTCTATAGTACACCTGAACACACACCGTGACAAATATACTTCATTAGTTATAAAAATGTTGTCTGCAAATGTGTCCGAGCCTAAAAGATGAAGAATATTCTTTCGCTCCGCTATTTAGGTCAACTGTGTATGTCAATCAAGTCGCTTATAAGCAATTTACAACAGCTTGATGTTGAATTTTAAAGTTTTTCGTACCCTGTCCTATCGTCATTTTTATCGTCGCGGAAAAAGACGGTTACCTGTTGTTAAACAGTTATGTCTATAATGATTGTTTGCTCGTTTGGAAACAAATTTGTATGAAAATTCAAAATGATTGCGAAACGGTACTTCACACAACATATAAAACTGGTGAATTTTATAAAACCTAAGTTAAGTTTAATAAAACTAATCAGTTACAAGTTTAATTTAAGTTCAAGTTATAAGGTCTAACACATTTTTACTAAAGTGTTCCGTTACATATCCTCCTGACAATGCCTGTCTCCCTTCAGTAAGTACAAGGAACGTGCGCTTAATTATAAATGCCTCATCATCATCATCATCAACAGCCTTTAATGGTCCACTGCTGGACATAAGCCTCTCCTTAGAAAGGAGGTTGGAAATTAATTAAAAATGTTAATTGGAAATGCCTGTTGAAACAAAATTCGCTCAAACAAAATGGTTGCGACAAAAATATATAGATATGCATCTGTATTTATTATATCATATAATCATATAGTTGCCAAACTAGTTAACAATTTCAAAAATATTGCAAAACTTCTTGTGTCTAACCGACTATTAGTGCCACGAGGTGGTAGAGTCAGCCCTCTACTATACTTCTTCTACTTTACTCTGTCCCTGACGTCATCTTCTAGAACATTGCATGCCTTCATGTCTGTCCGAAACACATAGATCTATCCATGTTATCTTGGGTCTTCTAACATTGAATATTATTACAAAAACTATTTGTATTTTGAAATGTTGACACAAAATATATTATTAATATTTAATACATACTACTATCCTTAGGAGAATATTTATTGTGTTCGTAACATCAGATAATTATTTCTTCGTTAGTATTAATTCCTACGTTACAATTTCATAACAGTGGAGCAGGCCCTAAAATAGTATTTTCAGCAAAAAATATGTGCTATGCATATAAACCTTCTTGGCAGCTAAATTACATAACAACCTAAAAGATTTAAATGCCTTGTATTTCAACCCACACTTCACAAGAAAGTGTCGTCAAATAGAGTGGAATCTCGGCTTCGGGCAAAAAGAGGTCTAAAGGTTTATTTTGGGAAATGTTTTGTGTCTTGCTTGGCTTCCTATATGGGTTCACAACAAACAGAATATTCTGTACTTTCGCAGATAGCTGCACTCATATTTGACAGTCAATAAACGCTTTTTCTATCGTAAATACAGTTTTAACTGCTGTTTTATCATCTTTTTTATAAAGTATTGACATTATTTTATTGTTTTAGTCAATCTTATTCTTGACCAACTTTCAGTTTCATTAATACATTTCGACCGCTACGCGACTAGCATTGAAATTTGTTACACGTATAATATTTTTGGTTTTTAACTTTTTATTTTCTTTTCGGGTTTAAAACATTCATCACTTAAAAAATTCAAAATTTCAACCTATGTATCACACATCAACATCCTTTAATAGTCCACTGCTGGATATTATAAGCAGATAAGCAGAGCTTAGAAAGAAGAGTTTGGCCTTCTATATCTACTACAGATAAGTATCAGAGTTTAATAATAAATAAATGTTCACGAGTCCCGGATCCCGGACTCAAATAAATATATTTTTTATCATTTCTCTCTATATGGATTTATATTGTAAGAAATAGACAAGTTATAGCCGTTGAATCGCCCCGGGGCGACGCATAAAACGAAAACAATGTTCCTGTTTTACCGGAGCTCATAAATAACAAACTATAAATAAAGAATTTCGTTCTGCTGAACAAAAGAAATGAGCTTTGTGAATATCCCATGTTGGGAATATAACTTGTAGGTAAATTCGCGATCATTGGCAAAACTAAATTACTTTCCAATAATATCAATTTCCATTGTGACCTAGATATTTATCGATTGTTGGGAGTTCTTATTTTAATATATGGCTCTGGGATCATTTGAATAAGAATAACTTGATGAGGTATAAAGGCCAAATATCTCAAATAGTTAAATTTAACAATCAAAATTAGCTTTGACGGCAATTAATAGAATTATTTCTTCAAGAAATTCGAGGTTATATTTAAGACTCAACTAGTGTTACACCATAGTGTCTTCTTCGATTATTTCGATCTTGGAAAGTACCTTCAACTTATATTCATTTATTCGTAAAATATAAGCATATTATATTTTATTATTGACTGCACGGATGGCACAGTGGTTTAAGAGGTCGGCACGCCGCTTCCTACTACGCCGAGTGTTGTGGGTTCAAACCCCATACGGGACGACATTTTGTGTAATCCACAAATTATTGTTCTAAGTCTGGGTGTACTTTGTGTCCGTTTCATGTATGTTTGTAAAGTCCCCCGCGACACAGGATATATTCCTAATGCGGGAGTTGTCTTTTAAATAAATAAAAAATATACAACCAAATCGCCCATGTCTATATATACTATTATACACAAAAACATAAAATGAAATCAATAGACAATCTTTTATAAACACCATTACTTTTATAGTGTATAAAGTATTTATTACAACGCCTTCTTAAATAACTTTTACTTTATAAATAGTGTTTCACTTTTATAGTAAAGGAGAGTTATGTTAAAGGATGTCACGTGTAACACTAAAGCTCCTGTCCAGTATCTCTGCCACAAAATATTTTATCAGTTTTGTTTTTAAACCCTCAGCGTAAAAGTATGGTGGTGTAAGTTTAACGTGAGTATAATAAATATGTGTATCTGTTTATAACATCGTAGCTGCGAAACGGATTGACCGAAAATATAATATTTGAAAGGTGTCTTAACCGAACTTGTTCTACGATCGCAAACTTTCTTCAAATACCATTTTTTTTTAACCTTGAACGTCGAGTCTCAGATAGTTTAAACAGTTTAAGCGTACTTGATTGTTTACATAAACCGTAAAAAACGTATGCTGTACAACACTATCTTTAAATGCATATATCGTAGGTCTATAATACTTTTTATAGCTATTTTCGAACATATTTTATACTTGGCTACAAAAAGCTGGACCTGATTATCATCCACAGATACATATTGTAGGACCATGTAAACTCTAATTCAGCCAGTCTGCTCAATATATTTGATCCAAATAATCAATTTCACAATTTAACAGACAGTTTCACACACATGTAAATAGTTTTAAACAGATCTGTTTTCGTTTACTATATAGACGATTGCATCATAGTTTAAAATACTACGGCAATCCAATTTCATGGTGGACGCATTCAATTATCACCTTTAGTTATTACCTTATTTGTATATAATCGCTTTTGTGTGTAATGATAATATATTCTAATAGGAATTGCATCAATTTAATGTTATTATAATATCTAAACCATAATGTCAAGTTATCTGATTCTGATAATGTTAATTAAACGTCTGTAGGCACATATACTACAAGCCTCTTTATTCTATTAAGTAAGATGTTTGACTCTAAAAGAATAATAATTATTATAATATTTTTACACATCTCACACACGGCCGTCTGGTAACCAGAATGTTGATAAACATATTTATATATTTCTAAATACATACATATTATATAGATAAAGTACAGATATCCAGACACACAACAAATGACCGTGCTCATCACACAATTATTTGTCCTTGGGAATCGAACCCACGATCTCTGGCGTAGCAGTCAGGGTCACTAACCACTAGACTAACAGGCCAGTCGATAATAATAATATACATTATAATATAATCTGAAGAGTAATATTCCTGAACTTATAAAATGTCTTCCTCACAAAAAATACATCCAAGAAGTAGGGACTAGTTTAAAATAGATTGTATTAATCACTTTCCATCAGGTAACCTGTCTGCTCGTCTGCACCCTCTACCGTACACTACTATTAGTCGTACTCACACTTGGCTAGTATTTCAAGTTCTTTAGTTAAAACTCATCTAACAGAATTCTTATTTCGATCTTGTTGAGATTATTAGTTGACTTTAATTATTATTTTTAATTCAATAAGGTAAAAATGGAAGAATACTCTTTGTAGAGCAAATTATATTGAATTTGCATACCGATCAAGCTTTTATCGTTTCTTTTGTCAATATTGAGCGCTTCGAGTCGTTCGTCGAAATATATGTCAACATGTTTGCACAGTAAAGTGTAATAATTCGTTTTCGTTAAAAAAATAAAAGCTTACTAAGAATTTTAATTTACTTTTAGGACAAATTTACCTTAAAAGTAATTTGCACTTGATCTATTAAAACATATTTTTTATCGTCTATGTAATTTGGGAACATAATTGCTATTTACTAGTCAATTCGGCGCTCAATTTTGAAGAAGTAAGCATTATGAGTAATACCAGATGAAAACGGGCTGCAATATATTAAAATTTAGTTTTTGTTACGTTTTCACAAACTTCGTTATTCATCAGACTACCAAACTGAAAATATCGTTTCAATCAAAGAAACTTTTGCGGTTAAATAGTACTAAATAATTTATTTACAACAGGGAAGAATATTTAAGATGCTGTTAATTCTAATAGGTATATACTTTTAGCGATATTGTACTAGCTTGAACGTTAGGTTTGCGATTTAGTGTAATTGAGGTAACCCCTGTTTATAATATATTAAACCTAAGTGTGTGATACCTACGTTCTTGCACAGACGCTAAAATATATAATTATTTGAATATAAAATTGATTAAAATCTAGTTACTTTCTACACTTAACACAAAGATGTTGTTTAAAGGAAAACGACTGACAAAAATAAAACTATAGATAATAAATACCTACATTATAATCACCATTTTCCTTTTCTCCAAGGCGTTGTTCGTTTCGTACGCTCTTTGCCTAAAGGTTTGAAGTTTGTATCGGTTCGATGATACTGCAGGCTTTAGTTTGTGCACACACCATATCCTAATGAGTTACCCAAGTCCCATCTATATCGTTATGTCAACACTCTATATCGTTATGTACTTATGTCCACTGCTGGACATAGACCTCTCCTTAGAAAGGAGGTTTTGGTCTACTACACCACGCTGGCCAGACGGGTGGGTTAGGGTTATATATAGGGTATAGGGTTTGTTTCAAGTTTTCCTTCTTTTTGCAGTGATGTTGTCCTGAGTAGTTATGCTCCCTTACTCAGCTCTTACCACACCCACTCGTTGAACAGAGGTGGTAGAACTCTGTATTCTTAATTCGTCACCACACGGACAACTCAAAAATTGTTTTCAGCATACATAGGTAATATTACTAAGGCACCTTCATTAATAGAATGGATATAATAATAATAATAATAATAATACTTTATTCAAAACCTTGTTACATTTTCACAATAATTATACGATAATGGCTACAGTAGTATAAACTGTGTCGTAGCCATTAACGCCCACATCCGAATCCAACAGTACAAGTACTTACAACTAATTTTACAATTTTTACAATGAGTAATTAAATGTGTTTTGGTACCTATCTTGTGTAAATGGTGTTTGAGTGTATGTTAAGTGTAGGCGAGTGTATGTCAGTGTACGTGTGATGAGTGTAAGGTGTATACGTTTTCATGCTATGATGTCTTCAGACTGACTGTACGTTAAGGAAAGAAGCCACACTATCAATTTGTGCTTACATTTTTTATAGGTTAGGGGATATATATTTAGCAACCTATTAACCCTATTATATAGTTTGGGGCTAAGAAAGTAAAACTGCCGGGATGCCAGAGCAGTTCTATGTGGTATACTAAAATGTACTCTGTCGGATCTACGTGTATTTTTAATAAAATTAATGTCATACGGGGAGGCAGTATGCTTACGCAGAATAGCCCGCAGTATATATAATTGCCGCACCGTTAGTACCTTACAGATACTGTAAAGCTCAGACGTAGGGAATCTTCTAGGCTTACCAGTCATCACCTTAAGTATACATCTCTGAGCTCTCTCCAAACGAACCATATATGCTTTGCAAGCACCACCCCAGGACGTAATGCAATAACCGATTATAGATTGAACTAGCGCATAGTAGACCATCTTCATGGTGTTAAGATCTGTAGCATTTCTCAGCTTTTTAAAAATATACAACAACTTTCTAACCCTTGTAACAATTTGTTCAATCTGAAAATTCCAAGTAAGATTATTGTCGACTATTACCCCAAGATATTTAATGCAGTTACAACGAACTATAGATGGACAACTGCAGTTGTAGGTGTTAAGGGAGCTACATATGTGTGCCTTGATTTCGAATGAGGGTGGCGGTTGGGAAGATGCATTTGGGGAAAAAGTCATGAACCTGGTTTTTTCTAGGTTAAGGGTGAGTAAGTTTATTTCGAGCCAATGCATTACCAAGTTCAAAGCGATTTCAGCATTACCACGTGCAGAGTTCCAGGTAGGTCCATCCACTAGCAGGACAGTATCGTCGGCAAAGGAAACAATTCTACAGTTTTTGACTTTAAGGCAGCAAAGCTCATTCACATAAATAAGAAACAGAGTGGGACCGATCACACTTCCCTGGGGAACCCCATAGGTCAGTGGAACCTCAGAGCTAGTGATATTATCTATTACTACACTTTGTGTGCGGTCTCTGAGGTAGCTGGCAAAAATCTCAAGAGCCAAACCACGGATCCCAAGTGATTCCATCTTGTGTAGAAGGAGGGGGGATAGAGACAGTGTCGAATGCCCTGGATAAGTCAAGGAATAAGCCAATGGTTTTTGTATTTTTATCAATATTAGTTATAATCCCATTACTTACATCCAGGACCGCATCTTCAGCGGATTTTCCACGTCTAAAACCATATTGTGATTCTGCGAGTAAATGATTCTTCTCTAAATATTGTATTAATTTTTTGTTTAGAAGTTTTTCAAGTAATTTGGAAAGTGATGATAAAACAGAGATAGGCCTGTAATTATCGATACTGTCTCTATCTCCACTCTTGTGGATAGGGTGAACAAGAGCTTTCTTGAATACCTTTGGAAAGACACCCGAAGACAGGCATAAATTAAAAACATGCTTGAGCACAGGTATAAGATCATATGATATATCAGATATCATTGATAAAATCAGTTTGGAGGTCCCCTTGATCGTTGTGGAAAAAATTCGGTGTATGAAATAGCTGTTAGTTAAAATTAACGAACATTTATTAAATGAATGGCAGCCGTGGGTATATTCTAATTTAAATTTTACACTTTCAGAAGAATGTGAAAATAATGTTTTTTTTCAAATTATGGTAAATTTTTCATAAGAACTTCTACTTTGAAATCTTAAGTATTTCCTTAACAAACATGTTCTTGTTCTATACTTTCTGTTACTTTTTCATAACATTTCTGAACACATATATTTCCCTTGTAAGGTTTTTTTACTTTGTTTTTATGAAACTTTCTGGAACACTGAACCAAGTTTCATTTACGACTGTTTATTTTGTTGTAAAATAAATGGTGTTATGGTAATGTTTTTACGATTGTTTTTAACGAGAAATATTTTTGTATGTTGGTGATGTTACGCTGAATTCATGTAAATAAAAACTTGGTATATCCTTCATTGGTTCCGAGACAATGTTTGGATGTCTTGGCTGCACGGATGGCGTAGTGGTTTAAGCGGTCGCCACGCCGCTTCCTACTACGCCGAGTGTTGTGGGTTCGAACCCCATACGGGACGACACTTTGTGTAATCCACAAATTGTTGTTCTGAGTCTGGGTGTTTTTGTGTCCGTTTCATGTATGTTTGTAAGGTCCCCCGCGATACAGGAAATATTCCTAATGCGGGAGTTGTATTTAATAAAAAATGTTACATCTATTTCTTTTATAAGCCATTTTCAATTTACATTATAGAGCTGATGTATTAGTTTGAGTCCTTTTTTATTTTGAAAAATTACAATAGCAAAAGGTTGTGTTTAATTAAGGTATAATTAAACACAACATAGTTTACACTCATATAACAGTGTCGTTTGTATGTATGTATGTATCGTTTGTTTTGGCTTGGAATGGCTCTTGTTCTACAAATAGAACAAATGTCATTCCAACAAAACTGCCATTAGGCAAAATTCCAATATCAATTGTAGATCAAGGAAAAATAAACCCATTTCGGAAGGCGCACAAAAAATTAAAAAACTTCACACAAATTTATTTAATTAATGTTATTTATGTGTGCAGTGATTTTGAAATGATAAACATTCCCGGTTGGCACAAAGTTAAGTGACGTAAGCAATGAAAGTGTTTATTATTTAAATACTTTTTACTTATTATTTTAATGTTTGTGCTGATTGTATTCAGAATGGAGGAGTGCGCGGAGAAGGAAAAGTTGAAAGAAATCCTATACCAACCCGTCTGGCCAGCGCGGTATAGTAGGCCACGACCTCCTTTCTAAAGAGAGGTCCATGTCCAGCAGTGGACTATTATAGGCCTAAAGTATTTTGGCAGCCTTTCTGGAAAAGGACAACTCCCACACTAGAAATATGTATATCCTGCGTCGCGGGGACTTTACAGACATTCATGAAAGGAACACAAAGAACACCCAGACTCAGAGCAACAATTTGTGGATCACACAAAGGAAGCGGCGAGGTGACCGCTTAAGCCACTACGCCATCTGTTGAGTCAAAGTTTGATCGGTTCTCAAAATATAACGAACAAAACTGTACTTTAAGCACTATTACTAATGTATTGTGATGTATTAGGTGTTGCCCAATAAGGTTAACGCTGTACTTTAAAATCAAAAAGAAGATTTGTAATGTCGTTTTTCCGGTATTATTATTTTTAAAGTATATATTTATATTTATAAAGTATGCTAATTTCACTATAACAATTGTTATTTTCTATAGTTATAGCTTGTATGTCTCACACCTGTCTTATTCAGTCCAGCGGGCGTGCCTCTGGAATACGCACCTTGAATGTACCTAACACTCTCCGTTGTGGAAAGTAATAAATCACAGTCACTGTACATTGCAGTTTAATATCAGAATATTACAGCATACATTCACAGGAACATTCATTTTCGTATGGTTAAATATTACCATAATAATAAATGCATGTACTCTTCCAAAAAAATTGAAATATACATGTATGCGTAATCTCGATGAGTGTACATTATATACACATGGCAAACGAAATATTTGGTCAGATATATATGTTTGGTAAGTATATTATTATATGTTTACAGTTTTTCACTCGTACATTTACAAAACATTTTTTTTTCAAAACCATTCTGCGTTATAAGTTTCAATTTATCTAATCCAACTTTTCAAAAATAGTTTTTAATGCTTCATGTGTTTAAAATAATACCCCTAAAGTAACTATTTAATTCATTATTTTACTACTACTACTACATTTAATATAAATTTCAGTCAAATGTATAAAAAAATAAGAAGGTTTCCTCACCGATACAGCAAGATGGCTGTATATTTTATTATACAACTGTTTTGTGATACATGTCTTATTCTAAATTTCCTCCCTTACGAAGGTAGCAGCCCCAATAAACCTTATACGAAATATACCCAAAAATGATTTACGTTTCTACGAAGCTGTATTCGTTTATTTTATTTTATTTACGCACATACTACATCGCGAACGATAACAAAACCCATATATTTTATATCCCGAGGAGAAACCATAGCAACGACATAAACTCATAAAAAATACTGCCCAACAAAACGTTTATGCTCCATAAAGAGAAAAAGAAAGGAAATTTTATTATTTAGAAATAACGACGCTTTTTTAATATTTTTCTACTTTTCGCTTAATTACACGATTTTGAGCGCTGAAAATGCTGAAGAAGCACAATGGTTCGTTGATTTCTGGAATGATCTCGAATATTATTTTGTTACGATATCAGTTAAAACCTATGACGTTTTAAAATTTTGATGAAAGATGTAACTGAATTTTATTTATTTTGAAATCAAATCAATAAAGTTGACGAAGAAAAAGTATATCATCGTAACGTGTCAATGTTAAATGAATTTCAAAAATAAAATCGATGAGCTATGAGCGTTGCATTATCTTGTAGGGTAAAAGGCATTTTTTTTAGCCTATTTCAAAATAGAAAGGATTCTCGAATCGACTATTTTGTATTGTATATAATTATATATATTGTTGAATCAGGTACTTCTACTTAGAAAAACAGATAATTACTCTTTTACAAAAAGATTTATTCTACAACTTATACACTTAATATACAGAGACACTAATATCCACATAAACATAGCTTTAGCCTAATGAATCGTAACAGAGACATAGGACCCTTTTTTAGAGACAACAGCTTTCTGCCCCCGTTCAATACAACCTCAATTCCAATCCCACACTTTGAAATTCAGCTCTTCAAAGCTGTGCATCTAAGAAAGCTTTACGTCGTCCAGTCTATGAAAAAATTGTCGCTTACGACCTTGTATCTTCAAGAAAAATGCGAACTCCTACCTCATAAGCCAACGACAACGTCTGGGGAATCTAGAGTCACAATTATTTATGAACATATTAAGCTAATTTTTCTTCTGTTTTGCCTCCTTTATCCTCTATACACTACTATTTATTACGCTTTCAAGACTAAACCGATTTTTAAAATACTTTTACAAATGGAAAGCTACATTATCAGCGAATAACATTGGATACTCTTTAGCAAGATAACGGACATACACGCTGGCTACAAGCTAGCATAACATTTAGATAGTTTGACTATTGATCCCTAAAACTGGTTCTAAACACACAATGTTTTCTTCACCGCGTATCCCTAGAGAAATCATCGAGTGGGATATCTACGGGGAAAATGTGTAATTTATGGTGAGTGTTAACAGAGGAACATAATGAAATATTTAATTCATATATATTCGGGAGTTTTCTATGTATAATATGTATGTATTTACAACAAAAGTATATGAGTATTCTATCAGTCAATCAAGCATTCATACTTCAAGTTCTGCTTAGTTTGAAACTAGATGGCGTTGTGTGTGTGTGTTCGGACATCTGCCGAAAATATTTATCAATTATTATTTATATATGTGGTATATATCTTGTTACAAAAAAGTATTTATTGAATGCAGTATGTTTATGTTTAATTTACTGTATTGTGTACATAAATATTTATTGTTATTTTATAAACATCTTTTGATTGTCCTGTTAAAGTGGTTAGTGACCCTGACTGCTATGCCAGAGATCGTGGGTTCGATTCCCACCCAGGACAAATAATTGTGTGATGAGCACGATGATTCGTTCTGCGTCTGGATGTAATTTATCTATAATATGTATCTATTTAGAAATATATAAGTACGTTTATCAGCAGTCTGGTCACCATAGCACAGGCTCTGCATAGTTTAGGATCAAACGACCGCGAGTGAGATGTGAGATGATTACATTACTTTTATCCTATTTCTAATCATCTAAATATAATGCATCAGATATTTTTTTTATGGATCAGGGTCAAAAGAGCAGACGAGTCACCTGATGGAAAGCGACTACCGCCGCCCATGAACGCCTGTAACTCAGGAGTCACAAGCTCGTTGCCAGCTTTTTAAACATAATGTATCAGACCCTTTTATTTTATTTTTTCGAAAAGGGTTTACCGAGCAGACTACTCACCTGATGGTAAGTGACCACCGCCGCCCATAGCCACCTGCAACTAAAGATCCCAAATGAGTTGAGAATCCAATCCCACGCTTAGAATCCCTCCAGGAATCCTCCAGGAATCAGGAGAGATTTATATTACGTAGTAGCTGTACCCTGCTACGCTTCGCTGAGGAGGCATGAGGAACAAAACTGACACGAAAAATAAAGAAAAACCATCCTTGAAGAGGTTTGTATATCGTGTCAAAATTTGAGCTCAATCGGTGGATTTTTTTTATAACTTTTTATAACACTTTTATTTATAATAATAATCTAGACATCTAACACACAACACCACCAAGTTTCAAACTAAGCAGTGCTTTTACTATGAAAGCTAGATTGACTGATAGAATACTTAACTTTTTTTTGGCAAATACATATACATATATAAAACACCCAAACTCCGAAACAAATATTTGGTCCTTCCCGGGAATCGAATCCAACATCTCAGATTCTTTATATCCTGTAGTTGCCTGTAAAAGATTGCCTTGTGATACAAGAATTCTCATTTTTTTAAATTGAAGATATCTCCCGCACTAGGAATAAATCCTGTGTCGCGGGGGACTTTACAAACATACATGAAACAGACACAAAGTACACCCAGACTCAGAACAACAATTTGTGGATCACACAAAGTGTCGTCCCATGTGGGGTTTGAACACACAACACTCGGCGCAGTGGGAAGCGGCGTGGCGACCGCTTAAACCACTACGCCATCCGTACAGTCAACTTGGATAAGGTTGTAAGTTTTTCTACTGTATTTAGAATAGAATAGAATAAGCTTTATTGTACACCAGTTTAGTACATTACATATAAATACAATAGTATATCAAGTGAATGAGCATGTAAAAATGGCGACCTTATCGCTAAAAGTACCTTTGGATGGACAAATAGACTACAGTAGATAAACTCATATGCAGTTTCGGTGTGAGAATAATACCCGGTGTGGAATAATGAGTATGATTTTTATTCAATTAAGAGTGATTATCGAGTTTTTTACCTAACAATTGGCGGTACCATAGTGGCTAAGTGATTGCGGGTACCATGAAAACGCTTGTCATCATAATATCAAAGCGATATTCGCCCCCGTTTTATGTGAAAATAATGAATGAATGTCTTCGAAATCTCTATTGTGTCATAATTTGTATACATGCTCTAATTTCCGTGTGGTGACGGATTAAGAATAAGGAGTATCACTACCCCTATTCATCCCGGGTGTCGTAAGAGCCGATTAAGGGAACTAACTAGGCAGGACAACAGCACTGCGAAGAGAAGGAAAACTTGAAACAAACCCTGTATCAATCCGTCTGGCCAGTGTGGCATAGTAGGCCAAAACCTCTTTTCTACAGAGAGGCCTATGTCCAACAGTGGACTATTAAAGGCTGTTGATAATGATGTGATGGGTGATATTCTAAGTTTTATTAATTTATAAAGTATTTATTTTAACACCCACCAAGTTATATATTAGTAGTTTTTTGAGGAGGTGGAATAACCCTTCGGATCTCAGGCACTTTGGAGACGCAGGAACCAGGAGTATGTGGTGTTTCCACTAAAAACTGCAACCGGTCTCAGGCGCTCTAAAAAGGACCCGGATCATGTGATTTCGCCCCCCCACTCCGGTGTGAAGCCTGACATAGCCAGGCCCTGTCCCTAAATTTAGTACCTATACGTCAAATAATTCATCTACGTTTATCTTCTCCATATGACACATTACTCTATATTAAATTAATTCTCCTAAAGCCCAAAAGGCCTTATTAAATCTACATATATAAATTCACAAGTAACTATGCATGTTTTTGTCATTTATAAGTAAGATTTATTATATATAATACTGTGTAAATTTAATTTACAACTTGTACAGGGGAAATCAAAATCAAATTATGTATATCTGTATAAAAACTTAGTATCACTGGAAGGTGGCTGGTTTTAGGCACTAGCCGCATTTTATAAGTATTTCTTATTGTTAAAAAAAGCCTATTATTACTATATTCTGTATAATTTACCTTAACACCTTAACTACCTAACCTTACCTTATATATATATATTTAATTATTTATTTATTTAATAATTTCTCGCTCTCTCGCTCTTGCGGTGATGTGTGCAACGATATATTTAATAGAATATAGTGACTGTCACCTAAACCTAAATGTTTTAGTTAATTACATAATTCCAAAGGAACACAAACAAATTAATTTAATCAAAGTAATCTAGCAATACACATTAATCTGTTAACGTCAGTGTAAATAAAAGTGTTTATTCCCACGGTGTCCAGGATCATCCAATAAAAATAAACGTAAGTGTAACTGTCTAAGTAATTAAGTAATTAAATAACATACAAAAGCTCTTTTTCTTACGAAAAAAGATCGTCACAAGAGCTAACGCCTAATGACGATGTTAATTCAATTACTGGAGTAGCACGTTAAGACTTAGTTACACCACTTTTAGTGAACCAGTGTTTTATTATATTTATTTAGGACAACTTACAAAACATACGCTAATACATATGTGGCCTTGAATGAGAATTGCTATTCCTGTATCGCGATATGAAGAATTTTCTCGTCGATTAGTATATATACAACTTCGCAACATCAATCGTAGGGCCGCGGCCCGCCAGGCATGATCACCTCGCCTGGTCGGATGATCCTCCCTTTGTGTTGGAGGGACACGACAGCCGTTCCTCCACACATAGTTTACAAACATGTTTTAGAATTATGTGCCGTGTTTTATTTTAGTTTAAAGTTGCCACGCCCTGGTAAGGGACAGTTTTAGCTAAGGTTATACACAGTCATATACATATATAAAACATACAGAACATCATCGAGACTACAAGACATAGTGATGCATTTATTCTTAACGACAAAAGGTCTAAATGTTACAAAATATTAAACGTAACTGAGAGCGTAACAGAGAATCTTAGGATTACTATTCCCTTCATAAAGCCTAATTGAACACTCTAAAATTAACGACAGAGAGACGTGACATATTACAGTACGTGATATAATTATAGCTACATATAAATTACTTATATACTGTATCTTGATAGTTATTATTAGAACTATTATTTTCATTTTACTATTTTATTTCCATATTATGTTTTCCTTTAAAAAATCTTAATTATTCCCTATCCCCACTTTTCACATGACAATATGTTCGTCAAAATAGTGACATGATGTGATCCGAAGTAGGCTCACACATCTTCCAATACATGTAATATATTGCCAATAAATTACATAATTATTCATTTTATAAATAAAGAAATTGAAACAACTCAGATCGTTTAGTGGATAAGGTCAAATTAGATTGAGCGCAGTATTTCACTCCAGCCCAGCTTTTAACTCTATAAGGCGCAAGTCCGGAAGCATTTAATGCTGTTCTCATATCTACGCAGGAGCACCCCAATATATGTTTCTCTCTCTAGACCATATCCAACGGAGAGCGACTCGAATTGTCGATAGCCAGAAAATCTCCGATCGGCTTGACTCCATGGCATTGCGTAGAGATGTAGCTTCACTCTGCATTCTCTATCGCATGTATTATGAAGAGTGCTTCGAGGAACTGTTCAGATTAATACCGGCCGCAATTTTCCGTCATCGTTCTACGCGTTTTTTTTATTCCCGTCACTTGGATCACCTGTGCGCTTTAGGACATTTTTTGTTTTGTACCACCAATCTATGAACAATTTATCGTCTGCGGATTTTCGGACCGATACGACCTTCAAACCTTCTAGAAAAGAGCGTACTCCTACCTAAAGGGCGGTAACGCGCTTGTGACTCTTCAGTTGCAGGCGTTCATGGGCGACGGTAGTCACTTTCCATCAGGTGACCCGTCTGCTCGTTTGACCCCTCTATCATAAAAAAACCTGACTGATATACACCAGTTTGTTTGTGTGACTAATGGTGCTTGTGCATTCTCGGGTATATATTAATAGCCTCGATAGTGTCTTTGTATATTAAGATGAACACTACTAATTATACTCTAGATAATAAATCTATGTCAATATCAGTGAAAGCCCTCAAAAGCTTATAAATGAATAACCATCAGGCGATGAATGAAATGCTGAAAGCACACAGATAGGTACATTAATTTTCCTAATGTTGACACGTTTCATATCTGGTTGTCACTGGGGCATATTTACCATGGCTTCGCGTTAAAATATCAATTTCCGCCAACGTGGGTTGAGTCGTACACAATTCGACTTGTTGGCTTATGGGGAAAGGGGACCAGCTTTCAATTCGTGTATACCTACTACGTGTTACTACAGTACACATATTATTTGTAACTACATATATTTGTGATTTATAAATAGCTTCAATATAATAGTTTGCTTCTGGATCAAGGGTATTCGGTCATTTTCTCTATGTAAAATTGCGTTGCTAAATCCCTCTAAAACCTCTTTAAAGACCTCGGATTGCATAGAGCTTCAGTAAGCGATTTTCTTGAACGAATATCCAAAGCGGCATTGCTAGGCTCGTATGAAATATGGTTAGATAGAGGGGGTAACACAGCAGACAGTGGGGGTGAGCGCAGACGTAACTGAGTACTACCTAAACCTACTCCTGGGTCGCAATTTTGAGGCGCTGTCGAAGTCACGTGTGTTGCTCCCATATATCACGCGATGGACCCGTACGGTGAAACCATAGAACGCTAAGAAATAGGGCTATGGATATACTAGTATATATATATAATGGCTATTGGTTGAGCAGTTAAGTTGTGAAGGGATAGGGGGCAAGAGGGACGCCCATTGACGCCTGCAACTCCAGTCATGAGTGTGTTGCCGTTGCAAATAAGGTTAAAAGCCTATCAAACAAATATGCTTAAAAACTCTTGCTTGAAATATGATGACCTGGTTTGCACCTAGACAGGTATGTGCATTATTTATTGATTTTTCTGCCGAATTCCATCTAAATATGTTCAGGGAGTAGGGTTAAATTGAGTGACAACCGTTATAACGAACTTTTACATACATATTATTATCGTCTCGACTGAGATAATCAAGAATTCAATCTCTGTACCCAATTTGATCAATGTCCTCTCATTGGCAAAAACTTGATTGAGTAAGAAATGTCTGTTCATTTATAATTTTATTATAGAATGTCTTTAGTTGAAACCAATTATCGAGTTAAAGTATTAGAGAACTCTAAATCTTATTTAAGAGCTGGAATTTACAAAGTTCAAAGATTTAATTTCATAAAACATCAGTAGAAATTATCTGCTGTTTGATAATTAAATCAAGATGGCCACGCTTTAAGCCTTGTGATCGGCTGTCTCTTAAGTATTAGGGTTCTTGCCTAACGCTGAGTAACTATTTGAATAGCTCAAGAATGACGAGAGTTTTCAACGAACATTGCAAAATTGTTCAACCATTTTGCACTGATTATCGCTATCATCTCGCATCACCTTGGTAATAACAAGAGTTGTTTATGTCATAGTGGTTTTTGTACTAAGTTTTTTTGGTTGTGAATGAGAAATATCACTCCGGTCTTCAAGAAATCTACACAAATAAATACACAAATGTTTACAACGTCATTAATGTTATTTAAACCATATTATGACATTAGACTCTTTAGATTATCTTAAAGATTGCGTTCCGAACCAAAAGTCCTAGATTCGATTTTGCGTTGAATACAATCTCTGTTGCGAAATATTGTCTAGTAAAATGCTATCGAGATGGAAAACAGTCATTTCTACTATGTGGGTGTAATCTATAGAAATAAATTAAAAAACCAAACAATAAAAGCGACCCTTTTATGCAAGAACCATTTTCAGAGCAGTCAGCATTTTTTTTTTTGCCGCCATAGTAATATAAAAGTCAAAATAAATTTCGTCTTTCATTATACGCACGAGTAGAACACAAGTCATGATCTTGTTAAACAATTTTTCAACCCACCGAAGCGTTGTACGACCTTTATTTTTTATATTATTTTACTTATCGCTTTATTTGCATTAGATTACATTTTATCATTCATTTAACTTTTTTTAGGGCTTAAAATCTATTTATAACCAGTGCTGATAACGCTTAAACCAAATTTCATTATGTTAGGTTGAGTAGTTAAGACATGAAAGCGTTACAAACAATCAGACCTGCTTTCAGTGTAATATTTTTGAAACAAAATCGCTCCTAGAAGCCTGTGAACGCCCCAGAAGGCTTCTGGAAGGAGCTTGGTTGGCTCACCTAGCCAACCTTTCCTCGACTCATAAAGGACCTTTCTTGAGTCTAAATGCGGAAACCGGAGCCCAAAACCAATACCAGTGTTATACTTTTTTTTTATAGTATACCGTATGGTAAGAACATCGGTTTTCTCTGAACCCGTGTTCTGACATATGGCCCTCTCACGTTAGAAATATTATTTAGAATTATAGGCATTAGGTTATCCTAGTGGGAAACGCGTGTTATTCAATTACTCTGTAATATACTAGAAGGGCTAAATCTATATTATACCCTTAGTGATATTTAAAATTTATGTTGAACATTATGTTTACATAAAATAAATCTTTTTCACAGAAATATGTAGGTGAGAAGATATATCTGTAAATGAATTCTAAGTGGTTTTCCTTCCGAATCAATCTTTCCTTAAAATCCGTGTAACATTGATGCACAAAGGGTTCCGAGGTAAAGGAATTGAATTTGAGGATCATTTACAAAATCCTTAGAGTGGAATCTACCGTTTGTAGGCTTATGGAGTATGCTTTTAAGGTAAACCTGAGCAACAAAAGCGGATGACTGTTATTTGTTCTGTGTCTTGCGAGATTGATCTATAATACTCGTATGTATGTATTAGGTAACGTATAGGTATAATTTTCACCTAATTCTCCCCCATTTGGTATCAGACTGCCGTTTCTGATACGAATTATTATTACACTCTTTATTTTAAATACTTAAAACTTACATTTTTAATATGAAAATGGAAATATATATTAACTTATAAATATTTAGAATATAACATAAATAAATCAAGTTTCTCGATTTGGATTCAGGAGTAGGAATGACTATTGAAACAATGGTCACCGAAACCATATCAAAAAATACTCTAAATTCAGTAGTATTTTGAAGTCCTCAATTTTTCCTCTCACAATTAAACTCACTATGTTTACAGGGGCGTATAGACTGCGCTCCCTCAGCGATTTTCCGCATAATTTCACGTCACTCACATAGCTGCATGTGTAGTGGAACTATGAGCGAATGTCACGGCAAACATGAAAGAAATTCTGGTTTAAAATGGACACGAATTTTAGTAAAATCACTTCACTATTGACCATGTCATTTTGACTTTGATATTTAGTAACAAACAAAAAACAAACCACACAAACCACAAACCCTTTACCAACCCGTCTGGCCAGCGTGGTATAGTAGGCCAAAACCTCCTTTCTCAGGAGAGGCTTATGTCCAGCAGTGGACTATTAAAGGCTGTTGATGATTTAGTAACAAGTTTTTTACCATCTACTGGTGGGGTTGTTTTGTCTTAGGACTCGAACGAACTAAAAACCGCACGCCGTGCCGTCTCGGTTACCAGAGGCCGGGTAACCTAGAATCAGGGGGACTACATAGCCAAAGGCAAAAAGAAAAAATTGGAATGGATCAGAAAAAATATTAAAATAATATTTGTTTCTTTAAATCTTCTAATGAGGGTCATCAGAAGACTTAAGAGTCATCTGATGAGGCGAAATTACGAAACCTGCCAAATCTTCTGCAGGAGAAATACGCGATGTTTATTTTAAACTTGTTATTTTATAAGGTGTATGTCTGTGCATTAATGTGAGAATAATTTTAGAATCATGAACTTTGTTTATGTAATAAGGCTTTGCTAGGCTTTCAATCTACCAAAGCTTTTGTTAATTTATGGCTATTTAAAATATGTTTGCCGATATAAAATCAATGAAATATTAAGTTTATTTATTGTTTTACAAGCTTTTAATAATGATATGATGAGCACGGTCATTTGTTGCCTGTCTGGGTGCTATTTATCTATATATGAAGTATGTTTATCAATAGTCTGGTAAACATAACACAGGTTCTGCCTAGTTTGGGATCAGACGGCCATGTGTGAGATATGTAATAATAATAATAATATTCTACCACATTCACACAACGCCATCTAGTCCCAAACTAAACAGAACTTGTACTATGGCTACTAGGCAACTGATATAAATACATATATACATTTTTTTGGGAAATACATACTTATTATACATAAAAACACCCAGACCAAATCAAACATTAAATGTTCATGAACTCAAATGTTTGACTTGAACGGGAATCGAACCCGCGACCTTTTGAATAGCAGTCCGTTAAACGAACCACTACGCCATCTGGTCGTCAACTTAAATATATTATGTAAACTTATGGAAATTAATTATTATTTGTTGGCTTTTATTAGGCCATGGCTTTGCTTAGGTAAAAGATTGCTATTGATTTATTGGTAACGGTATTTTTGGGATACCTTTATATCGCTAGTACTAGAATGATGTACTTAATTTTCTCCACTTTGCCTGTCTTACACATTAAAGATAATAAGGGAGATTATTCTCTGTCATATAGCTCAGCCACCTCATTATTCAATTACGACTTCCACTACTCATTTAGTTTTTTAATCATGTAGCCTGCTTCCCTTTTACTAACTCTTTCTTTCTCGTCAATCTGCTGCAATAATTTAAATGTTTTATTTTTAAAAACTTCTTCAATCCAGGTCATTTAACTTATACATGTGTGATGATCTTTTATTTAATTAATTTATTTATTTTAAAACATTTTAAATCGTTACTTCAATTACTACCGTGCACAGCTTCCAGGATTTATATGAAAACATAAATATTTGTATAATTACATAAAAAATAAATAAAAAGAATATAGACACAAATAATGTAAGTATGTAGCTAAAACAAGTATGATAGAGAATATGTTAAGATACATTCAATTTCGCGACTAATACGAAGAAATTACCCCAGGAGGGTACCGACCGCGCCGCGGTCGGAGAATCCCTCGGCGCTCCGGTTGAGATCGGAGTGTCCAGCCCACCGTATTCTGGGGGGGCAAAGTTGCGTGCACAGAGGTGTCCGAGTCCGGGCACAACAATTGGGGCGCACACGCCTAGTTTTGTGCGTCCCAGGACGCCGAGTCCGGCGTCTTCTCGCGCCCAGTCGGGTGAGCGAGGAAGAGCGGGTAGGCGGGCGCAGACGATCGAGCGCCCGATCTCACAGCCTACGGAAGGCCGAGGAATGGGAGGGCGGCGGGGGGACTCAGAGGATAGTGACGCTTCGTCATTTTTCTCTGTGTCCTCACGGTCGTCCCAAGCTCGTAAGCGCAAACCGAAGGGCCCGGCGGAGGAAAGCCGGCCCACCAAGGTTGCGCGGCCAAGAGGCGCAGCAAGTGCCAAGAAGAGCGGAGGGAGTGAAACGGGGACGGGGACGGAGACGGAACGCGAACGCGAAGGCGCGGCGGGTACCTTCACTTCCCCATCTGCCTCAGGAGGGGAGCAGTCCCGTGCAGAGGAAGTCGCGGCGGTACTGAAAAGCCGACCCGCAGCTGACGTTGACTCCAAAATCCAGGAGTCTATGTCGGCGGTCGAGAAGGCTTTTCAAGGGACGAAGGGCCTCAGGGGCAGTAAAAGAGTCGCTGCCAAAGAAGCCATGACCAACATCAGGGCCGGTGTGTCAGAACTCTTTAGGAGAGCTGACACGTCGTCCCTGACAGAGGCAGTAGAGAGGCTACGGAGTGAGAATGATGCGCTCCGCTCCCAGATGGCCTCTTTACAAGAGGAGGTGGAAAAGCTCCGTCACAGGGGCCCTATGCCGATTCGTGCGACATCCGGCGGGGGCACCGGTAGAGCCGTGTCTACGAAAAGTAGTAGGGAACCGGCGATCCAGTCTGAACCGAACCGGGACCAATACGCGGCCCTGTTAGACCGTGTATTGGCCGAGGTCCGGACGATGATGCTAGGGGGACAGCGCTTAGGAGGAGACACCTTGTCTCCTCCAACCACGGCCCAAAGCGCGGAGACGGCGGAGGCCAAAGGCCAAAAGAAGAAGAAGAG
The DNA here is from genome assembly GCA_902825455.1 of Arctia plantaginis. Taxonomy (NCBI): domain Eukaryota; kingdom Metazoa; phylum Arthropoda; class Insecta; order Lepidoptera; family Erebidae; genus Arctia; species Arctia plantaginis. The sequence continues at coordinate 2,254,801 of CADEBD010000336.1, read as the reverse complement.
GAGGACAAAGAAAACACAGGGTGCTGGCCAGGAGTCACTAGCACCGGCACAGCTTCCACTGGCAACAACGAGGCAGCCAAAAGCAACGGCTTCACCGGAGAGTGAGTCTTGGGTCCTGGCCCTTGGTCGAAAGACCAAAGCCAGGGCCGCGGAAGGGGCGGCCCAGTCGACGGGGCATGCTACCGCTCGCCAGCAGCCCCAAAGGAAGAAAACAGCCGTGCCACGGCCTCCCACAGCCGCAGCTGTCACTGTCTCTGTGCCACCTGGCTCGGAGACGACGATAGCCAGGCTAATGGAGGTCGCTAAGGCCAACATTAGCCTTGGTGATCTCGGCATTACAGGTGGACTCCGCACCAAGCGAGCCATGACCGGGGCTCTGATTCTACAGATCCCTGGTGAGGGCAGCGCCGCACTTGCAGATAAATTAGCGGCACGCCTGCGGGAGGTGTTGTCCGGCACGGACGCCGTTATTACGCGTCCGTGTAGGACAGGAGAGCTACGGGTGATGGACTTGGAGGAGTCCATCACCCAAGCCGAAGTAGCCAGGGCCATAGCAATGGCGGGAGGATGTCTCACTTCTGACGTCAAAGTAGGGGACATCCGTGTTTCCCCGTCGCGGCTAGGTACGGCATGGGTTCGTTGTCCACTTGCGGCGGTACGCAAAATTGCGAACGCCAAACGAGTGCAAGTGGGCTGGGTCTCGGCCAGGGTAGAGACACTAGTTGCTCGTCCCTTGCAGTGCTATCGGTGCCTCGAATTGGGACACGTGAGAGCTAAGTGTCCCAACGAGACGGACCGTGGCGCGCGGTGCTACGCGTGCGGTAGTACAGGCCATGTGGCGCGTGCATGCACCGCAAAAACACCTAGGTGTCCGGTCTGCTCAGACCTTGGCCGTCCCGCGGATCATCGCCTGGGGAGCAAGAAATGCTCCCCGCCGAAGAAAGTGAAAAGGGGGCCGCAGATCACCCCCGCCCCAGCCTTGGCGAGCACTGGCTTAAGTCAGATGCCGCCAGCTGCAAGACCGACACAGCCAGATACCCATCCGGCAGAGGAGGCAATGGAGGCCTAAAATTCGCGCACCCCCAGAAAGTTTTGCAGGGTAACCTCAACCACTGCCGCGCAGCGCAAGATCTGCTTATGCAAACGCTGGCTGAGCAGTCGGTTGCCCTAGCGGTGGTGGCGGAGCCGTACTACGTCCCGGATCACCCCCGGTGGTTTGGTTCTGATGATGGCACCGTCGCCATATACTGGGCAGGGGTGGAGAACGGTCTCCACTGCACTCTTCTGCAGAGAGGGCTGGGGTTTGTGGCAGTAGAGTGGGGCCCCATGGTCACTGTGGGCTGCTACATATCTCCAAACTGCGGCCTCCCCGCCTTCGAGGCGTACTTGGACGGACTTAGGAGTTGCATTTGCACTTTCCTGTCCCGTCCGGTACTTGTCCTGGGCGATTTTAACGCACGCTCCATACATTTGGGTGATCGCCTGGACAACGTAAGAGGAGATACACTCATTGAGTGGGCGGTGGGACTGAACCTCATCATTTTGAACCGGGGTTCGGTCAGCACCTGTGTGCGGTGGCAGGGGGAGTCGATAGTCGACCTGACGTGGGCGACTCCCTCGGTTATCGACCAGGTGTCAGGATGGAGGGTGGCGGAGGAGGTGGTCACTTTGTCGGACCACCGCCACATCGTATTTAATGTGGCTATCCGCCGCACGGGCGCAGTCCCGGACCGCCGCAGTAGCGGCCCTCCGCGACGATGGGCCCTCAAGCGGATGAACCGAGATATGCTCGTTGCCGCAGCCATCGTCGCGGATTGGCCAGAGGAAGAGGAAGTACAGGTCTTGTCCGATCCAGAAGCGCAGGCTGCTTGGTTCCGTGGCATTATGACTGACGTCTGTGACGCGTCGATGCCACGGGTCAAGCAGGGGGGTGGGAGAGGTTCTCTGTACTGGTGGACACCGGAACTTGAGCAGCTTCGCACAGCATGCTCGAGAGCCCGTCGCCAGTTCCAGAGAACCCGAAGACGTCGGCGAGCCACAGCCGAGGAGATCGCTGAAGTTAGGCGCGAGTACGGCGCGGCCGCTAAGGCCATTAGCCTTGCGATAGCGGAAGCCAAGGCTCGGTCCTGGAGGGGGCTCATAGAGGGACTGGACAGGGACCCATGGGGGCGCCCTTACAAAATTGTACTGGGCAAGCTCAGACCGTGGGTCCCGCCACTGACGCAGACCTTGGACCCGGAGTTTGTGCGAGGAGTGGTAGATACCCTCTTCCCCGGGGACCGGGTCAGTCCCTCACGCCCTCCGTCGCCGTCGGAACCATTCACGTGGTCCGACGACTTTGACGTGACGGAGGAAGAGCTGGACCGAGCCGTGAAGCGACTCGCCGCCCGCAACACTGCCCCGGGCCCTGATGGGATCCCGGGCCGAGCATGGGTGTGCGCTTTGGTGGTCCTAGGGAATAGGCTGAGGCGGCTGTTTAACAGCTGCCTCCGTAATAGCGTATTCCCTGCCGGCTGGAAGGAAGCCAGGCTGGTACTTATCCAGAAACCTGGCAGGGCCGCAGATTCTCCCTCGGCGTTCCGACCGATATGCCTGTTGGACGAGGTGGCGAAACTCTTTGAAAGAGTTATCGCCGCCCGTATCAACCAGCACCTGTCGCGAGTGGGCCCCGACTTATCAGACAACCAATTTGGCTTTCGACAGGGACGCTCGACGCTGGACGCGATTGCACGCGTCCGCTCCTTGTCGGAAGAGGTTGTCTGTCGGGGGGGAGTGGCGTTGGCCGTTAGTCTTGACATTGTCAACGCCTTTAACTCTCTTCCGTGGTGGGCGATTAGGGAGGCACTTGTATATCACCAGTTGCCTCCCTACCTGCGGAATATCATCGGGGTTTATCTCTGTGACAGATCCATATCGTATATGGGTCGGGACGGCGAAGATTGTCGAAGGGAGGTCACGTGCGGGGTTCCCCAAGGGTCGGTCCTGGGACCTCTTCTGTGGAACCTCGCGTATGATGCCGTCCTGAGGACCAGCCTTCCCCCAGGATTGAGTGTCGTCTGCTACGCGGACGACACTTTGGTACTAGCTGGGGGACATGGCTTCCAGGAAGTACTGGAGCTCGCCGAGTTAGGGGTGGCTTGTGTCGTCCAAGGGATCAGCGGTCTGGGTCTAAGGGTTGCACCTCATAAGACGGAAGCCCTGTGGTTTCACAGAAAACGCAGAGGTGCAGTTCCCACCAGAACGCTTATTCAAGTGGGGGGAACAGAGGTCGAGGTCGGGCGGTACATTAAATACCTCGGCCTCACCCTGGACAGCCGCTGGAGCTTCGAGGAGCATTTCGAGCGGATGATCCCCCGAGTTCGCGGGGTGGCGGGCTCCCTACAGAGGCTATTGCCTAATCTAGGGGGTCCGCGGGAGGAAGTTCGCCGCCTCTACTGTGCGGTGATACGATCCATGGCCCTCTACGGAGCGCCAATATGGGCCAAGCGCCATCGGCCTCCTCCCGCTGCCGAGCGAAGCTCAATCAAGCGCAGCGGGTAGCGGCCATTAGGATCGTACGAGGTTACCGCACAATTTCGTCGGAGGCGGCGACAGTCCTGGCACGTTTCCCACCCTTTGATATCCTGGCGGATATGGACGCGAGGGTCTATGACCAGACTTGCGTGATCCGCCGGGGTGAGGGTGGGGAAGACCCGGATGAGCTCGAAATGCGGCGGAACGCCCACCGACAGGCACTGGTGCAGTGGCGCGCACGACTGGAGCAGCCGCGGAATGCGCGCCAACGCGCTGTCGGTGCCGTTCTGCCTAACCTTGAAGCTTGGGTAGGTAGGGAGGGAGGTTGCGTCACCTACCGACTGACGCAGGTACTCACTGGGCATGGTTGCTTCGGGGAGTACCTGAATCGGATTGGACGCGAGGAGATGGCACAATGCCAGCACTGCGCAGCCGACTGGGACTCCGCCCAGCATACGCTGGAAGACTGTCCCTCGTGGGCGTCTGAACGCGAGGTCCTGGTCGACCAAATCGGACGAGACCTGTCCCCGCCAGCAATCATTGCTGCCATGCTGGCGGGTGAGGAGGGCTGGGGCGCAGTGGTCTCTTTCTGTGAAGCTGTAATGCTCCAGAAAGAGACCGCTGAACGGGATCGGGAGAGGGCCGATCCCGAACGAAGAAGACGTCGGCGGCGATATCAGCCAACGACGGGGCCGCGGGCCGCCAGAGAGTGGGGACCTCTGGTGGCAGATTGATTGCTGCGGTAGGGAATGGAATGGCCGGCCTGATTGCATTAAGATGCGATCGGGCTGCCATGCCGTGATTGAAGGGGGAAGTGATTTTCCCCTGGGATAGGGCCTGATTAGGCATGGTGTCAATTCGGGGAGGACCTGAAATAACATGGTCCGGGTCCTCCCCAGAGTAGGACACCTAAGGCCGGCCGTCGGGGTGGTTTTTAGTGGAATCACCACATACTCCTGGCTCTTGAGTCCCCGAGGAGCCGGAGATCCGAAGGGATTCCGAAGGGAAAAAAAAAAAAAAAAGATACATTCAATTTGCGCAAGGATTCCATAAATCATCCATAATCGACCTTCAAATAACCTTTCTTTAACACCCTATGGATTCTTCGCTATATATGTTTACCTACGTCATCTTGTAGATTGTTAAATCTCTTTGTGTAATACTCAGTTTAATTTGGGCCATGCGTCGGCAAATACGAAACGCCTCTACCGTAGTAATACCACGGCGTCACAAAATCGAATCGAAGCAGTTCTTTGGTTGCACTTCACTGAATAAGACTGGTGGCTCAGAAATATTCTAGAGGGACTCAACTTGAATATGTTCATGGTTGGCGGTAGTCACTTACTTTGAAAATGTCCCGAAAATTTAAGATATAAATACACAAACTTCTCGTAGTTCGCAGAAGCAGCGTGTTTATTTTTAAATCTCATTTACTAAAGAAATCCCTGGCGTTAATTTCATTTTCTAAGTAAGTTGAGAAACTCATCCTTTTCAACAATTAATTCGTTTAAGTTATTACTTTCCGAAAATTGATTTTTGATGAAGTTTGTCTAACTTCGATAATTATTGGGGCTTTATAATTCTGCGAATGTTTTGACCGCCATTTGTGCATTTGTGCCTTTTAAAGTCTTAAATATTAAACAAAAATTCCTTTTTTAAATTAATGCTAATTTTTCAAACTTGGGGTTGAAAGATATACATGCATATATTAATTGGCGTGAAAACTTTCATTGCGTGATGTAGAAAATATATTTTTTCGTTGTACGTAATTTTGTCAGAAGCTCATTTAGAAAACCAATGTGACCGACGATTTAAATGAGTATTAACACTGTCTGTAGGAGATAACTTCAAAAAAAGATTAAAAATAAAAATCTTTCATTTAAGCGATCAACGTTGTATCTAATGATAAAATATAGAAGAAAACCTAGACAAGTTAGAAATGAATGCGATATTTTTCTGAAGGCAGTCTTGACACTAACAAGGCCAATTGTCTTCTTCACACTTATAAATTATAAGGCAAGAATCAATTCCGATATTCCCGCGAACAATATTATTTACAGAATCTTTTTTTCTTTTCAGATAAATATTCAACGACAACTGTCGCTCTCCTTCTGTGGTATCTTGAAGAAAATAAGGTATGAATTTTTTTTCTTAACTTGGTAAACCGGCTTTTTGTAAGTGTTGAAAAAGTTTGAGAGATATATTTTCTTATAAAAATAAATAAACATCAGTTTTGGTCACATCGAACTTTTAACAAGCAAATAAAAGAGATACCATGAGCAAATAGAAAAATAATGTAAATATAATAGAATAATGTATTTTAGGGGAATAAATAAGGAAATCAATTATATAGATTGCCCTTTTTACGTCCCTCTTCGTTTTACGTCTAAGAAATTTGAGGAGGTCTTGCTCGAGGAATTTCACTACATCATTTCAAATGGAGTTGGATCGATCGAAGTGGCGTGTAATGGGATGGAAAATCGATAGGCTGATGATGATGATGATATCGAAATATGTTTTCATAATATTAATTAACGATTAGCCTTACTCAATAAAATATTAAGTTCGTCTGGGTTTGAAGCAATTCAATATCTTAACTTCTACGGAAATTTATACCGCTCATGTAGACCACCTAAAAGTGAAAAGAAAACAATAATAAGTACACTTAAACAATAATTTTAACTTAAACAATGTAAATTAAAATTAAATTATATTAACGATAACAGTCCTATACACACAGATTCATTTAATTAACTAGTCGAGAATACAAAGTTTTGTTTAAACAGTAAGTAAGAGTTTGTTTGTTTTGTTTACTTTTGTTTTTTAAAGAGACAACTCCCGCACTAGGAATACAGCCTGTATCGCGGGGGACTTTATAAACATACATGAAACGGATACAAATAACACCCAGACTCAGAACAACAATTTGTGGATCACTCAAAGTGTCGTCCCATGTGGGGATCGAACGCACAACACTCAGCGTAGCAGGAAGCGCCGTGGCAACCTCTTAAACCACTACGCCATCCGTATATGCCTGATAATACTTGGAATTAATACCGAAAAATGAGAAACAACATTTACTTTATTTATTATGTTCTAAAGTCTGCTCTTCTTCACTTTCTCTCTTAGCAATATTTTTTATTTTGTCATTAGCGATAAACAACTTTACTGAAATTTAGACCACGTGATTGAATGTTTTGTCCTTTTCTCAATTCTTTAGAAATGAAATTTGTATTTCGGGTAAAGCATTGTCGATGTTTAATTGAAAAAGAAATATCATAAATCAAGTTTTTATAGTCAAAATATTACATTGTTGGAGCTCCTCGACTGCTTCTGTCATTTCTGTTGTTTCAAAACGGTAAAAAATGTTATGAAACAGTTCGACATATTTTTTCAGATTTTTGCAAAAATATGAGCTACCGATTTGCGACTGTGTGCCATGGTATGAGTAAAGATTTAAATAATGAATACTTAGATATTAAGCTTAGACACCAGTTGATTTGACCAAAACTATTATCTTAGCCATATTTAGCTGCAAAGTCAATCTTTTTATTTTTTTAACAGACAACTCTTGCACGAATTCTAGCAATGAATCCTGTATCGCGCGGGACTTCATAAACATTCATTCTAACATACACAAAGAACACCCATATTCCGAATGACAATTCGTGGATCACACAAAGTATTGTCAGGTATAAGGAACAGTCTGCGTAGTAGGAAGCGGCGAGGTGATCGTTAGAGTCACTACGCCATCCGTGCAGTCTAATTATAGCTATATTTTTTCCTTTGCTTAGTCAACAAAGCTTTCTTGTTGAATGCCTTTTCATTGTTCCTTTAACAAAAAAATGTCTGTTGTTTGATACTTCGTATTAAATAAAACCTGCAAGTGTGGATATATACCAGAGAGGTTTTTCAAATTCTAAGGACTTTTGTTCTTTAATCCAGTACAAATGTAAAGATTGTTTATGTATATCGTTACTACGTGTATATCGTACTTATACGGTGTGTATCGTTACTTATCTCCAAATAATATTGTAATTAAACTCAAGTTAGATGAATCAATTACAGTATCAACAAAGGTCCGTATATAATACTACACGCATAACTTTACAGATAAATTTACATACACTAATATGTAAATCCATATTCATGATACATCCGTATTTCCTTCTAATTCTACAACATGCGTAACAATTTGCTTACTGGAAATGCTAGTTGAAACGTAGTCTACAGTCCCATTTGGTTAACAATTGCATTACAAATTTAAAGTTACAAAAATTATTGTATTTTGGGTGCCAGAATGTCTTATATATTTAAAGGTTGGACTCCAGAAATATATAGTTATTACTTTGGCTCTCAAATGTCAATGCATAGCAGCACCAATTGGTAATAGAACAACGTAAGTCACAGATAAATATTGCAATATTAAACTGAAACAGTCTGCAATAATTTTAAAGGACCAAGGACTTTTTCGTTTTGATGCTTAGCTAAAAGGAAAAAGTCTGTTTAAATAATATACAAGAAGTTTTAAGAAACTTCGAAGTTTGGTTTATATTCTTCAGTAGCTTGGCGGTAAAAAGTAGCCAATGTCCTTTATCAAAAATCCCCCACGTCCTTTCTTAACAATCAAACTATGTATATCTATACCAAATTTCACCTAAATCGGATCAGCGGTTATTCATTCCCCATACAAGCTCGCACTCCTTTTTCAACCCTTAAAGGATGTTTTCTGATAAAAAGACTACGCCATGTCCTTTCCCAGGGGTTAAACTATTTGTATATCAAATTTCATCTAAATCGGTTTAGCGGTATAAGCATAAAGAGGTAACAGACAAACAGACAGACAGACACGCTTTCACATTTGGAATATTAAATTTCTTTCTCACGTTTTGTACTTCACTCAACTCAACCGTCCTATGATAATGATCGGTATGAAACGCCGGTAACTAGAACATATCTTATTGGTATTGTTATTAGGATCAAATTTCAATACTTTATATCTATCATATTCACTTAGTGACCTATAAACGGACCTATACACGTATCTTAGCTACGTACTAAGCACCTAAAGTCTCAAGCACTTACTGGCTTTGAGTTGGGTTAAAAATATTAAGGGTTATTTTCTTCTGCTTTTGTAAACGGATATTACAAAGCCGAATGAACCTTATTCGGGAATATATGTGCTTCAGAGAAAACGTTAAAGCTGCTGGGGGCTTATCAACCCCAAATATTCGATAAAATCGGGATGAGGGTAGCTTTTAGAATTTTACAAAGGTTGTTGTAAAGGAACTAAGTACAAAAATACTGGTATTAGCTAAGAAAAGCGTCTTTTGAGATAGTCTTTAGAGTAAGTCTACTTGGCTTCATTCCCAATTGAATTTAAGCCATGTGTTTATCTTGAAAAATATTTGTAATGTAAATACACTGCTGGTATGGTTTGGGCATGTTAATAGGATGAGCAAAAAGCGAACAACAAAATGATTTATAAGGGCCTTGTGTGTTGGTGAGACTGTGTGGGCTGGCTCTGAAAGACGTACACTGACCAGATCGGCAGTGTACTTCAGTGTAGGTACGTGTTCTTCAGAAGGGCCTCCTTAATATCACCCGTAACCGGACAGCGTGTACTAAAGTATATGTCAGGATCGTGGAAATGGTATTCTATCGCCTATGCCTACCCCGAACGGAAATGAGAGGTGAGTATTTATGTATCAAAACTCAAAGTCAAAATTTCAGTAGAGAAAGTGCACCTAATGTGTCAATTATTCGAAAAGTAGTCAAAAAATTTGAAGAAACTGGGTCGAATATGGATATTAAGAATCCTTTACCTCAAGGTACTTCTCTTGAAAATATTGCGGCTGTAAATGAGAGTGTCGCCAAAAACCGAAACATCAATTCTGCATCGTTCTCGACATCTTCAAATTTCGGCCTCCACCTCCAGGGATCAAAAGACCTCCACCTTCATGCGTACAAGATTGAGCTAACTCAGAAGCTCAAACCAGCAGACCATGGAAAGCGCCGGCAATTCGTTCAATTGGTAATGGAGCAAAGTGAAGTCGATGCTAATTTTTCGAAAAAAGTCATCTTCTCCGGTAAAGCGCATTTCTATCTGAGTCGCTACGTGGATACACAAAATTGACGAATTTAGGGTTTAGAAAATCCTCATGCAATCCATGAGAAACAAATGCACCCACAATGAGCAACTGTCTGGTGCGGATTTTGGTAAGGTGGCGTGATTGGGCCTTACTTTTTTTAAGATGAGGCCGATATTGCAATGACTGTGAACGGCATTCGTTACAGGAATATGGTAACGGAGTTCCTGTGGCCTCAACTGGACGGCATGGATCTGGACAACATGTGGTTTTATCAGGGCGACGCCACCTGCCACACCGCGCATGAAACAATCTACTTATTGCAGCAACGATTTCTAGAACACATTATCTCACGAAATTCTGATGTCAACTGGCCACCAAGATCGTGCGATTTTTTTATTTGGGGTTTTGTGAAATCTCGGGTAAATGCGAATAAACCAGAAATAATTCCTGAGCTCAAATCACAGATCCAACGCGTCATCGGTGAAATAGAGCCACACCTCTGTGTGAAAGTCATGGAAAGTTTAATGAAAAGAGTAATGGCCTGTTATCAGAGCCGTGGGGGCCATTCGCAGGATATTTTATTCCATACTTAATGAGAACATGTCTTCTTTACAATCCAATAAAAATATCACAACTCTTTTATAACATACGTGTTTTTATTTTTAAAATGAAAAAGTGCACTCTCACTGAGACACCCTTTACTTTTTAGGAAAATAACACAAAATGAGATATCATTACAAAACATTATTTAAGTCTGCTTAGCTTATAAGCTTCGTGTCCGACATTTTGTGTATCTGTGTATGACCTAGATTTAGTAGTCTCAAGTGAATATAAAATAAATAAGCTCTGAATAGATTTAAAATATTGAAAATAGGATATCATACTTTAATACCCTTGTGGTATTAAGACAATAATAGTAATGCTCATAAGACATAACGAAGGGAAAACTGAAATGATGGCAGAAATTTTTCCTTTGTACTCATTATGAACATGAGTAAAACAAATGAAGACAATGATGTACGCTTAGATATGAGCCCTTTAGAGGATTTTATGTCTCGTTTATCTCAAGGATTATCGCGATCCCTGATGTAGGGCAAAGTTACACAAAGGTTAGAAGGCATCTTTTCTTTAATATACCTGTAAAGTATTCTTGGAGAATCGTCGTTATTCACTTTATGTGAGTTTAAGTTGTTTTTAAAGTGGATAGGCCATGTCAATTGGGAAAACTCGTGTAGGGAATTTATAATAATACTCGTTACATGCATCTCTACAAATAAATAAAATTGAAGTGTCTGTTTGTAATGTAAAATATTAGCTTTTTTCATGCTCACAAGGTTACAAACACGATACATATGCCTAAAAACCAGTTTAAATATTTTTTGCCTGTCTGTCTGTTCCGGGTAATCTTCAAAACGCCTTTACCGATTTTGATAATATTACCGTGTAGCTACCATACCACCATGTAGCTGTCTGCATAAGGAGTAATTAAGGCTATTTTTCCGGTCCGGGAATCGAACCTGAGGCCTCATGGACTGCAGTAGCGTACCGTACTACACCACTACTATTGATCAGTTAGAGTGTTCCTAGTAAAAAATAAAATTGTGTCAATTTTTTGCCGATCGTAGACAGTGCTTATCCATGTGGTGATGAAGTAAGAATGTCACCACCCCTATTCATCCCGTGAGTGTCGTAAGAGGCGACCAAAGGAGCAAACTACTCAGGACAACAGCACTGCAAAGAGAAGAAAATCTTGAAACAAACCCTATACCAACCCGTCTGGCCAACGTGGTGTAATAGGCCAAAACCTCCTTTCTAAGGAGAGACCTATGTCCAGCAGTGGACTATTAGAGGCTGTTGATGATGATGATGATAGCCGGTACTTTATTGTCATCAAGAATTAAACGAGATACGCTACAATTTTCAAATTGTGGTTCAGAATAGATATTAAGAAAAATATCTTATCAAAGACATTATCTAAAACAAATTTAAAATTGTAATGTGATGTTGCACCATGATTCTATGTTATGAGATAATCCACTACCATAGTTTTATCTTGTAATACAAAGATTCATTTGGAAGGTAATCGCTCTTTTTTCATTAGTATAATTATATCATACACAATCTATTAATGAATGCTGATCTGCTGAATATCTGGTGACTATCGCCGTCCATGGACACGCTCAAGAGTCACAAGTGCGTTGCCGCGGTTTGGGGAGGGAGTACACTCTTTTCTTGAAGGATTTAAAAAAAAATCACAATAATACGAGTATGTGTGGTGTGTGTGTGGTGACGGAAGTCCGTGTGGTGACGGATTAAGAATACAGAGTGTCACCACCCCTATTCATCCCGTGGGTGTTGTAAGAGCCGACTAAGGGAAAAAACTACGCAGAACAAACTACTAGTACTAGGAAAAAACTACGCAGAACAAACTACTAGTACTAGGAAAAAATTACGAGTATACTAAGGCTACCTTTTTCTTTAATTATTTATTTCGGATCACTGACAAGGAATACACCTTACATGCTATAATGATGTTAGGTTTACAAACTTCGAGTTAGTGAGCTTCCTTAATAACAGGCGACCACATCATGCAAAAACTTATACAAAAAATTATTCAAATTGTTCTTTCTTTGTTTGTTAAGAAACAAGATTAGTTAACAATTTAATAACAAATAATATATTCGGTTCGAAAAATACATTAACCAATTAACTGTATAATTACTATAAATAGTAGCTAATTGTGAGGACTAGAGACATGCGTGCGCGCTCTAACATAAAAAAACTAATCACAAGTTAGCGATAAATTACGCAATAAAAATGTGAAATAAAAATTCCTCTTTTATTCTAGTAAACCTTATAGTATTATAACCAGTACCTAGATGACCGAGCATTTCTAAAAATGAAACCTAGCTAGATCGAGTAATCGCCCTCGAAACCCCCTGTATACTAAATTTCATGAAAATCTCAGTAGCCGTTTTTGAGATTATATATATATATATACAAGAATTGCTTGTTGAAATGTATTAGATAATATTACCCAAGTAGTAGCTGAAAATAATGATTTTTGAGTTGTACTTATGGAGACGGATTAAGAATACAGAGTTTTACCACCCTTATTCATGAGCCGACTAAGGGAACAAACTATACAGGAAAGCAGCACTGCAAAGAGAATAAGAAACAAAACCCTATACTAACCCCTCATCTAGTAGACTGATCAACAGCGTGATCTAGTAGACTAAAACCTTTTTAGTGGACTTTTAATCACTGCTGTTTTTAGAGGTGTGGGTTTCTGAAGGGGCCATACCTCATCGAGGCCAACGACAAGGACATATGTTAGACTCATACTGACTAAAACTAAAATTCGTTTTTGCTACGTTTGCCTAGACGGTTGTCGGTTCTGCCATAACATTATTATCATTAAAATAGACTACATCAGTTGGCGCAGGCACAATATTTCTCCAGGGAGACATTACAAAGAATTGTTTGAAACAAAATGTACTGCGGTGTGACAAGTGCATTGTGTCCCGTATTTATTATTAAAATAAACATTTTAGAGTGGTGGTTTGAACCAGCCAACATTGTTTAAAACTTAAAATATATGGCTTGCAAACATTGTTTGCGCTTCAAATTTTCAGTAGGTTTTCACATTCACATGACTCTTTACATAGAGTAAAAGCATATGTACTTTAAATACTCAAACCTATTTTAAACTAAAATCTAATAAAGAAATAGTTGTTATATAAGTAGAGAAGACTGAGGTACTGAGGATTTTGCAAATGGCGGGGAGAGGAAGTATTGTGGGCGTTTGCGAGCGAGCTCGTTCCCTCACTCTCTGACTTTATTGTATTCGAGCGCGGACTACATTAAACGCTTTTTATTAGCTTCACTTGTATGTTTGTTTGTATGTTTGTAACCGACTCCAATGGGCATGTTTTTTTTATACATTAAATACAAAATGAGGACCTTGTCACACGAAGCAATATCAGCCAGACAACAGGTGGACAGAAGCAATTATATAATGTGGAGTTCTAATATTAATTTCTTTGTTTAAAACGACCCCTGTACTAGGAATATATTCTGTGTCGCGGGGGATTTCACAAATATTTATTATACGGACACAGAGAATACTTAAACCCATAACAACAATTTGTAGATCACACACAACCCACAACCCGCAGTAGGAAACGGCGAGGGGACCACTTAAACCAGAACGCTATTCATGCAGTCAATTATCTGATATAACAAAAATGTGCCATTTTAAGAGAACCTAGCTTTACATATCACTAAATATGCATAAAGCACTCAGATCATTAATATTAGGAAAATTCATTGTAGGTTATCGTCAGGTGCGTCAGGATTTACTGTTCTCCCCTATTGTGAACTTGTAAACTACCCGTATATTTTGGTAGCATGACGAAACTGTTTAAACTGCAAAATTAATTTTTTTTATTGCATAACAGTTAAATCCCTACTAATTAAATAAATGCAAAAGTAACTCTATCCTTCTCTTAGCTTTCACTGCTAAACCGCTTAACCGATTTTTAGCATATTTTGTGGAGAGACACTTTTTTTTTTACACGCTTTACATTAGCTTCACTTGTATGTTTGTTTGTAACCGACTCCCTTGGGCGAGATTTTGACTGACTTTTTAAACGGTCAGAATTCGTTAAACTTTGTAGATATACTCGTATATGGAGGACCAATGACAATACACTAATTAAAAAAAAACAATATTACAAAAATATAGTTTAAAAAAACTAAAAAACATGTATTATCTATTTTTTAGTTTGGTTTTCTATAAAAAGCGTGTTTTTAGTTTTTTAAATTTTTGAGAAAACACATATACTACTTGTTACCGCGATAACCGAGACACGTGGGGGTGGAGCCGCGGACAAAAGCCAGTAAGATTATAAAGTTATAATAGTTTATATTTATAGTATTTGTGTATGCAAACCAGTCTGAAATAATTTACATTATTAATCTATTAGTACTTTAAAATATTAACGTCCTGTATCTAACATCATAGTCGAGCGCCTGCCTGAAAGACAGCTCACACACCTGGCTCGGGTCGTTTGCAAAAGAAATTGATTTAATTTTTTTTGTTAAATTCACTCCTGCATATTTTAGAATTGTCATAATATATTTATACTAGTTTTATGTTAGCGTTTGTAATAAAGTTTATAGTTGAATCTAATGACAATAAGATGTAAATCATATACAAAGTGTAACCAAGATCTTATTCTGCAAATATAATTTTTATAGTTACTTATAAATTTAGAAAATGGGACAATAAAATTGTTGTATATTTTAGTTTTAATTTACTTACCATCGAAGAATAGGATAAATACTAGCTGTGTTTTACACTGGAACCTTGTTTGTCTACATCTATCTTAGAGATTTGAAGATTGGTGAGTGACAAAATTAACAAGCATTGAATTTCAAAAGGTTTCAAAACAATTTTTTTAATTAAGTGAAATTTTCGAATATACCTTTTTCTATTGTGTCCTATTTAGTGGTTCAAAATACAGAACCCTAGTTATTTCCACACTGAAATTGTTCGTTCTGGGTTAAAAACTTCCAATGGCTTTTAGAAAAGGATAGTGGAGCAGTGCTTTTGTTTTTTATCGATTTCGGTGGCACTGCCATGCGGTCAGATAATGTTCAAAAATAAAATGCTGTCCGGAATAGAGAATTCTTGAAACGCTAATTTGAATAAGAAAAAAAGGTAAATTATGTAAATAAAGACCTTGTTCAGGCGTATTAAATTCGGTTATTCTTTTTCTTAAGACTGCACTTTTGAACACTCTTTTATATAAACCTTAAGCTTAACTTTTAGCTTAACCCTAAGCTTTTAGCTTAACTTTACTGTAATATATTCTACAAGTATTTTATTATTATCCAGATATATTTCTATTAAAGACTATCCATTTAAAGGTTGCCGGGCCTAAATTATTATTGTCATAACGCAGATTTTAAGGTTTCATATACACTGTTAGAAGCGTATATACCTACCCATGATTTATTTTAGCACTAACGTAAAAAATATGGGTTGTTTCATCTTCATCCCACTAAGTCTCATCCTACTATGTCATTTTCTTAACTGATCCCAGTTTTTATTCCGCGTTCATCACAGGCCATTTCTTTATTTTTTTCTCGTCATAACTGATCCCATTTTGTTTAATTTGCTATTCTTAACTCATCCAAACCAAAATTTTCTTGTAATAACAAGTTTTGTGAGGACAGTTTGCAAAAAAAATTTAACGTCTCTGAAAAAAGAAGGTTATTGACACCTTATTGCATTGAGTGACGAATCTCAAAATAAGAGGTAGGCACACACCTCAGCGTGTAGTGACGGATGTCCGTGTAGAGAGAACATTAAGAATACGGCATATCACTACCCCAATTTATCCCGTGGGTGTCGTAAAAGCCAACTAAGGGCGCAAAACAACGCAGGGCACCAGCACCGCAAAAAGAACGAAAACTTGACACAAACCCTATACCAACCCGTCTGGCCAGTGTGGTATAGTAGGCCAAAACCTCCTTTCTAAGGATAGAATAGAATAGAATAGAATATTTTATTTTGCAAATATGGGTAATACATGATAGGTGTTACAGTACATTGAAGCTCAACCATATTTCACCAGTGGTGTGCAGACATTTTTTGTATTAGGCTAAGAAACATGCTTTTAGACTCAATCCGCAATAATACTAATAAGGAGAGGTCTATGTCCAGCAGTGGACTATTATAGGCTGTCGATGACACACCTCACACATTATGTACCATAGTGTAAACCAAACTATTATCCAACAAAAAAATAAGCACTTATTTCTCATTAACCAGATTTAAAATAATATTATATTCTTGTAATCGAGGAGCACTGTGATTAGCAGACCTACTAGGTTTTACTACATAAGGATTACTCTCTGATGATTCTTGGTTAAACAACATCTTTCAATAGCAGGAATTTAAGTCCACAAATTCCATTTCAAAAAGTAAATCTTGTGTTATTGTATTATCATGTGTTAATTGCTTAACATGAAATTTTCTTTAATGATCGGTCGATTTACGCAATAATTATGTTCACGTGTAATTTTTTCAACATCATCATCATCATCAGCCTATCGCAGTCCACTGCTGGACATAGACCTCTCCCATTCCACGCCACTTAGATCGATTTTAGGCGTCTCGCATCCAGCTCCTGCCAGCCATCTTGCTCAAATCGTCACTCTACCTGGCCTCCTCCTTTTTCAACATAGTGAATATAAAATCAACTCATGAAAATAATCGTCCTATTAGCCGTGACCGTTATAAGTACAATACTAGAACTGTCCGTAGAGTCCATGTGGTGACGGATTAGAATACAAATTGTCACCACCCCAATTCATCCCGTGGGTGTCGTAAGAGCCGACTAAGGGAGCAAACTAAGCAGGACAACAGCACTGCAAAGAGAAGGAAAACTTGAAACAAACCCTATACCAACCCGTCTGGCCAGCGTGGTATAGTAGGCCAAAACCTCCTTTCTAAGGAGAGGCCTATGTCCAACAGTGGACTAGTATAGGCTGTTGATGATGATGATGATGATGACTAGAACTGTGTATACCTATATATAAAACCGCATGTTGAGCTTGTCGTCTGTTTGCTGATTAAATGTCGTTTAATTTAATCAGCTGGACACTGCTGACAACAAGGTCAATGGGAGCGTGATTGATAATAAACAGATGTGTTTAAACCGATAAACTGTTGTAGGTAATTAGGATTAAATAACGGAGTTTGCTGAGACTTTAGTGGAGCACATAATCTGTGTTTAATAATGATTGAATATTATAATACAGCGGGGTACAAAAGACCCCAGGGTAAATACTTGTTTTGATATAATTAGATCATACCTGTTTTGCTATAGTAACAATGAAGAATATAATTTAAACTTTGAACACTTCACATGCGGCCGTTTAATCTCTACTCGGTTAAAATCAACGAAAAAACCCTTTATCAACGACACCTCTGAAATACACCACTAGTGTGTCGTTTATATATTTTTTTGTAACGACATCACAATTTTTCTGCCACATCCTACCTTTAGGCATGCAATAAGATAACATTAATAACGAGTTTGAGCTTATTTAATACATCATACGAGGTCAGAATTCTATTTTATGTAAATATCAATTAAAATAACAATTACAATAATATTATTAAAAAAGAAAAAATGACATAATCGTAATAAATAATGTATCACATTTATTAAAAAACTGTATTAATAGAGGGTATATTGTACTTATTAAAAACATGCATTCCATTATATTTTCTCTTTATATTCTTTGTATATATATATATATATACAAAGAATAGTTATTGTATAATATCGGATCAAGTTTTATAAAAAATTTAGTAGTTTTTTGTTGTAATGAATACAACTATTATGTTTTACGAATCCCTAGTGAACTCGACAAATCTTAACATTATCATTAAAAATTAACACATAACGAATTGTTATATTTCACATTATACACCACTAGTCAGCATTGGTGTCCTTATCAAAACTAGAAATGTAAATAACACCCTATTGGTGTGGTTTAGTGGTGTCGTATACAATGCACGGAAAGAACCTGTTAGGCCGTGGTATCATTTCGCTCAAGTAAACACATTTGTGGCGAAACATTGCTCTCTCAAGATGAATAAAAGTCTATGGTAGAAGACTACGGTGGCTGAAACTGAAAGAAGAAGAATTGAAATACAATAAGTTCCCCCCAATTACTCACATTCCATTATCAGACTATGACTTCTTTAAAATAATATGAAAACAAAAAAAAAACACAGAATGACATGCCATTTGGGTTAATCCCGTCTAGGCAAACCAAAAAAAAGAAATGTTTTTGTATCAAGTGCAAGAATCCAGTGTCTACGTAAATACCTTAGTAACTAAGAAAATTGTTTGCTATAAAACTTTATTTTACCTGTATTTTATAACTTTCACTGTTTATTTTCTTAGAAACCTTTTAAACGACAATTGCACTTGCAATCTCTTTTAACTTTCCCCGAAGGAGTTTTCTTAAACTTTTGTCTAAAATATGACGGTATCTGGTTTTTATTGCTGTTTCAAAATGACGTATTTTTATCGCAAAGTAGGGGAAAAATTGTCCCTCTTCTTTACAAACTGCATTTGTTGAAATAATTTAATGACATGAAGGTTATTTATACAGCTTAACACAGAGTTGGCCTAAAGTTTGGAGGTTGAATGAAATTACGAAGTAAAACTTTTTGGGTTGAATGTAATTATTTTGTTCTAAAATTAATTTTGAATACGTGTACCGAGACGGTCGTGCGAGCTGTCCAGTGCACAAAAAAAGGGATTGTGTTTTAGTAGGGAAGTTGTTAATGTTTTAAGGTACAGTTAGTAACAAAGCTCGTTGAAAATGTTTAGTTATAGTAGTTATAGTTTTACTGTTAAGACTCGTATGATGTTGTTTCCACACCTGTATCAAGCGGTATCATATACATGCTGTCCAATCTCCATAATTGCGAAAAATACAGTTCCTCTTTTGGTCTGTGATGTGTATTTTAAAAATAAGTCAAATAAAATATATTTTGTTCAATCCTAGAGCCCTCTTCTACTTCAAATAACGGTTCAAGTTCCTTAAGGACACACATGAAAAATTTATGTATCCGAAGATTTTAGACGATGCCTCTGCATTCCACAAATAACCAATAGCGTAAACAATAAACAGTAGGGATACGCAAAATTACAAAAGTATCGATACTCGACGATACAATACTAGTATCGTATCAAAAGTATCTATACGATAAAAGTATCGGAACAAAACTATGGATACCGAGATCGTATCTAGTATTTTTTAATACATTTATAAAAAAACCTGAATGGAGTGTTGTTTGTGTTGCTAAGTTTGGTGAAACAAAACACTCACTGTTCCCACTTGTTCTCAGTATTTTGAAACATTGTAACAGTTATTTTTTTATTATATTTGTATTGCGTACGGAGTTGTAAACAGCGACACCTATTGCCCGCGTCGCATTTATTGATTTATCCAAAGTAGATTGTAACTATAGTATTGATGTTCTTCGTCCGCCATCGGACCACTAGATGGCGTTGTTTTGTTGGTAAGTCATAGTAATAATTTATCCTGACAAATTGTATTGGTGTTAAAAGTGTCTTGTTATGGTGGGAAGCGAGTTACTGTTGATTTGGTTCGTGTTAACCTCGATGATAATTTGAATGTCAATTTAAAATGATAAAGTAGGGATTCTTTCTAGAAAGTTCACAAACCGAGCATATATAAGTCCGGCTTTCAGCCGCAGGGGAGACTCTGCTGATTCTAGTCTTCCGATCTTAAGTAGTATTTTGTTTGTCTGGTGATTTCATTTTAGTAATATTTTCTTTGTTCTAAGTACCCACGCCAGTGGGCTCCAGATTTCGGGTCTAGACAATCAATATCAGACGGCGTGCTCTTTCGTTTGTGGCCTTCTGGTGCGAAATCGAGTTTCTCAGTACCCTCTGGTAAACTGGCAGTCACGCGGCTCACCAAGCAAGCGGACAGCCTTATTCAAGGGTTACGTACTTCTTGTTAATGTTATTAATATAAATATTGAACCTTCCATTATACCTAATATAAATAGCCGACTCGGGCGGGTGTGGAAGTGACCTGCTGGATTGATGACGAGGAGGCTTCGAGCAGCATCAGCTCGGCCTTGACGCGCGCCGCTGCGGGATTTTTTATATACCCACTAATTTATGTTTTTATTATTGTAACTTTGAATTGATTGGAAATAAACATGTATGTATGACTGAGGTGTAAGTTGTCTTTTTCTGAGGAGTCCCTTAGGTTGCCCACACGCACACCCTTCTGTTTTCGACAATGGCGCCCTGAGGTAATCTCGTGAATTTCTCCGCTGGGTAAGCCGGTGAGTAGTCCGCCTGACACGAAAAGTGGCTACAACATTTACCACGAAGCTATATCAATGTCTTGTTTTTTAAATACTTCCACATTTCGCTGGTTTCTCCTTCGCGGCATCTTCTTGAGATTGATTTAACTTTAAATGCAAGTACAAGTAATTATAATACTTAATTATTAGTATTATGCTAGCGCAAGACTCGAATAAAAAAAAAGGTCTTAAACTTTGATAAAAAGAATTTCGACTGATTTTAATGTCATTCAATCGCTGTGCCTAAAACTAGTAATTTCTTCAAAATGAATATGATTTAAAAGTAGCAATAATTTCCATTCATTCATTCATTCATCATCAGCCTATCGCAGTCCACTGCTGGACATAGGCCTCTCTAATTGCACGTCACTTAGATAGATTTTGGGCTTCTCGCATTCAGCTCCTGCCAGTCATCTTGCGCAAATCGTCACTCCACCTGGCCAATAATAATTTCCATGTCTAATGAAAAGTATAACGCCGGCTGATATATGTCAAAATATTGTTCTCACACTGCAAAAAGACGTAAATGGTGTACAGTATAGGATATTTACTTACATGTACACTGGGTTAGTAACTTTATATCGTTACTATTTACTTCGCCCGCGGCTCTGCAAAAGTGTATGTTGGTTATCTTGGTAAAAAGTTGTCTTTCTTACTCGGTGATAATATAGCTTTCCATTGGTAAAATAATTTTTAAAATAGGTTTAATGGTTTAGGCGTGAAAGCTAACAAACATACATACTAACTTTCATATTTACGTATAAGTATGCATACCATCCCGCATAGTAAGTAGTCTACAAAAACAGTACTTGTTCACACAAATTGGAGTGACTGAAACCACCGCTGATTTCCCAGAAATGTTTGATTTGTTATTTGATAGAACTTCTTATATTAGTGCACTTGTATTAATGATGTAAACATTGTGCTTACCTAGATTTTGTAATAACATGACAGTAGCATGATAGTGACGTCATGGTTTTTTTATAAATAACTAACTTGAAAAATTAAGAACATGACCCATACCAAGTGTTTTTTTTTATTTATTTATTATTGTATTAAGCTTACATTTAGACTATATTAGACGGTTAGACAGTGGTGCTAATTCTCTAGTTCGAAAACTCTCTAAACTAAACTAAAAATCACTAAAAAAATTGTTTAGTTCTGTCAAACAACGTTTCCTATTCTGAAAACGTAATATTTGACAGGTTTTTTTTTTGCGATTTTTAGTTTAGTTTATAGAGTTTACGAACAACAGAATTAGCATCAGTGCCTCAGAAAACAACTTTCGCTGTTTATCTGTGTAAACTTAATTGATAGAAGTATATCGGCGTTATAGTTCCGGGCGGATAGCGGCTTTCGTTAATGCATTTTAGTTTAGTTAAGAAAAGCTTAATATTAATTAAGTTATCTTGAAAATTAAAAGATTTGGACAAAAATATATTCTAAAAATACTTCTTGGTGTAGCTGCTACTTAATCGCATTTGATCTTTTTGACCTTTTTGGACATAATGTTTTTTTTTTCCGATTTTACTAGGATCTCCTACTTCTCACTGTTTTAACGATTTGGTTGTTCTTTTTATTTTATGAAGAATATACATCACTCTCTACAACAGTACTTTACAATACGGAGGCTATAAACACAATTGGTGCAACCACAACACAAACAAACACATTTCGGTAAAGGTTTGGAAGTTTTCAAAAGGGTCTCTACGATCTCTACGTTGTCCTTTCAATTATTATAATACGTGCTCTGATTTGTAAGAGTTTATTTAGTTTCTTTTGTAGAGCATGTTACAGACTATGGTGGTGGTTTGAAAATTAGTGGTGATTTAATGTCATAAATGCAAATAACCATGCGGCATTATGATAGTGAAAGAGTAATCTTTAAAAGTTTTCAACAACTCTGTGAAACATATCCATACCTTAAAGTACGTACGTTATAACGTTATAAAAACATTAAGTTTACTGTTATACTAGTGGTAAACTTGGTGTTTTTTGTTTGGCAATTTATAGTGATTTCTAATAAATATAATTACGCAATAATTTCATTCTAAGTAAGTTCTCTATAAAATACAATTTAAATGAGATGTTAGAGGAAACGGGCGGAAAATGATTCGCTTATTAAAAAAAAAACAATTTTGTTCAAAATAAAATCAAAGGTATGGTATGGCGTGCATAATAAAGTTATTAATTCTTGTGATTGATCAAAGCCACCAGAAACCATCACACTCTTTGGACTATATTGTCATATATTGGTAAGTGGGATTAAAGAAAAAAGTAGAAACACAAGGAAAGTTGAAGTTCATCTTAGTACATAATAATATTAAAAACCTTACACATCTCACTCACAGCCGTCTGGTCCCAAACTAGGTAAAAATACTCATATATTTCTAAATACACATATTTCATAGATAAATTACACCTAGACACAGAACAAAATGATCTTGCTCATCACATAGATGTTTGTTAGGTCATAAATGTTTGTTGTGTCTTAGGTAGGAATCGAACCCACGACGTCTGGCTTAGCAGACAGGATCACTAACTTCTAGGCTAACAGGCCAGGTTAATAATAAAAAACTGTGCACTCGAATTGTAATTATAAATGAAGAAAAGTATTAACAACAGGGAGTTTTTGTTTCATCAAAACAATTACGCGCAAACTCGCGAAGCAAACAAAATAGTTTGATCTTCAAACACTACAATATCTCAAATTAACTATACAACAAGAAAGCCTAAATTAATTAACAGAATCAGACCATCCAGTGAAAACAAGCATTGTTTTCATAAATGGTTACGTAAATCTTCTTCAGAGTCGGGCATAAACAAAATCAAACTTAACGCCATTACTCCGAATATTCACAAGTTTCCAAAACAAACACACTAACTTAACATTGGATGTTTGCACCAGTCGTTTATTAAAGCCAGGCTTCAAGACTTTATATTGAGCAGGAGGGCGTTTTTTGTATAACTATTTGGACGCTTTATTTTTAGCCACGAAAATACCTCATTAACCTTTTAGATTTTTATTCTGTAAGTACCGTACAGCTTGTTCAGGGGTATTACAAGTTTATAAGAGACACCTTACAAATTTCTCTTTCTCTAGAGTGGTGAGTTTTTCAAGGAGATTTACTAGTTAATTGTAGTATAGCCCAAGCAGTAACGCCTAGAAAGTAGATCTTGATCGTAAATTTTTTGTTGCTTTTCCTAATTTAAGTTGATTTTTTTTTTTAACTTAATCCACATGTTGTACAAAGGCGGACTTAATGCCATGGAGCATTATCTCCCAGTCAACCTTCAGGTGATGTAAAAATATGATGCGGTAGAAGCAAAAATAAAATATTAAATGTGATATAGTAGAAGTCCAGAAGTATACACAATACAAACACAATGTAATAAACACACATACATAAATTTAATGAAATATAAAAATACTAATCCGAAGAAGTTTGCGCACTTTTGTCTTGAATGCAAAGCGGTTTGTTGGCATCGTGATTTTGGCAAGGAGCGCATTCCAGGGAGAACTGATTGGACGTAGAAGGGGAAGTTGGTAAAGTTATGTTGGAGGTGTGAGGTTTATTTACTATTTAACTTATTAAAATAATAGCGCCAAACAAAACTGCACGGATGGCGT
This sequence comes from Arctia plantaginis, assembly GCA_902825455.1. Lineage (NCBI taxonomy): Eukaryota > Metazoa > Arthropoda > Insecta > Lepidoptera > Erebidae > Arctia > Arctia plantaginis. Next base: position 2,230,626 of record CADEBD010000336.1, on the reverse strand, counting down.
AGTGCTTTAAACGGTCGCCACACCGCTAACTACTACGCTGAGTGTTATTGGTTCGATCGACGATCGACGATCGTAGACCTTGCACCTACCGACTATTACTTTTTCCAAAATTTAGACAACTTTTTAGTGGGTAAAAAATTCAATTCCCGAGAGGCAGTACAAAATGCCTTTGAAGAGTTTGTTGCCTCCCGTCCAGCTGATTTTTACAAGAAGGGCATCAATAAACTGCCAATGCGTTGGCAAAGTCGATTGCATGGGTGATTACTTCGAATAACAGAAATAAAAAAGTTTGAAAAAATAAGTACTTTCACTTATTGCATACAAAACGGCAATTTCATAAGAAGACCTAATATTTTTTCGGTCTATGTCGTGGACGTCTTTCGGCTGAGCTAATGACGATGATAATGATTTATAGTTAGTCCAGTTATATTTCGCATGTTTATCTGTGATTTAAATGATTTAAAAAAAAACAATAACCAAATAACCAGCCAGTTATCAATATTATGAAATGAAGTAAACTAAACTAACCCTGTACCAACACGTCGGCTAAACAGGCTTCTTAATATAAACGGTGAAGATTTGCCTATGATCAGTTTATTATAGTACGAATATATAATAATAGTCCTTACTTGTTTAAATGACATATAGTAATACCAAAAATATAGTAGCACTAAAAGTAGTACCTTTTTAGGCCATGGCCCTCTTGGTCGTATTTTATCACCAAAATACACTTAAATATTTTCATTAAATTTTGAGCGTTCCTCTGGAACGGGTAACAATGATATAAATCTTGTTGAAACTTTACTTACAAAATACTTTTGGGTTTAAAACCTTGTTGAGGTTTGTTAATGGAAAACGTTCGCGACCTTTCGTTACAATAATTTATTTTCATATCCTAATACATCACATTCTGTTTTTCGCTCACACTTTGACACGCGTAATTCGGCTTTTAGCTGAACTGAACAATTTAATTTATTAAAAAAAACGTTTAGAAATCGTCTTTGTCGTCCTTCAGAAAATAATATAATGTTCTTACTAGTTTATTATCTGTGTACATAATTCAACACTTTTATTGTTAAAAATGTGATAAGGGAAAATAATAGAATCTACTCAGCGTGTCTAGGCTTATCTTAACTCTTTAACTCTTTTAACTGAACTAAACTTTTCTTTTAATCGTCTCGTATCACTTAAATACTAGCAACTTTAGTCATGTGTCTGTAACAAGCAGATGTTTTTTTTTCTTGATTGACTATATACTATACTTGTATAAAAAACACACATTGTTTGAACATTACTTTAAAACTGAACACGGATCTACTTCAGAAAACCACTTAACTTCCAGAATTTTTTCAATCATCAACAGCTTTTACTAGTCCACTGCTGGAAATAGGCCTCTTCTTAGAATTGAGGTCTTGGCCTACTGTACCACGCTGGTCATAGGCTCCTCAAAGTCTCGGATAAGAAACGGAAGCCATAGAAAGTATAAGAATAAAAAGATGCTTTAGGTAATTGAAATAATCACAGTGATTTATTAAATGGTTAACATCGAACTGAAATGTCTCTCATCTCTAGTCGTGTCATTCTGGCGTTATCAAAAGCTCAATTTATTTAGTGTAGCAAGTCACTACGTGATCCGATATTTAAATTTTAAGTGTGCACAAGCTCCGCGGAAGTCCCAGAAGCGGAAGGAATTATTAATGATATTCATTCTGATTTAATTTAGAGGATTATGAAGGTTTGAAAATGTTTCAAGAAGATAAGCGGATTAATTTGTGATAAAACACCTCAAACGCTTACATTTACTTACTAGATAGACAGACGTAAAATATTTAAACTGGTATTTAGGCATAGGTATCGTTTAAATAACCGTGTGAGCATGAAAAAAAACAATTATTTCGACATTACGAAAAGACATTTTAATTTTATGTATTTGTAAGATTTACTATTGATGAGAAACGTTTTTTACTAAGAATATGAGATGAAAACGGAAAAGGTTCTAAGTCGTTAGTAGTTCCGATTTAATGCACATCCCCAAATATCCTCGTGGCACTTTATCAAACTGAAATGGGAATACTTGTTGGACGAATCAGTGGACTGCACGCTCCCGTGAGTTTGTCACAGAGACTTTATTGCTCTCGTAGTACACAATTGACCGTGCTGTTATATAAAACAACTAGTTTTAGCCTGTGGTTCTTCAACCGTTAATAGATCCTAGGTTTTATCTTTCAATAGGGGATGGTGGATTGTGATAAATTTTCAAAATATGTTTTATTTTATAGCTAGAACGTGATTAAAACCGAAAGGCGTTCTATTTAAAAAAAAAGTAGTGGTAAAGTCCACAAAGTCAATTTTATTTTCAAAATTTCCGCTAAACGCTAAGAGTCATCACTAAAGAATTTTTATTAAATTACTAACTACAAATTGACAGTATTCGTGAATAGTATTAAGATGCCAATTGAACACTATCAGATTGTTTATCGGTTAATGACGTATTGGTCGGACGGTCCGTGTGGTGACGGATGAAGAATACAGAGTGTCACCACCCCTATTCATCCCGTGGGTGTCGTAAGAGCCGACTAAGGGAAAAATCTACGCAGAACAACAGCACTGCAGAGAGAAAGAAAACTTGACACAGACACTATACCAACCCGTCTGGGCAGCATGGTATAGTAGACCAAAACCTTCTTTCTAAGGAGAGGCTTATGTCCAGCAGTGGACTGTTAAAGGCTGTTGATAATGATGATGACGTATTTGATTTGATTAGTGTTTATAATTAGGGGATAAATGCATGGGGCAGCGGGTTTATAGTGACTGCACAGATAGGGTGGTTTAAGCGTTTTATTTTTTTATAATTGTACATTATATGTCTTAGGTTTGAATCCAATCTATCAATCGTCCATGTACCCTATACCACGCCGTCTGGCCAGCGTGGTAGAGTAGGCCAAAACCTCCTGTCTAAGAAAAGGCCTATGTCCAGTAGTGGACTATTAACGGCTGTTGATGATGATGATTATGAATCCAAACCACGATCTCTGGCTTGGCAATTAGAATTATCAACTAACTAACAGGTACGTCAATTAGTTTAAACGTCATATAAATTTGTGATTATGTCAATATGCAGTTATGGCTAAAGATTGTTTATGCCTTCCATGACATACGATTTACCTGATGTATTTTTCTATTTTTTTCAACTTGTATGAAAAGTTTGACTATTATATGGGTAATATAGTACCATGCGCAGTTAGTCATTTAACTAATAGTAAGTTGTATAGTACTGTAAAAGTTTTTAGATATAGTTTTGGATTGTAATCTAGCTGTAAGAAATGCCTAGCTTAAGTATAGCAATGTAAATAAAAGTTATTAGAATGTTGTTATTAATTACCCTGTGTTAAAATAAAGAAAAACAGTAGATAAAAGAGTAGAGTAGCAGGAATTCCACCTGGACGGTATGAAAGGCAGAGTAAAAGAAAGAAAAGAAAGAAAGAAAGAAAGTATGCAGAATAAAAGTACGAGCAGTAGCACAAGTGAGAACTAGTATAAAAGGATTAAGTAGAAATAGGCTCCAAACAGTATTGGAAGTGCTAGTATTAAAAAATAAATAGTACCATGCGAAAGAATAATAAAGAAAAAATCACATTCATGTTTATTAAGGTAAATATTTTCGTTCTTCTTACGTGACAAAATTCAGAGCAATTCATTGCAGCTCCAGATACCGACCGGGCAAGTCGCTTCGACCCATATTAAGGGTCAATTTTTGGGTCCAAGCCTAATCGGGTATGCCCAAAACACACTCGTGGGTAACACTGTGTCCTTTATAAATATAAATTCCACGTGTGAACAAATTGAACGTTGGAACTTTTAAGCTGAATGAACTTAAAGTTAAGACTTCTTTATAAGATGTTTATAAGCTGTGCCCAATTATTTATAAATGGGACAAGAGAACACACACAACAAGAAAAGCACTTCTTCGTTGGGTTTAACAGAGCAAATATTTTGTTTTCAACTCCAACTCCCTTGAATACATTATTAACCTCGTAAAGTAGTTACTGGCTTTTGTATGTTCATCTTATACCAGTTTCATGAGATGTGGAGGATTTTTTTGCAAATATTTATGAGAATTTTTTTAACAAAAAGCTTTGGCAATAGCGCCAAATAAGCACAGCACTATACTTGTCCATAACAACTTATGGCTAGCCCATTAAGCATAGGTAATTAATATGCTTAGGTCGCTTTGATTCGGACAAAAACTCTCTTTAATGTCTTTCAAACTTCCTATGTAAATATTCGTGGTAAAAATATTTTTTAGGTCCCAGTCTTCTTACCATTATGTAAAATATTATCTATGTAGCCGTCTCTTCGATAGCTACATTATTATGATACGGTATAGGGTACTAAAAATATATTTAAAATAGTAAAAGTCAGATATTCGAAATTCCTTCTACACATGTCTATTACGTCTTGGGTCGGCAGTTTGTTACCTACAGGGTCCAAATGTTCGACACCATTTAAATATTTATTCGCACACTGCTTGTTTGTGATTTGTAACGGTGAACTGGGTACGAGAATTTCGGTCCCGTGCACGTAAGGGTCGGCCTATAGGGGCCGCAAATAAATGTGGAATATATTTGGGTCTGAAATGATGTGGACAAAATATTTTTATCTAGTAAACGATTTGTTAGTAAACAAAACCCATGAAACTTAATTCTTAAGTTAAAAAGATACCTTGAATGAGCCGCTAAGAAAGCAGATTAAACATGTCTCTCTTAATAAATTTAAAATCGCTATAGCGGAAAGTATAAACCGTTACACGCTCTGAGCGGATGGAAGTGAGACCGAAAAATGTGTAACAAGACTTTTTTCCAACACTTCAGTTGGCGCCATCTTTTTCATATTTCACAAATATAACAAACGTCTACTAAAAAGTGAAAGTAACTTTGTTCCGAGGGGGGGTACATAGACCTCTCACGCGGGCTTTTTTTAAATTTATTTGTTTTATTCTTATTGTTGGTCCTTGATAGTTTTAATTTTATTATTCATCAATTAAAAATTGTCAGTGGAACTTATAAGTTATCTGAGTATGTGATATAGTTTATATATTATAGTTTTTCATATCCCTTCGCCATTTTTATATTATAAGAAGCCGTGCTATTGCTGCTTTTATATTCATGGAACCGCTGAAATAATATAGGAAAGTTCTTAGTAATTATACCTACGTTTGAGCTATTTAGTGTCTAGACGCTATCTACAAAGCGGAGCGCTCGTGTTCTCTGTAAATAATTTGTCAAGCATCGATCGTCAGGATGCTTCGAGTAACCAGAGAACTTGGCGCAGCTCGTCCTTTGGAAATGTTACGCTTTTAAGGAAAATATGTGTAGTACCTGCTATTCTAGAGACTCCATACCGGCACCGACTTCAAACAGACTTGAAGGTATCTATTGCAGTTATAATGTTACCTGTAATAGTGAGGGTTGTACTTGTTTAACATTTTGCAATTAGATTTGTAATTATTATTAAGATTTTAGTGCTCTTTCTTAGTATTGTTTGAAATCGGTTCAACTTTTTTTAAAAGGATTTATTCCTAACCCTTTTTTTTACAAAATAATAAATATCTAATACTAAACTATATATAAAATAATATACTAAAATATCGTTGTAAAGTAGTTTTGGTTACTGTAAGACGTATTTTATCTTTCTGTTTCTAACGTAGGTCCCTAACCCCAGTGATCAAGAGCTAGCTAGCTAGCTAAAAGGAGAGAATAGCCTTTGTTACTCCTAATATAGAAAGCTACCTGGTACTAAAATATTATCATAATCGGTCCAGCAGCTTTGAAGATTACCCTGAACAAACTGACAGGCTGACAGATAGATAAAAATATTTAAACTGGTTTTTAGGCTTAATTTTTTTTTTTTTTTTTTTTTTTAAACTTTAAATTTAAAAAAACCGTGTGAGCATGAAAAAACCTATTACAAACAGACTAGACATTACAAACAGAAACTTCAATTTTATATATTTGCATTGCACTATATTCACCGTATATATTCAAAAATATTACATTCTATTACTACAGTTTCCCTACAGTTTTCTACAACAACAGGTTGTATAGAATTGAAATTTATCTTTTAATACTTGCTAGTTACAGTTTATTATAGTATCGCACCGTCCAACCTACATAGGTCCTTATTAAATTTCAGTATCCCAAAAGTAACATACCGGCTAGAAACAAGACATTATTCAGTCCACACAAGACCCATATAACAAGATAGTACTATAACTTAATTATGTTTGTTTGTCACCCTCAAATTGGACTTGTGCGCTCGTATGGTATACAGGCCACGGCCTCTAAGACACACCCAGGATTTATTAATCCGCGACGGTGGCACCTTTTGCCTACAATCCATACTTATATTTTAAACTAGCTGGTGCCCGCAACTTTGTTCGCGTGGAATTTGCAAAGCGCTGCCTTAATAGGTTTGATTCCCGGACTGGGCAAAATTAAATAGGGTTTTTCTGAGAGAAAAAATAGCCTAAGTTACTCTTTATATAGACAGTTATCTGGTAGTAAAATGTTATCAAAAATCGGTCCAGGTGGTTTTAAGATTACCTTAAAGAAATAGACAGAAAGACAAACAGACAGACAAAGAATATTTAAACTGGTTTTTTGGCATAGGTATCGTTAAAATAACAATGTGAGCATGAAAAAACCTATGTTTTAGACATTACAAACGGACACTTTTGTTTATTTGTATTATTGTTAATATCGCGATACAGGATTACTCTGTAGTTCAGTGTATCTTCGACAGATGGCGCTATAGTACGTTTCTTTGTTTCACTGTACGTGGAAGTCACCACAAATAAATGATAAAGCAGGAAGGACTCCTCCTACATGATTTAAATATTTCGTACCTTTCATCTTTAATTGAGAAAGTAGGACACCTAGTACTCAAACTAACTATTTAACTATTTATGTCCAAGAGAAGTAGGAAAGGCATTTTAAATACACCGTGTCTTCAATAAGTTATCATTTCAGGATTTCTATTGTTTATTTGTTTTAGATCGCGTTTGTAATATGTTGAGGTTCTTGTGGCAAAGTGGCAACTGGGTAGGTTAACACCTTGCAAAGCTAAGCAATACTAGCCTTTTCAGTCAATGGACAGGTGACGATTTCTTAACACATTGAGACCCATCCATGCCTCAGAGAGCACCCTCACGTTAAGCCGTCAGTCCCGGTTGCTATACGAACATCTGTGACAATCGTTACGGGTAGTTGGAGTCCTAAAAAGTCTGATAACAATCTTTCTACAGAACTTTGATATCACCTACGGGTAGTGGAGATGGCAGTCGCTCCGCGTGAAAAAACGAAGTCTGGAACCATTAGAGCTAAAGACTTGAAATTTGGTAAGAATATTCTTTACACAGAGTAGAGGTCAGCTAAGAACGGATTTTACAAATTTTTATTTTTATTAAATAATGTAAACAGCAAAACAACGTTTGCAGGGTCAGCTAGTTTTAAATATATGAAATAATTAACTTGAAAATTACACTCATGGCCTTTTCATATTCATTTGTTTATCTGGCGTCCTTTTAATAATTGCTTTTCCTCTCGCGAGCTGGTTTCTATTTCAAATAAACATTTAATAATAAACCTTCCTGGCTGGTAGTTTTTGAGGTTTATAGCTATTGATGCCATTTTTAAAAAGCCTGTGGCTGTGTATAGAATAATAAAGATTTCATTTTATTTTCAGTCGTCATCTTTTATTGACGTTATTCTATTATATTCGATATTCTATTATATTATTATTATATTCGATAGTTATTCAAAGGAGGTACTTTTAATACACCTTTCTTTACAATATAAAGATGAAAATATATTTTCCTCTACTAACTACCCTGATATCACATCAACGGCCTTTAACAGTCCACTGCTGGACATAAGCCTCTCCTTAGAAAGGAGGTTTTGGCCCACTATACCACGCTGGCCTGACGGGTGGGTACAGGGTTTGTCTCAAGTTTTCCTTCACTCTGCAGTGCTGTTGTTCCGCGTAGTTTTTTTCCCTTAGTCGGCTCTTACGACACCTACGATACATAAATTCATTATACTAATAAATTTTATTGCTTCCAGATTAGAATACAAAATTCATTGAATTGTATTTGATATTAGTAATTACTTTACACACAGTGTAAGTATGCGGATCGATCGACATTGATGATAGAACCTATAGGTATTGTTATAAAGTCCTAAATTGAATTTAGTTCGATATATATACTTAAGAGACTGTCCGCGCATTAAACGGTCCAGCTAAATACAATTTAACCCACGACCCATTTCAACCCCGAGAGAAAAAATATAAGAACTTTATTACCGGATGACATGATGAACAGAGACACAATTCGTAAGGGATTTAGATATATTTATTTCTCCTCAAAATATAATATTCTGTGACGTTTCGGGAAAACCCAATCTCGCTTGACAATATAATGTACAAACGTGATGAATCTATAATAATATTAAAATGCTGAAGAGTTTCTTTTGTTTATTTGTACTCGCTAATTTCTTATTACTCGCTAATTAGAACTATTAGTTCGAATTGAAAAATTCTTTTGATGTGGGATGGTCAATTTATCATCACGCTACGACCAATAGCAGCCTAGCATCAATCTATATTATTGTATATATTGTAAAAACGGGAAAAATTTATTCCTTTTGAGAGACGCAGGCGAAGTTGCGCTTTATACATTTAATATATAGCAAATTATTAGTGGAATTTGTAATTATAATTATATTAATAATATTTTTTTCCGACATTTGACACACAACGTCTTCTAGTTTCAAACTAAGCAGAGCTTGTGCTATAAAAGCTAGATTGACTGATAGAATACTTATATTTTTTTTTTGTAAATACATACATATGAATCCGGGAAACGAACCCTAAACCTCAGCACAGCAATCGCATAAGCTACCACTGCACCACCGAGGCAGTCATTGACAATTGACGAAGTTAAATATATATATATATAGATATATATATATATATATACGAGTATATAGTTAATTTTGTTTGATTGTTTTCGTATTGTGATAGTTTTTCGTGTAGCCGATCGTATGTTGGTACATATATATACTCACACTCGACTGTAATCCGGCTGGCTAGTGTCGGAAAGTCAGAGCTTATTAATTTAATATTCACCCACCTAAAAACCCAACTCATGCAATTATAATTAAAAGGGATCTCAAGTTCGGCAACTAACATCCTGGTTTTCCAAATAAATGAAACAGATGTTAGATCAATTTGTAAATACATAACTAAACGCATTTTTAAATTTAAGTGCACAAAATATGACTAGGTGAGCTGACTGATAAGGTGAGCTGGCTTCTATTGCAAAAATTGTCAGCCGCAACCGCCTGACTCATTGTCCAGCTCGGGAGAAGCAGCTTGAAAAGAGCAAACCGTCGTTTTAGCGGAGCGTGTGGTTCTGTGTCAAGACAACCAGCATTCTGCCCTATAATAAGTATTAGAATATAAGTAAAAGTCTCATAGTAAAGTAAGATGGTATTTAATTAGCAATAAGTAAAGCCCTTTTTTTTTTTTTTTTTTTTTTCCCGTGCGGACATCCCCTCGGATACCACCTGTCGGTGGCATGTCGGACTCGAACCGACTAAAACCGCACGCCTTCGCCGGGTACTAATAGCCGAGCCGGGGAACCAGGTATACCCTAGAAAGGAAGTCCCTAGTGCCCCGACATACCTCGGGTCATCTACAGACGAGTAGACGACCCCCCCCCCCCGTGTGGGAACCCCATGTTCCCTGTGCTCCCTGGAAGCGAGCGAGCTTCGCAACGCGCTCGCCGCCACCCCGGCCTGCTTCTGCTAGGGTGACAGATGGCCTCACCTGTCACCCCCAGGCCTGCGCTTATGGAGGACGGAGGTCGTTCTGCGACCTCCGGCGCCTGAGTCGCCTGCGCTGCCTGGCCCGTGCCCGGGCCTGGCGGGCCGGGAGAGTTCTAAACCTCTCCCGGTCCCGCTCCGCCGTCTCCTTCGCGAGCATAACTTGCTCGCAGAAGGAGACGGCAGAGTTCCACGCACTCTCGCTCCGCACGATAGCCGCAATCAGGCTATCGAGCGAGAGAACTCCCACTCCGATGGCCGCCACGAGGTCTCGCCTCTGCTCAATCCACGCCGGGCACTCTGCCAGCGTGTGGAGAGCCGTGTCCACGGTCTGGCCATCGCAGTGGTGGCACTCAGGCGTTGGCTCCTTGCGGATTAGACACAGGTGATCTCCGAAACATCCCTTCCCAGTGATCACCTGCGTCAATCGGTATGAGAGGGTCCCGTGACGCCTCTCGAGCCAATCCTCCATAACGGGTCTTACCGCCGCAATGACGGCGTGCCCGAATAAGAAAAGCCCTAAGCATGTCCACCGCGATACAGTACTTTTTCGAGAACGAACCACAGACTACTGTCCGTCTACCACTAAAGTCAGCACAGGGTATACATTAGTTTACCATAGACTAAACACACATTTAATATCCAATAATAAGTCCAAACCAGGAGAGTCTATACCATCGCTGGCGTTGAAGAGTTAAAAGAAGCTCAAGGACGATCTCTTGATAAAATAAAACGCGTAACGTAACACATCATCCAAATACCTGACCAAAAACTATAACTGCAGAGCTAGAGCCGAGTCTACTAATTTTATGTGTAGGTACTGTATATTTTCTCTTTCATTTTCTTTCTAGACTTCTGACGACAAAATGACTGTAAAGAAATTAGATTTACTTTAAGTAATTTTCGTGTCTGATTACTAATAATATATAATATTCTTGAAACCTCTGTGCCAATTGGCATAATTCTGATTTATTTGGCTGCCGCGGTGGTGCAGTGGTAGCATATAGAATTGCTGTGCTGAGGTCTCGAATGCCGAATGCCTGAGCAGCAGCAAAAATATATATTAAAAAGGTCACCTACCAGTTGACGACCAGCTAAAGCTCACATGCTCATTGGTCAAATCCTTATACATACTTCCGTTCCTTTTATGAAATCACTTAAACTCCCACTCTAACGTAAAAAAAAAATAGCAGGAAAGAGAGAGAGGAGAGAACAAAGATGTTATATAATAGAAGTCTAAATATAAACTTGTCTGAATCGGTCAATCGATCGGTCGATCGAATCGGATGAGATCTGTCCTCGACAGCTACTTACTACTTACTGCCATGCTAGCGGCGGAGAGCTGGGACACAGTCATCTCTTACTGTGAAGCGCAAGTGGAGAGAGTTTCTGTTATTACTACAATTATGGATAAGACGTTAAAAATAATTTCCGGTTTAATAAAACGATTAGTCCCGTTGTAGTAATCAAGCATGGTCACCTTACTTATTCTATAGTAATTTATGGTTCAATAGTTACTTGTTCTATAGTTATAACAATTTTCTAAGGAGAGGCATATGTCCAGCAGTGGACTAGTAAAGGCTGTTGATGATGATGATGAATGGATAGGTGTGAGCATGTTTCTGATAATCCGTAACAAGAACATGCAAAAGGTTCGACTAAATCCCACAAACACAATAACAACAAAATACTAGCTGTACTTGATTCTTCGCTCTCACCTGTTGCGAAACAAACAAAACTGCGTAGTAACTAATAACCTTCGACCTACATCGCATAATTAAAGTTTTCGAGCCGATACAAGGAATTTCTTAAGATGGACCGTCGCGATGCCACCAGGTATGATTAGTTAACCCTTTCAAAGTATTCTCCCTTTGTATCTGAGGAATATAATACCCGTATCTCTACAAAAGCAAAATATATTATTTATTACGCTACAACGGACGAGACGATAATGAAATGTATGTAAATGAATGAAATGTATGTAAATATATATTTTGGGTTTATCACAAGCTAGTTCTTAGAACGTCACAGAGAGACATATCTCAGTCTGATGTTCTCTTAACTGTAGTCATTATTGCGAAAGTACGAGATTCTCAGACTTGGTGTGGTTGTTTGACTAGCTTTAGGTATAGTAAAATTAGGGTAACAATTATTCCGCTTCGATCATAAGGATTAAACTATTAAAATATAATCTTTTAATCTACAAAGATTCAAATTGATAAAAGATTTTATTTTATTTACAATACAAAAATTTATATGCAATGTGAGTTCTTTTTTGGAATCTTATAAAAATTAAAATTAAGTGTTTTGAAGTAGGTACTTTCTTTTTGTTTATTGAAGCATTATTTTTTCATTTTTGCAGTACTGAACTATTTTCACTAAACTTTCACACGCTGTTTACCAGAAATTTTAATTTTGTATCAAGTGTCTTAAAGTTAGTCCAGGTAAACCTACCTGTTCTAAACAATAAATTGCACTTTATTTTATAGTTATATAAATCTATATATATCTTATAGTATAGTTGTCATATTCATAAGATGCCATCTGATTCTAGTGACTGATATCCAGGGTCAGCCGAAAATCTCGGGGACTTATATATATATGACGGAACATTTTGTGGTTTAACTCGCTTCGATTTCATATTTTACTGTGAGCAACGTTAGAAGGTGAGGGGGTGATGACTATAGATACGAGTACAAAAAAAAATATCAAACCATAAATGACTCTACAAAAACTTTTTTTTAATAAAATACACTTCTTTATATTTTGTCTATAACCTATCCTCTATTACTGCTGCTGCTGGTAGAAAGGTTCTATAAAACATTTGAGATCTTTTCATAGCACAATTATCCTTCTAATATACAGTTTCTTGGTTACCCTATTAGAAATTTTTGTGGTGTTTAATGGTGTTTAAATTTTAGTTCGCGTAGTTTCTAGCTATTTAAGGGTTAATGAAATGATTATGGTGGGTTATTATCCTTATATTTGTCTTAGAATTGTAATATTCTAGTTTCGGGTTCGGTATTTGAGTTAGTCATATTAGTCTACATAGTGAAGTTTGCTGATGTAGCTATTAGTTGCTCTCTGAAACAGAAATAAGTTATGATTAAATTGAGAAACTATATTTAATAGCACTGGTTTGTATAATGAAATATCTTATCAGCATATTATTTGTGTACCTTACCTTGTACCTTAATCTATTGACTGCACGGATGGCGTAGTGGTTTAAGCGGTCGCCACGCCGCTTCCCAATGCGTCGAGTGTTGTGGGTTCAAACCCCACATGGGACGATACTTTGTGTGATCGACAAATTGTTGTTCTGAGTCTGGGTGTTCTTTGTGTCCGTTTCATGTATGTTTGTAAAGTCCCCCGCGACACAGGATATATTCCTAATGCGGGAGTTGTCTTTAAAAAAAAAAAAAAAAAGGATTATTGGCAACAACGCATAAGTAAATAACAACCCTAACCTACGAACGAAAACATTATATGATTAATCACAGTTGACTGTGATTTTATTTCATGCCTAAATAACATTATAAAAAACTTAAAAATAATAAGTCGAGCAAATAACACAAAAGAAATGCGGTACTGAAGGGAAGGATAGCGGTATTCATTCTCGAAATAATTCAACCTTTTATAAACTCCTGAATTCCTCCTGTGACTTCGTTGTGCTGATTTTTTGTTGGCTTAAAGGGCCTTAAGTATCTCATAATTTCATCATCATCATCAACAGCCTTTAATACTCCACTGCTGGACATAAGCCTCTCAGAAAGGAGGTTTTGGCCTACTATACCACGCTGGCCAGACGGGTTGGTATAGGGTTTGTGGACTGGGTGGGTGACTGGGACGGCTCCGTGGCAGTCGTCGGTTCCACGACGGCTCATTCCCCGCCCTTGTCGCTAAGAGACAAGGGCACTGGATATGTTGCCGTCGAGTGGGGGGGGATCACCATATATGGTGTTTATTTCTCCCCCAACCGGAGTTTGAACGACTTCGAGGTTTTCCTAATCAGCTTGGAGACCTCGATACGGCGACTAGCGTCTGGGCACGTCCTTGTGCTGGGGGACTTCAACGCAAAGTCCATTGCGTGGGGTTCCCCCAGGACGGACGCAAGGGGCGAGGCCGTAGAGGAGTGGGCGGCCTCGGTGGGCCTCTGTCTTCTAAACAGAGGCTCCACCAACACGTGCGTGCGACAGCAGGGGGGGTCGATAGTGGACCTCTCGTTCGCTACCCCTGCCCTCGCCGCACGAGTAAGGAACTGGCGTGTCCTGGAAGAGGTTGAGACGCTCTCGGATCACCTGTATATCCGATTTGAGCTCTCCCGGACCCAGGACTCCAGTAGGGGTCACGTGGCGCGGCGTTTATCCCGCTTTCCGCGGTGGGCTGTTGCCAGGCTGAACCGGGACCTACTAGAGGAGGCAGCCATAATTCACTCGTGGCTGTCTCCTCAGGCTCCGACCGAGGAGGTCGACGTGGGGGCTGGCCGCTTTCGCGATGCGATTACGCATGTATGCGATGCGGCCATGCCCCGCGTTCGAGGTCGTCGGCCTCCAAGGAAGGAGGTCTACTGGTGGTCCCAGGAGCTGGCGGACCTCCGTGCGGCCTGTACACGTGCCCGGAGGTCCTACACGCGCAGTCGGCGGCGTCACCGTGGAGACGGTGAGGAGGACCGGCTTCATGAGGAGTACCGACGGGCGCGGAAAACTCTGAAGCTGGCCATTAGCCGCGCCAAAGAAGAAAAAAGACAGGAGATGCTGGAGGGTCTTAATCGTGACCCCTGGGGTCGCCCTTACCGCGCGGTGCGACAAAAGCTCCGCGCGTCGGGCCCCCCCCCTTACGGAGACTCTCCAGCCCAGCTTCCTGCGAGAAGTGGTTGAGGGCCTTTTCCCACAACGGGCGGAACACACTCCCCCGTCGATGGCCTCCTTGGCCGGAGACGACGGGGAGCACGGGGAGGATAATGTTCCGCCCGTCCGGGAATCGGAGGTAGGGGCGGCTGTTCTACGGATCCGTTCCAAGAACACCGCCCCTGGGCCAGACGGGGTACCGGCCCGAGTGCTGGCCCTGGCCCTCAACCACATGGCAGACCGCCTCGGGGAGGTGTTCGACGCTAGCTTGGCGTCGGGACGCTTCCCTGAGTGCTGGAAGAGCGGGAAGCTGGTCCTATTGAGGAAGCCGGGACGGCCTGCCGATTCGGTCGCGGCCTATAGGCCCATCGTGCTGCTGGACGAGGCGGGCAAATTGTTTGAGAGGGTTCTTTCTGCCCGCATCGTCCGGCACCTCTGCGAGGTGGGCCCCGATCTGTCGGACGCCCAATTTGGTTTTCGGGCGGGGCGTTCGACGGTCGACGCCGTGTTGCGCCTGAGGGCCGTGACCGAAGAGGCCGTGAGCTGTGGCGGCGTGCTGTTGGCGGTGTCACTGGACATCGCCAACGCATTCAATAGTCTGCCATTCAGCTGCATCAGGGAAGCACTCCACTATCATGGGGTGCCAAAGTTCCTGAGGCGGCTGGTGGCAGACTATTTAGAGGAGCGTACCGTCGTGTACGAGGACCGAGACGGTAATCTGAGGTGTCGGCCCATGTCGTGCGGTGTTCCACAGGGGTCTGTTCTTGGACCCCTCTTGTGGAACATAGGGTACGACTGGGCCCTTCGCGCCGATTTCCCCCCCGGGCTGGGTGTAATCTGTTACGCAGACGATACCCTCGTGACAGCCCGGGGGGCAAACTTCCAAGAGGCGGCGCGCCTGGCCACAGGGGGAGTCTCCCTGGTGGTCGGGCGCATTGAGGCGCTGGGCTTACGGGTGGCCCTAGATAAGACGGAGGCCCTGTTATTCCATGGGCCCCGTCGTGGTCCACCCCCTGGCGCCTCCATCGTGGTCAACTCGGTCCTCGTACCGGTTCGGGCCCAGATGAAATATCTGGGCCTGATCCTCGACGGGAGGTGGCTCTTCGACGAGCACTTCCGACAGCTTGCTCCAAAGCTGGTCGGCGCTGCGTCTGCCCTAGGGCGACTCTTGCCCAATATGGGTGGACCCAGCGTCGCGACAAGACGGCTGTACACGGGGGTTGTCCGGTCAATGGCACTGTACGGTGCACCGGTGTGGGCGGCGGCTCTGACCGCCCAGAATAGGGTACGCCTCTGGCGCCCTCAGAGGGTAATGGCGGTCAGAGCCATACGCGGTTACCGCACCGTTTCGACGGAGGTGGCATGCGCATTGGCCGGAACTCCCCCGTGGGATTTGGAGGCGGAAGTGCTCGCCGAAGTTTATCGGCGAGTGGCTGACTTCCGGGCGGAGAGCGGATTTCGCCCTCCGCCCGAGGATGTGCGCGAGTGGCGCGAAGCCGCTCGCCGAGCCACGATGGCTCGTTGGTCGTTCCGGCTGGAGACTCCACGCGCTGGCTTTGCCGCCGTGGAGGCTCTCCAGCCGGTCATCGCCGAGTGGGCAGGGCGGCAGCACGGGACCCTTTCCTTCCGGCTGACGCAGGTGCTTTCCGGGCATGGTTGCTTCGGAAAGTACCTGCACACGGTCGCTAGGAGGGAACTGAGTCCCGCCTGCCACCACTGCGACTGCAGTGAGGACTCGGCCCAGCACACGCTGGCGGTCTGCCCCGCATGGGCGGCGCAGCGCCGGGCCCTCACTGCAGTCATCGGAGTGGATCTCTCGCTACCGGCCGTAGTACGCTCCATGGCCGGTAGCGACAGTTGTTTTACCGCGGTCGCAACCTTCTGCGAGGTAGTAATCTCGCGGAAGGAGGCGGCGGAGAGGGCCCGGGAGGACGACCTCCACTCGGACCCGATCCGCCGCCGGCGAACCGGGCGGCGGAGGCCCGCCTACCACAGCCTCATGCCGCCCTGAGTGTGGCCGCGGGTGGACGGGGTGGGTTTCCCCTCCACCCGCATTAGTTGGCCAGCCGCGAGGGGGCGGCGTCCGCGTGTGCCGGACGTCGCCTATAGAGAGGAACAACACTGAGACGGAGCCCGCACCAGGAGCGGGCTGGCGCTAGGAGGGGTCCGGATGTCTTAACAACAGCTGTTCCCGGATCCCTCCTGTTACAGGCGCAGAGTGGCACACCGTGTGGTTTTAGTCGGTCCGAGTCCGACACACCACCCCGCCGCAAACCCCGGAGGGGTGACGGTCCGAGGGGATTTCCACACGTTAAAAAAAAAAAAAAAAAAAAAAAGGGTTTGTGTCAAGTTTTTCTTCTCTCTGCAGTGCTGTTGTCCTGCGTAGTTTAATATAATCAAATTCCTTTTAATTTCAACTTCCAGTTTTAATCGCTACCAACAACTTAGATAACGCCTGCTTAGCGATAAGTTGATGGACATTGGCAGATCTAATAACATCCTGGACAGGCGTTTGACAAATACAGGCTATTCATACTTTGTATGTTAAATATTTAAGTTTTGTTCTTTAAAGACAACGCCCGCAGTAGGAAAACACACTGTGTCGCGGGGCACTTGACAAACTTACATGAAACGGACACAAAGAACACAAAGACTTATAACTACAATTTGTGGATCACACAAAGTGTCTTCCCTTGTGGTGATCGAACACACAACACTCAGCCAAGTAGGAAGTGGCGTGGCGACCGCTTAAACAACCATTCTTGCAGTTTAAAACAAAAAAATAGCTATAATGGAGCGACATAGTCATAATTGTGGTTATTCTCAGTAAAGGTTAAAAAAAACTTCTTGTTTAAGTCGAGTGCCTTATTTTTATCACTTAGTTTCATAACACGTGGAAGGGATTCGACTGGATTAATACAACAACCTCGCAAGGCAATTCATTCATTGTTTATCACCGAGTAAGTTAGGTTTTCCCCTCTTGCCCGCTAATCATATTCACAGGTGGTAACTCATATGATTTCTGAATCATATCGTCACCCTAGTGACTGATTTACAAAACCACCGCTACTTAATTATTATTATTACGCTAGCGCCAAACTCGCGAAAGGTCTTAATCCTAAAAAAAGGTAATGTTTGATAAAAATAATTTTGATTGATTTTAATGCCTTTATCTTTGTCCTCGACGAAATCACTATCACATGTGAAATCACTGTGACTAAAATCAATCATGTCATCACATGAATAGGATTTATAAGTAACAATAATTTCTATGTCTAGTGGGGTGCACTTAAATGGAGGCATTGCACTTGTGTCTTTTGAGTGTCCATGTGCAGCAGTAGTTACTTATCACCAGGTGACCTAAAAAATAAAAAACATTCATAATACATGTTTTCATAATTAAAACTATTGGTTTAATCAAACAGTTTCAACAATCCTTGCCATATTTTAGCAAATTTATTCAAACCCTTTTGACTACTATACCACGCTGGCCAGACGGGTTGGTATAGGGTTTGTGTCAAGTTTTCCTTCTCTTTGCAGCGCTCTTGTCCTTTTTTTTTTTTTTTTTACGCGGGGAATGCTTTTCGCACCATACCCTCCGTTGGGGAAACGTAGGGCGTGTGTGGGACTCCCGGAGAACCGGTCTACCCACTAAACCCCGCGGCGGCCTACCTCGGCAGTCGGGAGGAGCTCCAGGAACGCATCGGCGACTTCTGGAGTCCTCCCTGCCGTACCTCAGTCTGAGGCACATCCCGGAGTGACCGTAGTCACCCTGGGGAGCGCTCTTGTCCTGCATAGTTTTTTCCCTTAGTCGGCTCTTACGATACCCACATAATGAATAGGAATAAAACCCTTAATCAATAATTATATCTGCATTTTCCTTACACATCATCCTGCATCTCTTATGAATCTTTTTGAATACCTTGATGGTGCAGTGGTAGCGTATGCGATTGCTATCTCAGTTTTCATTCCCCTGATCGGACCAAATGTTTTTATGATATTCAAATAAAATATATATCTATTTACAAAAAAAGTAAATAAGTATTCTATCGGTCAATCTAGCTTTCATAGTACAAGCTCTGATTAGTTTGAAACTAGATGACCATGACTGATGACTCACTAAATGAGTAGGGGCGGTGACACTCCGTATTCTTAATCCGTCACCACACGGACTCACTTCCACATTTATAATATAAGTATGGATTAATATTAACCTGAAATACAGGGTTCGTCTAGTTTAGTCTCCAGTCCACCTCCAAAATCTATTAAATATTATCTAGACATACACATATTTTTGGAGTTTATCACTTGCAGACATACGGACAGCAGACAGAAAGACGCGGCGTGCGGTTTAATTGTATAACATGTTGAGAATAGGCATCCTACATTAAAACACATGACACCTCTTTAAAATATTGTCAAAACCACAATAATAAATTAAACTTTTCTAATTGAGACAAAAACCTTCCTTCAACTAACTTCGTCGCTGGAACTCCTAAAACTCGGAAAATGCCACTTTTAATTAAAAGCCTGATAAGGGGTTACACAATTGTCTTTAGACATTTAATTTAATTAAAGACTTCTAAAAAGTGTTAGAAGTACCTACAAAATAACAGTTACAGTCTTTTAACGTGACCTTGGATTCTCATTAAAGGACCATTTCCATAAATTAAACTCTCTCCATTTCTTTTATTTAACAAGATAACTCTCGCACTGAATAAATATCCAGTGTCACGGAGGACTTTATTAACATTCTTGAAACATACACAAAGAACACACGGACTCAGAACAATAATTTGTGGATCACACAAAGTGTTCTCCCATGTGGGGATTGAAATCAAAACACTCAGCCTCAGCACTCAGAGATGACCGCTTAAACCACTATGCCAACCGTACAGTAACACACTCCCAAATCCATCTGTGAGTAACATCCCTTTTCTTCCCTTCCCTTCTTATCTGCCCTTCCTTTAATATACTCTCTATATTAATTCCTAAGGTACCCGATTAAAGCAATAGGCTTACCTTCTATTACGTCATCATCTCATCATCATGGACCTCTCTTTAGACAGGAGGTTTTGGCCTACTATACCACGCTGGCCAAACGGATTGGTATTGGTGTTTGTTTCAAGTTTTTCTTCACTTTTCAGTGCTGTTATCACACCCACGAGATGAATAGAGGTGCTGACACTACATATCCTTAATTCGTGAGCACACGGATAGGAAAAAAGTTATATCTGGCAAAATGGAGCCGTCTAATAAGTCTCTTAGCGTATTACGTTATTTGATAAAGCCTCTATATCAAGAAACTCTAGCAATAGCAGTGTCTATGATACTGCAACAAATAATGATTTATAATATCTAACGTGCGTCTTGAAATACAGTTTGTCTCTATTTCTCAACGTATTTCTCCTCTGTCTTGAAATACCTTATAATATGTATTATAGACGAGATCCTCATTTATCTGCATGTAGCTTGTGAATTACACTTCTCACGTATTCCCGGAATTTGTCTCAGTAAATTCCAAATAGGTACCTACCGCTTCGACATTACAGTGTATATTTTCACCAAAAGCATTATGTATGAAGTTCATTCAACTTTGATCATCTTATTAGTATGCTAATAATTCAGTTACAAACGATATACTTGTACATATAGCTCTTAGCTAGATGTGATTTATACATTCCAAAATATAATATAGAAACTGATTTATATAATGTTTTTGTTGATAAAACACAAGTCAAGTCTTGCATTGATAATAATAATAATGATCTCACACATCTCACACGCTTGTCTTATCCTAAACTAGACAGAGCCTGTACTATGGTAACCAGACTACCGATAAGTATACCTATATATTTCTAAATATACGACCTTCAAACCTTCAAGAAAAGAGCGTACTCCTTGCGCAAAGGCTGGCAATGCGCTTGTGACTCCTGAGTTACAGGCGTTCATGGGCGGCGAGAGTCGCTTTCCATCAGGTGACCTGTCAGCTCGTTTGCCCCCTATTCCTTAAAAAAATAAATAAACATAATAGATAAATTCACCCAGACACAAAACATGTCATGTCCATCACACAATTATTTGTCCTGGGTGGCAATCGAATCTATATTATGTATAACACTATTTGAAAGTGAGATTGTTTTTTTTTGTTACGTTTTTACGCCCAAGTCACTAAACCGAATTTAAAACCTTTTTCACCAATAGAAAACTACGTTATTAGCTAGTAGCATAGGCTGCTTTTTACCGCAATAATCGACATAGCCGCGGCAGAGCCACGGGCAAAAGCTAGTATAATATATATATTACCATACTGGGAAACGGTTTATTTATACAAATGTACACAGTTATATACACAGACTGTCTGACACAGCTATATTTCCAGTAATACCATTACTTCGGATGAATGCCTTGCCGAACGCGGCACGAAAATCTGTAGGTCCCAAAATCAGCATAATGTAAATTCTTATGTATTCTTGGGGTTATAAAATCTTGAGGGTCAGGCAAAGACCTCCCAGGCAACATCCTCCTCCTCCCTCCCAACTAGCACAGTACGATAATTGAAACTAAAGTGCAAGAGTTGTCACTTCATTATAATTTTTTAAATAATTATTTCTGAAAAGTTATTCTTTATTTACTGTGACAAAAAACAACAAGAACCAACCCTAAAACAAAAATTATCTTATAAAACTTTAGAAGGTTGTGGATCCTAAATGCTATGTACCTTGGACTTGATTTTCATTTTCGTGATGCATATTTTGATAAACTGTAACCATAGCAAAATTAGGATCCCAATTCTTCCTCATAAAGGAATTAAAAAATAAAACCGTAAACAACAAACAAATTAATTTCCTCAGTTTTTTTAAGCAATATTGATTTTTATTTTGTTGCAACCATCATATTCAATAATGATAGTGCTCATTACACAATTATTTGTCCTGTGCAGGTATCGAAACCACAACCTCCGGCTTAGCAGTCAGGGTCACTAACCACTAGACCAACCGACCCGATTTGGACAGAGATTTTTCCAAATCGGTTCTTCAATTACCGAGTTCTAAAACAACAAACATAAATACAAGAATACATACAGATGACCAAAGTCTTCCTTTTTTTGGAAGTCGGTTAAAACGAGATAATTCGTATGTGTATCGGAAAGTACTGCGGTGCGTGACTGGTCTTACTTAAGATTATCTGTGACATGTCAAGCTTTGTCCTGAAAAAGGTTCTAATACAATACGTTCACCCTTTGTTCCTTGATTGGGAGTATGCGTGAAGAATATGTAATTTAAAGCACATAGTTTTATATTAATCTGTACTAGAGCTCGCTTCATCATCATCATCATCATCAACTACAACCCTTAACAGCCCACTGCTGGACATGGGCCTCTCCTTACAATGGAGGTTTGTCAAATGAGGTTACAATAAGAGTTCGCTTGACGGTTAAATTTCCACCACTGAGATTGACCTATTCTATATTTTATTGATTAGGACAACTTAAACTGCCATTGCATAGACTGTTGTAGCGTCACAGGACAAACTAAATATTGGCACCCTATACTTTTGTGTGCCTGTTTTTACACAGCTTTTAAAATTACGGCATTCATTTTTTGACAAATTAGCTTTCTTTCCTTCTTTAATATACAAACTTGCCAAAAAAAAATTTTATTCTTTCTATATGCATAAATTTATTCGTGCGGTGACGGATTAAGAATATAGAGTGTCACCACCCCTATTCATCCCGTGGGTAAGAGCCGACTAAGGGAGCAAACTGTGCAAAACAACCTATGCCAACCCGTTTGGCCAGCGTGGCATAACACGCCAAAACCTCCTTTGAAAGGAAAGGCCTATGTCCAGCAGTGGACTGTTACAAGCTATTGTTAATGATTATGATGATCATAAAAGAATAACATTGACTAGGAGGGTTGGCATCAGGCGGTAGCCTGTAAAAAAAATCAGACCAACAGGTGAGGCTTATTGGTATATGTTGGGCACAATACCCCGTCGCAGGTATTTCGATCTATTAAAAAACACGTTAAAACTTTCAAATGATAAATAGCAGTTAATTAAAGGGGGATGTTATATAAAGTTCCTGTACTGAATGAAGGAATGAACGAAATAAATCACTCCACGCGACGTTTTAATTGTAGACTGTTAAATGTATAAATTTCAATGAAGGTTAAATTCTAGTTATATAACTAGTATCATTCAAGTGTTAAGCGTGAAGTATAGAAGTATAATAATAATAAACACTTCACACGGTTGTCTGATCCTAAACTAGGCAGAGCCTGAGCTTGCTGATAAACATAGTTATAAATTTTAAATACACATATATCACAGATAAATTATACCCAGACACAACAAATGATCGTGCTCATCACATCATATTTGCCCTGGGTAGAAATCTAACCCACGGCCCCTGGCTTAGCAGTCAGAATCACAGGAAGACAAGAAGAAATTCAAAAGTAGCATCTCTGAATGAACATAATACAGACAATGTTTTTTTGTCAAGTTTCGGGCAATAATAAAATAGTCCATGTGGTGACGGATTAAAAATACGGAGTGTCACCGCCTTATTCATCCAGTGCAAAGACACCATCCAGTGCATCGAGACAACAACACTGCAAAGAGAACGAAAACTTCACACAAACCCTACGAGTATATCAACCCGTCTGGTCAGCGTGGTATAGTAGGCCAAAACCTCCTTTATAAAGAGAGGCCTATGTCCAGCAGTCGACTGTTAAAGGCTGTTGATGTGAATAAAATATAAATAAAATTAGCCTTAATTTATTTCGCAGTCCCCGACGAACACTATGGTAATCGCTATTACGATAGAATCGGGTTTATTAAATATTCGTTATCTACACACCCTATTACAATCATTGAATTTTTTTTATGATCGGGCGATGAATACTTTTGGATTTATCAATTCAATAATGATCTTTATGTTTTTGTTCAACGTATAACATAAGTGAAAAATTTACACGATCAATAACGCAAAAACCTATTACCAAATCTCAAAAGTCAACATTTTAGAGTAAGCGGCTATTACCATATTGTTCGAGGGAAAAATGACAGAATCTTATTAGTGGAAAGAATTGGTTAAAAGACACCCAAGGCCGATAAATTCAGTGGTCGAAATTGATGGAGGTGGGAGTTTCTCATTTGAAACCAACTATTTTACAGTATAAGTATGACTTCGATTCATTCGAGTTGGATACAAAACTTCAACTAAACAAACCCAAACGAGGACGGAAACGCGTCCCTGGCCAGGTTGATGTACAAACACTCAAAAATGTTTATCACCAAGGCTCTCTTACAATCCTTTTTTGCATTTAAAAATAGTATATGTCCTTCCTAAGGCTCTAGGGTATCTGTGTACTAATTTAATGTAAATCGGTTCAGTACCTTTAGCGTGAAAGCTACACAGACAGACAGAGTTACTTTCGCATTTATAATATTAGTAAGGATTGTATGTCTTGACCAATTGAAAACTCGCTAGATTATAAGCTGACAATATTTAGGTTCAATTCACAGTGCTACAAATAACCCTTTTTCTTTTTTTTTTCCGTGCGGCAATCACCTCGGATACCACCTATCGGTGGCATGTCGGACACGAACCGACTAAAACCGCACGCCGTCTCGGGTACTAATAGCCGGGGAACCAGGTATACCCTAGAAAGGAAGTCCCTGGTGCCCCGACATACCTCGGGCCTGCTTCTGCTAGGGTGACAGATGGCCTCACCTGTCACTCCCAGGGCTGCGCTTATGGAGGACGGAGGTCGTTCCGCGACCTCCGGCGCCTGAGACGCCTGCGGTACCTGGCCCGGGAAAGGTACCGCAGGCGTCTCAGAAGGAGACGGCAGAGTTCCACGCACTCTCGCTCCGCAGAATAGCCGCAATCAGGCTATCGAGCGAGAGAACTCCCACTCCGATGGCCGCCACGAGGTCTCGCCTCTGCTCAACCCACGCCGGGCACTCTGCCAGCGTGTGGAGAGCCGTGTCCACGGTCTGGCCATCGCAGTGGTGGCACTCAGGCATTGGCTCCTTGCGGATCAGACACAGGTGATCCCCGAAACATCCTTTCCCAGTGATCACCTGCGTCAGTCGGTATGAGAGGGTCCCGTGACGCCTCTCGAGCCAATCCTCCATAACGGGTCTTACCGCCGCGATGACGGCGTGCCCGGCTACAAATAACCCTGTAAAATTAATACAATATGCATCAAAACATAAATAGATAAATAATGTCAAATTTAAAGTAATAGACACATAAAAACTTTATTTATACATAGGTACCGAAATGGTTAATTTTGCTGCTTACCTTTCATAACACCTAAAAATGATTATCGAATAAGCATGTAATTTATGTTTACCATAATATTAAAGTCAGTAATATCATCGAATACGATTGCAATGTCATTTTACGAATATAAAGTATATTTACCATGGAACAATATCATAATGAACGATTACTACAGCAACACCGATTTGTGATTACAGTCGAACACTATCGTAAAGTTAGTTTGCGTTAATTTTTTCCATAGCTTATTTCAGTAATGGACATTTTCACAATTTTCTTACTGATAAAGAAAATTTATGATAAAAATTTAGTAAAAATCTAGTGCAAAAAAATATTCCCTTATTTTTGATAAAAGAACCTTCTTTTTAGTCTTGATAGTATTCAAGATATTCAGTTTCCTGTAATTTTTTTAAATAATTCAGCTCCTGTAAAATTGTCATTTTCCTATTACGATTTTGTTCGTCGGGGACTGCGATTTCTCTTTCAGGTTTGCATCTGAGTCATATCAGATTCATCAATAACAAAAGTTTTGTAAAATTCATTTTTCAATATTCATGAAAAATCGAACGCTATCTAAAAATCATATCAGTTCTGAATTGGCCATCATTTTTCATTGTTCAATTGATTCCCTAATCAAATATAAAACACCCCATTATATGTCGAATAATGTGCTGCGGTCGCTGAATGAACGAGTAACTTGGCTCATCATTCATTCGTTCACACGCCAATGAATGTGTGGGCAAATTGAATGGTTGATTGAAAATGTCGCAGTTAGTTAATAACACGGCTGCGAAACTTTTGTGCTGATTAATGAACGATGATCGGCTCCATCACTTTTAATTAAGTTTGACGCAGTTGCATAATTATAATATTAGTACCCGTGCGTTTTATTTTTTGTTGGTCATAATTATTATATTAACTACAGATAATATCATTACAACATAGAGTCAAAATATGTGATTGATCAAATAACCGTGTGCGAGATTTTACAGACGGTTTCACATTTCATATTTTCGGGGTTGAATTAAAATTATTTACAATTTTAATTAAAATTATTTAAAATAGGACTCCGTCCAGAGATAGAGTTCCGGGAGTTGAAACTTTTTCTTGGAAATTTCCTCCTCTCTAAGGTTCCTTAAATGGATCCAAAATTCCTTAATTGTTAAAAAAAAACAAATTAACAAAAAACTAAATGCTATATTTTTTCATCTTAATTTGTTAAAAGCAATTGCAATTTTATGTGCTAATACATAGTTTCGATAAATTTTCTAGACGTCATTCCGAATCGAATGAGACATCGCTCATATTGTTAGGAGCTTTATCAAGAATTACAACGTTTTTTGAGATTGTTCACTAGCCTAGTTGTTGGTAACTGAATCTTGACCGAACTTTTCTTACGAGAATTGGCCTTCTGATTACTATCAATGAAGTAAATTCTCACCCATAATTAGAACACTTAACACTGCTCTTGAAACATAAACTTTTTTTAGACTACATTTTCGGTGGTCATATTTGGCGTCTAATGTATTTTTTATGTAGATCAGAAATCGAAAAGTAATAAATGCATAACATATACTGTCACTAACGAGATTTTAATGTTAGTTAGGTATTTATTTAAATTTGTTTGTGTTACTTTAATGGAACCTAAATTAACATACGAGATATATAGCATCTCTGTGGTTATTTGGGAAAAAGTTAGTAACATTAAAAATAAGTATAACAGCGTAAGATCAACATAATATTTGCTCGTTTGCCGTCCTATACCATGCAAAATGTATACTAATATTATAAAGAGGTGAAGTTCGTGAGTTTGTATGTTCGTGCTAATCTCAGGAACTACTAGTTGGAATTCAATAATCCCTTTATTGTTGGATAGCCCTTTTATCGAGGAAGGATATAGGCTATATAACATCATGCTAGAATGAAAATGAAATGAAAATTGTTGAATCAGACGAAGTTGCAGGTGCCAGCTAGTTTTAATAATAATAATAATATTCTACCACATTTACACAACGCCATCTAGTCCCAAACTAAGCAGAGGTCTATGCATATCTATATATATGTATACTATGGGTCTAGTACCCGTAGTAGTAGTAGTAACTGATATAAATACACTAATAAAATAAATAAATAAATAAAATAAATAAATATTTCGGACATCTAACACACAATGCCATCTAGTTTCAAAAGCTAGATTGATATAATGCTAATGTATATTTTTTGTAAACATATACATATTATACATAGTAACACCCAGACCCAATAAAACATTAAATCATCATGTGAACAAATGTTTGTAGTTGCAGATAAATTTAGAACTGTTTTAATACATATACCACACATTTAAGTATACGCCGTAGGATATATACCACACTCTTGAGTTGCCTGAAAGGTTGCTGTTGGATGTGGCAAGCTGAGGGATTTTAGTTCACGTTGGAAGAGTCTTATGTTCAGCAGTGGACTGCGAGAAACTGATTGATTTATTAATTGATACCACACACTAGCGGGTCCTCTAAAGGTAAGAGTTTAGTTTGAAAAGCATACCGCAAGGCATGATGGCTACGGTGAGGTGATTGATAGTCCGACTAAAAAGTTAGCGCTACTCTCATTTTTTGGAGAGGTTTCTGGTTTCGAATAGTCTATGCTGAGGTTAAAGTTTCTTGAAATTGTGTAGGTTTTGAAGTAATAAAATGTTTTTTTTTTTGTCATAATTAGATATAGGCATAGTGACGACTAGATATACAACAAGCAATAAACATATTTTCATTAATCCCCTACCTTTCGCCAGAAGTCGTATAAAAATAATAAAGTTTCGCCGACCATGCTAATAACATGAAATTTGTACATCTGCTGAGATTTTTTTTATTAAAATAAGTAAACGACGGAATTGACCTCGTGATCGTTTCGGACTTAGGGATGACACCAGAAAAAAAATAACAACACATTTTTTTTTAATTTTAATACATATTTATAGATTCTTTTGGTAGAATTTTAACATCACCTCCGTAAATTAGTCATTAAAAGAAACGGAAGGCATATAAATATAATTGTAAAAAGTAACACGCAAAAAAGGGACGATAGACCAATGGCTAGCTTTATACAACGCATAGTAATAGCTAAGTGTTTTTGAGGAAGTAAGTGTTTGTTTAACAGTTATAAATTAAACAACAAAAAAACAAGACTAAATGATAAATAGTTTAGAATGAATGTTTACTTTTTTAAATTTAAATGCAACTCCCGCACTACGAAAATATCCTGTGTCGCGGAGACTTCACAAATATACATAAAACGGTCACAGAGAACACCCAAACGGATGATACCATGGCTTTACAGAACACCAGTGTTAAGAAAATATTTCCGTGACTTTTTACCGAGCGAGTGTCTTTCGGAAAAAAAACTAGTATTAGTAGTTGTAGTTCGCTTATCCATTTGTTGTTAACAACTGATAAAATTCTTGTCATATTTAATTACCACTTGTTATGTAAAATTTATATAATTCACTAAGATTTCATTGACATTTAAGATGAAGAGAAATAAGGTGAAAAAAATCTCAGTTTGCACCATTCTATGCTAGAATAACAAAACATTCAAGTAAACCTTCTTTAGGTAAATACTTCAGAAAGATGGGTGACAACCCTAACACAGAAGTAAATTGGCTGGCCCTCGGCAATAGACAGGTTTAATTTTACTTAGAGCGTGTCAACACGGTGCCGTGACATTTCGGCGTTGGTCCGAATTATATGCATTAGTTTATTGACCTACAAAATGTATTGTTCGGAGTTGGCTATCTGTGTTTGAAATATGTGATACTTTATTTATATTCTCCAGAATATAAGTTAATACTGTACCACTACTTATCGTATACTTTCCATGATTAATGATATGACTTAGTTTATTCATTATTGAACTTTTTAGGAGTACACAAATATGCTAAAATATTTAAGTTTTTCATTATCATTATTTAATCTGAAGAGGCTGAACAATTTCTTGTTTGCTACTTATACAAATCACAGATATTACTGAATATATTTAAGTAACAGATAAAAAACTTTCATTTGAAAACCAATACCTGAACTAGATAAAAAACTTCTAACTCATATTCCTCTAACTATAGAAAATGCTTATATATTGTAATGTTGTACGCAAGTCTGCTAAACCTTAGTTTTTTTCAATCGTAACATTTTCAGATCCGTTATTATTTATTGTATAGGAGTAGTGCCGTATTGGGTAGCGTTCCAGAACCTCCGTTAAATTATAATGTCTCTATTCGTGACAACCTGTAATTCGCTTGATGTTGTATATTAATCTAACCATTATCATTATTGTAGCTGTTGGTTTCTCAACTGAAATAAATGACTAAATTTAAGCACAAGCTGAAGCAAGCACACTTTAAGCACAAAACCTTGATAAATTATTGAATTGAAAATCAACGCTATTCAGAGTATACATCTGTTCAATCACAGTTCCTGGTTTTCCAAAATATAACTAGTTCTGGTCCCATTTCGGCAACTATTCAAGCAATATCTTAACGGTTAGTGATTTTCAGATTCAAGAAACTATTTCACTAAAGTTTAACTTTAGTGAAATCAACACATACCATGGTCAAACTTAAGTTGTAAATGTCTATTCTCTGCCATCGTCATCAACGTACAAGAATGTCTATATCTAAAGAATGTGACTGGCCTGTATGTCCCGACTGCTGAGCCAGTGGTTGTAAGTTCGACTCCCACCCAAGACAAATAAGTGTGATGAGCATGATCATTTAATTTTCTTCTGTATCTGGGTGTTATGAGTATTATCTATACGAGTAATTTGTGTGTATTAAAAATGTATAAATATAAAAAAAATATATGTTAAAGGGGACAGACGAGCAGACGGGTCACCTGATGAAAAGTGACATGAAAGTCTGCAACTCAGGAGTAACAAACGCGTTGCCGGTCTTTAAGGAACGAGTATCAATAAGTATTTAAGGAGAGAGTATAGATTTACAAATACAAGTATTACGTACTTGTTATTAAAATTAGATTGCGCTAAATGTGAGGGTCTGATATTGCTCTGCTTTTCCTATTATTATGAATTAAATAAAGTGAATTATTTTAATCAACATAATTACATGCTATTGAAATTTAGTTAGATAAGTCACATTTATAAATTAACTTTAGAGATTAAATTAAATAATTATACACACGCACCACATTAATTTGTAAGACCTGTGTGTGTGTCTAAAACAGACTAAAAAACATCCCGAGTCTCATTACACTCCTTGCCAAACTCAATAGCAAATTGGTGACCCGACGTGATCGTAACGTATCATACTTCTGCAGGACAGTTTGCTCTTAGATGCGACTCTCTTTAAATATACAAAAAGAAAGTGTGGTGTCGTGGGACACCCGATAGGAACAAAGTTGTGACGATCGAGTAAAACTGATTCGACACGATTTTAATTACAACGCCATCTATGAAAGCGGCTATCACCTACATATTTTTCAGTTGGTTTCTAATTAAAACAATTTATACATTGGTAAAATCTCCTTGAGAAATGATTTCCTATCTATTCGATAGATGGCGCTGAATGACTGACAAGTGACAATTCAAAATAAATACTGAGATGAAAAGTAATGATTTCCTATCTATTCGATAGATGGCGCTGAATGACTGACATAAAAAGTGTCGTTACAAGTTGAGAATTTTTTCTAGTCTAGTCCGTCTAGCCCCCTTTCACAACGCGCGATAAGGAACTTCGTTCCAAAAACACATATGTACATGATATAAGTACATTAATAACATACAAGCATTTTTGATTACATTAACCTTTTATCTACCCAAGTAAGTTAGACTCATAAACAAATATGTAAGTACGTATTCACATACACTATGTACACATGACACTTGTTGTTTTTAGCACGCTTTTGTTAGCTCGGTCACTATGTATGTAACGGAATCTTCGAACGTGATTTTGACCCACTTCAAAACGTCCAATTAAATAAAAACTCTGCACTCTTATCAAGGACTGATGACAATGCAATAATTTTAATAGTGTGTCCCATAATCCTGATCAGGACCTTCTGGATTAACTGCTTTTCCCATAACTAAAAATATGGTAGTGTATTTTGCCTTACTTGTTACTTTTTAGTCTTAATAAGGTAATAACCATCATTAATGACGAA
The DNA here is from genome assembly GCA_902825455.1 of Arctia plantaginis. NCBI lineage: Eukaryota > Metazoa > Arthropoda > Insecta > Lepidoptera > Erebidae > Arctia > Arctia plantaginis. The sequence continues at coordinate 2,199,434 of CADEBD010000336.1, read as the reverse complement.
AAAAGGAAAAAGAAATTATAGTTTAAAAGAATTTAAAACACGCGTTTGTAGCTATCCGAACTAAGAAGTAGGAAATAATTCTCTATAAGTTTAAAAATAAAAAACATTTTATCGTAAAAACTCATGGTGTGTTAATATATTATAAAATAATCATGAAAACCAACCCACGCTTTCTTATGATATTTTTTTTTTTCAATGGCCGCAACTTAGTTTTTTTTTTCAAAAACCATCTCAGGACACTTGGATTTTTGAGACGGATAATACAATGCCTTAACTGTCGAAATCCACCCAGCCAGTTAGAAGCTACGAGTTAATAATGAAATTAACAAACAAACATTTAAGACGCGCGTGAAAAACATAACCCTTCCTTGGTAGTCGGGTAAAACTAAACTTGTTACCGTAACTGAACTCTAAACTAATATAAAACCTTTATAATTTTGTGTCGTCACGAAACAAACACATGTTCTGCGGTAAAAAGACCCGACCGTAAAGGTACAAAGCACCAATGTTGTTGTACAAACACTATCCGGATTCAGTACGTAATCCTTTCAATTTGGGGAAAATTTGTTTGCTTAGTCGCAAAGTAAACTTAAATTAACGTGACAAATAAAACTATTGTTTGAAGGTATATAATAAAAATATTACCAATTTTAAATGTTTTACACATATATATATACGTACGCTTACGCTTCCATCCCCGAAAAGGTAAGTAGAGACGGGATTAAGCACAAAACATTTTATTATCATTTGATGGTCCACTGGTGGCCTCTCCATAGAAGGGAAGTTTTGGCCTACTATAAAACGCTGGCCAGACGGCTTTGTATAGGGTTTGTTACAAGTTTTCCTTCTCTTTTCAGTGCTTTTGTCCTACAGAGTGTGCTCCCTTAGCCGACTCTTACGACACCCACGGGAGAACTAGGGGTGGTGACTTCCTTTCTAGGGTATACCTGGTTCTTCGGCTATTAGTACCCGAGACAGCGTGCGATTTTAGTCGGTTCGAGTCCGACATGCCACCGACAGGTGGTATCCGAGGGGATTTCCGCACGAAAAAAAAAAAAAAAAAGGGGTGGTGACACTTCGTATTCTTCATCCGTGACTATCCGTCATACGGATAGCGTAGTGACGGATTAAGATTAGAACATTTTGTCATTATTTTATCATTTAATTTAATTGACTACCACTGCCTTTTTATTCTTGACGGCGTGGAAAACCCCTTTGGATTTCCTGCTCCTCGAGGACTTAGGAGCCAGGAGTATATGTTGAATACACTAAAAACCACCCTGACGACCGGCTTCAGGTATCCTACTCTGGGAGGACCCGGACCATGTTGTTCCAGTCCTCCCCGAATTGACACCATGCCTAATCAGGCCCTATCCCAGGGAAAAACACTTCCGCTTTTAATCTTAGTGCGTGGTAACTACCACTGCCTTTGATAACTTACAAAGCAAGAGTTATAAGTGCGTTATGGTATAAGTAAGTAAGCTATAAGTAAACAAGATGTTAACTTCAATAAGAATAAGTATTAAATATGCTCAAGATAGTGTACTAATTTCAAAGTAATCAATAGGAATATTCTACAATTACTTATGTGCTAAAATTCAACACTCGAAAGAGATTGTGTAGAAATATGTCTGTACGGTAAACGAAGCTTTCATGCGTATTAACACCCAAATGTCATTATATACACTCTTTTCCTCATTACGATACGTTTACCAGGAAACGGAGGAATAAAACGCCTTATTACTCAGCGATGGGGTTCTTATACAGAGTTCATATTAATTAGACTCAAACAACATTACTGATAAATACTACCGTTAAGAAAATAAAAGGTCTTGTTTTTGATCTTTTGATCTTTTCTTTGTCATTTAAGCGGGTAGATTAAATTACGAAATAAAGATTAAAAGTTATCCGTTTTTACATAGTCGCTGGCCTATTGGTATAGAGGCTAGTTATCCTGACTGCTAAGCCAGAGGTTGGGGGTACGATTCCCACCCAGGACATATAATTATTTGATGAGCACCATCATTTGTTCGGTATCTGGGTGTAATTTATCTAAAATATGTACATATGTATTTATAAATATTTAAGTATATTCATGAGCAGTCTAGTTATCATAGCACAGGCGCTGCCTAGTTTGGGATCAGACGGCCGTGTGTGAGATGTGTGAGGTGTAGGGACTTCCTTTCTAGGGTATACCTGGTTCCCCGGCTATTAGTACCCGAGACGGCGTGCGGTTTTAGTCGGTTCGAGTCCGACAGGCCACCGATAGGTGGTATCCGAGGTTTATTTCCGCACGAAAAAAAAAAGGTGTATTATTGTTATTACTCTGCAGATATTAAATAGTAATCTTAAATATATTTGTTTCATCAAACATTATTAACATCATACGTCTTTGTTTCAGGTTAATTTCCTTAAGAACATTCACGCAGCCAATTATCAGGTAAATTATCTTACATAATATCTTATTCTGTAACCCAAATTCCAATCGACATGAAAAGATTGTTCCCTTTTTCATCATAACAGTCTCATTATATGGTAAAAGCTCTTTTTCCTACCTTTTCTAGAAGATTACGTTCTCTTTAATAATGGACATCGTTATTGGCATATTACTGATAGATTTATTTTTTATATTTATTGCATTCCACAATGTTTTAAGGGGTCTTATAAAGGGAAAACTATGAACCTTGCTAAAACAGCGAATATCAGTTATCCATACATATAAAATAACTTAATGTCTGACTGATTCATCAACGCAAATCTTAAACCACTGAGGCTACAAACTTGAAGTTTTGATATCTGATCCTTTTTATTCTGTAAGCATCCACTAAGAAAGAGTTTTTGGAATGTTTACTTCTAAGGGGGTAAAATAAGGGATGAACGGGCAAGAGATAGTTCTATGAAATCTGTTGTGTTTTGTGTTTAATTTCAGAATAGAAACATCTTCGTGCATCGAATATGATATATTTTAATCCTAAATAGTTCAGATTCAAAACATTATTCATAATGGCCTTAAAGTTATTTCAGATGCCCCAAATTTAGCTGAAATGTAATGTGTTGACCTCGACTTTTAAATAGATTTTTATTTCTTTCGAACTTGAAGCTTCTGTTATGATGATAAAGATCAAATCGGCTATCACGGTGTTCAAAATAATATTTTGTACACAGGTGAAGAAAAACAGGACGAGGTTTACAGTACTGCGTTCAATTAAAATTTATGAGTGTTGAAAATTGAATCTGTGATGCTTTTATTTCAATATGTTATTATTATACTAACTTTAAGCGTGTTCATAATTTATAATTATGTTGACGTATGAATATATGAATTTCACTACGTAATAGGTGTTATCGAAATTTAAACCGCTGCGTTAGGAAAGATTTTTTGGAAATTCCATCCCTAAGAGGTTAAAACAAGGGATGAATGGTTGTATGTAAGTTCGTCTTTTTTAAAGTTAGACCCATGACATAAGGAATAATCGTAGTTAGTTTTTTAGATATTTGTTTTAATAGTCCTCTGCTGGATATAGGCCTCTCCTTAGAAAGGAGGTTTTGGCCTACTATACCACGCTGGCCAGACGGGTTGGTATGGCAAGTTTTCATTCGCTTTGCAGTGCTGTTGTCCTGTTAGTTTGCTCCATAAGTCGGCTCTTACGACACCCACGGGCCGAATAGGGGTGGTGACACTTCGTATTCTTCATCCGCCACTATCCGTCATACGGATAGTGCGGGAGGTATCAAGTTGAAATGGATATCAAAATTTACAATCAAGCGTCTAAGTCGCAAAAACACAAAAAAAAAACATTGACACTCGATTACCGATATAGGCTATCGATAACGGCACATAAGTTTATATAGAACCATCGGTGTCCAAGACAAAGTCACGCAACACTAGCCGCGTTGCGTTACTTTGACTCGGACACCGAGGGTTCTGTTTGACTCGGATCTAACTTATAATTTATATATACCACCTACGACTTTAGTAAATACGCTAATTATACCCCCAATACATGTATGATCCAGCTTGATCGGAGTGATACCACGGGGTCACCAAAAACGATATTTAGTAATTCTTTCATGGCTTTTCACTAAGTGATTATCAATAAACCTACGCATCCCCCCTTCCTCCTAATTCTTGGGGGGACACTCAAAACCCTACATCAAAACATACTGTCAATACATCAATAAATGCAAGCGGAAATCAAAATGACTAATTTCCAAGAAGTGAATCTTGATCAAAATATAGGTCCATTTCTGTCCATTCCCAATTATGACAAAACAGACATAGAATAGTATATAATATTGTCATTAAACTGTCAGAAGTTTGAGACCAAGTTGTATATTCCGGACTTTATCAGAAATGTTAAAATGCGGGTTTAGTCCATAGAGACGTAATAAATTTATTTCATAAGATGTAAGTTATTGTTGCCAAGTTTAAAATTATGTGAAACGGGCTGGAAACAAAAATAAAGTAGTTTGGCGAGAATCTATTTTCATGTTAGAAAACCCAGAGAGAGAGAGAGAGAAAGAGAGAGAGAGAGAAAGGACAGCTAGTTTAAGAGGTAGAGTTCCACATCTTAAATACAATATTTGTAAGTTGCATTAACTTTGTATTCAAGAATCGTAAATCTTTCTATGAAAAAAGATATTATTAATATTGTTCTCTTCATGTTATTATATACACCATAACAAAATAAATATATTTAGAATAATAAATAAATAAAATAAATAAATAATGAATAAATTTATAATCATAAATATATTTTATAGTCATAAATATATTTTTAAATACATTTATGATTCATAAAAAATTCCCATCGATATACCGAAAATACCGGTGGTTAGGATAGAAAACTCCACACAATACGTGCTGTATCGAGTAGAACTGCTTTATGCATCAGGTCCTTAATCCAGCTGCCTAACGCGAGCCTCTGAATATGCAAAATTATTATCATTATTAATATTCTATGTATTATTATCTGAATGAACAATGTCCTTCTACTTCCATCCTTAATTTCACTGAGTTACCCATTGAAGGCATTAGGGTTGCCCCTTAATTATGGCAATTAGACCAAATTATAGTTGGTCAATATAGGTGATCATTACGCCACTTTCTGCTTTTGCAGCCAAATATCAGAAAAAAGAAATTTATATATTTATATTATTTTTTGAGGTTTTTTTTAGTAACAATTATTACCTCAATTATTAATTTACTAATAAACCGATTGTGTGTTCTTAAAATAAATAATGTCCAAAACATCTTTACAAACGTCTATATATGGAAATTCTAAATTATTGAAGTTTCTCTAGTTTTATCGTTAATATTATCCCTTTGCCACTTATACACACTAATTATTATACTTAATAAACATTTTTCTTTCTTTAAGTTTTTATACAACTATCTAGACTATTTTAACACTAGATCTATTAGACATCCATTGTCATTGAGAATACAGTGTAATTGTTTTTCATTTTTCTTAAAAAAAAAAAACCTGAATATAAGATTTATCTGAAACTGTAAATCCCTATTTACCATAAATATTATGACTTACTGAATAAAATGACTATACCTGAAAGTAAAAAGATTAGACGCATAGCTTTGCTCGGGGGTATACTTGATGTTATTCGTCTTAATATTTAAACATTGGTGAACAATTTATTGTAGGTTCAATTGTTTTTCTTTTTATTTCAATGTAAAATAATAACATACTTAATAAAATTACGTTAAGTTTATTATTAGTATTCATTTATAATTAAACCGCATTGCTTTTGTTGTAACTTGTGTATAACTTAAATGATTTAAGAGTACACTGTTTTAATGCAGTCTCTCATCCACTTCGAAACAACTATCGACGTCCAGGGCTGTGTGGGGCCACGGGTAGATGTACGGGTTTTATGTCCTCAACGCCTTCAGCTGTCTGCGAAAGGGTCCTTGTGCGTCGTAAAGTATGTTTATTACGGCAATATTCTTGAATATACACTTGAGTATACAGAAATTAAATGGCATTATGTTCGTGAAAACTTCAAAATGCTGAATAGAATATGTGTTTTAAAATTTTAAAGAATTATAAATAAATATATGTCAATATCTAGATATTGTAAAATATGCACCCTCATTTTTAGTCCCAAAAAGTAATACGTGTCAAGGGTTACCAGAAGAAAAAAAGATAACTGCCATCCGCTAAAATCCGCTTAGCTACGCTATCCAACTAAGTTCACTTAAGGACCAAAACTGAAATGATATTCAAGTGCACTGGAAAACTGCAACATTGCCTATCAATTTTAATAAAAAGGAAAATAAAAAACCTTGTTATTTTTATTTTATTCTATTCGAAATACGTATTTAGAACTCTGTCTAAGTTTTCAGTATTACTGTATACTATATCAAGTGCACCTTCTTCTACTGCAGTCTCTCCGCGACAGTTTTATCCCTCCTAAGGTTGCCTGAAATAGACTACTCTTAGCAATACGGCTGTCCCTTGTACATTACATACCTGATATTTTTATGTATGATTGTACTCTTGTGCATACTTATGGTGTCGATTTCAACACTTTACACGGTTTTGTCAAAGTGCTCGGCGACGCAATTGACGTTTGGCTATGCTTGATACAAGTTGTCAAGCGTAAACGAATCTGGGCGCCCGGGGCATGTTAACAAGTAGCCCATTGTCTAAGACGATGCGCCACAGTCGCATTTAGTTGCTCTTGGGTCGATAAATCCCCACCTTGATAGATTATCCTTAGATCTAACATCCTGGGTACGCAGCCTATTAAGCGCCTTCTATGTTGGCGAGGGGGGTTTATCTCCTGAAGGTAGTTTTTCTGCCAAGGGGACGAAATTGGGGAGATGGTGAAAATGGTTTACAAATAAAGACTTTTTTAACTATCTATTTACCATATATGGAAAACTTCTTCTACTGAGTTGAGATTACTAGTTACAAATCTTTAATATACATTATATTTAAATTTTATAAATCTTCCTTGGCATTCAGATGACAATACGCTACCACTATGGTCCATACAGCCCGAGTAATAGTTAGCAGTCACTTTAGCTTACGGATCCTATATAATCAACACTTAAATCACTTAAAAGTCAAATAAGTCAGAAATAAAATCATCCTCATCATCATCAACAGCCTTTAATAGTCCACTGCTGGACATAAGCCTCTCCTTAGAAAGGAGGTTTAGGCCTACTATACCACGCTGGCCAGACTGGTTGGTATAGGGTTTGTGTCAAGTTTTCCTTCTCTCTGCAGTGTTGTTGTTCTGCGTAGTTTTTTCCCTTAGTTGACTCTTACAACACCCACGGGATGAATAGGGGTAGGCGACAATCTGTTTTCTTAATCCGCCACCACACGGACAGAAATAAAATACTACAACGAAAAATAATTATAGCAGAACTGAACGCGTAGTGCAAGAAGTTAAGTTATCAGGGGTTCTAGCTGGAGAATATCTTCGCTGTCAACCCTGGGCTATAGAAGCGACAATGCCTCTGTCATCAAGAGGCACTGCAGCTTTTAGCTAAATCTAACCAGAGAAGAGTAAAAATATTATGCCGGTTTGTCTCTCTAATAAACAGAACTTTTAGTGGAGACAGACGAGGAAGATGTGGCACAGCGTAGGTCACGAGGGTCGATTAAGACTCCTCTAAGAATGGGTTCGTCGAGCTAAGGCACGACATACTTTATATACTGTCTTTCAATACATCTTGTGCTGAAACCACTGCGTCGTTGTTTGGATACTGCTTCATTTTACACACAGCAGTCTGATTCCAAATTAGGCAGTGCCTTTACTATGGTAACCAGACTGCTGATAAATATACTTAAAGAATATTATCAGAAGTATCTAAATTACATATTATAGATAAATCACACTCGAATCAAACAAATGATCGTGCTCATCACACAATTATTTGTCCTGGGTGGGATTTGAACCTACGACCTCTGGCTTAGCAGCCAAGGTCAGTAACCAATAGACTAACAAACTAGCCAAAGAACAGGATGAAGTCGGCATTGTACAAATAAATAAGTAGTTCAAGCCCCATTGGCATAACTTAACACATCGTTGAGACTGGTAATTATTTTTCTAGAAAGTTCTCAATAACATGGAAATGTTTCCTTTGTAGATTACTACTACTGGGAAGTAGAGTGAACGAGTGACTATCGAAAGGAAAGAATATCCGCTTCAAAGCAATTTCATTTCCTCTTCCACTTCTTTTTATTATGTGTCTTTTCGAAAATAAAACCTCAAAATCTACTTTCAAGTAGATTTACAAAGGCGTTGGCAATTTTTATTTTAATACTCAAGATGATTCTGACATCTCTTATTAGTAATTAATCAATCAGAGGCTGTGTATAATGTTGTCTTTGCCATTATTTACGTTCAATAAATTAAACAGCTGACGTTGAGTAATTTATCAGAGTAATTTTAAACGTTAATATGTAAAGGTATTTAAATCAAATTAACAACCTCAAAACTGCTAGACTTTTAGTCCCTTATTTTGTTGATAAATCTTTCTCTTGTAATCTAAAATTATTATACATCCTTAATCTAAAAAAAAATAAGGTACATAGGAGAAAAAATGTCAGTTAACTTGAGTCATATTTTTTCGAAATGCGTTTTGTTTTTTTATAGATGTATCGAAATTTAAAAAAGTAGTTAGATTAAATTGGTGTCAGCTTTATTCCGATTCAGCAAACGGATTTATATTCTGACATAACTAAGACAAATTCCCAACAATTTCCAGTACCGGTAATTTATACCAATATTATGGAGTATGTAATACTTAAAACCATTATCTTTAAGTAATATGAATACTATTCTCGCAGTTTTTACTCCAATGAAACAAATAGGTTTTAGAATCCAATATAAATTGTGGTAACTATTATGACACGCGCAAAATGAATCACTCACATACTATTAACCTAAAAACAGAAAATGCCTCTTGCTGCTGCTGCTGGCAGAAAACAGAAAACAATAATGGTTATCAAAACATAGGACTAGTCTAGTATGGTCCGCTTTCCCCTATGCTCAATGAGAATAATAAAAATCGGTTGAAACTGAATTAGAATTGTATTGTACTGTCATTACAAGGGTCCACGTGGTGACATGGGTCTGAAACGCACGGCCTCTTTTCGAGATTTTCATCTGAAATAGAGTGAGTCATTTACTCTGACACGATTTACGGTTGCGTTGTTAACATACGATAATAGGTTCTACTGGGTAGGTTTATGGTTCATTATTTCATTGATAATATAATGTATTTTTTTCGGATATCCGACACACAACGCCATCTAGTTTCAAACTAAGCAGAGCTTGTACTATGAAAGCTAGATTGACTGATAGAATACTTATATACTTCCTTCTACACCCAAACTCCGAAACAAATATATATTTTTTTTAATGCTATATGACCAAAAAACGTACAAAGGTAAACTTGTTAATCATAGTCCATGCATGCTTCGGCAAATATGGGCCAGGCTCTACCGGAGTGATAACACGGCCTTACAGAAAACCGGTGTTAAGTAGTTACTTCGTTGGTTCTCTCTGAATGAGTGAAGTTACCGGAGTCAAAACCCCTCCTTCCCCTGATCAGGACCGAAAGGGCGGCAAAGCATTCTATGTCCATGGGTGGCGGTAGTCACGTACCATCAGGTGACCCGTCTGCTCGATTGCCCTCTATCACATCACACTTCACATCAACAGCCTTTAATAGTCCACTGCTGGACATAGGCCTAACTTACAAAGGAGGTTTTGGTCTACCATACCACGCTGGTCTGACGGGTTGGTATAGGGTTTGCTTCAAGTTTGCTCCCTTATTCGACTCTTACGACACCCATGGGATGAATAGGGGTGGTAATACTTTAAGAATACGTCTCAATCCACACGTATATAAAATCCTTCATGCCCTCAATACCATAAAAAAATCAAATTACAGCTTTCTGATACTAAGAGTCTCCGATAATATCGGTGGAGTGTTTATTCACTACTAAATCCTAAGAAATATTCAAGAAATAAGAGGATTGAAGAACATTTTCCATTCTTCAAATTAGTAGTTATAAGTTCAAGGACTTTTGGCAATCCAAAATCCTCAAGTTCCACCCGAAATATTAATAGGTCTCCAGCACCTCTTACTAGACTAAGTATTAAACGAAACTAATATTGAACTTGTTGTATGGTTTCTATGAACTTCGGTACTAAGTTTTGATAGATAAACCACCGTTTCGAAGATGAACTTTGTTATGGATAATACGTCAACCATCTTCGCTAGTAGTTTGAAAGATACAATATTTATACTGACACTAGCGGACCCGACATACGTTGTTCTGTACACACGTCTCACACTAATAAAAATACTTTGTATTGGACCCAATTGTGAATCTAAACGATTCTAGAAACCACTTGAACACACATAAAAAAATCATCAAAATTTCATATTCTTCCAAATTTAAAGAAGTACCAGGGTTATATTTAAAATTTTCATCATCATCAAAAATTTTATCAAAGTCGGTCAAACCGTTCGGTTATTGATTTGTTTCGGTTCCGTTTAGACCCCTCCTAAGCGGCTGGACCGACTTTGATGAAAACAAGTCGTGGCGTGTTTAGTAAACGGATACTACACTACATCGGAGTGTGATGTTTAAATATTGTAAACTCCAAAACTGTTTTTCGTTAAAATTTTAACAAGTTCATTTTGGTTTTTCAAAAATGTCTACTACATAGTTATTATTCTCTCATAAGACAATATTTGCTGACTTTTTAAATCAATACAATGCTTTGGAAATTTTTCATTAATATTGTTTCTTTTGATTATCTTGTATTCCAAATATAATCTATATATCTATATATAAATAAAAATGAATCGTCAAAATGTACGTACGCGCATAACTTCCGAACGAATGCACCTAATTGGAAAATTCTTTTTTTTTGTATACGTTATTTTCAGGACAAGGTTGGTATAAAAGAAAAAATTGAATGAAAAGTGAGTTAGTGAATGAGATATAATAATATATCTCACACAAACTAGGCAGAACCTGTACTATGGTAACCAGACTGCTGATAAACATACTTATATATTTTTAAATAGATACATTTTATAGATAAATTACACCCAGACACAGAACAAATGACCGTGCTCAATCTCAATACACAATTTACTCACACTATTAGAAGTAAATACACATAACATAAAACTAATTAATCATAACTCTACAACGATCTCACAACTGGCACTTCGTGGCCTTAAGCCTGTCAGTTAGGTACACAACCGCCAAGAGCTGTGTCAAGGTCAATAACCGAACATTCTGAAAGAGATGTCAAGAAAAGGCCGATTTAATCTGCTCAATAAGCTACGAATCATGTTTACTTATGTTTCGTTAATGTATCGTGAAGGAGCAGTCTCATTTTGTCTTAAATACGATTTGAAAAAAAATTGGGACAATTTATACTGTTTGTCAAATATAAAATACGAAATAAACAAAATATATTTTTTATATTCGTTTGCTGATATTCAAATAATTACATTGCCGAATTGGGTGTTGTACATCAAACCCGAATGAGGTAAATATTTATATTGACCGCTAATCCATTTGCTGGATTTTGGAAGCATTGCGAATACTTTGTAAACAGCGCAATCTCGAACTGTTCACTGACGCAAACCAGAAAATTACGGTGTGTACACCATTTTAGTCTCTCTTGAGGCGGAGACAAAACCCAAAATTTCGATATAGCATAAACTAAGACTTTAAACCCGTCTCCCTACCCATATTACAACAAACTTAATATAACTGAAACCGACCCGGTCTGCTTAATCCAACCCTTACTTGTGCAGCAATTAATTTTATGCTGTTTTGATCCATTTACTTTAGTTAGAGGTCAGGGAAATATAATTGTGGCAGTATATAATTCTAAAAGGGACTTTTATTCTTCATTTAGAAGATTCTAAAGTTCAACATTATAAGAGAGTGTCCTGTTTTCCTTAACTTTAAGTTATCTTTTTTCTAGTTTTGAATATAGGCCTGGACATAGGCCTCTCATTAGAAAGGAGGTTTTGGCCTAGTTTGGCCTTATACCACGCTGGCCAGAGGGGTTGGTGATTAAAATTTTCCTTCGTTTGCAGTGCTCTTGTCCTGCATTCAGTCAGCTCATACGACGATCACAGGCTGAAAGTGGTAACATTATTCGTATTCTTACTCTGTCACCACACAGACAATAATCTTATTAGTATAAATACTGAGAAGATGCATAGCGGAAAATAGTAAATATACTAGTAGGTAGTTGGGCAATAGCTGGATACAATGTTACTTATTACCCAACACAATCTTCTAATCATTCTAGTAATCACAAAGATGTTAGAGCTTATTTCGTAAGATACCGCTTTTTGTTACCTTTTCTGAGGACCGTGTGAAAGTTTATTTCACATCGACTCGCACTCGACGGTGTGCGCGTTTAGCATTGCGATTCATGGAGATTTCGTAGCGTCAAACGCAGTCACCGTGACGATTGAGTATAAGTGAAATAAACTCAGACTTGGCCCTCTGAACGTGTTTCTTAAGTTTACGCAACTCTTATTTCTTATATTTAATTTAATTCAATTATGAATGTAATTCTTTTATTTTTTTCATATTTACTCATAAATAAAAACCGTTACCTAGTTTTACTTCTTAATATTATGTCGTTATTAATTACAATTTCTTTGAATTTCGCAATCAGAAAAAGTGCTTCGCCTTTGTAATCTGTCACAACCTGTACATTACTCTCTAAATCTACAAAATATAGACAAAGAGTACCCCATTAAGATTACGTACGAAACAACTTGGTACTAGGGAGAAGTTAATAAAACAGTCCATTTAAAGACTTATCGCTTTCTGGGATAGTTTCTTTTCACTTTTAGACGGCTATAAAACGATATTACAACATATTACCTTCAGTATATTAAACTACACTTGTATTGGTAGTACGGCAAGAGCACAATAAATATGTCTCTGCTCCTGCCCTGTCTCTAATTAATGTGATAAGTTTCTGTGTTCAGGGATAACGACTGGTTCTTCAAGTTGAACGAAATGAAAATAGTTGTTTACATCGAGACGGATTGATTCTTCTTTTTTTTTAAAGACAACTCCCGCACTAGGAAAATATCCTGTATCGCGGGGAACTTTACAAACATACATGAAACGGATACAAAGAACACCCAGATTTAGAAGAACAATTTGTGGATCACACCACAACACTCAGCGTAGTAGTAAGCAGCTTAAACCATTACGCCATCCGTGCAGCCAATGATTGATTGAACAACAAGCGATAAGTAACACAAAAGCAATTATATTAAGACCTTGAATACGTTCTGACTGTTTCATCAAAGATTTCAGTGGCAGTATCCGTGCTTGAAATTTCGAATAGTAACGCACTTGCAAGGAGGTACTGTATCTAACATAAAATTTCAGTGTATGATAGTTCACTTTAGTGTAAACAAAGTAATTTTTTATTAGTTTTGAAAATGTCTACTTTTCTGCCAAATGAAATATATTTGCGGGGAATTTTATTGCACTACTTTATTCAAAAGAGATCTGCACCTGAAGCACATAAAATTGTGACTGGCGATGAAAAATTAGGGGGGGGGGGAGGCTTATGAGGCAATAAAATGTTTTTGTTCCTTATATTTAAAAAAAGTTTTTATTTTCATTTTTCCTTCTTTCTATTATTCTTTCTATAATATTTGATAATCAATAAATCAATCATTTATTATTGTTGTGAACATGGGTTTACAGTTCAGATATTACATATTAAAAAAATTCTGCCTTTTGACATACAATTACATGCATGTTGTGGCATGCCGCATAAACCTCAGTGGTTTAAGGTTTGCCTACATTTAACTAATTGTGTAGTTATGTAAATAAATAAATTAAATAAAAATAAATAAGATTAAACAAAGAATGAGTTTCAGCTTATTTAATACATCATAAGAGGTCAGAATTATATTTTTATGTCAATATAAATTAAAATATCAATTACAGTCTCTGCTTCATTTGGGAACTGACTTCAGCAGTATGTGAGATATGTGAAGTTATTATTATTATTTGCAAACGGTTAATATTACAATAAACAAATTTAACGGCATAATCTTAATATCAATCAATCGTAATGAAATCATAATACCTTTTTAGCAGGAGATTTTAGGTAAGTACAGTGGAGTTTTCAATACTAGACTATGAGCTATTGCAAAACCAAGCTAGGCCTGTGTTGTGATTAGCGATCGCTTACTATCAGACAAGCTGCTAGTGTCTATAATTTTAATTACAATTTTTACTGGACTAAATGAAAAAGGTACCGTAAAAAAGAGAAATTACTGCAATTTACATTTCTAAATTAAGGCTGGAGAACTCTCTTTGATTTACTTCCTGATTGACCGATCTGAGTACAACAGGAAGGATAGATCGTAATCCAGAGATAAGTTAATCAAAAGTAGATCATCCGCCACTTGTTTAGACTGATGACCTGGCTTGGTCTCCTTAAAATCTACTAAAAGATGTGGACTCTCAGTCTTAGGGCATAATTTATCACGAAAGAATAAGTAGCTAAAAAAGGATAGATTCATAATATATTATCTGTAACCTGCCACGCTTCGCTGTGGCACAGTGTGTTCTCATTAATGAGAAATGAGCAACAAAATACAAAAGTAGTATTTTGTGTCAAAATTTTAACTTAATCGGTGCAGTACTTCTTGAGTTTTTCATTCGTACACAAACCAACTTAACAGTTATTGTACAGGCCAGTTAGCTTGTACACTGGAGGAGTAGTTAGGTAGTTAGTTAAGTTAGTAGTTTATTGAGTACGGTGGAAAGACAGCCAAATTTAATAAGTATATTTGAGTAAAGGTATCTAAAAATGTATAGACTAGCGAATCTTTCTTTGATTGTGCTTTGTAAGTCTAACAGTTGTTGGCGTACTAACCTGTAAAGTATTAATTAATATATTTATAACAATAATAACGCGCAGCCAAAAGTGCACAAAATTATCTATGCACTAATAGGAACTCCCAAATACTCCGAAATATTTTATTACGAGTTTCGATGCTCCGATTTACATAATACTTAAGAATTGTAAGGTCTGTTATTATAATTCAAGAAATTTATTTTACCGAAAGCCGTAAACGCGGATTGTTTGTTTTCCGATTTTTATACGTTCAAAGAATCAAATGATTGATGGGTTCTCGGTCCGAAAAACGACTTTCCGATTTTCAATACTTCGAATAAAAGTAGGATTCTGGTTCTGATTCCGTTACGATAATATTCAGTTACGTGTATATTTATATTGAAAATCTAAAATTGAAAATAAGTATCGTTGAATATAATTTTAAAATGTCTACTTTGTTATTAATATTTGTGTTTTAATTAAAAAAAAATGTGTTTTCTTCTTCTTATAAATACCATACCATCAACTGTTATTGAATTCTTTGGATTAGGTTAGGTTAGAATTGTGACCAGCGAAGGAAAAAAAAATTATTCGAAAGATAAGAAAAATAAATAGAAAGAATTCAAATTTTTGATGTTAAGAATTATCATTTAGTCGGACTTTTTGTTATTCGATCTATTGAAACTCGGTATTTTGAAGATGGTAATTATAAACGTTAGTAATATTTAAAAAAAAAAGATGAATGATCAATCGGAGTTGTTATAATTATTAGGAATTTGAAACATTCGGAATTATAAAAATCGGTACTTTAAATGCACTAATATGTAAAAAGTTAAAACTTTTTTTATGTACGATAATGAGATCGTACACTTATATTTATATAGATTTATATGGCATAAGGGGAAAACGAGGAGGTCACTTAATGGTAAGTGACTCACACTTACTAAGTGGGTTAATATGGACAACTCAAATGTCACGAGTGAGGTGAATTATTTTAGGCGTAGTCGTGCTCTATGGTATTTTTAATCCTTTAAACTAATTAAATCGCAAATTCAATATCTCGGTACTTTATCTAACGACGAACGACACATTTGTAAGTTATGTTGACTTAACTTACAAATGGTATTTGAAAAATCTTCGATACATAAATCCTCTTGAAATGATATCGATTATTGTTTTATCATACTCGATCTTTATACCCTTTGTTCTAAGTACCAACAAACAATGTTCCAGCATTGAAATAAACCTCTTTCACGAGATTTTACAACGGGCACAACTGAATATATTTTTATTACACCAAGGACGTTCCATCTGCCTTTATAAAGGACCTTTTGTACTGTATCGTGTTATAGACTGAGCAGCAGCTTAGGTCGAACCTCGTGCCAGCGAATACCCAAAAAATAATAATTGTCTATATATATAATAAATAATAATAAATGTAGATGTCCTTGTTTTTTTGACTTCGGTTATACCGGTTGAACTCTAAATTTTAAAATAAAATTTTGGAAATCTTGTAACTCTTGTAGAGAAAGACGACTATTAAAAATCGTTTTATATACGAAAGGAATTTCGGTTAAATCGGTGAAAAAGTTAACCGACTCATTCGAAATGTGTTGAAAATAGAGAACGTTGACCAAATTGATCTTAAGTTTCCTTCCTTTCATAATGGGACGACCTCGGACTATTTACACTCGAAAGCATGAGAGCCCCGTAATCTTATTAATTTACCGTGTTCAAATACTTTGAGTATTGGAAATTTCCAGCGCCAAGAGTGAGAATCAAGCTTAAGCCTGTTAAAACTCAAGTCTATTGACAGAATTTCATTATAAAATCGATTTGATAAGAAACGGTTAAACTTATTGCCCTGAAGCTATGAAATTTTATGGTTGATTGATTGGTGGACAACACTGGGGAATTTAAAGTATTCATTGATCATTTTAATAACCTTGTTTACTGATGCTATACAAACATCATTTCTCTCATAAAATAACGGATAAAGTATTATGTTGATTCTAAAAACGTTATGCTGGTTTTTTATTGTACGTCAGTTACTCTTAAATCTCTGAGGCAGCTCTTTCCAGAATTATTATAAAAATACAATGAACGTATGTGGGAGTGTTTATTCGTACTTGTGTGCACATATTTTTCTGTGTCTATACATACTAGGTAAGTGCTTATATACTGTTAGCTGGAAGAGCATCAGCATTTAGATTATTTTTTAATTTTTGTTGATCTTTGTTAGTTAAGTCGGTTCAACTATTTTTTTAAATTGATTTATTTTTGAAAGTTTAATCTAAGTATTACACGTTACGTTACGTGTATTAACACACCTATAGTATCATGCAAAAGGATAATTTTACAACGCGATAAAATAGCACAGATCATAAATTATATTGTAGATTACAATCGCAAACATTTTCGTGGCTGCAGTAATGTTCGTTTAAATTCCTACTCTAATAAGAAACACTACACCTTACAATACAACAGGCATGAAGTATAATGTTGTAATATTAAAATAATTTATTTCAATCGGATAAGATTCTTTATCCTTACGTGTGCCGTGTGAATTCTTTCAAAAACACCGTTAATTGGGATGGTACTTTTAAACGGAGATTGAGATCAGAATGGGCTAGGATAATAGCTTTCTGACCCTTTTCAGGAACAGAGGAAAAGAGATGGAGAGAAAGAGTAATTAATAAAAAATAAAATTAAATGTAGTCTTTATCATATAGGTTAAAACTCTTATTTAGTACTTACCTCTTACTTAGAAAAATATGTTTCCAAGCAAAAGTTATGAAACTGACGAATTTCACAAACCAATCTATTGTTACGATGTACATTTGCAAAATATTTACACTAATTTTATACAAATAAAGATGATTCTTTATTTACATAAATTTGTATAAGATGATTCTTTATTTAAAATTTTTTTTATAAGATGATTCTTTAGCCGGGTCGGACCAAATGTTTGTTTGACCTGCAAATATTTGTTTCGGAGTTTGGGTGTTTTCTATGTATAATATGTATGCATTTACAAAAAAAGTATAAAAGTATTCTATACATACAGTAGTATTCTACATAGTACAAGCTCTGCTTAGTTTGAAACTAGATGGCGTTGTAAGTCAAAAAAGATTATTAATATGTCGAATTTGTTCTTTCTCAGTTTTCGCTGGTAGCATTTTACTCGCATTTACGGACTCAGTGTGTCAGTATTATTCTATTTGAAAATTTGAATTTAATATATTGCCATATATCATCTATCCGTGTGGTGACCCTATTCATCCCGTGGGTGTAGTAAGAGGCGACTAAGGGAGCTAACCACGCAGGACAACAGCACTGCAGAGTGAAGGAAAACTTGACACAAACCCTATACCAACCCGTCGTGCCAGCGTGGTATAGTAAGCCAAAACCTCCTTTCTAAGGAGAGGCCTATGTCCAGCAGTGGACTATTGGGGGCTGTTGATGATGATGATGATGATATTGTCTAGTTCTCTCTTAACTATTGCGTATATTCTTACTATAACAAAGTGCTAATAGTTCTACTGTAATAGTGAACATTTAAGCATTAATATGTAGCTTAAATGGAATTAACGCGATATTATTAGGCTTAGTATTAAGCTCTCCACACCGAAGTATAACGTATATATTCTACTAATACTTCTAATTAACTAAGATTAATACATACATAACAGTATTTCAACTATTATTACAGAATTGAATAGCCATTTATATTTTAAACTAATTTTAAGCGATACTGAAAATTTTACAGTAATTAATTGCTAATGACTAACTAAGCTGTAGTGACGAACACTACAGTCAATTTTAGTTAAGCGCTATTCTCTAGAAGTTCTTTTTGTGGTATACGCTAACGATGGTACCTCACTACCACTGCTCCTAGACGCCTGCAACTAATCTGGAATCAGGAGGTGTATAGTCTCACTCGGCTAACCATACTTACTTGATGAAAACCAGCGAAAAACATTGCGTATTTCCCGCTCGGAATAAGGTCTAAAATCTTTGAGTATCGATTCTCATGGTGGACGATTATATCGATGCAAGTCATACTCGCCGTTAACCATGTCTTAGTCAATGGCTACCATTGATTATTATTAAACCCCAAACATTTTCGGTTAAAGCAGACGTCCCTTAGAAATTTCCCATTACACTATCGATTTTCCATGAATGTTTGATAGCAACCATCAATTTTATCAGGCATTTAAAATAATGGACACATTTTAATAACATTGGTTTGGTTTTATATTATTTTGATGTTCAGTGAAAGACTATTGTTATTCTAAGGTTTTTGATACACAATCTCAATCACTCGGCTTTGTTTGGAGGCAGAACCTCTTTATCTAAAAATTTTAAGCGGCCCAGTAACAGTTGAAAACGATGGGAATAAATTGATGGACTAAGTAAGATGTGACTTGAATCTGCTATGGTGATGACCATGAATAAACTATGAGGTTTATTTTTGCAAGTCTGTCCCTGATAATAAGCGCCTAATGCCTTAAACTGATCGGTAGTAAAATTGGATGATACCTTGAATAAATATGCGACTGTCACTAATAGATAGAAAAAGAAACTAAAACAACGTGACCACTAGACTAGACCACGGCTTCAACCGCCTGAAATATGTGTACTTAGTGACCTGCTCCTGACCCAAAATGTTTTATTTATGTGTATTATTAATTAACTACTTACGTACTTTACAAACCTTTTTTTTTTTTTCTTCCGTGCGGAAATCCCCTCGGATACCACCTATCGGTGGCATGTCGGACACGCGTACTTTACACACCTATGT
The DNA here is from genome assembly GCA_902825455.1 of Arctia plantaginis. NCBI lineage: Eukaryota > Metazoa > Arthropoda > Insecta > Lepidoptera > Erebidae > Arctia > Arctia plantaginis. Next base: position 2,179,726 of record CADEBD010000336.1, on the reverse strand, counting down.
ATAACAACCGGTTATCATTTCTGCCACATTTTTCATTACACCAATAAAACATGAGATTTTATTCAAACAAATTGTTTTTTAACTTTATTATTAATGGACGACATATTCACATTTCATCGTCGTGTTATAAATAAATATGGATTCATATATTACACTATCGTTGAAAATAAAGTATCTAAATTGCATTAAAACCATTATTCTATCATTATTTCAAGGTTTCTTAAACATGTCAGTATGTTATTACATTATTATCAAAACATTTATAGCACGCTATATTTTTGACATAGCATCGTAAATCTGAAAGCTTGGAGCAGCAAAGATATTTATTATTGTATAAAACAACACAGGATATTATTAATAGTTTTTGATGAATCGGTCAGAATTATTAAGGAATGATGAAATCATACTTTTATCTGATGCTGATTCTGCATTTCACCCAGAAACAACTAATACAGATACAGTAAATATGTAGTTTCGGGTAAATAAAGAAAAGCCGAGAATAGAATAAAAAAGTTTAAAATTTATGAAATGGGCTACATTAACAAATTAAATATCAGTGTCATCATAGGTCATTAATTCTAAATCATCACAAGTAATATGTTTGGCACAGATCAAGTGCCAAACGACAAGTGTTCATAACGATCTTTATATAAATTGTATGCAGTTGCCACTTAAATGTTTTCTTTAAAACAGACGTACGTACTACGTTTCTAATTTAAGTGAATCGAAGCGTACTGCATTTTATTTACTCAGAGACATACGCTGTTTTCTGAAGCTTTTTAACGTACATTCGCTTTAGGTAAACATTTGATGTTTAATGAAAAACTGCAAAGTCATAAAGATTTGTTTATTTTAGATATTTTAGTTTAGTATACAGAGATTTCTTTTAACTTCGTCTACGAATGGCTATTAAACTAACACAGAGTGGGATGAGTGAAGTTTTATAGAAGTAATGGATCACTGGAATTTAGTAGCTACGTAAACAAATGATTCAGTAGTTCTTTCGTAAGGATCCGTTCGTTATAAAATGAGCTTGCGCATCTTGTGGCTCTGGTAAAATATTTGATGTAACCGATCAAAATGTTTGACGTCAGGAACATTTTACAAAAATGTTCCCGACGTCAAACATTTTATTATGAAAATGCAAATGTTCCCGACGTCAAACATTTTATTATGAAAATGCTTTTGACTTTTTTATCGGTTGAAATTTATAGAACTGTTTAAATTGCACTTATTTTAAGTGTGTTTCTATTGTTAGTTCATCATCCACGCTGTCCAGACGGTTTGGTATAGGCTTTGTTTAAAGTTTTCCTTCTCTTTGCAGTGCTGTTGTCCTACGTAGTTTGCTCCCTCAGTCTGCTCACTGTCGAATGGCACATGAATTGTATTTATTTAACGGCCCTATTCTTTAATGCCTTTTCGGTTAGGATTCTAGTTTAAAAGTCGTTTAAAGTTGCAATAAAAAGCGAAAAGATATTACTAAAATTTTAAAGTCATCGCCGAACAATTAAACTAAAAACTTTAAAACTAAAAATAATTGCGCTATTTATGGTGTTCGTAATTTATTTGCTTGAGACTTAACTTGGCACTTATTCAAATTTATTGACTTGAATAAATTTAAGAGTTAGTTAAAAAAACTGTTTTTGTTTTTCAATTTATAGTCCCATAATAATAATATAATATTCTCACACATTTCACACACGGCCGTCTGATCCCAAACTAGGTAACCAGACTGTTGATAAACATACTTATATATTCCTAAATACATACAGTAAAGGTTTTTGTTAAATAAGTATTTTTTGATAATACAGTAACTTTTCTTGACATCTAAAACAGTTTTTTTATCTCCCTCTTTATAGCAGAAGAACCAATCGTGATTTGTATAATTAGTAACCTGGGGCACGATTCGAATAGGCCATTACCCAGAAACAACCTCAGATATCGGCACTTAACTCAATGTGTAATTTCCTCGATAGCATTGTATAGTGCTACAATTATCACAAGGACTATTCCAGCTAGCATAACGGTAGACATTTCTGTTGGTGATACTGGGCTAATAACATTTTATTCAATGCGGAATGGTATGGTAACAAGACAAAATAAAATATTTGAAATCGAGCGTAACACATATCAACAGGTGTATATTGGCAATTGTTTATAACGAAACGAACTTGAGATCTATTGATATTAAGTAAAACTGCTAATAATAAAATTAATTGTAGCCTTCGGGACTACTGGGATGTGTTTTGACTGTAGCTAGTTACCGTAAAAGGTTTTTTGTATAGAAACAAATCACCAGAAGAGCAAAACTTTGCATTACATACAACGCAGGTTTGTACCGTCTTTACCAGGGATTTCCTTTCTAGGGTACACCTGGTTCCCCGACTACTGGTACCCGAGACGGCCTGCGGCTTTTAGTCAGTTCGAGTCCGACCACCGGTAAAAAAGAAGATTTTACTGTCTTGGTAATTTTTTTGTTTTAAGATCTTTAGTTTCGTTTTTTACTAATATTATTTCATTCAAATAGCTCAGGAAAATAGTATTTGTATATTTAAAAATCACTGGAAGGTTCACAGCTGAAATGGTGCTCAGTTTTCTGTATAGTCAGTTCGTCTAGGATATTGACCTCTAGGAGTCTGTAAACCTGCGTTAGAGTGTGTAAGATGATGTCCTTTGTTTATGTGATATGCAAATATTTGTTTCAGAGTTAGTTTATTTTTTCTATGTATAATATGTATTAGGGGTTACAATATGAAATTCCCGATTTGTACTTTTATCTTTTAAGTATGAAGACCATTTTTAATAAACACCAAATTCTAAAATCTAAAAAATCCAGACAAGTGCGAGTCTTCGTCCAAACTAATAAATACAAATTTTTAGGTTTTAATTACTCGTATAAATAGTTCAGTAATCGAGTCTCCCAGTTTGCCGAGCTTTTCCTGAAATTTATTTTCCAAACCTATCATTGCTTAAATTAATTGTGTTTAAAAAGTGACATTATACCTCGATGATTGATTACGTACTTTAAATAAAGATTAATTTGTTATGATTTTATTACTAATGTAATGATTTTATTACTTACAGATTTTTCCCTGTTTTTGTGCTTTAAGATGATATTACTTGCCAAATAATGCCGTAAGTTTGTTTTTTTTCACAGCGTTAAGGAACCGTAGACATCAGTATATGGTTTTACATTCAACTCGATATCTCTACGCGTTGCCGAGATAAAGGGTCTGGACTGACAGAAGACAGATAAGAAAGTGATCCTATATGTGTGCCGTTTTTCCTTTTGAGGTACGGCACCCTAAAAAATTATTGAATTTTTCTGTCTCATTTCTGTGTGTTATAGTAAATAGTTATAGTTGATCATTTGTATGTTACATTACACAGAAATAGTAGAAATCATCTTTAAAGAAGTACATTACGTTGCTCATTCTGAGATTCATTTAAGAGAGAATCCGTAATTAATAAACGTTCACAAAATATGAGTTTTCACATATTAATAACAACACAAAATTAATTAATAAAGTGTCCCTCACGTTGTCCTAATATTGGTGGTCACAAAATGGTATTATCATTAATAATGTGGAAACAAAACTGAATTATTTCGAATAATTCTGCAACAAAATGTAATTATTTGTGTCAGACTGTGGTGTATTATGAATTGACACTGTCAGGAGGGCCAATAAACACCAACGACATTAAGTGAGAATGTCTGCCTGGCGAGTTTTCTTTCGCTAATATATAATGTACTCAAAGTGACGTTACTCTGTTTTTGTGAATCTGCAATAATGTTTTTGCAGAAAGATAAATTTACCAAAAAAAAACAGAATGATGAATTCATTGAAAAATAAAAATTACAAAAAGAATGTTCACAATTAGACCGAATAGGTAATGGAAATATTGGTGAACATACAAAAAAAATATAGCAGAGCAAGTTTTTTTTCGTTTTGGGGACAGTCACTTATCAACAGGAGGGTCTCCTGATGATAAGTAACTACCGCCGCCAGAGGACACCTGCAACTAACAGTCACACAGTCACAAGCATGAGTCCTACCCCACCAGAATTAAGAACGAGGGGAGAGGGACTCTGGTAACCTCTCTCCCTCGGTGAACAGCCATGGTCATGGTCATCTGCAACTCATGAGTCATAACTGCATTGCCACCATTTGCATTTCGCCTCCAAGAATCTGGGAGCCTAGTGTAAGTTTATTTCACATCAACTAGCTCTCAATAGCGAGGGCGTACAGCGTTAGAATTGGTGAAGATTTTAAAGGGCCAAGTTCCAGTTTATTTTACATAAATTCGCTCTCGACAGAGAGGGCGTTCGGTGTTGCGATTGATTAAGATTTCAGTGCGGGCGAAAGCGGTCACCGTGACAATCGAGTAGATAAGAAATAAACTTACATTTGGGCCTTAGTGCGGGCTAATCGCAGCGCCGAACGCAGTCACCGTGATCGAATAGATGTGTGTGTGTTAATAATTACTTGAACATTAAAAATGAAGCTGTTATAATAGCATCAACGTTAACCCGAACCACGAGCAAGTGACGACGGTAAATTAAATATACTAATTTCCCTGAAATAACGAATTCACTCTATTACGTTTCCCACTGCGCATAAATGAATTTATTGAGATTATTCACTCTCGTACGTGTACAAGGCTTTCCAATTTGAAGGTACGTTCTCATTCTCATCACCTTAAAATTACTTTTATTTATATTCTTTGTGTACAAAGATAACGCGTAAAGGTAAGATTCTGTAACGAAGAAATAAATATTGTACTTTTAAACTTTTGTTTTATTACTGTTATTGCGACTGCCTCAGTGCTAGTGCAGTGGTAGCGTATGCGACTACTGTGCTGATTGTATGATATGCAAATATTTGTTTCAGTTAGATTTTTTTTCTATGTATAATATGTATTAGGGGTTACAATATGAAATTGCCGATTTGTACTGAGTAATTGAAATTTGTTATTTCTAAGATGTAACATATTTATTTAATCAAAATATTTACCCTCGATTTACATACATTACTACCATACAAACGGAAGTTTATTCATGCCTTTACGATTGAACACTGGGGTTCTAGTTTCGATAAACTGTGTGAAAGCATTTTGGACTGTCTCCTGAGAAGAAAATTTTTATAACGTAGAAAATTATCCAAATCACCAAAAAATGGTAGTCCGTTGGAGCAAGGTCTGGCGAGTACGGAGGATGGCGTATGGTTTATAACTGCAGCTCCTGTAGAGATAGTTTTAGAAAATAAAAAAAGGAAAACATTTAAAGGATTTTTATTTTTCTATGAATTAAGAATTATTATTATTAATAATTTTTACAATTTATTGAACAACAGACGACAAAGTCTGTTAAAACAACTCGTTGTAAATAAAATAAAACCCGTCATATCCTGTCCAAGTCCCACTGGATTTCTGTTATTTTATTCTAAATACTCGTAGTATATTTGTACGTACATATAACGAAAATATGACTGTTACGACAGCTTCATTTTTAATGCACAGTCATGTGTTTTGTGGTGTAGGGTTGTTGAAGATCTGTATTAGAATAGGGATACGCCTAGCATATTAAAGATTTCGTGAGTGTCTGTTTCGGGGACTAGTTTAAAACATGACTGATTTAGATTCTTAAAACATCAACTGTCTTATCACATCCCGGAATAAACAGATGTAGGCTATTGGCGTGATATTTTGCAGCGTTCGCAAATGCAATGTGGCGTACAGCTAAATGACTATGTCTCTTTTTTGGACTTGGACGTTTTTTGTAAACGAGTTTTAATACCGGTCTCCATTCACGTTTGCGATCGTTTATAATAGCCATAAATGGATACCATAAAGTTTAAAACTTATCCAAAGTTGAAACATCATCCATCATTGATTTTTCGGGCAAGTGGCATGTGGACAGCGTATGATAAGGGCCGTACTCCGTCCATATATATCATTGAGATGAAATCCGCAGGACCGGCTGTTGTTACTTCGGTCCTCCTCGTAACGATTCTAATTGGAGTGCCTTAGTAATCCTGACCCAATTACACTCGATTTATACAAGTATGTCAGTAGTTAAATCCTGTCCTGGTATTCAAAATTCTAGCTGAAAAAAAAAACAAACTATATAAATAAATTAAAATGTTTGTAGTTTTGGTAAGTTCATACGTTTTACCATGACATTGATAAAAGACAAAGTGTCAGTCCATAAGAAACGTAAATTTTAAAGTATTTATGTCAATTTATTAAAGAAGTTTTTGCATTTCTAGCCTTCTGGTGGTGTTTTTTACACGACTTGGACTGCTTTACTACTTTACTTGTTTGATTTTGCTTTACCTTACTGCTGTGTGCAAAAAATATTTCGCAAACAACATAACCTAGCCTTGATTTGGGGGTCATATTTCATGATTCTGCAATTGTCAATCGAAATGCAGCTATGGCAGTTTAAACAGCATCTTTTTACGTAGCTAATGACATTTGTTTGGAACGTACAACGATTCATCACGATTTGGGACCAACGATGTCTAAGAGATTGGCATTCTCCTTAGTGTCCATACTTAATACATTCTAGAAGGGCTTATCCTTTAGTGTCCTTAATGTGTATGATTGAATTAAAAAGCGGCAACGCGTTTGTAACTCCTGAGTTGCAGACGTTCATGGGCGGCGATGGTCACTTTCCATCAGGTGACCCGTCTGCTCGTCTGCCCCCTGTAACATAAAAAACAGACAGTAATCGCATTTGATGCGTGTCATAGGACATCTTAACCTTTATTTTCTTTTTTTTTTGAGAAATAAGCGAAACATAGCAACATTATATCGTAAAAGAAGAGATCATTTTTAAGAAAAACTGGATTTTATTCAATCAAGACTGGGAATTGTTATTAGAAACGGTTATTTTTGGTGCACCTGACGTCCAACTCCAGCACAACGCGCACTCACAGGTCAAATCAAATAGCACAAACTTCCTCGGCTTCCTGTTACACGTTTTCGTCCCATTTCACGAAATTATTCCCGATCGCGGGAAAGGCGGAGCAAAAATGTATAACATTTATAATAGAAAGTGAAAAATCATTTAGATTCAGTGCTCGTAAAATTATTAAAGCGATTTTTTTACGATAACGTTATAATGGCCTAGCTTTTGTTATAATAGCTTAGCTTTTGCCCGCGGCTCCGCCCGCATTTATGTCGGTTATCGCGGTAAAAAATAGCCTATGTCGTTCCTCAAGAATCAAAGCGTCTCTATGCTAAATTTCTTTCAAATCGGTTAAGCGGTTATTGATGTTCTAAACAAACTTCCAATATCTTTTCACCCCTTAAAAGGTGTTTCCTGGGATAACCATCTGATGTTCTTTCCCGGGACTCGAACTATCGCTATACCAAATTTCATCTTAATCGGGCCAGCGGTTTAAGCGTAAAGAGGTAACAGACATACACATTTTCGTATTTATAATATTAGTATGAATATGGATTCTTGATGGAAGGTACATTGTATTTTTTTTAAATACTCGTGGCTTTTTCGGCTTTTTTGGTGAACGTAGATACACCAATATCAGCTTATCTGTTGCTTTTCGATTAACGAACTTTACAGTCTGTTGATCATGCAATCAAATCCTAAAACCCTTTGAAAAGGCTTTATATGAAAAGAACAAGCCAACTGAAAACTGAATATACCTTCGAAATAAAATTAGAAACCTTTTGTTGTATTTTGTGGTTTCTTTTTTAATTTTAGTCATGAACACATGATGACTATGATTTTCTGTTAAAATATTTTTCAGTTTACTGTTTATAAACTGAAATTCGTCACACTGTAGATTTAAATTTTACATGGCCTTTGTGATCATTAGCGTCTTGTGTTTTTAGTTTTTTGATGTGAAACATCTAATGCGGAGAGTCAAAACGTTTGTTGGTGTAGCGACCCGTCGCTACGGTCTGCGTCGCCATGCTGTTCGACGCTAATTTATTTGTATTTTAGCTATCCTTTTAGCGTGATATAGTAGGCCAAAACCTCATTTCTAAGGAGCAATCGCCTATTAAAGGCCATTTATGTAATGTGATAACCTTTTACACTCATTATTTCTACAAAATAATTTTCATGTTTCACATCTGCCGAACGTCCCAAGACGGCTCAATGCCTTTTACTTTTGTTCCATATCTATAGGCTTATATTGTCAGTAAATCAGACGTCTTATACTCAGTAAAACTCCGTTACAGGATTCCGATTTCATACCGTTTCCGTCCCGTGCACACGGCAAATGACATACCTGGTCAGTAGTACGAAGTACCTGTGATTTTAATGTACTATTTAGAGAAATTGATATTGTTGAGAATCAAACCTTGATCCTCGACATCACGGTTTGCCGGTGCTTATAAGCGGCTGAACCGCTAGCAAACGGCGTGCGGCGCGGGTGACGGGGTGGCAGCGAGAAGCGGGGGCGCGGACGCAACGGCTCCCACCAAGCTATTATGTACTCCCACTAGCTTTATATACTCGAACGGGATCACTGCTCCTTCAACGAACCCCTTGTGAACATTAAAAACCAGCGCAACATACAGTCCACTTTTATTTAACACCGAGACCTTAACAGATATTAAGAACGGTTTTGAATCAATAACAACTTGCAACTGTATGAGTGAAGAAACGAGTTATTTACAAGTCCCACAATTTGAAAAATTTAACCTATAATAATATACGTTATCGAATTTACACACATGTCATGTAAACCTGACCAGATATTTTGTTTGCCGTATGTACATGAATAGATAGATGGGTAGATACAGGTCAAGCTAACATAAAGAGTGCAAAAATTTCTTCCAGCGTTTTGTCTATACCTTTCGCTTTAATAGCCAAATTAAGGGAGCCGTCAACCTGCGAGATTGTGCCTAAACATTATTACTTAGCAGTTGCGAACGGTTAAATGAACCTATTACTTTTGACGAGATTCGATGCCTATGACGTTAAGGACATCGAACGGACCATTTTTGAGACATTATTTCGAAATATTTTCTTCGATTAAAATAAAGAAAAACGGGTTAGTTACACCATTTATAACTGAAGGTGACGGCTCAACGTCTGGATCGATTTTCTGATGTTTATTGTTTTGAATTTGTCACCACCCGAAAAACAGAATATTTAAAAATTATTCAGTAGTTTAGAAAATATTTAGTAGATTTATATTTGAGAAATCTAATACCATACATCGTGTATAAAACTCAATACAAGAGGAACGGTACCGAGTTATGTTTTTACTTAGGTATACAAAAGCCGTTCTCCGCAGGCTCCTCCTATTGTTATGGTAACTGCTCCATTTTTAAGGGTTGTAAAGTGATGTTATGTAGCCGACCTTCCTCAAAGAATGCAAAAACTCTTTATTCTTATTTTATTAAATACCTAGTATAAGCACACTCGATAACAATGACCCCGGGCCACGAAAAAAAATCCGGGCAAGTGCAAGTCAGACCGCCTACCGAGGGTCCCGTACAATTTTGTTCTGAGCTTTTCAAGATATCCAGTTTTGAAAACCTAGAATTACACATAGTATTGTGTTTTATATGTAAAATTTCACCTCTATGATTGATTAAATAAATAAAATTGGAGTGTCAGTTTGTAATATTAAAATGACCGCTTTTTACTAAATGCATATGTATGTTTACACGGTACATATGCCAAAATAACATTTTTTTCAATTTTTGTCTGTCTGTTTGTTCCGGGTAATCTCTGGAACGGCACCACCGATTTCGACGGGACTTTCACTGGCAGATAGCTGATGACATAAGGAGTAACTTAGGCTACTTTTTTTAGACTAGCTTCGCCCCGCGGCGTTGCCCCCGGTTAAAACAACAAACGCATCTAACACCGCGGGTCTCAGCTAGTTTAATAATAAATGTATACTTTCAGGGAAAATTTGTTATACTTAACACGAAGTTCCTTGTCAAATTTCATAATTATAGGTCAACGGGAAGTAGGTACCTTATAAACTTTGATTCCCTTGAGAGTATCGAAATATAGATAGACAAATATAGAGTAGCGGCTTAATTAGCCGTATTTTTTGATTAGTTATTACTAATAATGAATTTACTAACTTGAGTATATCGTTTTTATTTCAACTCGATGTATCCAACTATTCCCAAGATATAAGAGTCTTGACAGACACACAGAAGACAGATAGACGGACAACAAAGTGTAGTGTAGTTTAGTAGTATAAGGCTTTCGTTTTTTTCCTTTTGAAGTTCAGAACCCTAAAAATACCTAAAAATCTGGAACACTAAAATGCCAGCTTACATAAATAAATCGTGTTTCTGACAATTTAATACTCTGTGTAATGGGGTGTAATTAACTTTGAGGAATAAACTTTATTTATCACTTTGTATTTACATTTATTGGACAAAATTTACATAAAGAAAAATAACCGTCTCAGCCTAAAACAAAAAAACATATAATTTATTTTGTCACAACTTTGAGCTACAATTTGAAAAAAAAAAATCAACGTCTGGTTCTTTGTATTCTCTCTACGTGTTACAATTTCTGCGGTACAATTTTATAATGTTGGGAAAATTCTTCAATTTTTTTTATGGTATAAGGGGGCAAACGAGCAGACGGGTCACCTGATGGTAAGCAACTACCGCCATCCATGGACACCTGCAACTCAAAGGCCACAAGTGCGTTGCTGCCCTTGGAGTCCCTCCCTCGAGTCAGCGTTACCGGAGCCCAAATCCTCTCTGATTTGGGCTTCGGTAACCTCACTCACTCAGTGAAAGGCAACGAAAGAATTGCTTAACACCAGTTTTCTGTGAGGCCGTGGTATCACTCCGGTCTAGCCTACGAGCTCTATGAGATCAATTTTCAGCTGCCGAAACGTCATGGAGGGGACTAATAAACTAATCGTTCGAGCTTTTCTCAACCATGGTCGATTGGGTTGAGGTCTAGGACGCTTGCTGGCCGTTTCTTTTATCTTTTGAAGGTAATTATTCATAATCTGTTATAAATTAATTGCACTGCATCTGCCTTTTGCTTCGCTAGCGTTAATGACGAAATTGTTTTACACTTACAGACCACAATCTATCTTAGCACCCATTAATTTTATGCTGTTCAGGTTCAGGTCTGTTCAGCTGTCTGGCGTGAGTTATAAAAAAAACAGTGTCATTCCGGGAGTGCCGACAGAAGTGAATACAAGAAAAATTAAATTCTTTTGATTATTACAATAATAATCTTTGTTTTTTTCGCTTCGAAAAAATCCGACCAAAATTTATATCTATGTTATACGTATAACGTGTAACTATATATAATATAAGCTATGTCGTGTGTCGATAACGGTAACAGTGTCGCGAGTGCGATTGTTTTTCCCCATCTCAAAAAATGCATTCGTTTGTTTGTTGTTAAAAAATGCCCAACGCGCCTAAATAAGTTTTCACTTCAAAAATTATTCGTATTAGAAATTATACTATATGCTAAGAGAAGGCAAATGAAAGAAAGACTTATTGTTTCTACTGTATAAGCTAATGTATCACATCATCATCAATAGCCTATACTAGTCCACTGCTGGACATAGGCCTCTCTAAGGAGAGGCCTATGTCCAGCAGTGGACGGTGGACAGTGGACAGTGGAGCAGTGAAAGGAGGTTTTGGCCTACTATGCCACGCTGGCCAGACGGGTTGGTATAGGGTTTGTTTCAAGTTTTCCTTCTCTTTGCAGTGCTGTTGTCCTGCTTAGTTTGCTCCCTTAGTCGGCTCTTACGACACCCACGGGATGAATTGGGGTGGTGACAATTTGTATTCTTAATCCGTCACCACACGGACTAATGTATACGCAACAGCTATTGTAAGGCAGAGTTGTATACCTAAAGCTCTAACAGTCTGTTGTGCTCTAACGGAAAATCCGAGCTTTTTTACAAACCAAAAAAAAAACATAATTTTATCCTTACTTACAAAAATAATCGGTAAATAAATGTATTAAGGTCACATTTATAACGAAAGTATCTAAAAGGTCAGAATCAGTCAAGTACAAGTTTTATTTACGGGCTAATGCTTCCGTAGAAACTTAACAATATGTTCTAAGTCCGTTTCGAGACCAAATAATTTCATTAACTTATTAATATACATATATCAAAGGTCAGCTTTGGACTTTTATTTATGAATAAAAGAAAGAGATTTTTATGCGTATCTTAATTTCTTTAACCCTCATGGCGCCGCAAAGTAATGATTAATATTAAGATTATTACGGACATCATCATCGCCATCAAAATCATTATCAACCTTTCATCGTAGTCTGCTGTATATAGCTGCTCAAATGTCAGCTCTCTTGATTCGGTTTTAGCCCCTCCATTTTACAGAGCTCGTCACTTCACGTGACGGCAAGGTATCCGACAATATGTTTCCTTAGACGCGATCTGCAATAATATTAATCTTAACATACAAAAAGGCTTCTCAGTGATCAATAGGTTTAATACCGGTAGTGATCACCGACTTGTCCGGGGCTCTCTGAATATCAACTTTAAGGCGGAACGTGTCTGTTTGATGAAATCCAGGCTCCGACCAACTCGGCTCCAAGCCATGACAGGATCTGAAACGTTCCAGTCAAAACTGGAAAACCGATTCGCTGCCGTGGAAACCACAATCGACGTAAACCAGAACCTCAAAAATGTGGTTCAGATCCTCAGGGAAGAAGGTATGAGATTTTGTGAAATGCAGCGTAAGGGCAGGAAGTCGAAGCTTTCAGAAAGGACCCTAGGGCTGATGAAGAAACGACGTGAAAACCCACCTGTCACTTTGGCGGCAAAGCGGACTCTAAACCGAGAGATCAGTAAACTCGTACGACACGACCTCCGGTGCTCCAATACTCTTTCAATTGAAAGAGCGATCGAGCAAAATCGGGGGTCAAAAGTGTTCGTACAATCTCTTGGAAGAAGCCACCTGACAAAGTTGACTACAGAAAGTGGAGAAGTCGTTGCTTCGAAGCCGGCAGTCCTTTTGGAAGAGGAAAGCTTCTATGGCCGGTTATACGCTTCGCATGCATCTCGACCTGATCCCGAAAATGAGGACTCTAGAGCCACATTAACACGTCACTACACCGAAGACCTGCCAGAAGTTAGCATTGACGAAATCGAGATGGCTCTTGGACAGCTGAAAAATGGAAAAGCCCCTGGAGAGGATGGCGTTACAACAGAGCTGCTGAAGGCCGGGGGTAAACCCGTACTGAGGGAGCTCCAAAAGCTCTTCAACGCTGTCCTGTTTGAAGGGAGAACTCCAGAAGCGTGGAGTAGGAGTGTGGTCGTCTTGTTCTTCAAAAAGGGTGACAAGACCAGGTTGAAGAACTATCGACCCATATCCCTTCTAAGCCACGTCTACAAGCTGTTTTCGAGAGTTATCACGAACCGTCTTGCGCAAAGACTTGACGAATTCCAACCACCGGAGCAAGCTGGGTTTCGGAGCGGATATGGCACCATAGACCACATCCACACAGTGCGGCAGATTATACAGAAGACCGAAGAATATAATCAGCCCCTGTGTCTAGCATTCGTGGACTATGAGAAAGCCTTTGACTCGATCGAGATCTGGTCTGTTCTGGAGTCCCTGCAGCGTTGCCAAGTAGATTGGCGATACATCCAAGTGATGAGATGTCTCTACGAAGCCGCCACCATGTCCGTCCAAGTACAGAATCAGCAAACAAGGCCCGTACCATTGCATCGAGGAGTGAGACAAGGGGACGTTATTTCCCCGAAATTGTTCACAAATGCAATGGAGGACATGTTCAAGACGCTGCACTGGAAAGGGCGTGGCATCAATATCAATGGCGAATACATCTCTCACTTGCGATTTGCAGATGACATCGTCATCATGGCAGAGACGTTGCAGGACCTACAGCAGATGCTGAATGACTTAGCTGACACTTCTGTACGCATCGGCCTACGGATGAACTTGGATAAAACCAAGGTCATGTTCAACGAACATGTACTACCGGAACCGATTGCGGTACACGGTGCCGTTCTCGAAGTTGTTCAAAATTATGTGTACCTCGGGCAGACATTGCAGTTAGGTAGAAACAACTTCGAGGACGAGGTGAACAGAAGAATTCGGTTGGGTTGGGCAGCGTTTGGGAAGCTACGTCGAGTCTTCTCATCGTCGATCCCACAGTGCCTTAAGACGAAAGTCTTTAATGAGTGCGTCCTACCCGTCATGACATACGGAGCTGAAATGTGGACACTTACGGTAAGGCTGGTCCACAAGTTCAAAGTCGCTCAACGTGCTATGGAAAGGGCTATGCTCGGCGTTTCTCTAAGGGATCGCATCAGAAATGAGGTGATCCGGCAGAGAACTAAGGTCACCGACATAGCGTACCGGATCAGCAAGCTGAAGTGGCAGTGGGCTGGCCATATTAGCCGCAGAACCGATAACCGTTGGGGAAAACGAGTTCTTGAGTGGAGACCGCGTCTCGGCAAACGTAGTGTAGGACGCCCACAGGCCAGGTGGAGTGACGATTTGCGCAAGATGGCTGGCAGGAGCTGGATGCGAGAAGCCCAAAATCGATCTAAGTGGCGTGCAATGGGAGAGGCCTATGTCCAGCAGTGGACTGCGATAGGCTGATGATGATGATGATGATGATGATGACAAAAAGGCTTTAAGTAACAAGTGAAATGGGTAATAATTTACTAAACAGCTTTATTATAATAAGAGTTTTGTAGTTAAATTTATAGATCAAAGACCTATTTTATAAACTATAAATATTATTATTTGTTATATATTATTATTTATATTTTACTATAATTTTTTCATTATGTCATCATAATTATGCTGTTGCAAAAAAAAAAGTAAAATAGAATAACATCCTTTTTATTTTGAATCAAATAAAATTGCAAAAGGTTGTTATTATTTAAACTTTTATATGCAACACAATATAATTAGTTTTTAGTTAAACAAAATAAAGTACAAACTTGCTTGCACGTCACGCTTTTTTGCGTGGCGTAGCATTATCTCATCACGAGCGTAAGCTTTATTTTGCTGTAATAACTCGTACTGCAATCTTCGTTTGGATTTTTTGTTCAAATAAAAATATAATATAAATAAAAATACAGTAGGTCCATTCATATATTGATTTGAGATTGGACTGGACGAACCAAAAACTTTACGACTGTTAAATACTGAGGACTTGTTAGGACAATGGTTTATAAGCACCGTCGCCGATGGGTTGTCCATCGAGCCGACTGGGTTTTGTGGAATATTCATTATCTTTCAGTTTTTGTTACGAGAGTCTTTTTATTTATTTATTTACATTGTGCATTGGCGGACTTAATGCCTAAGGCATTCTTTACTAGTCAACCATTGGATGATGCAGAGAAAACAGGAAGTAGGTGCATTTTAGTGACAGTTGATTTAGAAATTTAATATTATATGTATACATTGTACAAAATCATATACACATCTGTCATATACTACACCTATACATATTAATATTACATAGCCTTTTCTGATGGATCGCATTACGAACCTGTATAGCTTTTGTTATAATCCCATCTTGTGATAGCAGACTGGTTTATGTTAGCCCTTGTAATAGGGATACAAATATACGATGAAGGCAAAACCTCCGAGGTATTTTTAAAAAGTGTAACGTAGCACAGCTGACGTACATACGAATGCAGAGAATGCGTTGATTACAGCCCAAAGATACTAACAGAAAATGAAACAATAAGCAATGTTATTGTATGAATATAATACCCACAAGCTGCTGTGACGTCCCTCAGATGAAACTATCGCTCCAACAAATTATTACACCCGGATTAATTCAACTGCCTTCTGCAACAAAGGATTCTTATTTTTAGTACAGGATATAATCTGCTTCTATATTTTTGATGGTCTGTTTTCCACACCGTGAATTTACGTACTACGTAACGATAAGTATTCTCCATCCCATTTTAAGTAGGTACTTGAGTAAATATATGAGTGATGTCGTTTTATGTAGAAGCTTTCATGGTATAATTGATGGTATTTAATGTGGTGAGTTTGTACGCGTTAATAGTTTGCAGGAAAACAACATAGAACAAAAAAAAACAATTGAATTGAGAACCTCCTCTTTTGTGTTTTTGAAGTCGTATAAAAAATAGGCTGTTAGAAAGAATGATAGCTGATTTTACGAGAATTTTGACTTTCACAAAGTTTATCAATCTACTGATGATCAAATTATCAAGAATATGAATGTTTTACTTGTGCATCGTCAATCTTAAAACAGAGATATGTGCTTCACAATGCTCTGGAAAGACTCATTACCAGAAAAAACTAAGCAGACATTAGCACTGTAAAGAGACAAAAAACTAAACACAAACCCTTTTTATTTACGTGTAGAAACCTCCATCGGTATTTACAGCGGGGTGGTGTTTCGGAATCGGACCGACTAAAACCACACGGTGTGCCACCCTGCGCCGGTAACAGGAGGGGTTCGCGAACTGCTGGTATTAAGACATCCAGACTCCTCTTAGCGCCTGCCCGCAACTAGGCTACGTCCGGCGGAGGGGAAAACCCGTCCCGTCCACCCGCGGTCACACTCAGGTCCGCATGAGGTGCTGGCGAATTCTGTCCGAGTGGAGGTTGTCCTCCTGAGCCCTCTCCGCCGCCTCTTTCTGAGAGATAAGATGCCATGCAGAAGGAGGAGAGAAGAGGAGAAATATAAAATAGAAACATTAGTGTCTTTGTATTTTTAATATCCACTCTCGACCATCGAAGACTACCAAGCCACAGTATACTTGGCTCACGTCCGCTTACAATTCTTTTAGGGTCTTTTATGGTCTTAACGGGTAAAATTTCCCTTGATGTTTTCATAGTGCCCTGATCAATAAACCACTAACATGAACCAATACTTATGAGATAACGCAAACAATTCAATTTTATTAAATCCAATATCCAAAAATGAAAAGTTACAAAATGTATTCGTAGAACCACTTAACAATGACCAACGTATTTAAATGAATCTCTGATTCGTGTGAAGGGTTTTGAGTTCTACTTAAGCTGGTTGGCATAATGCCGACAGATCTATATGAGTGGATTCGACAATTATGAATAAATCGCTATTCTTTTTCTGAATCGATTTTGTAGATATATACAGTTATTGTGATGTTTTTTTTTTCTATTTAAAAATTGGCAACATTGCCAGGAATATCATTTGTATAAGCTGTGTTTCTTATTCATATTCATGTCAATAATATACTTATAGAAAGAGACAAATTGGACTAGCTGGTGGGATCAGCGCCTTTGAACAGGCATAAAAAACAAAGTGCCAGAGTGCTAAAGTGGCAGAGACTCTATGTTGTTCCTGATGAAAATAATTTGTAACTTGTGAAGTTTTAAGTCTTTCCAATGAGTATCATTTGTTATGAGTCCTGTGTTGACATTTTATTATTACGAATTTTACTTGATACTAAAACCCGTATTTAGAAATTTTTTCGCCGCCGAGCTGCATCGAGCGAAGGAGATCACCAGAGGCCCAAATTCCCCCCCCCCCCCCCCCCTATCCTCAATTTTGGGAGGGAGACAAGTGTTCTCAAGTGTCCACCACCAGGCAACCCGTCTGAGGCAACTAATTAATAATAATAATAATAAGTTAAGTTACTAAAGGTGACGGAAAACTTTAGTAATTCTATCAAAATGGAATTTGGTGTAGACAAGTGTGCAGTCATGTATGTAAAGAAGGGTGCGATAGTTGAATCTGAAGGAATAGAGCTTTCAGATTCAACAAAACTCAGATCTCTGTCTGCCACTGAAACTTACAAGTATCTGGGTATATCACAGTCGTTGGGAATACCAGAATCTAACATGAAACAAACATTGCAGGAACGCTTTTTGGCCGCTTGAAAAAAGTACTTAAAAGTCTTTTATCAGGGGGCAACAAGGTGCGAGCCTGCAATGGTTGGGTCATGCAGGTTCTGATGTATTCCTTTGGTATACTTAGATGGACTCAGACCGAATTAGATGCCCTTGACAGGAAAGTCCGTACACTGCTGACTGCATCCCGAATGCACCACCCACGTTCATCAGGTATGAGATTGTATATCCCGCGAAAGCTTGGGGGTCGCGGACTATTAAATATCAAGACCCTACATAATCGCGAGATATGCAATCTCAGAGAATATTTTCTACATACCGACGTGGGAGTGCATCGCAATGTAGTTGCAGTGGATACCGGCTTCACCCCGCTCGCTCTGGCTAAAGAGAATTGGCGCAGACCTGTAGTACTTAGTGTTAATGATCGCAGGGAAGTATGGAAGGGCAAAGAGCTCCATGGTCGGTTTTATCGGGCCCTAAACGGGTCCGATATAGATTATAAAGCATCTACGACTTGGCTACGGTATGGTGATCTTTTCGGAGAAACTAAAGGTTTTGTTTGTGCGATTATGGACGAAGTTATCATGACGAATAACTATCGGATATATATCCTGAAAGATGGTATGGTTGACATCTGTCGGGCATGCCACCGTCCTGGCGAATCAATCAGGCATATTATTTCTGGTTGTTCTCGTCTTGCTAACGGAGAATATTTGCACAGACACAACCAAGTAGCCAGGATCGTACACCAACAGCTTGCCCTTAAATACCATCTTGTGAATCTAGAGGTGCCATACTACAGGTATGTGCCCGACCCAGTTCTCGAGAATGGTCGGGCCACGTTGTATTGGGATCGATCTATTATCACAGACAGGACTATTGTTGCCAATAAGCCTGATATTGTGCTGATAGATCGATTAGAGCGCCGCGCAATGATTGTTGGTATCGCCGTTCCTCATGACGAGAATCTCGTGAAAGTTGAAAAAGAAAAACAAATTAAATATTTGTAGATATGTGGAATGTTGATTCAGTGATCATTGTTCCGATAGTCGTATCTGCTCACGGATTGATAGCCAAGAGCCTCGACCAACACCTTAAGAGGCTCACGTTGGACGGCTAGATCAAGGGTCTGATGCAGAAGGCAGTCCTCCTTGACACGGCTCGTATAGTGAGGAGGTTCCTATCTTTGGAATCCTAACCACCGGTGTCTTGGTCCCTGTACCCGATGTCTATAAATATGATGTTTTATAAAGTGTATGTTTAAAAATGTAAATAATATGTATATAAAGTAAATAAAGAGAATAATAATAAATTTATTCCTCTCATAAGGTACAGAAGGTTACGAGTTACAGAGTATCGTAATTACATGTATTAAAATTAACTCAAGGTCTAAAAAATAGATACAATGGGTTAAAAGATTATTATTAAAAATTACTTACCAAAAATATTAGTCATAACTTACGTTGTAGAAGGAAAACAGCAAGGGGCCTGAAGCCCATTACATGATACTCGTAATAGATTTGGCCCCGTGTGGCGTTAGAAAAATGTGTGTGGGATAACGTATTCGTATATTCACACCTGCTAACTACCTTTGGAATATATGATCATAAGTACATCCATTGAAAAAACAATTTATTCTTTCACACCACGTAAAAGAATCCAATTTAAAATACCATTCAACTTATCTGGTCCTGTTCTATAGATACTGTCCACGTACTCCTGAATACAATAGAATCGATCGTTTTATATTCCGACTTCCTTGCAATCTTGTAAATAAAATTGTGCCTACATTTATTTCCTTTGAACGAATAATTACAATTGTAATTTCCGAATGAATGAAATAGTTAAAGAGGCGGTGGCGTTATAAATGATTTTTTCATTTATTTTTATTTCTAATAAATTTTCTTTTAAAAAATTAAATTAAATTCACGCTTTTGTAACTAGTTGAATTAAAAAGTAGAAAATAATGTTCTATAAGTTCAAAACGAAAAGTAATTATATCGTAAAAAAGAATATAAATAATATTTTCTCATTAAGATAAAAAAGTAATAAGTAATTAAGTTACATATGCTTCAGCACACACCTCTTAGCACGTAGCAGAAGACATTACCATATTTTCAGGAATGAAAATAGCCATTAATCCTGAAGATCGTAATCAGGATAATAGGCCAAACTTATCAAAATATAAGAAGAAGAAATGGGTAAAAATCACGTTCAAAGATTCCGCCACATACATACATCCCAAGCTAATAAAAGCGTGTTAAAAATTTAAAAAACTTTTTGTGTTAAAGATGATCTTACTTTTACTATGTATAGGTCGTTTTTTTTTGTCAATACATATAAGTACGAATGGCTATGAGACGGAGAGACCATTGCTTCAAAAAATACAGGAGAAACCGCTATGAAGAGAAATGGAACATCTTCGAGACTGCAAGAAATCGGTGCAACCAAGTGATACGTAACGCAAAACGCCGTCATATTCTTCAAAATATAGAAACTTCATCGTCTTCCAATTTGTGGAAGTTTCTTGGTACATTGTTCATTGGTAAAGAACAGCGCCCTGAGGTGAGGATGACAATTGGTCTAGATGACATCAATCGTCACTTCTCGTCCGCA
Source organism: Arctia plantaginis (assembly GCA_902825455.1). Classification (NCBI taxonomy): domain Eukaryota; kingdom Metazoa; phylum Arthropoda; class Insecta; order Lepidoptera; family Erebidae; genus Arctia; species Arctia plantaginis. Next base: position 2,159,308 of record CADEBD010000336.1, on the reverse strand, counting down.
CCTCAGTTAGATCATCATACCAAGAGTCAAACTTTGAACTATGTTGCTGGTCTTGCCCGACCCAATATTGAATCCTTTAACTTTTCTCCGGCATCTTCCGAGGACATCAAAAAGATCATCCTGTCTATCCATTCCAATGCTATGGGTTGTGACTGCATCAGCCGTCGTATGATTGTCACTATCCTGGATCAAATTCTGCTGCAATAGCCCATATCATTAACTTTTCACTCGAATTTTCCCTCCATCTGGCTCTGGCTCTCCAAAGGCTTTCATAATCCCTTTACCATATAAATAAATAAATAAGTATGTAATGACAAAAAAAAAGTGTATATGTATCTGTGTATATATCAGTTGTCTAGTAGCCATAGTACAAGATTTGCTTAGTTTGGGACTAGCTGGCGTTGTGTGAATGTTTTAGAATATTATTATTATTTTACGACTCCTATCCATTTTATGTAAGAGGGGGAAGACGAGCATACTGGTCACCTGATGGAAAATGACTACCACAGATAGATAGTGTTCGATGTTTTACTGACAACGAACACGTGAATTGAATCGGGTCAGGCCGCGACGCATTATACAGAATTACTAAATTCTATAAAATAAAATAGTATACCTTTCGAAACCATCACGACCGATTAACATATTAACATTTTTACTTTCTTATAAAGAATCCAAAGAAGAGCGACTCGAATCGTCGATAGCCAAAAGATTCGCGACCGGCTCGATCCCTTGGCGTTACGTAGATATGTAGCTTCGCTCTGCATTCTCTATCGTATATATCAGAGAGTGCTCCGAGGAATTATTCGAACTAATACCGGCCGCAACCAAATGTGAATCTGTGTTCTACCAATCTGTGGAACAAGTTGTCGGCTGCGTTTTCCGGACCGGTACGACCTTTAAACCTTCAAGAAAAAAGCGTACTCCTTACTCAAAGGTTGTCAACGCGCTTGTGACTCCTGAGGTTGGAGGCGTTCATGGGTGGCGGTAGTCGCTTTCGATCAGGTGACCCGTTTGCTCATTTGCCCCCTATTCCATAAAAAAAAAACAACAACATATTAACATTTCCCATTAACTTTGGTAACATTTAATACATTTAACATAGTTTGGTATCATAGTGGTTTGTGAATATTTTTGAGTAATTAACAATAATAACCATTTTATATAATTAAATTACATATTTTTAAACCCTCCAATTGCATCCCAAACAGATTGATAGATATTTAAAAAAACAATGTCTTAAAACATGCACAACGAGCACGATACTTGTGTGTTTTGAGTTGTAATGAACGAGTATAATATCAGATCCAATATTAGTTGTACATTAGAAAGAAACGAGATATAAACATATAGTCAGCAAAGGCTAAATTCTAATTTGCAAAACTATGCTTGTCGTATAAGTAAACTTGCTTAAGTCTATTTGTGTTTGTAGGAGACTTCCTACCGCATTCGCTGCAGTGATACAGACTAGTTCACTTTATTAAGTTTCTTTAATGTTCACATCTGCTAACTTTGAAAATGCAGCGAAGCAAAAGACTCTGTACGAGTAAATTTGAGTTTGGAGTAATTAAGCTCACTCGGGTCAGTTGGTTGTGGTGGCCTCCCGTAGCGCAGAGATTCTTCGCATCCGCTGCCCCGCCACTACCGTGGTCGCCACCATGACCAGAAATATCGGGGCCGCCGTTAACTAGGGGCCGTGGCCTTTGTTGAAAGCTTGTCGTCAGTCGAACATTTTCGGATCAAAACTACCTGTCTCCAAATCTTCAAGAACAGAAAAGAAATAAACAGAACAGAACTCCAGGCTCAAAGGGCGGCTATTATCAGACGCTCGTGTGACTCCTATATCAAAAAAGAATCACTGTATAACGTAGAAGCGAAAATAGTCCTTCAATTTAAAATAGTTGTATTACATTATCTGTGTGGTGACGGATTTAGAACACGGAGTATCACCAACCCTATTCATCCCGCGGGTGTCGTAAGAGTCAACTAAGGGAGCAAACTACGCAGAACAAAACTTGACACAAACCCGATACCAACCCGTCTGGCCAGCGCGGTATAGTAGTCCAAAACCTCCTTTCTAACGAGAGCCCGATGTCTTATGTGATGATTACATTTTGATATTCTGTAAAAGTAATAGTCAAATAACTAGGGCGCATTAAGAATTTTATGAGATCCATATTTACTTTCAACACTTTCCTTCAATTAGTAAGTAATTATTCATAGGATTGGCACGGTTGGTTAAAAGGGTAGTGTGGGTTTTAGCAAACAGATATAAGGGCATTGCTGGATTATGTATTTATTAAGCTTAAAAGTTTAAGCTACTCTTAGTGAACAAAAAGTTAATTATACTACAATACATTTTACATAATTGTTTGTTCGCAGTTCTAAGCTTTTATTTTAATCCGATTGAGTTTACTTTAAAGCTGAACTTCCGAAAAGCTTTTAAGCCACTGTCCGACATTTTGTTTCAAAGATTGAGTTCTCATTCAGTCTTCAAACTGTACGGAAAAAAGGCTATCAACATGTTAATTTTACAAATATATTTGCAAGGCGCTTGATGGTAAGTTTTTGTATTTTTATTATGGGCTTATACTTGTTAGAAAGGGAAAACGCCTATACCCGAAATACGATACTTCTTATAATGCTTTTAAATCAACTTATACTTTTATATTATAATTAATCAAAATCTTACTTAAATTACATACAAGCGTGACAATGCGCGCTCCCTATAACTTCTCCCTTTGTCAAGTTTGAAAGCTATTGCAGTCCCAGGGAGGGTTTTCGTCAGGAAGAAGAAACTAGACCAAACTCTTTGCAATGTTGTAAATCGCGTCGACCACAAGTAAAATAGTAAAATGGGCAGACAGGTGATAAATGATAAAAATGATGTAGATATTGACCGGTGGTAAGAGCCAACTAAGGGACCAAACTAAGCAGGACAACAACACTCCAAAGAGAAGAAAATCTTGACAAAACCCGTATACCAAGCCGTCTGGCCAGCGTGGTATGGTAGGCCAAAACCATCTCTCTACGGTGAGCCCAATGTCCAGCAGTGGGCTATTGAAGGTTGTTAATGATGATAATGACCACAGAAAGGAGTGTATATGCGTACGAGGGTAGAGGGAAGGGAGAGAAAAATATAACACAAAAGTTATCTTAAGCCCAAAAAAGCATTAAATATTGCCTTAACTCAAATATCTTTTATTTCATAAAAAAATCGTCCCTTGTGACTAAAGTCATAAATCAACACACACAACAGCAACAATCTCTGTATTTTGTAAAATATTTAACGAACTAAATAAACACGTATTGAGAATCTCTCATATACCTGTACCGATCTACAACTGCCAGATTCCAAGGGGTTGAGTGTCATGAGAAGGAAGGGCAAACAAACTCACGGCCACTCTTTTGAATCAACAGATAACAATGGCTTTATTAAATATGCACAACATTGTTTTGATGTTTGCCAGTATGTAAGTTTAAGAGACTAAAAGTTAAAAAGGCAATGAAGAGAAAACAAGAAATAGAAAAAAGATGGAATAAAAGAGAAAGTGAAGTAAAACATAAAAAAAAAAAAATGGAAAATTAAATAAAAGACACAGTAGCCCACATCCACATCCTACGATCTTCTTCTCTCATGCCTTCTCAGTCTCATCGAATTCTTCTGTTTGTTTTCACTATCATTTTTGTTCCCCTGGAATAACAACATAATAGGAGAAAGGCAATGGGTGATGCATTAAATAGTCGAATGTACTTGTCCAAGCAAGTTAATAAGATTAAGAGGAAAAATTAACAAGAATATTGTTTTTTTTTTTTGAAGTGAAACTTATTTAGAATCGTTCTGATTTGAAACTCGATAAAACGAAATTGCGTCGCGATAAAGAAACAAATACATAAATGTATAGGATTAAGTCGGCGAGAGAATAAGATAGAATACATTACACATTATTTTTAATATAACATTTTGACAGTGTGAATATTTTATCTTTTTATGTATTACTACCGCTTCCCTGGCTATCGCTGGTACAAGCGACTTTGGAAAACGCTACCTTGGTAGGTTCAATCCCCGGCAAGGCTAAATTTTATGGGGTTTTCTGAGATGAAAAAAAATGCAAACAAACACGCTAGTGCCTCATGAACCTAACAAGTATTTTAAATAAAATCTACAATTAAATCTGTTTAAAATATTTTGAATAGTTAGGACATAACTCGCCTAAATACGTTAATCCTCAAGCTTAAAGAGTATTTATTTTAATTATGTATTTTCTAATTTAAATACAAATATCTGCTATTTTGAGAAATTAACTAAATGTTGCAACGAAACTTTAGTAGGGTTTTCTGAGAACGTCTGCTAGAATTCCTTTCCCCAAAAAAAAATAACCATAAATTTTTATTTTTTGTTTATTTATTGATTTATTCATTATACTGTTTATTTCTCTTTATTTCAACATCTGTGACAATAGTTACCGGTAGTTGGAGTCCTAAAAACTGCGATAACAGTATTTCTACAGACCTTCGATGTCGCTCGGTAATTGGGTTTTGGAAGTCTGATGGCAGTCGCTCCACGTAAGAAATCGAAGTTATTTAGTTATTTTAAATCTTCATTCGAGCCTTTTTCTCAACCTAGTTCGAGAAAAAGGCTCGAAGGAAGATTCCTCCATATTTCTTTTTAGCTACTTTCAGATTCAGATTCAGATTGTTTATTTGCATAACACAGGTATTAATTACATGGTATTCAATTCACAAATAGGTTCACTGTGCTTTACCACTATGGGTGTGCAAATTTTCAATTTGTACATTTATAATTGCATATAATTTAAACATTACTTAAAATAACCTATAGGTATATTATTAGCATCAATGATTACTATAAAAAGATTGTGATACATACAATGTCAAATATTCAAAGTCAAACTATAGTCAAAATAATCAATTAATATCAGGAAGAAAAAACAATAATTATAAAAAAAAAAAAAAAACACTACAAATTGTTAGAGATAAAGTCTAATACATTATAATATCATTTTTGAATGAGGAGCTTTTTTAATTGAGACTTAAATGTACTTTATAAATTTAATGGAAAAGACTAAAATAATGTGACACTCAAAACATATAAAAATATCTTTAAACATACTTTACGTGGCATTGCCACATATGCCGGGTACAGCTAGTAACACATTAATGAATATGAATTTAGCCCAACAATTAGAAGCTTATGTATATCTCGCAACACCATTTCACGGAACCGTTTTAATTTAATTTCCATATACACGGCCGTACAAATCAAATCCCGAAATACGTTATACACGAGGTCATGAATTATTTAACGAATTCACTCTTAGGCCGTTGTCTAGAAGCGGTCAAGCGGTGTTATGAGGTGTTATTAATATCAGTCTGAGCCTCTGTTCAGAATGATATTTTTATTAATGTTCATCTCGTTTCAGCTTCACTTACTGACTATTTTAAGATAACGAACCTTGGAAATCAATATTAACCTACTTTTATTTAGTGTATCAAAATAAAACACTAAATAGTTTGGGTGAAATTACCATAATTCGATATTTAAGTGAAATTATTTATTTCAATGTCAATTGTTCTATTTGGCTATCATCAGCCTATTCCTTTTTAAAACTTGTAACTACAAGGAGTTAGATGACAAAATAATAATAACTAGACACATCTCACACAAGGCAGACAGATCCAAACAAGGCATAGCCTGTACTTCGTATCATTGATAAATTGTCGGCCTGCAGCCATGGAACAACAGCCATATTTCAATAAGCCGTACGCTGTCAAGCTTTGTCTATCTATCTGAAGGCTTCAAATATCTATTTCTACCACTCAATTGAAAACGTATGTTACACAAACCTATGTACAGCCAGGCACTTACTGACGGGTTTTAGAACGCTCCTAGACTGGGGTCATTGTACACGTCGCCATGATAGGGTACAACAAATCATACGCGAAGCTATATGTTTATCACTGGCAAGAGCCAAAAAAGGAATAACAACAAACATAAGAACTAACACCGAGTTTATAAAGGAAGGCTCAACAAAAATAAAGACTTCACAAACGCCGTACGTACGTTAAATATGTCCGGTTTGGATGCCGAGGCACAGATATCTTCTGGTATCCTGTAATGATTTACATACGTGTCCACTAATAATGTCTAGTCACTGGCGGTATTTATAATTGAGTATGGCTTTGTGAAGTTTACTAATGAGTATCGGATTGGCGTATACCTGTTTTAATAATTTTCTTAAATCATAATCTTTTTCTGGTACTTTTTTTTCTTAAAAAAAGACAACTCCTGCATTAGGAATTTATCCTTTACAAACATATATGAAACAGAACATCCAGACTCAGAACAACAATTTGTGGATCACACAAAGTGTCGTCCCATGTGGGGATCGGACCCGCAACACTCAGCGTCAAGTAAGCGCCGTGGCGAAGGCTTAAACCACTACGACATCCGTGCAGTCAACTTGATAAATTAATGAAAACAACCTGGCAATATCTATGGCACAGTAGTGGTTTATTTGTGTTTCACATCAGGAGTTGCGTCTTCAATTCCCGCTCAATATAGATAATAATGATATAATTGAATATTTCTATTTGCACTGAGCGTTTTATGTGTAATCAGAATAAACAAACTTACTATATATAGGTACTATATTTGTGTTCTAAACTACGGGTAAAAACCATTAGTTTGGATCCTAGGATATTAGTTTTATCAAGGCAACATATTAATAACAATGTCTTTGAATATATTGATCGAGAAGTCTATCAAAATTATTAGGGTTCAATAAAAAGTAAAATTAAAATGTCGTAAATGGAGCCGATGTATGTATGTTTTACGGCTATTTTATTGCTGAACATTTTATTAAGTAGTTCCATTTTATTACAGTACCGAGATTTATGTAAATTTATATGAATGATCAGTGAGTCTGAAAATATTAGGCTATATTTTATAGTTTCACGAGTTTGTAACGCAATTCTATGGAAAATAACTGACTGACGTTTTCGGACATAATATTTTTTACTACGATACGGTTGAACTTTTCTGAACGATTTTTCTCGCGGATCGACTGCTATCAGATCTCCACAACCCAAGTAGGAGGCGATATCAAAGTTCTGTAGATAGACTGTTTGTCGAACTTTTAGGGCTCCAAGTACCCGTTACGCTTGCCTGAGATGTTCCTATGGCAACCGAAATTGATGGCTTAACGTGCTCTCCGAGGTACGGTGAGGTCTCAATATGTTAAGAATGCTCACCTATCCATAGACTGACCTGGCTAAGATTGCTTAGCTTTGAAATTAGCTCATTGATTACTCGATTACCACTTAGCCACGAGCTCCTCCTACTTATTTATTTTGTATGATTATGAAAATATTTTGACAGTTTTTATGCGAGTATAAGTCTTAAAGTCGCGAGATATCAATTATGCTTTAACCAGTTACCATGGATCTTTATGGATAAAATTAACTTTGCTCGGATGAATTTCTCATACATACTTTCAAAGTTAGAACGAAATAATCATTCTAACTTTGAAAGTATGTATTTGATCTGAATTTTATCCCCTTTGGGGTAAAATGTCCAAAAAATCCTTTCCTATTAGATGTATTTATATAACATAAAAAGTATCAGCTGCCAAAATTTTAAGTTTGTACCACCCAATGATGTTTAAACACTCAATGAATCAGTCACTCAATCAGGTAGTTCAGGCCAAACAATTTTAGATGTAGGTATAGATTATGTTGATTTAACAGTGGCCAAACTGAAGTGTTTGTTTCTATTAATTCGCAGTGAATCGTATTTTTTCATCTAAAAATGTTGTATTTGAGTAACAGAAACCTTAGCCTTGTTATTAATTATTTCTGTCAAAGAGAAATGCTACAACAGAGCTTTACTTTTGCGTCCAATTGTAGAAGGTCAAATGATTTATACAGATTAAGTAAATAGGTAGATTAATTGTACACAAAAAAAAAGCGGAGATGAAAAATTTGTTTGAAAAAAGCTTCGGTGTTTAGAAGGCAAATATGCTTACTCCCAAAGGAAAGATGCTTTTTTATATCAGTGAGGCGATATATTATGACCTGAAAAACAAAAAAGTTTTAAAATAGGGGAGAGTGATTGTCTCAAGGGCGATTAGTAGAGGCCACGATTCTTAGCAGTGGGTCCTCTCACTGCTAAGAATCGTGGCCTCCCAGGAGCATAATCCTAGGAGATTACATAGGAATTTAACTCATATTTAGAATTAGAATTAATCACACTCCATATTCTTAATCCAGTAGTGACGGATTAAGAATACGGAGTGTCAACCCGTATTCATCCCGTGGGTGTCGTCGACTACACAAGACAACAGCAGTGCAACGAGTAGGAAAACTTGACACAAATCCTATACCAACCCAATATTGGTATAGTATGCCAAAACCTCCTTTCTAAGGAGAGGCCTACGTCCAGTAGTGGCCTATTAAAAGCTGTTGACGATGAAATAATATGTGCTTCCTAACAGTTGGTTCTTTTAGCCGAACGCGGATTGCAAAACATGATCCTCTGATCGGGGATCCTCCATTTGTCTTGGTAACACCGGTTCCTAAACAAATCAAATAAAAACCCAATAGTGTCCTAAAATAAATACTACATCGCTGGACGCTAAAACTAGCGTCTCAAAATAATATAATTTTTAAAATGCTTTTATTAATTTTTATATATTTTAAACAACTTCTACGGCTGGCTAATACCAAATCTTCGATTTTGGGTTCATATGTTTTGTATCTACGAGACCAGTAAGTGGGCTTAGACACGCTGATCTGATCATAGAGTCAAGAGATGGGTACATGCACTGGTTTGCCAACTTAGTCTTAAGTGCTTCTTGAAGTTACCGTTGCCTAAACACAATATCATGGAGTTCTAACAACTTTTAGCTGGACGAATACAATTCAATGTTGATAGTATCGGTCATTTGCAGTTTTCTATAGTAAGAAATCGTTTTTCTTTCTCTTTCTTTCTTTCCCTAAATATTATACTGCATAAATAGATAAAAGATAGACAAAACGTTGTATTTAATCCAATGTTAGGTTCAAAGTTGTATGACGCTACTTTAGTTATAAAGTACACATACATACGTCAAATACCAATAATACTTAGCTTATTCTCAGAAACACAGTTATAAGATCAAAATTACAATGTTACGATATTGTAAGACCTATTTCGCTTAAGACAAAACTTGACTAAGCAAATATTTTGTAGCAGATTAGTTGCAAGCAAATTATCTGCCATATTAACATTTGCTTTGTCTGACAGTTTGCGGAAAAGTAACACTCACTACACTAAAGACATACATATATTGAACGTAGTTAATTTACTTATTAAATAGTTTTTGATAACAGTTAGTACGCTAATATCGGTACTATATTTCTTATAAAATTACCTTTACATTCTGTAAGTGGTGGAAGGGACTTCATTATAGGGAAATGGATGCCTCTTATTATGCTATTAATTTCTCGAACCTAAAAAAAAAAGAAACCAAAAATTGGTTAAGGTGTAGGTTGTCAGCGACGTAGCGTGAACCCTTGTGAATAATTAATTTTACAAGAATATTAAAAGAGTTTTTAAGATGCGTTTTTAAAATGAATCTAGCTAACTGTTTGCCACGTATTTTAATTATTTGTCTTATGTGACCTGAACATTAAGAAAACTACTTCTTTAATAAGAGAAAAACTTCTGCTCATAGCAAAACTTATTATTAGTGGCTTTATTAAGAAAGTTTTGCTGAATAGTATTTTTGTGGTCAAACTTAACCATGTAATCTAAAACAACTCTGAGAAAGATGTTTAATACGTGATTGGAAAACATCGGCATTTTTGATAAAACCACCCTTTCTTGAGCTGTAAGCTTTATTACCTTAAATTTTGTAGATGAAAGTTTCTATAGCAACGGGAGGGAAGACAGATCAGACAGACAGATGAATTTGGCCGAATGTCTTTCACTTCTCATGACAGACATAGTTTGCCACGTCAACGCTATAATAATAAGGATGTGAGAAAATCGAATTGAATGAAAATGATACAATATTGTTGCTATATTCTTTGCAGGAAAATGTAACGTGAAAAAATTGAAAAAATCTCTATAAGACATTGTAAATGTCAGATCAATTTTACGTAAGAAGATACGGTGATAATGTCTCCTGTGACGTCATTACTTATGTATGTCAACGACAATGAGGAAAAATCTGAGTACATTTTGGTAGACATGAGGTAAAAATGAATTTCCTCAACAAAATATCGGGAGATACACGATTGGATACACAATTGTAAATATGGAAAGTGATTACCTCCGCCCATGGAAACCTGCAACATAGGAGTTACAAGGGTGTTGCCATTCTTTTAGGGCTATTTTCTTGAAGATCTGAAAGTCAAATTGATCCATAAGTTTCACAGCCGATAATTTGGTTGTGAGTAGCAAAAATGTTTGTGGTATGGGTATGTGAGTGATGAAGTGCCAAGTATCTAACTAGTCACAGTGGCTTTGACGCAAAAAGCTGCGGCTGGTAAAAAAGTAGTGGAACGCCAACTATCCAGGTAATGAGGATGAAAATTTTGCCGTGTGGACCGATGGCGGAAATTTGCGGCTGGTATTAGTCCCAACAATTACTCGGAGCACTCTCCATGATATATGCGATAGAGAATGCAGAGTGAAGCCACATCTCTACGTAACGCCAAGGGATCGAGCCGATCGGAGATGTTTGGGCTATCGACGATTCGAGTCGCTCTTCGTTGGATGCGGTCCAGAGGCAGAAGCTGGTACTGAGGTGCCCCTGCATAGAGATGAGAACAGTATTCCATATGCTGCCGGACTTTATAAACAGAACATACTCATATGTATCAAACGTAATCAGTAGCAAATAACAACTCTTCACCGTGTGTTAGAAACCTTTACATAAACAGTTTAAAATGAAACCGTTTTCAATAGCAATATAAACCAAACTCTTTGAGATACATATAAGTTAACATAACAAAAAACTATCCCAAAATATACGGAATGTTTAAAGGGTAAAAATGGCCCACTTAATTTGAGGGTATACGGGATAAAAGAAAGCCTGGAAGCTTTGTGGGCTACTTACAGTTTGTCAGCTTATACCTTTTCTGAGTTAAGGTTTTAAGTACCCGCATACTGCCCTGCTTTGTTGTGAAGTTACGATAAAAGAAAACACACCCATAATTTTTGAAGACACTTAAACAACAAAAAATATTTTTGTTTTCAAACAAGAATGGACAACCTTGTGTACTAAGTTTTAAGTGCAGTTTATCGACTAGGTACTGGTTAGGGCGTCAGAAATGCCTATATCCATCTTTATGTTTTTTAGTACAATATTCATGATGTAGAGCAGATCATGTCATATCTAGAATTTTTATTTATGTTTATCTTTGTTTCGTTTACAAATTATCTGTTCTGTGGGTTAATTCTATGTCTTAAGTTTTTAAGTTAAAAATAAAAATGTTTATTGTTTTTTTTTCAATACGATAGTTTTATCTCGGAAAGGTCATATTTCAGTCTGAAAGAGCCACGCTTTTGCTCGTATAGACCAGGCTTGATCTGAGTGATGCCAGGGCCTCATAGGAAACCGGTGCTGAGCAGTTTCTTCGTTGCTTTTCACCGAAGGAGTGATTTTACTAGAATTCAAACCTGTTACAAGTTACAAGTGACCATTGGCGGCGGTTGTCACTTGCCATCAAGTGACCCGTCTACTTGTTTGCCCCCTATAACATTTTTTTTAATATTTCGGACATCTGACACGCAGAGCTTGTACTGTGAAAGCTAGATTGACTGATAGAATACTTTTTTTTTGTGAATACTTACATATTATAAATAGAAGACACCCAAACTCCGAAACAAATATTTGCAGATCATACAAACATCTGGTCCTCAGCACAGCAGTCGAATAAACTACTACTGCGCCACCGAGGTAGTCAGGCAACATAAAAAAAAGAATAATTAAAATGGGTAAATAAATTAAGATAATAAATACCGACTTAAATACGTTTACTTCATACTGAATTGTGATAAACTGTATTCTGTATTCTTCAAGACTTAATTTTTCACCTTTGGTGATTGTATTTTTCTTCAAATTTGAAAAAAACCCAACGGGAAGTAGTAAAAATCTCTTAAACAAATAAAGAATTTTTCAAATCGATTCGTAAATGATGTCGTTTGGAGGTAACCAATTAAAACTTAAAATCGTATTAAGAATCTCCTCTTCTTTGAAGTCTGTAAAAAGGCACTTGGTTTAGTTTAGCCATACTCATAAAGCACTTGTAACTCTCGAATTGCAGGTCAATGGACGACGGTGGTCACTTAATATCAGGTAACTCATCTGTTCTGAAAAAAAATCGTACAACTAATTCTTCGCTGAGAACGTACGTGTTTTTCTTCCCGTCCTGCACGTTGTGGATGAACAGCTGATGATAGTCGGTTTTCTAAAGACAGGAAACAACATGCAATTGAAATAATTAATTTGACTTCAAAAATAGTTCACTGGACTTGCCGTCATTAAACCTAAAAGTTCTAAGTTCTTGTTTACTTCAAACGATGGAGGCACTATAAACCAACCTACCAAAGCGAAGTTCACAAAAGTTTTACCCATTTCAGTAAAACTATGATCGTTTAGAACGAATAATATTAAGAACAAACATTGTAATGTAATCCACATTTTCGAATAAATGTAAATAATTTAATTTCTTCAGATGATCCTTGTGTGCAAAAAAAACAGTGGTACTCCGGGAGTAGGTACATGCTATGACTCAATTTCTTAATTTCTGAACATTTCTTACCAAAAGCCACGTGGCTAGTTAGAAGCCATGTGGCTTTTAAGCAATTGAGAAATAGTGGTAATTTTATACGTTTTATGTTATCTAGGTCAGTATAAATAAGAGCAGTAAGAACCGCAGAACAGTAATTTTAGTGAGTGGTTCTTTCAAGAAATTCATAGAAAATAATTAAATAGTTAACCTAATAAATACAATGTTTAGTTTAAACTTGAGGTGCGATAGAAAGTACGATCAAAGTAGAATAGGCGGCAGACTAGACTTTTATTTATTATATTTCATATTTTACATCTATTCACCCATCTTTTCAAGGTTTACCAATCAGTTTTAATATTATGTATTGTTGTTAGCATATTCATCCACTCTATGTATCTACCGTGGATAACTTTTATTGGCTACTCATGTAATCATAGTTTACTACCTCGTTAAGAATTGCAGCTGTTGTTTTCCCTAAAAAAAATAAAAATAAAAAAATAGAAATTTCCGTGGGGTTTAGGGCTCGACTAGAAACCGACAGAGGGAACTCTCTATAATCCATCTCTCTCGTTGCCTATATTTCAAGATTGAGGCTCTTGTTCACTCTATGCTTAAATGTCTATGGAAAAAACAGATAAAATTGGACATGCAATTGAAGAATGCTATAGACCACTTAGACCACGTAAGCAGGAGAGTTACATAAGTTTCCAGGCACAAATTTCAACGTTGATCAAAGTTTGATTGAGCTTAAGTATCCCTTTCTACGGGCAACCTTAATTAGTCCATAGGTTTACCCAACTCACGTTTGAAACAAACTTTGACTTGGATATGTAAGGCATTTTGGTTAATTACGAATGTATATAGTAGTATCGTTTTACATGCTATCGGAGTATTTTAGTTCATAGTAAGATTTCAACAATCATAAGTTCTTATTGATATAAGAGGCTTTGATCAACTAATTAGTATTCTGTTCGAAAGGAAGGCTTTTGTTTGTTATCTGTTTGTTGTTATGAAATTTACTCGTAATTCACATTCACATTGATGGTATCAATGACTCTTCTAGAATCAAAATATTAAATTTCAAAATATTAAGATTTTAAAGAATTTATAAACACAAAATCTAAGAACAGTTTGCCTGACCCAGGAATTCCGTCTAGGATTGGATAGATCGAGGTTAATATACTAGAAGCAAAAACTTATGACACGGGACCAATGTGGTACTACCAACAACAAATCAGAAAATTCAGAGTATCCAAAGGCGGCAACGCCTTTTGAGTTGCAGGTGTCCATGGGCGGAGGTAGTTGCTTACCATGAGGTGACCCGTCTGCTCGTTTGCCCTCCTATACCATAAAAAAAACTACAATTCAACATTCTTAAACTTACTTTTTTCGACAACCGTAAGTGTAAATTATATTTTATTTTTGGTCGAACTTAAATAATATTGTTTAAATGAAACACCATAACGCGTATAAATAAACTAAAATATTGGTGAAGAAATAATTATAACTTACCTCATAACAGTCTAAAAAACATCTAACTTCGATTATTATTATTTATTTCAAGTATAACCATCAAATCGCTTTGATCTTATTTCTCGCCATTTTCCTTTCCCCAAAAGTTGTACTAATAAAATATTATCCTTATAAGTGGAGTGACGTCCTTAAAAATATCATATAGCACACAATAGAGGCAATGTGAAACCTTTGTAAAATCAGTTATGTGCCGACCCGTCTGTCAATTACGCTCTTCTTAGAACATTTCAAAAAGAATTGCTCCCATGACACAATAATAAGATTGTTGATATGAATATTTAACATTAAAATAATGCGTACGCCTTCAGAGACATATTTTACCTTTTAGTTTTCGAAGATGTGTTTGATTCGTGCTATTTTTAAGCCTCGACGCAAAAACGACGGGGTTTTATAAGTTTGACGTGTCTGTGTGTGTGTGTGTGTGTCTGTCTGAGGCATCGTAGCTTCCGAACGGATGAACCAATTTTGATTTGTTTTTTTTTTGTTTGAAAGGTGAATTAATCGGGAATGTTCTCAGCTATATTTAATGAAAATCGGTCTAAGATGGCGATCATATATTTTTTCACAACGCCCTCAATATGGGTATCACAGGAATGGTCTTGACTAGTAAAATACTGTACACAATGACAAATTTCAAATCCAAGGTGAGTGAAATTTATTTATTACTATCGACTCGCCACGGTTTCGCACGGGTACAATGTAGATAATAATGTGGTGTCAGTGCCAAATTATTCATAATATTATTATAATGATTATACTATAGAATATCTTCATATACAGAAATTTTTATGAGTCAATACAAATATGTTGTCTGTAGACGTTACTCTGACGAGCGCAGCGCCCGCCGACCGCTAACACCCGGGCGGGAAGTACGGCCTGACAGCGCTCTGATGTCTTTTAAGATATTTATTTTAACAATATTCTGTACAAAGCCAGCCAGTAATAAATTTGGTCAATCAATTCAATGTTCTTCGAGAAAACTTCTTTTTTCTGAGCTGAAAAAAGTTACACCTACCGAAGAAAAATAAATTGTTAAAGAAAAGATGCTGTGTCTTTTTCTGTTTATGTGACTAATGATGCTTAACAAACAAATAAATAAACTTACACTCAAGTTTATTAGTTAGAATCTATTTTATTTACGTCTGTATATTACATTCTTAATTTCTATAGAAAAGAAGAAATATTATCTAACCAGACATAGTCCTGCAGGTAAAAATACATTACACAATTAAAGCGGTTCGCACCCTTCATTTAACTCAAGTACACTTATCTAGCCCGAGAAGGGCCACGCACTGTGGTACAATGTACAAGAGCTGCAGATTTCTAGACCTTCAACCATTTCAGAATAAAATCTTACTTTTGTTGAAAGTTATAAAAATTTACAATCAAATACCGTGATGCTGAAAATGTGATGAACCGTGATGAAAATGACCGTGTGGTGACGGATTAAGAATACAGTGTCACCACTATTCATCCAGTGGGTGTCGTAAGAGCCGACTAAGGGAGAAAACTACGCAGAACAACAGCACTGCAGAGAGAAGGAAAACTTGAGACAAATCCTATACCTACCCGTCCGGCCAGCGTGGTATAGTAGGCCAAAACCTCCTTTCTAAGGAGAGGCCTATGTCCAGCAGTGGACTATTGAAGGCTGTTGATGTGAGGATGTGACAATCAAATACAATCAAATTATGATTTTCTGTAATTAAGGGTACACCAGATCAATAATTTGTTATTTATTGTGAATGCTACGTAATATTCTTGTTGAACTAAAATAAATACTTTGCGGACGGACTGCCTAAGACCGATAGTCTTTCTACTTAAATGGTAACTAGCTTTTGCCAGCCATTTCATCCACGTGGTAATCGACATAGAACATCGTAGAGGCTCCTACCCAAAAATAACGAAGTTTCATATAAATTTCCAACCCCCATTTTGTACCCTTAATGGTGGATTTTTTAAAATCCTTTCTTAGTGCACAGGTACGTCACCTAAGGAGCATTCGTGCAAAATTTCATGTTTCTAGACCCAACGGTCGCAGCTGTGCGTTGATCGATCAGTCAGTAATAATAATAATAACTTTACACATCTCACACACGACCCTCTAATCCTAAACTAGGCGGAGCCTGTGCTATGGTAACCAGACCGCTGATAAACATACTTATATATTGTTAAATACATACATATTATAGATAAATTACACCCAGACACAGAACAAATGACCGTGCTCATCACACTATAATTGTCCTGGGTGGGAATCGAACCCACGACCTCCGGCTTAGCAGTCAGGGCCACTAACCACTAGACCAACAGGCCCGTCAGTGAATCAGTCTGTCAGTTTCTTCTTTAATAGATATAGATGAATTACTCGACGACATCAGATCTGGACAGGGTGATAAATTAAAATGTTGGTCGTTTCGAGGATTTTGTTTTAGTAAAACCTGACCTGAAAAATTGACCTAAATGTCACCTTATTTATGGTGATAATACTTAACTATTCGTTTGATATTGATCGTTCGACACAAATGAACCAGGCTCGACCGGGGTGATACCACGGTCTCACAGAAAACCGATGTTAAGCAACTGTTTAATTCTTTTCACCGAGTGAGTGACGTTAGCGGAGGCCATAAACTCCACCCCTCAATTCCTCTATTATTCTAGGGAAGGGGCACTTACTTCTCTCCCTTAAATTGCATCGGTGGGTGGTATCCAGGGGATTTCCGCACAGGAAAAAGAAAAAAAAAGATGTACACAGAGTTACTTGCCATAAGGTGCTCGTTTGCCCTCCATTCCATAAAGAAAATATAAAATAATCTTTGAAAATAAACTGAAAATATTTAAATTCTAGTTGTAAAGACTTTAAATAATTTAAAATTTACCAATTTCATATATTTATTAAAACACTTTAATATTTAGAAAGGGACAAGACCAGAAAGAGAGAAAACGGCGAAAGAGCGAGACAGCCGTGCATGACAGATGAAGCATGAGTCCAGGAACCAATCTAATTTCTCTCAATTACAATTACCACCGGTGAATTATATTTCTGCAGGAGGAAAGCGTCGCAGAAAAATAAATAATTAAAAATAACGAATACTCAACCAGTTATTCCCTATTACCTTCCATACTATGCTAACAAAAGCCTCCTTTAATTTATAACACAATATTTTTCTTATGAAGTTTTAATACAGCTACTTTTAAAAAGCAAAAAAATCGGTCTATTTCCCTACATGGTAGAAAATTGTTTTAAATGTAGACCATTTTCCACTATACTCATAAAAGTGTTTTTCTGTACCTAGAATACGAAGGCTACCGCTTATTTCCCGTAAACGCAGCAATTATTATAATGAGTACCAGGATTTTAAAAAGCATTAAGTTACACACTTTAGATTTATTACCAACACTGCACATGCGATACTGGAATTATAATACTGAACTGTTGCATAAATAGCATTATATTACTTTCTTTGTTCAAAAGCCAAGAGTAGTTAGGTATTTGCAGTTTAAATTGTTCTGTAAAAAGCTTGTGTTTTAGTTTCTTTTGTACGTCTTGTTATAATAGGCAAATTGCGTTGCACCAGGGACTTCCTTTCTAGGGTATACCTGGTTCCCCGGCTATTAGTACCCGAGACGGCGTGCGGTCTTAGTCGGTTCGAGTCCGACATGCCACCGACCGGTAGTATCCGAGGGGATTTCCGCAAGGAAAAAAAAAAAAAAAAAGGCAAATTGCGTTATATTGAAACTGAATGTAGAAGACAAGAAAATGAGAATATTAATTGACGAAAAATGAGTATTTTATTATTAAAGCTATGATTACGAGTATATAAAAAAAGAGACAAAAGATTTATGTATTATACGTATACATAGCAAGCGAAATGCCTGGTCAGTAGTATGAAGTACCTGTGATTTTAATGTTACTAGAGAAATTGAAATTATTAATGCAGAATGGTTTTGAAATAATACTCATTTGTAAATATATAAGTGAGGAAACGAGTTATTTGCAATTTACAAATAAATAAACGTATGATATAAACGTACGTAATCTTCAGTGGAGACCGCGTCAAGGCAAACGACGCCCACAGTCCAGGTGGAGTGACAATCTGCGCAAGATAGTTGGCAAGGGCAGGATGCGAGAAGTCGAAAATCGATCTAAGTGGCATACAATGGGAGGGGCCTATGTCCAGCAGTGAACTGCGATAGGCTGATGATAATATACTTACCGGAATCACACGCACACACATATGAACCTGACAGGTTCTATTTGCAGGACTATTTCATTTACCGTTTGTTTGAATTAGAGTATATTCTATGTCCCTGAAACCTGAGGTAGAGGCGAATTAAACGCTCACATTTTTTCAAATATAATTTTAGTCCTACTTACATATTAGGGAGCAAATCTATTGCCGTCAACTGGGTATTTTAGGCCTTAGAAGAGATATATATATAGAAGTAGCATAGCCGATGATAGGAAAAGTATATAGCTTAAACATGTATGGATTGCAGATTATAAGTCATAACTCGTTCAACTCATAGTTGTAAATCCTCTAACAGACAGAACTAATATTACTTATAGAAGAGTATGTAGTAAACACAATATGAAACCCTTTTTTGTCCGTGTGGCACCCCCATCGGGTTAACCCCCCTCTGGTTTATGGCGAGACGGTGTGTCGGAATCAAACCGACTAAAGCCTCACAGTATGTCATACTGCGCCCAAAATAACCGGGATTTGGAAACAGCTTTTACAAGGTTAAACTCAATTTAACCCTCAATTTAAAATTTAACGTTATAAAAGTTTGCAACTGCGACGTCGTTCGCGTTAAGTCCATTTGTATCATCAACAAAAGTTTTTTCAGGATCAAAATTACCATAATATACCTCTCTGATAATATCCTTAATTTTCTGACGATCACTTTTAGTAATCAAACTTAATTTCGTATTTATAAAGTCAATTGGGTAGGCAGTCAAAATTACAATAGACAAAATAACTAGTCTTCAAAAGCTTATTAGGAACCCTTATTTGTAAATAATTTCTACTTTATTTTGTGGAAGGAATATCTTGAGTCGTTTTTAAGTAGAAAAAAATAATAGCGGGTATTCATACAAAAAAATTTTTGGAATCAAATTGTATGGTCTTGTAAAAATATCAAAAATTCGGCTGTTTTTTAGAATCTATGTGTAAAAAAAAAATTGTTTTTGAAAGGCTAGGAAAAATGATATTAGGATTTGATTTTTTAGTTACGCAGTACATTTTTTCATCTGTGGACTCTTTTTCAAAGAGTGCGATACCAAGTGCGAACTTTTTACTTATTTGTGTGGTATAAATACTTTTGAGCGGTTAAGAGTTCTGACTGGAACATATACATTCTGCCCAATAAATTTATTTAAGTTTATAGTTTAAAAGAATCAAAATACTTTTATCCGTGTTCTAAAACCCACATTAATTGTACTATGGGTATTTAGACTCAAAGCAAACAAACATCTGTTTAGTTTGGCTCTGAATAGTGCTGTATAATACATTCAAGAATATTAATATACTATGTTTCTCGATCAATAACCGCTTCAGCGTTTCCATTAAAATAAAAATCATTGCACAAACAAAATGTCTATTTAAGTTGCTCTTGTAAATGTTAGCATTCAATTTGCCGTGTTTGCCTTGTCTCAAATTACAGAGGTCCTAACGTGTTGTAACGGCGTGAAAAATATATTCAAAGATAGTACATCACCATATGTTTTAGCCATAGATAGAAACATGTTGGAATGAGCAATGGACACGCGAATATTTTATGCTTAGATCGTTTCATCATCATCAGCGTCAGCCTATCGCAATCCACTGCTGGACACAGGCCTCTCCTATTGCACGCTATTTCAGCTCCTTACACAAATCTTCACTCCACCTGGCCTGTGGGCGTCCTACACTGCGTTTACCGAGCCGCGGTCTCTACTCAATAATAATACCTCGATCCTTTATGATGTCCTTTTTTTAGATATAAACGCTAAACGAGCAGACGGGTAACTACTACTGCCCATGAATAACTGCATCTCAAGAGTCACAAATGCGTTGCCACCCTTTGAGTATCCTCTTATCCTTTTCCCAAAATGGGGGTTGACCTCCGATAACTTAATTCAATTAAGAAAAGGCACCAAAAAAATTGGTCTCTAGTTGGATGTGTGTGGTAGGACGGATTAAGACTATGAAGTATGACCCTATTCATCCAATGCCCTATCGCCCTTTGAGGGGTTTATTTTTGTTCTTAACAATAAGACACGGTCATCATTTATTAGCGAGGAAACAATAGCGTCAATAATAAATTCATTGCCATTCTCTGAAATCAATAATATAAGTGCAGTCGCTACAGTCAAAGATTTTCTACCGTATGTGATAAAGATTCTACTTACAATTCACGATTGGTAGCGTCGACTAGATGTGTAACAGCTTAATATTAATATTTACTTGTTTAAAATTACTTTTCCCTGTTTTAAATTAGGTAATGAATTTGAGTCGTTGGCGATCCTGTTTGTCTAGTGTTTAGTAACCGCGATTACTAAGCTGGTGGTCTTCGGTTCAATTCTTGAAAAATAATTATGTGATGAGCACGACCATTTATTCTACTACACCAACTGGCCAGTCAAAAAGCGTATAGTGTAGTTTATCTATCTATGTATCTTAAATAAATAAAAAACTACATCTAAGTAATTTTTCTCTAAGTAGTCTTAGTTTTGTATTTTGTATAAAAGCCATTCAAGGTTAACTGCCAACCTACATATATAATATTTAAAAAAATAAGCTAGGAAAAGCATATCAGGGAAATCCAAAAGTTAAAAAAAATCTTGGTTAGTTAGTTGATTTCACAGAACCGCTGCGTTGAAGCCAGCGCTGCTACAGCAATCATAGTAAACCACAAATGAAATATTAAATGTCTGATTCAAACAACTGTTGAGGGTTATTAATTTGTAATCTGCAAATTACTTTGAAAAGTCAGAGGGTTATACCGCTTGGCTGGCACTGGTCTCGCCCTTTTGGCTGTCATTTAACTTTGCTAAAAATCCTCTGTAAGACAGAAATCGCAATGTAATCGAATTAAAACTTCTGTATTTATTATTCCACTATCTTTAGCGCACACTTATATTAATAGGTCTATACATATTAAATAAGTATCTACTTTATATATAAAATATATACTATAGGTCACTAGTATCATCACACATCAACAGCCTATACTAGTCCACTGCTGGACATAGGCCTCTCCTTAGAAAGGAGGTTTTGGCCTACTATACCACGCTGGCCAGACGGGTTGGTATAGGGTTTGTTTCAAGTTTTCCTACCCTTCTGCAGTGCTGTTGTCCTGCTTAGTTTGCTCCCTTAGTCGGCTCTTACGACACCCACGGGATGAATTGGGGTGGTGACAATTTGTATTCTTAATCCGTCACCACACGGACACTTAATCCGTCACCACACGGACGGACACTAGTATATAGGTCGAATTTATCCAAAAATCATTAACTTTAAATGTTTCAATTTATATCGTTGATCAATACAATTTAAATCATCATTGTATAGATTTAGCATAGCATGAGCAAGTTAATATTTACGTAAAATGGACCCCTGTATCCTTTGAAATCCTCGTTTTTATTTTTTAAGCTCTTGCCTTTGTAAAGCTCAATGTATGTATGTAAGCCCGTGTGGTGACAGATTAAAAATAAGGAGTGTCGCCACCTCAATTCATCCCGTGGGTGTCGTAAGTAGCGACTAACGGAGCCAATTACGCAGGACAACAGCACAGCAAAGAAAAGGAAAACTTGACACAAACCCTTTACCAACCCGTCTGGCTAGCGTGGATGATAAAGTAACAATAGAAATATGCTTAAAATAAGTAAAATTTAAACAGTTCTATAAATTTCAACTGATAAAAAAGTCAAAAGCTTGTTCATAATATACAAAAATCTTCCCGACGTCAAACATTTTGATCGGTTACATCAAATATTTTACCAGACCCACAAGATGCGCAAGCTCATTTTATAACGAACGGGTCCTTACGAAAGAACTACTGAATCATTTGTTTACGTAGCTACTAAATTCCAGTGATCCATTACTTCTATAAAACTTTACTCATCCTACTGTGTTAGTTTAATAGCCATTCGTAGACGAAATTATAGTAGGCCAAAACCTTTGCCCAGCAGAGGACTATTGAAAACTGTTAATGATGATGATATTCTAGTATGTTATCTTCATGTTCTAGAACCCACGATAGGTACAAGCTCTGCTTATACTAACAGTGGGCATTAATTATAAATCGAATAGGTACGTGCCTATGAATGCTTAAGTATACTTTTGTTTTATGTAATTATTCATTGTATGATAAATAAAAACATTTATTTATTCAATTACTACACACAATAAAACATTTATTCAATTACTACACTCAGATGTATACATCATGTATGATATATGTCCCCAGTGTGACTGGTAATACAATGTTAGTTATAATATTTTGGGACTGGTTTAATTTGTGAAAACATTTTCGCTTATTACTTTTTGCTGGAGTCTGTATTGCCATGTACATAGTGACATATATTCCTGGATATTCTTAATTGACGTAAATATGTTAAAGCAAAGTCAAAAATGATGAAAATATTAACAAATAATTATTCTGTTAATGTTGACGAGGGTTCGAGTAGTAGAGTAGTTTTAACTGATTAACCTAAGATAGGGAAGTTTGTAGTTTTAGCTGTATTGTTTACAAATTTTTCGTAAAATCATTTATTTATGCCTCGAAAAGTAACTTTTTCTGGTTGAAAGTCAACTCTTGCATTGTCCCCGTCCGCCTCGATGTCGTCCCCATGAAGTTAAAAATACGAAGGGATTTTTCACTCCGTTGACAAAAAAGAAGGTGTACAAAAAGCACGAGAGATATATTGAAAATAAAGAGAAGAACAAATAATAGCATCAACACCACAGGCTCCGTTGTAATCGATAACTGCCTGTAGATATAACTTAAGGGATTAGATGATTATGATGATTCACGGGTATCAAAGTTTCTCAAAACTGGGGGAGTTTAAACAAAAATCGTGAGTTTTTATTTGTAAGTGATGCTGTAGATGTAGATAAAATATTAAGTTTTGTACGGATACGATTAGTAATTTAGTAACGACGTCGTGGGATTCTAAAGATTGAGTTTCGGGAACTTCACTGATCGGAATACGTCTCGATACAGTTGAAGTACTTTGGAAATTAAATAAGTTTTAGACACATCGGACAACCATAGACGATAAACACAAACTTCGAAAACTTTCATTCTCGGCGTTTCCAAAGTTTATTAATATCTTACAGTCCTTTGGTATTAAAATAGACTGTTTTACTAATATGTTAATGGAAGAATCGCAACTAGTATACAGTCTGAAAGAGGCTCTTTATCAAGCAGTAAATCTATTGCATAGTTTGGTTTCGGTCCGCTCGAGTTTCGGCCCGCTGACGGAAACGCCTTTAGGATTAGTCCGAAACGCCCAATGCTTTTATTTTAATAGGTGGATTCGTCCCGATAAAATATTTATGTACACAGATACATGAAGATCACACAAATACACCACACACAGAGACATTTGCTGTTTTAATAGTGAGAAGCTTTACTTTATGAAATGTCCACTAAACTATACACTAAACTCATAATTTTGGCTGCACAGATGGCGTAGTGGTTTAAGCGCTCACTCGCCGCTTCCTACTACGCTGAGTGTGTTGGATTCGATCCCCACATGAGACTCGAGCTGTGACTTGGTGTAGCAAGCGACGAGGTGACCGCTAAAACCACTACGCTATTTATGCAGTCAAGTCGTTTATCAGCTACAATTTAATCAAATAATAAAAATGTCAGTCATAAATAAATAAGTTAAACCTTAGTTAATTAAGTGAGTAAACTCTTATTTTAAACTTGAAACATTTTTTGTAACGAACCAGTAAACTTTAAATTGTTTTAGAACACGCTTTTTTTAACTATAATTTTATTTGTGACCTAATAATTTATTTGTTTTCAAACAGCGACAACCCTAGGACCTAGTTACTTTAGTATGTATTTTGTAGTGTCAAATTTAACACAAACAATATTATAATTCGCCAAATGTATTCTTTACTTTGTGGAAATATTAGATATAAGTGAGAAAGTGTTTTATTTGTTGTTTTTCCTTTTTTTCTTTCACGTAGCGACTGTTGGACGTGATTTTGTGAATGGTTTATGGGCCAAAGCACTTTGGCTACAATATTACTTTACTTTTTACGCCGGAAAATGCAAGCTTCCCAGGGGATGTTTACGTTCATCTGGACAAAATGGATTGTGAAGGGTTTCTGTAAGATTATATCTATATGTACTCAATGTGCAATAATTAACGGCTTTTTGTTTTAAATTACTAAGACTTTTAACTTTTTTTTAAATGTTTTTTAACCGACTTCAAAAAAAGGAGGAGGTTCTCAATTCGACTGTATTTTATTTTAGGAGTTGTGTTTGTAGGTGGATTGGTAACTGCTACAATGATGATTTAATAATATATAATGAGATTTTCGGACATCTGACACATAGGCACAGACTCCATCTGGTTTCAAACTAAGCAAAGCTTGTACTATGATAGCTAGATTGACCGATAGAATACTTATATACTCGTACTATTTTTTTCTATAAATACATACCGTCCCGGATAATGTTATTATTAATTGTAAATATTGTAATGTAATTGTAAATATTGAAACAAACATAGATTTATTATTAACATGAATTTATCACTCACAGTCCACTGTTGGACATTTTAAGCTTCTCGCATCCAGCTCCTGTCGGCCATCTTACGCAAATCGTCACTCCACCTGGCCTGTGGGCGTCCTACACTATGTTTGCCGAGGCGCGGTCTCCACTCAAGAACTCGTTTTCCCCAACGGTTGTCAGTTCTGCAGCTAAAATGGTAAGCCCACTGCCACTTTTTCCTCCTAATCCGGTACGCTATGCCGGTGACCTTGGTTCTCTGTCGGATCAACTAATTCCTGATGCGATCCCTCAGAGAAACGCCGAGCATAGCCCTTTCAATAGCAGGTTGAGCGACTCTGAACTTGTGGACCAGCCTTTCTGTAAGTGTCCACGTTTCGGCTCCGTATGTCATGACGTACAGGATGCACTTTTTGAAGATTATAATCTCTAGAGCACTGTGAGATCAATGATGAGAAGACTCGACGTAGCTTCCCAAATGCTACCCAACCCAACTTAATTCATTTAAACGTATTGTGAGAAACATCAATTAAAACAATTTTCAACTTATACGGAGAAACTTAAGGACGAATATTGCGAGCCTACCTAATTATCAAAACAATAAACAGTTAAGCAATAAAACAGGAAGTATCTACATTAAAAATGTACCGAACGTAATACTCAAACGTTTGTTCCGGTAACTGAGAGGGAAGCACTCATCCAAATAAACAAACAATATCAATGTTTTATTCCTGTTTCAATTTTGTATTACTCTGCAATAACTTTCGGGCCAACGATTTTGTTATTGGAAAGGCTTTATTAATCTGTTTCGCTTACATTCACATTTGTATTGGGTTTGATTTAATATTAAAATCAACTGCTTAAGGAGCCGTTCTATAAACGATTCATGACTCAAGTACTCAAGAATACATTTATGACTAAACTTCGCCTGGGGCGATCGAGTTTTGACGGTTCTGTTTTTCTTCTTTTGTATCCTTTTGTATCATTACATTTTAAAATATATACTGAATCCCTGCGGTTATATGTAGCTCTTTTTACATAATTTTTACGGTTCAAGGGCTACAAGAAAGGAGACATAGTATACGTATAGTCTAGAGAAAGCATTATTCCTGCGGTAAAGGAAAATAGTAGCCAGTAGTAACCAGACAGCTGATAAGCATACTTGTATATTTTAATACATGCATATTATAGATAAATTATACCCAGACAGAACAAATGACCGTGCTTATCACACAATATTTGTCTTGGGTGGAAATCGAACCCAACAGACCAACAGGTATGTCGATATAATATTTATTTTGCCGCAAATTTCCGCCATCGTTTCACATGGCAAAATTTTCATCCTAATTACCTGTATAGTTGGCGCTCCACTACTGTGCACTTTTCGAGACACTTTTTGCCCCGCACAACCAATTTGTGGAATGGGTTATCGTCTGCGGTATTTCCAGACCGATACGACCTTCAAACCTTCAAGAAAAGAGCGTACTCCTTCGTAAAAGGCCAGCAACGCGTTTGTGACTCCTGAGTTGCAGACGTTCATGGGCGGCGATAGTCACTTTCCATCAGGTAACCCGTCTGCTCGTCTGCCCCCTCTAACATTAATTTTTTTTTGACAAAACAGAGATTGTTGCTGTTGTATGTTTTGATCTATGACTTAAGAGTCATAAACACGATTTCAAACAATTTTAAACAATTTTGTGAAATAAAGATATTTTGAGTGTGAGTTCTTCGGTGTTTCCGAACCGATGCGACCTTCACCTTGAAGAGGAGAGCGTACTCCCAAGCTGGCATCGTGCTTGTAACTTAGTTGCAGGCGTTTATAGGTAGCGGTTGTCACTTTTCATTAGGTGACACGTATACTAGTCTGCCCCCTCTTCCAAAAAAATGTTAACCAAAAAATAAATTATATGCGAAGTAATGCATAAAACTGATTAAATTGACTGAATGTACGAGTATAAACAAAGTGATACCCAGATGTTTTAAAACTAAACATAAAATCTACTTAGCTTTTAAGCTTTCAAACCCAGACTACTAAGTAGAATTTAATATATTGTAGAATATTGCTTAATAAATTTTCATTTTGAGATAACGAAATTAACATCGTAAAGAATATGCAACGTAACATTGAATTTTATTATTTTCAGGTAATTATTCTGTCTGCAAGGGGCGGTGAACTTAGCTAATAAAGAGGGTTTTAACAAGTAAATTTTATGGCTGTTTTGAAATATATTCCTGGCTCTTTAAATGAAAGTAACCGTAAAGTGGGTGTCGTAAGAGACGACTAAGGGACCAAACTACACAGGATAACAGCACTGCAAAGAAAAGGAAAACTTGACACAAACCCTATACCTATCTGTCTGGCCAGCGTGGTATAGTAGGCCAAAACCTCCTTTCTAAGGAGAAGCCTATGTCCAGAAGTGGATTATTAGGAGCTGCTGATGATGATGAAATGACCAATCTGTTCATTTTATCCCCTTTATCATAAATTAGGGTTGGTGGGTGGGTGTGTAGTGTCCATCCAAATTTGACCGGTAAAACCAAAAATGCACCCAACAGATAAACAGACAGCGATATACCCTAAAAAGAAACCGACCAATAAAAAAGATCTTCCATACAATAAAATAAAATCTCCGTATTCCACAATGCTGGGTATCTTAGATACATAACAGGTGCCTCCTCGGTTACGCCAACAAGATCTTAATTTAGCCTTTAGTGAAGATTTTATTGCGCCATATTTATTTTATGGTGTTGAAGGGTTTATCTTCAATGAGTCAATGAAACTCATACAGAAGGTCGGTTTTGGACATTTTAGAGTTTTGGAGTCTTTATTTTATTTTGACAGTAGATAAATTCTTTATTTTTTAGGTATTACTAGTTGAGCTGTGTTACACAAAAAATAATTTACAGGCTGATAAAATATTTAATGATGCCAGCTGCCCCAAATTTTTAACATTAAAAAACCCTATTGCGAAGTGCAAAATAGATCCATATCTATAATAATAAAAATATATATTTAAGAATAAGTAATATATACTGTTTAGAAGTATTTAGAAATATTAGAGCCATTTTTAATAGCTAATAGCAGTATCTCAATTTTAGTCCTCATTTGGATTTGTTTATTGCTGGACAACACGGCCCAATTACCAACACGTTAGTCAAACTTTTACAAAAATTCACCAACTTTAAATTGTTTTTTTAACGTATTGTAAAATTTTTGAATATTTCTACGTCCGAGAAATTTGCTGAGATATGTACACATACAAAACAATACAATACATACATTACTAATACAATATTATACTTATCAATGTTATAAATTCAAAAGAAAATTGTAATAATAAATATAAGCAGTATTAATACACCCAAATATGTAGTCGTTTTGGTGTCAGTTGACTATAATTACTTCACAGCATAACTCTTGATGTGACCTCGATTTAAGCCGGCCACATAAATTTGGTCTTTCAAATTATGACCTTTGTTTTTGTTTAAGTACCCGCAAAAAACATAAGCCTTTGAACTTTTTTTGTATTTTTTTTCCAAATAACTTTTATTTGGAAAGAAGTTATTTTCTGCGCATTCATTTTTGATACATTTTCATTTTGATTGTCAAACCTATGGTAGAAAATAACCGAATGTATGCAACTGGTTTTATTATAACCTTCTTTTATTATAACTCAATATAGTGTATATAAACTTTATCTTCTTTTTATATCCAGAATGTATTATATCAGAGTACGAGTCAATACATGGCTGTCATAAAAGAAGTCATTCGTCACTTATTGAATAGAGTGACCATTGTTTTTGTCTGAGACTTTCACTTGATATATTCGAGAGGCTCGTGGCTGAGTGGTAACCGAGTAGGTTAACACATTGCAAAATTAAGCAATCCTAAACAGGTAAATCTATGGATGAGTGACCATTCTTTACACGTTGAGACCCCTCCGTGACTCGGAGAGCACGTTAAGCCATCGGTCCCGGTTGCTATACGAACATCTGTGGTTAATCGTTGGAGCTAAAAGCTCAACAACCATAGTATTTCTACAGTACTTCATTATTGCCTAGTACTTGGGTTGTGGAGGTGAGATGCACAGAGTTCCGCGTAAAAAAATCGAAGTTCAGCCGTATCATAATAGACTTCAGCAGAAGTATTGTGTAATGTGTAAATATTTCCATTTCTGTCACGAAAAAGAAGAAGACGTAACCGCGTAGTTAATGCAATAGCATTATAACTCACAGAAGATATTCCGTTGAACTGATGTCAATTTTAGTCCAAATGTATTATTGAATTTATATATCAAAGGATATACATAGATGGATTATGAACTCAACATCGCAAATTTTTAAGCATGTTTAACAAGTCACGAACAATATTCATGTGGGAAAAGTAAATTGTTTTTGGTAAGTCTTCATATAGAGATTTCGTAAATCTATATATGTATGTGATTTAAATCTGGTGACTGACTGGACAAAAGTCAAGAAGAAATATAAAAAAAATAAAACCCTGAAAGACACCAGTCAGCTAGAAACCACATTTGCTGTTTGCGGTATTTAAAATTTATATTCTCCCCGTTTTAAACTGACTTTTAAAACTGTTTACTCATTCATAGACTTGTCCGTGCTATCTCCAATAGTTCGCTACTAAAATGTTCACGCTACACTAGCATTTATTTTCATTAGAGCAAGACAGATGGTACTTTAGAACATATTTGAAAAGGTACCTAATAAATTTTAATACTAGTGTAACATACTCTCTCTGACTAGTTTTGAACTATTTTGTGCTTTAAAGTTTGGTAGAATATCGTTACTATCGTTACGTTTTGTTCTTTTTTCTTGCAAAATTTAAATTAAATTAATATCATGCAGGGGACTGTTCTACACGAAAGAGTTGTCTGAAAAAAGACTAATTGAATTTAAAATTACATGAAACAGTGTTACTTCAAAACTTCTGCCATACGACAATATTACGCACAATTTTATAGATTTTCTTTCAAGTACTCAGGTCAATCAGTCAGGTAGTCAAGACTACCTGACTTAATCCTGTCAAATTAAACCTAGTTTGAGTCTACTTACATGCAGCATACTGAGCGGATGTGTCCCAAAGTAGGGTTATAAGCTTTTAATCAATTTTATCAGTTCAGTAATTACATTTTTAAAATATTAATAATTAAAAAATGAAGAAAATTAATTATATACCATTACCAAAGGCTGTTTGCCTTTGGTAATCCACTGCTGGTCCTCAGAAGGAAAAGGAGGAGGTTTTGGCATGCCACGCTGCCAAGATGGGTAGGTTTAGGGGTTTGTGTCAAGTTTTGCTTCTCTTTGCAATGCTGTTGTCCTACGTAGTTTAGTTTTTGTTAGGTTTACAATAACTTTTTTCACCAAACGTCCGTCCACAGAAAATGACATTGAGAAAATTAACGATTTCGTTTTGTACATGTAGACAGGTAGGTAATCCAGTCATAAATCAATTCAGTCAAATCTAATCAGTAGTTAAAGCCATTTTAAAAACTTGAATTTCGGCTCCATATTAATTTTATCACTTTTAGAAATATATTTCGTATTAATAAACCTCATAAGTAAGCAAAATTTTAATTTTAATTGTTATATTCTTACCAGTAGCAAAAACTTTCAAGGTATAATTCTTCTGCAACGTCTTATGATTAATGATGTTTGACCAGAGAACTTCTTTGTAATACATCGTGGGCGAACGTGCAATAAGTGACTACTGCTTATTATTAACTTCTTTTTGGCACAGGGGGACAAACAAGGAGGTGGGATTGATATTAAGTGCCTACCACCACTCATGCGTGCCCGTCCTTTTAGTCCGTTACCCCAGATACTGGGTTAGGAGGTTTAAGCGATGCGGGTGATAACCACACTCACGCCATGCCAAGCAGCGAAAAAACTGGTTAACACAATTTTTCTGTAAGGCCGTGGTACCACTCCTGTCGAGTCGGCCTAATTGTGAGGAATCATAGCTTCCATGGCAAAACTCTGGTTTGTCAAGATTGAAGAGCCTTCTTGTTTCTCTGTATAAGTCTTTGATGAGCAGTAGAAGCAGTAACACGGGTGGCCATTGCTCTAGCTGTGTAATTTTTCATTCGTGTTCTTTTTTGGCGTTCTTTGAATGTTTGTAAAATCAATCATACTGGTGTGATTCCTATTGCGGGAGTTTTCTTTTAAACCGAAAAAGAATACAGAGTGTGTCACCCCGCGTAGTACATTAGGCCAAAACCTCCTTTCTAAGGAGATGGCTATCACCAACAGTGGACTATTAAAGGCTGATGTATATAACATTTGAGTTGTCATCTATCATACTAATACCATCATATTTTTAAAGAGGCCCCAGGGTTTAGATGGTTGTGTGTAGCCATGAGTCAAGTGTGGACACACTACTAAATATATGTCGTGCCCTTTAAAACAAGAGCGTGTTTATCGGTACCGAGGGACGAAAAACTTTGGTGACCAATTGTATAATTTTCATATTAGTTTAAATTAAAGTTATTTATGGTTAGTAAAACTCCCGAATAATATTAAGAACCATCAAATGTTTAGGTTTTATTATTTTTATTCTTTGGAATACCTTTTCTTCTTTTTTTGGTGTTCAGAAATCCCCTCGGATACCACCCACCGGTGGCTATGTCGGACTCGAACCGACTCACACCGTTCACTCGCACACCGTCTCTGGGTACTAGTAGCCAGGGAACCAGGAGTACCCTAGAAAGGAAATCCCTGGTGGCCCGACGTACCTCGACCCATCTGCGGCGGGTAGATGACTCCCTCCTGTGTGGGAACCCCCATGTTCCTTTTGTATTCCCGAAAGGGCGCGCGCGCTTTGCAGCGCATCTCGCCGCCACCGCGGCCTGCTTCTGCTAGGGTGACAGATGGCCTCACCTGTCACCCCCAGGCCTGCGCTTATGGAGGACGGATGTCGTTTAACGACCTCCGGCGCCTGATGCGGTACCTGGCCCGTGCCCGGGCTTAGACCTCTCCCCGCCATCTCAGAAGAAGCCGCAGAAGAAGACGGCGGAGTTCCACGCATTCTCGCTCCGCACCATGGCCACAATCGAGAGAGAGAACTCCCATCCCGATGGCCGCCACGAGGCCACGCCTCTGCTCCACCCACGCCGGGCATTCTGCCAGCGTGTGGGGCACCATGTCCACGGTCCGGCCATCGCAGTGGCGTTTTCGATCAAACACATCTTTGGTATACCTACAATTTTAAATTTTTGTAGGTGCATTAACTTTTCATTGATTAGGAATGTTGGATTCTAAAAATAGCAATAAAATTTTAACGTTATAAATTCGCTCAGGGATGAATTATTCAATAAGCCAATCAGATGTCAATATATCACACATATATCATTATAAAGATCTGAGTGCCAAAACATTAAAAAAAGAATCGAAAAACTCTTTTTTATCTCTTATAACATAACGTGTCTTTTTCTCGACTATAATATCTACTACATTAATCGTTTATTCTTAACGTGAAAGGAACTCATTATTTAACTAGTTGGCTCCTGCGTTCCCGAAGAACCGGAGATCCGAAGAGATTTTCCACCCCGTCAACAAAAAAGAAAACCACACACTTTATTGATCTTCCACCTTTTTATATAAGAAAATTAAGCTTCCTACAAGGAATTATACATACATACTCATATAAAGACACATCCAAACTCAAGATGGTTCTTAAGACACACATCGCCCAAGCATCCCGGATATATATAATCCCATCAAATGCAGTTAAGCCTCACTTAACTAGATAAATCAAGTTGATGATGGATTAGGATGTGGGTAGTTATAGATTGGTATTGAATTACTTGATCACGTGCATAAGTTTTTTTACTGGATGTGATGAGTAGTTTAAAGTGAATCCAAAGCTATTTCTATCAGTATTATCCTATTTCTGATTTTATTTTCTATCCAGTTAGGGTTCCAGTTTTTGACTGAATTTCCTTCCGTAGATTTATTATAAACTAATCTTCCTGTGATAGTTTGAGATACTATAAAAAGATAGTTTGTTGTTCCAAAAAATTTTAAACAACTTTTTATTACTAAAGTAATAAAGTTTTTCAATAATAGTATTTTAAGAGTCAAAAAGGCAAGTGTTCAGTTTAAAAAAATACAAATTTAAAATCCATACTAATATTATAATCAAGTAAAGTTTGTGAATTTGTATATTGGGGTAATTATCGGTACTAATAATCCGATTTAAAAAATACTTTCACAGTTAGAAAGGTATATAATCCCTGAGTGCAATTACCGCTATCTTTTTACCGCTACAACATACACGTGGGCGGAGCCTCGTGCAAAAGCTAGTCTATAATTCATTTATGAGAACAAACTATTGTATGTAACTAACTAACTAACAAACCAGATTGTGGTCGGCTTTTAAGTTCCCTGTGATATGGCTGAACTAAGATTTGATACGCGGAACTACTTCCATCAGACCCTCTGCATCCCAAGTAGGCGATATCAAAGTTCTGTAGAAAGACTGTTTTCGCGCTCCATCTACCTATAACGATTGATGCAACAGATGTTCGAATGGCAGCCGGGACCAACGCTGCAGTCTCTCCGAGGCATGGAGGGACCTCAGCATGTTAAGACATGGTCACCCATCCATAGACTGATTTGGCTATAATTGCTTAACTTTGCAAAGTGTTAACCTGCTCGATTGCTACTTGGCTAGGATTAGCCAGGAGCCCCTCAGATTATTTGAAAATCATTTTTTTCCATAAAATAAAGAATATATCAAAATGCAGATAAACTCATTATCATAATTTTATAACATCTAATTAATACTCATAATTCACAATTCTTAATCTTTTTTTTAAATACAAATCATTACATAATCCCCATTGTTAGTTTTAAAAATTAGTGGCAAAAGTTGCAAGCAATCAACACGTTTATTAAAAAAAAGGTGTCCTGTTATTTGGTCTCAAGCGATTGTCACCCTATTTTACGAGTCGTGTCCTCGTGAAGGAGGACCTTGATTAATACCAAGGGACGAACTCAAACGAACTACCCCCAGCGATAGTGGCGTACATGGAATTAAAAATATCACATATCAAATTGATAAGGCAATCATATAAAATTTGAATATATAATTTATATAAATCTTGAAATCATTTTATTTAACCCTATATGGCTACAAGTACCCCTTAGACCGTCAATAGTCTTACTAGATTTTTTTTAACATCTGAAGTTAAAGAAATTCTCATTATCTCACACACGCCAGTCTGATCCCAAACTAGGCAGAGCCTGTGATGGTAACCAGACTGCTTATAAACATCACATCAACAGCCTTTAATAGTCCACTGCTGGACATAGGCCTCTCCTTAGAAAGAAGGTTTTGGCCTACTATACCACGCTGGCCAGGCGGGTTGGTATAGGGTTTGTGTCAAGTTTTCCGTCTTTTTGCAGTGCTGGTGTCCTGCGTTGTTTTGCGCCCTTAGTCGGTTCTTACGACACCCACGGGATGAATTGGGGTAGTGACATTCCGTATTCTTAATCCGTCACTACACGGACCATACAACATACAACCAAACATACTTATATTTATTTCTAAAAACACAACAAAACAA
The DNA here is from genome assembly GCA_902825455.1 of Arctia plantaginis. NCBI lineage: Eukaryota > Metazoa > Arthropoda > Insecta > Lepidoptera > Erebidae > Arctia > Arctia plantaginis. Next base: position 2,124,653 of record CADEBD010000336.1, on the reverse strand, counting down.
ATATATACGAGTATTAAGTATGGATAAATTACACCCAGACACAGAACAAATAATCTGGGCCCTGGGAACCCACGACAATCGGCTTAAAAGTCAACGTCACTAACCACTAAACTAACAGGCCACTTTTAAACAAACAAGTTCAGTATTAGTTGTAATAAAAATGCAGTGATTTTAAAAGATACTTTTTAAATACGATACCTGTCCCCATCTCTTCGGTTTATTGGTACCCTTCTACTACATTGCACGCACAATTGTTTATCCTGGGTGAAAATCAAACCCCAAAAGGCTTAACAGCTAGGATTGCTACTCAAAGACCAACAGGCCCGACAAATATAATAAATGTACAAATCTACATATATGTAAAAATGTTTGAGTTGGCAAAAAATTGGCATACGCAAAAGTTCATGGAGTAGTCGTTCTGTATACAAGGACTTAGTAGAATGATTGATCGAAGTTCCATGCAATCTTTTTCTGGCTCTTAGCAGCCGTTCAATTGACGTTTAGACACTTTTTGCCCCGCACAACCAATCTGTGGAACGGTTTATCGTCTGCGGTATTTCCGGACCGATACGACCTTCAAACCTTCAAGAAAAGAGCGTATTCCTTCCTAAAAGGCCGGCAAAGCGTTTGTGACTCCAGAGGTGTAGACGTTCATGGGCGGCGATAGTCACTTTCCATCAGGTGACCCGTCCGCCCGTCTGCCCCCTCTAACATAAAAAAATAACGTTACAATGCTAACAGCCTTAAGAGAGATAATAAAAAATATTTAGAGCACGCACTTTTTATTACATGACGAATGTAGATTCTAAAAATGACATGATTTTAAGCAATTCTTAAACCTTTGCTCCAATTAATTCTGTGAAGAGGTTAGCGGTTAGTTTGGCAACTCACTAAAACTTGTGACTGACTAACTTGCAGTAGTAGTCACATAGTTACTACCATGACCGGTCTGTACGTTTGCTCATTACAAAGTAAAAAATAAAATGAAAATGTAACGGTTTCTTCGTAACTCCTTAATTCCCTCATGCCGTTACCCGTAGAGAATCCAAACTGACCACAAAATTTACTATCCGCACTTTAGTACTCGTCCGTTTACGATATCGCTTCAGATACGTTTGCAAACTCGCCTTACACCCTGGATTTAATAAATTTAAGCTGTTTACCACCAATTTTCAGAGAATTGTACCAAATGTTATTAATGGCCGAACATAAAAATGGTTAATTAAATATTTCTCCTCTTTTTGGCAACCAGTTTTTCTTTTTGAATACGTTTTAACTAGCTTCACTTTAAAGTAACTTCCTACGAGTATCTAGGAAGTAATTTTAACTTTAGCTTCACTTCATATCTAGAAAGTAGGGATGTAACAAAATCAAAATCACATGTGATAAATCATATGATTAAAAAATCATTTTTTGACACATGTGACTGACTTACAAAAGCACTGCTACTTAATTATTATTATAATGCTAGCGCAAGACTCGCGAAGTCTAGATCTAAAAAAATCGTGTGTGATAGTCTTATTGATATGTTACCAAATTAATATCAAATATCTACCAGTGTATTTTGACAACTAACCTAAACAAATAACATATTCATTAATCATTCTAATAAAAAGCAAATATAACTTTGGTTAATATCTGAAGTTATTTGATTTAACTCACGAACAAGTTTAACAATCGGGCGGGTACGCGGGCTGTTTTTGTTCTATGTGTTTTTAAACAATAACTCATATTATTTTAAGAGGAGAATCCTATAAACAAACAAAGAATAATCATAAATTTGATAAAATTGCTCACGTATAAAAAATATTTCATCTTTATTTTTATACGTGAGCAATTTTATGAAAGTGATGACAGCGTGTGATGCAAACGCAGTAATTGAATTCAATCAACTTGATCGTTCATGTATAGATAATCTAGTGCAGGAATCTCGCTGGTGCGTAACATTTTTTTGGTATAAATTCAATGTTTTATACGCTTGTGCGCAATATTGCATTGTTATTATCCTAAGTGGTGGTTACACTATGTGATTTTAAAGTGTCTTTTTTCTGTTGAAAAATTACAGCAAAATAGACACAGTGTAGCCATTATTAAATAAAAGGCTATATTTAAGTGAATTTAGAAATTAGAATAAGAGAAAATAATCTAAATTACTCCACTGACTTCCATGCAATTATGCATTTACGTTTTCAGGGACACAGTAAAGGATGTACGAAATCTATACTGTGTTTGTTTGTTGGGTTAAACGCGCTAATCTCAGGATAGGATAGGTAGATAGTTCGTTTATCGAGGAAGAATTGCATCGCGCTACCACCAATAGGAACCGAGCATTAATCAAAAATGTTGCAAAAACGGGTAAAATTTACTTCTTTTGAGAGACCCAGACGAAGGTGCGCGCGCCAGCTAGTATATACATAGTTTCTTTGGTAAAGAACCTTACAAAACTAGTAGAAATTATTGTAAAGAATATTTTATTTTTAAACGCGCTGCTGAGTGTTGGTGAACTCTTATTTGCTGCAGCATGCAATAAAATGGTTCCACGTGTAGATTGTGAACAAGGGAAAAGTGTACATTTTATGTTTGATACTATTTTTTATTGTCTGCATAACTAAGCAGTAAGTGGTGAGCAGAATTTTAACAAGACGTTCATATTTAGTTTATTGTGTTTGTGATTTTTTTCTTTTAGTCTTCGTCTTCTTGAAAAGACTTCTTATTCCTCTTTTCAGTGATTTTCAACTTCCTTATTGGTACTTATAGGCCTTCTTCAGTTTACCTGGTCTTGCGCTACTTCATCCAATAAGTCATTGCAGTTTTCTTTATTATCAGCCTTTCATCGCATTTTGAGTCTGCTTCTAGAACTCTTTTTACCCCCAGTTCACTATGTCCCCTCCATTGCAATGGTATGTATCATGATTGACAATTTTTTTTCTTGCTATAAATAAAGCTAGGAACTAATCCACTGTACTTCTCATCAGACGGTCAAATTCCGTATGGTTTTATTTCATCATCATCATTAACAACAGCCTTTAAGAGTCCACTGCTTTACATAGGCCTCTCCTCAGAAAGGAGGTTTTGATCTACTATGCCACGATCGCCAGCTTGGTTGTTATAGGGTTTGTTTCCAGTTTTTCTTCTCTTTACAGTGATGTTGTCCTGCAGATTTTGCTACCTGACTCGGCTCTTACGACACTAACGGGATGATCAGGCGTGGTGACATTCTGTATTCTTAATCCGTTACCACACGGACAACCGGATTATCATCACTTAGGGTATACGCATCTCCTTGATAAAACTATTGGGAGAGAATACTGTGTGGCTAGTTCCCGACATATCCATTCCCATTAATTAAAAAAAAGTAATAACCCGTTCCACACAATAACAATAAAATTCTCATAGCTTCATAGTAATTCTATATTTATAAATTTAGTAATATTTCAGGCGCTGGAATTAAATTGGTCGATTATTTAAAATGTATTTCTCATGTACCTTATAACAAACGAATTTCAATCGACTAAAACAGGTTAAAGTACTATGCAAAATGCCGTAGGACATAATTATAGCACTTACAAAATTAACATTCAACAGATAATAATAAATTAATAACGTTGAAATTATATTAAGAGGGTTGCCCCTAAGGGCGTTCATTTGAAACGATTCAAGATACTCTATATTAATTATTATAAGTGAACGTTGCTTTGTTTCCTTTATATATGAGGTAGGGATTGCTAAGGTTTTATCTCTTACCTGTAATAATTTGTTGTAAATTAAAATGAATGGATAATTTTAAATAGTTTGTCTGGAAACGGGTCTCATCCGACCAATTCTACTACCTGGCCTCAATTCTGCTGTTTTAATATTGTATCAATAGAAAGTCAATGGACTCGGACGTCGGAATAGTTTTGCACTTTTTGTATTCTACTATGTGAAACCAATGGCCCGGTGACTTGTCACTGAACTGCCACTGATACAAATGTGGTCGATGGCTTTGTAATAGTTTGGTAAACGGTACTTGTTTTTTGTAAGGAAATGATATATTTAATTTTCCAGATATGGCAATATTGGAGATATCACCATTGATGATCCATTGTCACTACATCGACAGTCTATTGACACTGTGAGTTTATGTTAGTGGAATACCGATATTTTGACCGATGTCAATAGTCTCTCGATGGCATCTCAAGAGATGTGACATTGCCCTGTACGTTAACATAAATTAGCAGAATTAAGGCCCTAGTAGGCCGCATACAATCGGTTCTATTGGTGAAGCCGGGACGGCCTACCGACTCGGTCGCGGCCTACGGGCCCATCGTGTTACTGGATAAGACTGGTAAATTGTTTGAGAGGGTTTTCTCTGCCCGCATCGTCCGGCACCTCTGCGAGGTGGGCCCCATCTGTCGGACGCCCAATTCTGTTTTAGAGCAGGGCGTTCAACGGTCGACGCTGTGTTGCGCCTCAGGACAGTGACCGAAGAGGCGGTGAGAGGTGGCGGCGTGCTGTTGGCTGTGTCGTTGGACAACCAACTCGACGGGAGGTGGCTCTTCGACGTGCACTTCCAACGGCTTGCTCCAAAGCTGGTCGGCGTTGCTTCTGACCTGGGGCCTGGCCCCCGCCCGAAGAGATACGCGAGTGGCGTGAGGCCGCTCGTCGAGCCACGATGGCTCGTTGGTCGTCGGCTATCTACCTGCTGGCTTTGCCACCCTCCTTCTGCGAAGATGTCATCTCTCAGAAGGAGGCGGCGGAAAGGGCCCGTGAAGATGACCTCCATTCGGACCCAATTCGCCGCAGGCAATAGGCGCGCTCACGAGCGCCTCATGCCGCCCCGAGTGGACGGGACGGGTTTTCTCCTCCATCTGCTTCAGTGGCCAGCCGCTAGAAGTTTCTAAAATCGAGAGTTTATCCAAAGATGGTGCCCGCGCTTTTGCGGGCAGGTGCTGGAAGGGATGTCTTAATGTAAGCTGTTCCCGAACCCCTCCTATCTCAGGCGCGAAGTGCCACACCGTGTGTTTTAGTCTGTTCGATTCCCACAGATCGCCTCGCCGCAAAACCCGGTGGGGTCTCCACACGTTTAAAAAAAAATGGCAATCATCTAAATAAAATTACCTAGATTGTTCACAAAAATTTAGGACTTGAAATTGTTAAATTTAAAAGAAACACAAGGAATGCAATGATATTAGTTGTAATGTATTTGATTTTCTTTAAAACATGCCCGTGATTTGGCCAAAATAGTTCTTGATATCAATTCATGATACCGTGAAGTTCTTTGACCTCATCTAATAAACCATACAATAATATGTAGTAACGAGGGAGTACAGCAATTAATTTCTGCCATAAGGAAAATGTGTTACACACATAAAAACTATTACTAAAGCAACGATTAAAGTGCTATAATTCGCGCACATTATTTGACACTGTGGAGCCTTATATTCAGTAAAACTCGCAGCGTTCTTTCGGTTAAAAGGAGGGAAGCTGCGATAAGGATAGATTTCATTAGTGCGGTTTTAGATAATTACTCCAAGTCGGTATAGATTTACATTGCTAAAATATTTTTTCACGTTTCACAGCCTTTCATGTAGATAAACTAGAACTTCAAAACTAGAAGTGAAACTGAAACAGCTGGGTAGCCTTAAGCTTGAATGACATCCAAAGAGTTAATGTAAATTATATACTTTTATCTAATTATGTAAAAAAAATTATGCACTCACGCTAGGCATTAAGCACATATGTTTGAATTGAGTCTGGGTGGTGGCCATGGTTGGAGTCAACCTGTGCCCACGGTCAGTGCAACCTGGACCTCAATTCCACTATTTTATGTTAACGTACCATTGTCGCATTCCATTGACACAGTATTGAGATGCCATCGAGATGCCATGGACATCGATCAAAATATCGGTATTCTACTAACATAAATTCACAGACTCAATAGAATGTAGCGACAATGGCTCATTGCTATATCTGGAAAATTAAATATGAAATCTTTACCAAATTTAAAATTTATATTAGTCGATAGTCTATTGGTATAATATTAAAATAGCAGAATTGAGACCCTGGTCAAAAGGTTCCCGTAAACATAATTATAAATAATAGTAGTAGTAGTGGTGGTTGAAAAATTTGTATTTACTATTGTCGTCTTCTAGTGACAAATTTGAAAGGTTAAGCTAAGCCTACAAAGCTCGTTAGAGCTTCTATTTATCTTTTTTTTTTTGATTTGCTTGTACTTTATAAATTCGTTTTTTTTTAATTTAAGTACATTAGCTGATTCGTACTGCACCATTGCTGCACTGGTACTGCACTTGCTACTACACTATTAAATATTCTCGACTCTCAGCCTTATTCAAAGAAGTCGGTACGTCGTTCGCACAAACTAAATCTTTTAATGATACAACAATGGTACAATTTGGTTGATTTTGCCCACAGCTTGCATTGATAAAGTAGTTCTGGTTATAAGTACATATTTACCTTAAAATCTATTATTATTATACTTTAAGGAAAATATGTATATGTAGGTAATATGTATTCTTAGTGATTAATAATCTTGACTGTAAAGCCGGCGGTCGTGGGTCCGATTCCGACCTACGATAAATAATTATATGATGGGTTCGATCGTATGTTCTTTGTCTGGATGTAACTTATCTGTTACATATATTTATACTATCGTACAGACTTTGTTTAGTTTGGGATCAGGTGGTCGTGTGTGGGTGTCTAGTTCTTGTTATTATTTTAATCATTCTAATCTAGTAGGGATGAAATAAAATCACAATCACCTGTTATAAGTCATCATCATCATAATCATCATCAGCCTATTGCAGTCCTTTACATAGGCCTCTCCCATTGCACGCCACTTAGATCGATTTCGGGCTAAATTATACTTACTTTTGATATAAATATAAATAATAAATATAAATATGATTTACAAATTATATAATAATAAAAGTAGCAATAATTTCCGTTTGTATTACAAGCAAAACTTAAAATGCTATTAAAAAATTTAAGTTTCTCTAACTGCTTGGTATGTTACTCCATTTGCTAGAGTTTAATCTACATATGTTAGTGGTAATAAGGAATTATTTCTTTCATTTGTATTTATTTAAATGCGCTTTTCTCTATAACAGCCAGTCAAATTCGAAAAAAACTTTGCATTAGATAGGGTATTTATTGAGAAAGGCCTAATATCTATGTGCAGGGCAGTAACAAAAATAAATACATGATTAAATACGCATAAACTTCTTTATCAGGGATGATTCCCTGATAAAGAAGTCATCTTTTTGTTTTTCTTTTGGGCGCTGAAACAATTCTACCATTCTCACAATACATACGCGAATACCACTCACGAAAATATTTATTTAAAACATTTTTTTTTTAAATAATTAAATTATCCACCGGATATTGAATGTTTAGAGAAATTTTAGAAGAATATTTTACTTTTTACTAAAATTAACGTACTCTTCCATCTCTTCATATACAATTCACATTATTGTCAACGACGAGCTTCAATCAACCCACAAAAAGGTTAAGAGTCTTTAAATCTACATATCAGGTAACATACACGGCTATAACTCACACTGGCCGACAGAAAGTCGCGCCAGTGAGACCCACCCTTTAGTATAAGTTATGGCAATAAACGAGCAATTCCTCGAAAAGTATTTATTTTCTGGCTTCATCCAATAACCACCCTACATTCATAATATGAAAGTTATAAACGATTTCTTTTGCTGTACATGCTCTCGAAAGAGGAAAAGTTTATACATTTGTTTCTGGTTTCTACTTACGTTGATGTTACACTCGCAGTTTTCACTTTGAATTTCAGTTTAAATTCGTCATTGTGTTGAAAAATATTTAGAAAAAAAATCTTGATATTTTTCTGGCCTTAACTTTTTTCTCCCTGGTGATAATTTGTGAGATTGTTGTCTAGCTATTTTACTGAATTGAATAAATAAGCCTCAATCGTCTTGACGATTCGAGTCGCTCTCCGTTGATTGCTGTGAACAGAGAACTGAAACAGTTTTATAAAAATAGTGACGTAGATCGGATATTAATTAAAATTCATGTTAACCCGTCTTACTAAGCTGGGTCTTTGTGGCAGACGTTCCGGATTTTAGACTTAATTGCGACGGATTTGTGTTCAAATTATATGATATATATTTTAAAAAAAGAATTCGGTTCTATTTACTCGATCAGGCAATAAATTATTAACAAGAAAAGAGCTTGATTTATAGCTTAATTTCTAAATAAAAACTGACAAAAGAATTGTTCCCATTTGTTTATTTTACTTCCTGTTCCACTTCCACTGAACGAATTGGGCGGATTTTTTGCCAATTGAGCCTAATTACTTTTCTCCGATATCCTGTTTTATAACTCCACTGTTTACCAGGAGTACACTTCCGCTGGCTCTTGAAATTCCATTTATATCTTTTTTTGGCCTAAAATTAAAATCTATTTTCATTAATTTCTTTTGAAGATGCTTGTTGGTAATATTTTTGGTTACAGTGGTAACTTTGACACACAAGTATGTTTTGATTAGACTACATCTCTTAGATAAGTTCCTCCGTAATTTGTTATGTCATTGTTGGACGTGACGCGCACATATTTTATGGCGTATCATAAAAATATCGTATTCTATTGTAAACTTCCTAAAATATATATACCTATTGATTACACCCACACTACCCAGACAGTTGCAAATATGTTCTGATTTTCAGGTTTACAGTTTAATGTAACCGTTATCTCCTTAGTTTAAATCTGAACTATGCAAACTGTATCTTCTATAACGCTTCTTCTTTCACTAAATTTTCTTATAATTATGTATAATGTACCTATCATACATAATATTTTTTAAAGGCAATTATTCATATTTCCAGATATATTTTCATGGGCATTTAGCCAGGCATTTAAGAATTCGCAATAAAATTACGAAAGTTTACTTACAGTCTGAGTCTCTTATAAATAACTATAATATTTGTATCCATCTATGTAAATACAAGAGGCCAAAAAAACAATACTAAGAGTAAAAGTTGACTAACGTTGTTTTTTTTTGCGAATGCAATAGTCAGGGAATGTAAAAGGCCATGGAAGCAAGGATATTAAGAAATTCGTTTTGATAAATAGTTTTTTTTTATAAAAAGTATTGATGCTCTATATTATGAGTGAGAACCACCGCCCATAAAAACTTGCAAGTCAAGTGTGTCAGTATTACTGCAAACGGTATAATTTCAAATAAAATTTGTGTCTCTAAAACCTGGGTCTATTAGACCCGGGATAGATATTGTTTTTAAGCCCCGACGTAAAAACGACGGGGTGTTATAAGTTTGACGTGTCTGTGTGTGTCTGTCTGTGGCATTGTAGCTTCCGAACGGATGAACCTATTTTCATATTGTTTTTTTTTTGTTTGAAAGGTGAAGTAGTCGGGAGTGTTGTTAGCTAAGTTTGATGAGAATCGGTCCAAGATGGCCGCCGCCACAAAATGGCTAATTACATATTTTTTCACAACTCGCTCAATACGGGTATCAAATGAAAGGGCTTGACTAGTACAATGCTATACACTATGATAAATTCCAAATATATAAAATAGGTGTCGGGGGTTTATTGAATTTTTAATTTTATTTTATCTATTCTTCAATATTTAGTCTATATATACCATGTTAGTAACTTATTTATGGTTTATGACATATGTCCTAAGTTTGCTGATTAATATAGATTTTGTGTTTAAATTTAATTATTTTATACCTCTATGCACAAATATATGCATCGGCGGACTTAATACCTAAGTCATTCTCTGCCATTCAACCGATTGGGCAGAATTAAATAGATTAACGATTCATTATATAGTATTTATATTATTGTAAACTAGACTATTTTTAAAAGAAATAAGAGTCGTCAATATTTTGTTTTATGTGTTAACAACACTTCCAATAAGTTAAAATCTTTACCACTACCTTAGTGATATAACAAACTCATTCTAACCCAAAAGATAAAATCTTGCACTAAAAAGATTTGCACAGAAATTAAGTGCTCATTTCCCGACGTCACTAACTAGCTAAGATTACTCTCATCCATCTTACTGCAGAGGCTGAGCATGAAAACACTGAAAAAAATATATTTATGGAGCAAATGATACGCCTTTTTTAACTGCTGTTATTTTTGGCAATGCTAATTTTATTTTGATATATGCTAGAAAAAGTATAATATAAAAGTCCAGGGAGGAAAAAGTCTGTCTATTGATTCCAATCGAAATAGTTTAAATTAAAATAGATTTTATCGTACATATTATAGGGAGTGAATTGAATCGTATCTCCACTGAGTACGCGCCAGTAAACCAGCTGCAGGAGCTGCAGGCGGAGATTGAAGCACTTAAAAATGCCTCAATTGTCAATAACTTCCCAAGAAATTTAATTGCAAAACGGGACGCCGGTCTACGCACCGACTATGAGTACGAAAGTGGGCCCATGGGGCTATCGCCTGTTTGTGGTATGCATACATCCACAGAAACCCAAGCTACTGTGATGACACCCATCTCGAAACAGCGTAATTTGACGTCAAAAAGGCGTAAAGTTAAATCTCCGCGCGTATTTACTACCCGAACGGTGCCTGACAGCCAAGAGAAAACAGCTGATCGCTCGCCGACTGGCGATGTGATGACTGGTAACGCTCCAGTACCTTCATCTGTCGCCAGCTGTACGTTTAACAGCGACCCTCCGCCACCGTCACCGCCCCTGCCGGCGGCTTCCCCGTATGTTAGTAACGACAGTAAAAAGACGTTCTCTGCGATTGTGCAGAATGGACGGCCGAAGAAACAGTCCAGTACTGTCCAAGAGGAGTGGACTTTGGTTCAAAAAAAAAGGAGACTGAGAAATCGTTTTGTAGGAAGTACAGGAAAAGCAATTCTCGACTTAAATAGTAATTTTAAGGCAGCGGATATTAAAGTGCCAATATATGTATACAATGTGTCTAAAGAGACAACTGAAAGTGACATCAAAGCTTATTTACTGCAAAAGACTAACTTAGACATAAAGATTGATAAAATAAACATGAAATTAAGTAAGGACTATAACGGGTACATAGCTTTTGTACCAAAGCAAAAGCTAGAATTATTTTTGAAAGACGATTTCTGGCCCGAAGGTATTTTATACCGCCGTTACTTTGATTTTAAACGAAAGCAGGGTACGCCTGCTTATCGGGAGATAAATGGAGCTAATTTATCAATTGATGGATAGTACAACTACGCTTGTAACGTTCAACTGTAAGAGTGTCATCAGGTCCGTAGAATGTGTAAGAAAGTTATGTAAGGAGGCCGATATAGTTGCGCTTCAGGAGACCTGGCTGTTGCCCCATGATATACAATTCGTTGGTGGTATTGATGACGAATTTTCGTTTACTTCGAAGTCGGCTGTCGATACGTCAGATGGCGTACTCAGAGGGAGACCTTACGGTGGTGTCGCCTTACTCTGGAGAAAAGCGGTTTTTCCCTCTGTGTCAGTGTTACCGTGTAGAAGTGTGCGCCTAGCGGCGATAAAGCTTGTGCTCAACGACCGGTCTATGATAGTGATATCTATTTACATGCCTACTTGTTCTATGGAAAATTTAGCGGAGTTTACGGATTGTTTAAGTGAACTAAACGCAATAATTGAAAGTAGTGACGTGGAATCGGTATTTATTCTGGGTGATTTCAACGCGCACCCAGGTGAGCTGTTTTCTAACGAACTAATAACTTTTTGTTCTGAGCGATCGTGGTCGCTTGTAGACGTTGAATGCATGCCGCGCGATACCTATACGTTTGTAAGTGAGTCACACGGGTGCCGCCGTTGGCTCGATCACTGTGTTGTAACAAGCGCAGCGAGGCGCACGGTTGTAAATATGAAAGTATTGTATGACACATATTGGTCCGATCACCATCCTTTGTTTATACAATGTAACTTAAATGTTATTTTGCCTAAAGTTTCAACCAGTGTTAGTTCGCTTAATGATGTAAAATGGGGGTCGAGAGATTATTGTCAAATTCAAGAATATAGCACCTATTGTAATTCTAAATTAAAATTAATTGACTGCCCAACAGAATTTACTAACTGCGCTGGTAAAGTGTGTAATAATGAGCAACATAAAATACTCTTAATTAAAATGTATAATGAGATTGTCAGTATTCTTACTGAAGCCGCTAAGCTGAGCCGCAAAGGGGTTGCACGGAAACATAAATATGTGATAGGGTGGAATAGGTATGTTAGTGATGCACACAGGAGAGCGAGATTTTGGTTTCAAACGTGGGTGACCTACGGCAAACCTAGTTCGGGGTATATATATAACAATATGACTGAAACTAGAAGAATATTTAAATCTAAATTAAAGCACTGTCAGAACAATGAAACTCAAATTAAGATGGACATTATTGCGAAACACCATTCGAATAAAAACTATGTTAATTTTTGGAAAAATACGAGTAAGTTGAACCCTAAGTCGAGCTCTCCGGTGAGTGTGGGTAGTGTTCACGACCCACACGATATAGCTTGTGCCTTTCAGCGTCACTTCAGTGTGTCATCACCTCTCGGACCCTCGTCGCAAATGCTCGCTGCGGACAGTCGTCCCGAGTATATTAACATCAGGTTTTCCGCTAAGGAGGTTGCCCTAGTTATAAAAAATATGGTAAGAGGCAAATCCCCAGGTCACGACAGTCTTAGCATCGAGCATTTGCAGTATGCGGGCATACATCTACCGAGGGTGCTTGCATTCTTGTTCAACATGTGTATTAGTCATAGCTTTTTGCCAGACGATTTAATGTATACAGACGTTGTGCCTATCGTAAAGGATAAGACTGGCGATTTGTCGAATATGTCTAATTATAGGCCAATTTCACTTGCGACTGTTATTGCTAAGGTGCTGGACAGTTTGCTTGACCGGCAGTTGGAACGGCACCTACAATTACATGACGCACAGTTTGGGTTTAGGCCCGGTTTATCAACTGAGAGTGCTGTTCTCTGTCTCAAGCAGACTGTCCAGTACTATACAGCTAGAAATACACCTGTATACGCTTGTTATTTAGATCTCTCAAAAGCTTTTGACCTTGTTAATTATGACAGGCTGTGGCAGAAGCTACAATGTGATACGAATCTACCACGTGAGATTGTATCTCTATTTAAATATTGGTACAGTCAGCAGAAAAATAGGGTAAGATGGTCGGATGTACGGTCGGACATGTACAGGTTGGAGTGTGGCGTGAGGCAAGGTGGTATATCCTCGCCTCGTCTCTTTAATCTGTATATGAATGGGCTGATCGGTGAGCTTAGTAGCACAAACATAGGTTGTTCTATTGACGGTGTGTGCATAAATAATATAAGCTACGCTGATGACATGGTGCTGCTGAGCCCATCGATTGGTGCACTGCGTAGGTTGATAGGTATCTGTGAGACATATGCGGCGAGTCATGGTCTCAAGTATAATGCCAAAAAGAGCGAGTTTATGATCTTTAAAGCTGGTACCAAATGCTACTCAATTGTACCTCCAGTCACTCTTTGCGGAACTCCTTTAAAGAGAGTTTATAAGTTTAAGTACCTTGGGCATTGGGTCGCCGATGACTTATCAGATGACCTTGATATTGAGAGGGAGCGTAGGGCGCTGTCTGTCCGGTGTAATATGTTGGCTCACAGGTTCGCACGTTGTACCACACCAGTAAAAGTTACTCTTTTCAAAGCATATTGTCAGTCCTTCTACACGTGCAGCTTGTGGACTAACTTTACGCAGCGGGCGTACAGCGCACTACGCGTCCAGTACAACAATGCTTTCAGGATACTATTGAATCTGTCGAGGTTTTGCAGTGCATCAAACATGTTCGCGGAGGCACGTTGCGATGACTTTTATGCAATCATAAGGAAGCGGAGCGCGTCAATGTCCAATCGACTGCTAAGCAGCACCAATGGCATCCTGAGAGTATTGTCCGAGAGGTGGGATCTTCCAATCCTACAAAGGTGGATGCGTCTGCATGCTAGCGCATCCCCACGATTTATTTTTTAATTTGTTTTGTGTTAATGTAGAACTAACATAGTTGTAAGATTACTGTTACTAACATATCTATGGACTAATGTCTGAAAATAAATAAATTTATTATAGACATACATATTATAAGTACGAACATACACATATTAACATATTATAAATAAATTACATCCAGACAAAACAATTCTTCGGAGCACTCTCCATGACCTGCGATAGAGAATGCAGAGTGAAGCCATATCTCACCGTTTTTATGGCATAGGTGGGCAAATGTGCGGACGGGTCATCTGATGGTGACTGCCGCCACCTATTGACACCTGTAACCTGTATTCAAGAATCAGAAACGCGTTGCCCCTCCTCCCGATTAACCGGAGGCGGTTGGGCTCGGTTATAGCACTACTAGAACTCGAAAAATAAATACGAAAAATTAGCTCTACAGTTTTCTTTGTTAGACTCTTAGTTGTTAAAATAACTTTTTAAATAAAAAGAAAACACAACAATAACTAATATTAATAAAATAAAAAGACGGCGACGGGTAGGCGCGGCGTGACGTCAACTCACAAATTGGATTGAAACCCAACGAGGTGCTATCAACTACATGTTTATTGAGTCTATTGATATGAACGCACTCGTGTACCACGGCACTAATTTTATATAAATTATCACTGTGTAACAGCCGTCTTCCAGATAATCGTTAATAGATAAGTACCATTTGGAAATGTGATAAATACCACAGACTCACAGAAAACCGGTGTTAAGGAACTCATTTGTTGCTTTTTACAGAATGTGTGATTTTACCGGAGCCCCAAATCCTTCTTTCCCTTAATTCAGTGTGTGTTATTTTTTACACTTGAATTGCAGATGTCTCCATGGACGGCGATAGTCACTTATGATTAGGTATATGTCAGGTACATCATGTCCGTGTGGTGACGGATTAAGAATATATTGTGTCACTACCCCTATTTATCCCGTGGGTGTCGTAAGAGCCGACTAACGAAGCGAACTACGCAGGACAACAGCACTGCAAAGAGAAGGAAAACTTGACACAAACCCTGTACCAACCCGTCTGGCCAACGTGTTAATAGTACGCCAAAAGCTCTTAAGGAGAGGCCTGTACTGGACTATTAAAGGCTGTTGGTGATGATGATGGCCCATCTGCTCATTTGCCCGACTATCACATAAAAAACATATGTATGGCTCTCAAACAGCAATATCATTTGTGTACCATTTTTAACATTTAATCAGAACCAACTATCATAGCTGTTCAGCATATTCAGCCATTACAATAAATTCAAGCAGCATTGTCGTTTAGCCACAATCACTTGGATCGGGGCCAGTTGACCTCAATTAAGCTTTTTTCGAGCAAAAAGTGACAATATTAATCTTTGGAGTGTGTTGTTTGACGTGGACGTGTTGGACGTGTTGTTGGACGTGGAGTGCGCTTTTGTTTTGGACTGCATTCGACTAATCGTATTGGACAGTGGTAAACTTTTATTCACATGTGTAATGGGATTATGTGTTAATCGACTGTATGAAAGAATAAGGGAAGAATCTACTCTGGAAATCCAATTATTCTTAAATCAAGTTGGCAACTATGTTAGTTACTTTAGAGCAGATGTTTCCAAACTTTTTTTCTCATAGACCACTTTCAAAATACAGCTGGTTCCGGTTGTTCCCCTGCACCTACATTTCTACCATATTAGCAAAACTAGACAAAAAATGTGGAGATTATATTTAACCATGGAAATTTGCGGCTGAGTTCTAAAAACGAATTAACTTTTTTTTGCGAAAAAAAAGTGAGAATTGATTGGTTATTTAATAAATCATCCAACCATCCAACTTAGTTATTCTTAGTTCAATATTTTAATTCTTCACTATCAAAATCAGAAAAAAATTCGTGGACTAAATAAAATTGAAGTGTCTGTTTTGAATGTCAAAATAATAGGTTTTTTTTATGCTGACACGGTTATTTGCACGATACCTATACCTAAAAACCAGTTTAAATATTTTTTGTCGGTATGTCTATTGGTTCCGGGTAATCTTCAAAACGGCTTTACTGATTTTGATAACATTTTACTACCAGGTAGCTATATATATAAGGAGAAACTTAGGCTATTTTTTCTCTCAGAAAAACCCCAGGTCCGGGAATCTAACCCGAGGTCTCATGGTCTCATGAATGAAGTTGCGGATACCAGCTAGTATTAAATAAGCGTCTGTCTACCTCTTCAGATACGGATAATTACATGGGTACATGAATTATTTGAGAAAAAAAATGGCTTAACTTGTTTCACAGAAAATTGATCTTACACTAGGGTCTACTCTGTAACGTACGAAACTGGAAGTGAATAAAAGATTTTTAATCATTTTTACCCTTCCCGCTAACAATTGGGTCCTACGTCATCCAATGACCTGAAAGTAATTGGGTCAAAACGCTACTATATAGAACTAATGTTGGTCAGTCAAGTGAATGCACTTGCATGGCACATTATAAGGTACTTAAGATCACACAAACAGAAGGCCATTTCTCGTGTTCGGTCACAATTCAGTTCCGGTCAAATCTCGATATCGCAACTGTAATAAATGGTATATAACCACTGGTCTACCTATGGCTACTGCACTCATATAGGACTGAGTTCGGTCCGCATTTAGTGCTTAGCTTTTGGTCCGGATGTCTTAACAACAGCAGTTCCCGGATCTCTCTTATTACAGGCTCAGAGTGGCACACCGTGTGGTTTTAGTCGGTCCGATTCCGACACGCCATTTCCACACGTAAAAAAAAATATCACTCCTACGATTATCGACCCTTTCAAATAAAGAACAGTGCTTAACGTATGTGAATTAAAAGAATTTATAGCAACTGAGATTTATGCATAAATTACCTATGGATTGCTCCTATTTCTTAGAATGTTTTACTTAAACGATACATCTTTTCATATCAAGTTAGCTATTAATGTAAAGGCACTTCAAACCCAAAACTCAATAAGTGTGAAACGTTAACTAACTCAGCAACTGATGACGTCATATAACACAGTCACAGTCATAAAACATCGTTTTAGGATGTTTTACCAAAAATCACAGTCGTCACATTCTATATTCAGTTGAGTACGCAAAACTATTTTTATGGATATACCAAGGCGTGACGGGACTTTATGGGTTTTAGTCCAATTCTGTCTTAGGCATATTCTTGGTGGTGATATTATTGACTGCCTCGGTAGTGCAGTGGTAGCATATGCTGAGGTCTCGGGTTCGATCTAAAAGTTTGCATGACCTGCAAATATTCGTGTTGGAGTGTGGGTGTTTTCTATGTATAATATGTATGTATTTACGAAAAATGGTATATAAGTATTCTATCAGTAGATCTAGCTTTCATAGCACAAGCTCTACTTAATTCAAAACTAGATGGCGTTGTGTTAGGTGTCCGAAAATATTATTATAAAATATTATTTTTATTATGACAAATATACAAAGGTCATTACGGCACATATTCTCTCAAGTACTGTTATAAAATTTTAGATCATATTGATAAGTCTGAATTGAGTGTCAAAGCTGAAAAAGTATTGAAAAAACTGTCTAGCAATTGGCTATTAAGTACATTTCCGTTATCGCTGGGTGTGTCAGTTCTACTGTCACTATAAACTTTCAATTCGACGCACACTAGTATGGGTTTGCACACACACACACTAGCTTATAAACCCATTTGTTTTATAGTAATCGACCTCGACTATTATTTAATTTTTTTAGTTACATTTACAACAACAAATTTCACAACAGGGATACATGATGATAAACTCCATAAATGGCCTTTTTTTTTTTTCCGTGTGGAAATCCCCTCGGATACCACTGACGTCAGTGGTCGTCGGTGGTACCAGTGATGTCGGACTGCCCTAAGTATTACATATAGTATAGTATAACATACTAGCTGTACTCTGCCACGGTACGCTGTGGTATATTATGGTTGCATTGAGGAGAAAATTACCAATAAAAGTATAGCAAAAATTTGATTACAACAATCTAAGAAGTGGGTTGTATGTATTTCGTGTCAAAATTTGAGCTCAATCGGTGTAAAACATTATGAGTTTTGAAAACGCATATTAACCAACTTACCATTTTTATATTTGAAGGTATACCCATAAATAATAGTATAGTATAATAACTGTAGATATATAACCTAGAGAGAACAAAAGCCCCAATTTTGCAATATAGGCAACGATATGGATAATAGATAGTCCCTTCTATCTCTTTTTAGTCAATCTCTGTGGTTAGCTGGGAAATATGAGAGGTTAATAAGTAGCCAGTGATAACTTAGCAAAATATAGAGAGATAAATTGAGACAGAATGAACTATCAGGCATCTCTCTCGTTGCCTGTATCGCTTCCACTTACAGGCAGCTGTACCCCGTGTTCTCTCTATGCTTATATCTCTCTATGATAATAACAGAATATAATCTTTCAAAATTAGAACACAAAATTAACATGCTTGTTTGTTATTCCTATTTATTAATGAGGCTCGGCTTCGTATTAAATTTTCCCCACCCTTTCTTTGTGAATATTTTATTCTGATTTATAATAAATTTAAGACAAATGGTTGAGTTAACTTTTTTTGCCTTTTTAATACTGTTTTTCTTGAGCTCTTTAAAGATTCTTTTTGTATTGTATTTTTTTGAATACAACTCCCGCATTAAGAATTTATGCTGTGTCGCGGGGGACTTCACAAACATTCATATAACGGACACAATGAACAACCAGACTCGGAATAACAATCTGAGGATTACGTAAAGTGTTGACCCATGTTAGGATCAAACAAGACTCAGCGCAGTAGGAAGTGGTGAGGTAACCGCCTAAACCACTACGCCATCTGTGCAATCAACAATAAGCTATTATGTGCTTACCCCTTTTCGTCGTGAGCCATGCTTTTTTTCTAGTTTTAAATTCGTCGACTTTACGATCTTTAATTCCCAAAGTGTCTGGTTAACGGCTATAACCATAAGTCCATAGACTTACACTCTATTCAGTGGGCCGAAGTTCTAAAAGTGGGTTAATACTACAGTTATAAGATTAAAAAATAAAAATATGACTGCAAAAATACATTTTTTTATGAAACCTGTATTTTATCCATTAAAATGTAATGGACGGAATTATTTGAAGAAGGAGAAATTCACTTCTCAATGTAAAACAGAACAGCATTTGTAAAATTCATAAAGGTAAATGTCTCTTGTTAAATTCTTTTCAAGCACCTTTCTTCAAAACGATTTTTAGTAAAATTTATGTGGGTTTTTTAATGAAAATGTAAATTGGAAATAAGATGGTTAAAAGGGGACTTAAACGAAATAATACGTTGGTTTATTTATGAAATTTTATACGCGTTTTGGTATAAAGATAGTCTTAAAATGTAAAGTTTTGTAGAACTTTGTAGAAAAATTATTGGGATAAAATAAATTCAACAATAATTTTGTGATCTCTAAAGTCAGTGAATAATATAAAACATAAGTAAATGCTATTTTAAAACCTTAATATTTGTTTGTTACAGATCGTGGTCTCTATTCAGAACACTATTCCACAAAGTAAGTAATAATTTTTATTTTCTATATCTATTAACCATAAACACCATTAACATAGTTTTTTTTTGTTTAAAACATTTAATAAATTGATTTGTTTGAGTGGGAATAAAATGTATTTTAATTATTAAATTTAAGCGTATTCATCAAAAGCCTTTAACAGTCCACTGCTGGACATAAGCCTCTCCTTAGGAAAGAGGTGTCTGCCTACAATAGCACGCTGGCCAGACGGTTTAGTATGAGCTTTGTTTCAAGGTTTTGTTCTCTTTGCAGTGCTGTTGTCCTGCGTCGGCTCCTCTAGTCGGCTCTTACGACACTCATGGGGTTAATAGGGGTCGTTACACTCCGTATTCTTAAGCCATGTCCAGCAGTGGACTGTTAAAGGCTGCTGATGATGAAAATGATACTAATGATATGCAAAGTAAAAAAAGAAGGGTTCGTTGATAAGTGGTAACCGGTAGCACATTGCAAAGGTAAGCAATCCTAGCCCGGTCAGTCTTTGGATTGGTAACCATTTTTTAATACATTGAGACCCCTCCGTGCATCAAAGAGAACGTTGAACTGTTAAATTCAGCAGGTCTCGGTTTCGCAAATCGCAATCGCAAAAGGTCCGTCAACATACTATCTACAGAACTTCAATATAGTATAGCGCTCTTGTTGTAATTGTCAGTCTGATGGCAGTCTGCACATGAAAAAATCAACGTTCAGCCATATCATAGTAGACTGAAACCCGATCCCAACCTAGTTTGGAAAAAAATTTCTGAGGATGGTACTAATAATATGCAAAGAGGACACTGCAGACGGCGATCTTGAATTTAAAAGTAAATTAAAATGTAGCTCAAAGAGGTGGTAGGAGGAGTTTAGTATCAAAGTACTGGTTTCCTTATTATTTTTTCGACTGTACCAAAGCCAAAAGCAAAAAAGAAAATCAACACTGGCACCGACGCTTGCTTCGTGCAATAAAACGGCCCCGCTGAACAGTAGATGTTAATTTAATGGCGTTTATCTTTGAAGTAAAAGATTGGGAAGTCTTTCAGTTGAGTGGGAAATAATTAACGAAATAGGTATATTATAATATTATGGTATTTAGTAATTTTCACCCTTATTTTTAGTAACTATAGCCCAGAATTGTTATAAGATATTATAATGTCATATTTCATTCGCTGTCATTTAAATCTAAAAGTTTGAAATTCATTGCAATTAAAATTGGCAAAAATTAAACCTCATAAAAATCGTAGGTCAAATGTGAACTAGGGTCGCTTTTAATGGGTCTTCTTGGAGGTAGATTTTCTTAGCTAACCGAATATTATTAGGGAAAGTTATATCTGATGGGTATGATGAAATCAAAAGTGCTTCGCAAAATATAATAATAAACACAGACACAATAAAACAAAATAAAATTTTTGTCGTTTTATTTATTGACTTCCCTTTTTAAAAATCTACACTACTTAAAAACGCAGTTTTGTTATCTAATAGTAATTTAAGTTTTAAGAACTCACAAAATTCAATAGAGTATTAGACACAACACCCGTGTTTTAAGAATTGTAGTGTACATAATTTTTCGACATTTCAAATCAGTAGCACACTAAGAAAATAAAAATTACGTATGTGTGAGTAAACATGTAGGGTAGTTTAGGGCTCAGAATTAATAGATGGCGCCAAAACATTGGGGACACCTGACAGCGACAAGAGAACTCTCTGTCTATGAAAATATTCCTGTACTCTGTGCTTGGAAACCTCCAAGCACAGAGTACAGGAATATAATACTCATGAGAGCCTATCCATCCATGAGAGAGAGTCCATCAGTGGACAACGGAACGTCCTAAAAATTTGACGTTATTCATGAATCCTGGTAATATTAAAATTTATTAGGTTAACATATGTATTGTTTGTTCTTATAATAACTTGGCTCAAAAGCACGCAGGTACCTGGCATTTATTACGAACTAACTATCAAATTCATTTTTAGTTTTGTTATTTTATTTTCAAAACAAGACACTGGAGACATAACCTGTTTCATTAAAAAAGTAAAATATTATCACAATTTGGCGAAAGTACAAAAAATGTACAAACACCAATAAAGCATACATTTGTATAAGAAAACATAAGAAAACATTTTTATATATAACAATTGTCTCGGAGAAGAATGGATCCATTACATTCAGTGTCAGGTAAAAAAGCAAGAATATATTAAACCAAAATTATTGTGCCATCAAATAATGTTTTCAAATAATACGTTTTTCATGCTGACTGGAATACAGGCATTACGGCGAAGCAATCTTGGTAATGTTCTCGTTGTTTACTAATGGTACAGGGGCGTAGTTTTTTCACATTTTCAAGAAATTTCTGGTGATTGGTGATCATTTTTTTTTAAACATATCAAAAAGTATTTGTCTTCGGGTGAAGACAAATACTTTTTTGTTATGTTTCATGGATGGATAGTACACACTTTCGCATTTAATAATATTGGACTAGTATGGGTATACTAGTTGAATATTATAAATGCGAAAGTGTGTCTGTGTGTGTGTCGGTCCGTCTGTCTGTCTGTTACCTCTTTACGCTTTAACCGCTGAACCAACTTAAATGAAATTTTAAATAGAGATAGCTTGAGTCCCAGGAAAGGACATAGGATAGTTTAATCCCATCATCATTCTTTAAGGAGGTGAAAAGAGGGGTGGATGTTTGTATGGGGAATCAATCATCACAGAACCGATTTAAATGAAATTTGGCATGGAGATAGTTTGTATTCTGCAAGCAACACTGAATATTTCAAAAGGTGATGGTACACCATTTTTGTATTTGTGGTGAGTCTTTTGGGCTGCAGCTAAATTGGATAACTAGAGCTATGATATTGTAAAACGTCACTTCAGTGTTGCCATTCACATCAAATTATTTTACTCTTAATTTCAACAGGGCAATCAATCTCCAAAGAAATAATTTCTTCAAACTATCATTATTTCTGTTTCTCTGTGTTACCAGTGTACTCTCTCTCTCCCTCTTCCTGACTATTCGTCCCACACGGTGGTGGGGTCAACCCTCTTCTTGTACTTCTTCCACTTCGGCCTGTCCCTGACATCGTCCTCCGAAAATTTGCATGCCTTCATATCTCTCCGCAACACATCTATAAATGACAGCGTACTAGAAAAAAAAACGTGTGCGTCTCGGGACGCCCGATAGAAGCTGTTGTTTTTTTCACGGTATATGGGGGGAAACGAGCAGACGAGTCACCTGATGGTAAGCAACTACCTTCGCCCATGGACACCTGCAACTCAAAAGTCCCTCCTGCTCGAGTCAGTGGGAGGGGGATTGTGGCTCCGGTAACCTCCGGTAACCACTCAGTGAAAGGCAACGAAAGAATTGCTTAACATCGGTTAGTGATAACTTAAACTATAAAAGGTTATATTTTCCGAAATAAACTAGTAAAAAACCAAAAAAAAAAATCAAACTAAGTTGAACCATTTTGTATTGAAATTATTTAACTTGAAAGCTTAGGTTATTACTTAAATTTTATGTATATTAATATGATAATGTAAGGAAAATTAATAAGTTGACTTGTTAAGTTTCTATTGATAAGTCGTATTTTAATTTATTATTAAACTTACATTTCGTTAGGAGATTCTGTAATGTTCCGAGATCATCTTCTGCTTGTTTCATCATATTCTTTATAATCACTTTAAAAAACGGGGATAGTTTTACGTGTTAAACTCACTGTCATCAGTATACGTCTTTTGCACACTAAACACTGAGTAGAGAGAGGGGGAAGCGTACGTCGGGGCTTTAGGGATTTCCTTTCTAGGGTACACCTTTTTCCCCGACTACTGGTACCTGAGACGGCGTGCGGTTTTAGTCGGTTCGAGTCCGACATTGCCACCGGTAAGTGGTATCCGAGGGGTTTGCAGCACAGAAAAAAAAAGAGGGGAAAGCGTCTGTCTGAAATACGGCTAGCGCTGTGGGTTAGAGTGAGGGAGGAGGAGCCTGCCTACCGTTGCTTACTAAGTTATCACTTCAAAAATATAATGCGATCGCCATTTAATTTTCATCTCTGTCTACTCTTACCCATGTCGCCTTTTACTCCCACATTCATTCGTGATGGACATATACTACAAATATGCTTTACTAAAATAAACCTACTTATACATGTATTAATATAGTGTCCGAATTTTCAAGTTTGCCCAAGTTTTTGCTTATATTCCGCTCCTAAAGTTCGTAATAGTAATAACCTCTAACCTTTCTCAGAAGTTGAACTGCGAAAGGTCAAACTACAATGAAACGGATGAATAAGTATCGCCCAAATATGGTGATTAAACAACTAAATATGAAAGATACTGTATCTTGTCATTGCAGACACAGCTTCGATAGGCACTACAACTGGGCCTCAATTCTGCTATTTTATGTTCACGAAAAGCCACTAAGTTAGTGTAGACTACCGATATTTATACCGATGCCAACGGCCACTCGATGGCATCTCAATAGCGTGTCAGTGGTATGGCTTGGCGTAAACATAAAATAGCAGAATTGAGGCTCTGACCTTTTATTCATTCACGTGCTATTATGATTCATTTACCATAAAAAAAGACATAATGCTCTTAAATCTTTTATTCTACCTTTATAAATACAATCTCTTTATGAAAAATATCACTTCTTTGATAAAAATGAAATTTTGAGGTAAACTCAATATAAATTTCAATAATCATAAATATTCGGTTCAGGAAATTAGCGATTTCTATCAAAAAAGGATCTTGACATAATTCCGCTGTTTCAAAGAGTCAATAAATGCTTCGAAAATTAATGGTGCCTACGAAAATTCTGAATCTCACGTCCAATCTTATTAATGTTACCATTTATATCAAAGAAAACATTTTGACAAAAGATCAAATCACAGAGATTCATTTAACGAATTTGGAATAGAATAAGCGTAAATAAGCAGTTGAACATAAAGATTGACGTCACGAAGTATTTCCAGAAGCGTCAATAATAATTATATTTGTAGATGAAAAGAAATTCCTTAATACATATAGCATTTCAGGAATTTCTTGAATTAGAAGAATACTTCCTGATATATTAGCTTATTGTCGGGTCTGGGAAGACGTCCCGTGCGACACTTTCCATCCGTTCAAAAATTTTGTTTCTTAAGAAGGTTGTTTAAATATATACTTTTATATAAGTAATAAATACCATCTTAGTTACCGGGTTTAGTTCATTCAGCTGAACGGTCCAGTAGTTGATTGAAATTTCCTTTAAGAATTTGTGAACAGTCGGGTAAGAAGATTTTTTATAGACCATAGAATTGATCCTAAATCCTACCGACCAATCACATTGTTACCATCGTTAGGAAAGCTTTTAGAACGTCTTGTAGTGACCCGGCTTCTGCCAGGTGGAGTCAAATTTCATGATAGACAATTTGGATTTACGTTGGGTAAATCGACAACTGACGCTGTTATATCGGTTAGAAAGTTTGTCACAGGGTCAAAATTTCAATACGTGCTGGCTATTTTCTTAGATATATCTGGCGCCTTCGACAACGCATGGTGGCCCATGCTGTTGCTGAAATTAAAATCACGGGGGTGCTTTAAAAATATTTATTCCCTTATCGCTTCGTACTTTTCACAAGGTACAACTAAACTAAGACTTGGCAATCATTCTGTGTCGAAGGCGCTTACAATGGGATGTCCTCAGGGATCGGTGCTAGGTCCATACTTGTGGAATATCGGCTTCGACGATTTTCTTGCGATACCAATACCATCCGGATGTACTCTGAACGCGTATGCTGATGACGGCTTATTACTGGTGGAATCTGATACTAGGGCGGGGCTTGAGAGATTAGCCAATAGATGTTTGAACTTGATATCTTAATGGGGTGAACGTAATCGCTTAACTTTTGCAACACTTAACAAAACCTTCCAGCTACTTTTAAAAGGTAACCTCAAATCACCGCCGAGCATTAGATTTAACAATGTTACTGTAAAAAATAAAACCACAGTGTGTTATCTAGGATTAGTTTTAGAAAGAAACTTTTCATTTATCGAACATATTAAAATAGTTAATGAAAAGTCTAAAAAGAGTTTCTGTGCATTGACAAGGATATCAACTGCGACATGGGGTCTATCATTTAATACATTAAAGATCATATACGGAGCTACTTATTTAGGTTCTATGTGCTATGGTGCACCTGTATGGGCCGATAGGGCGACCGTAGGTGCTGTCCGTCGCAAACTGTTACAAGGCTAACGACTTGCACTGATATTCTTGTGTAAGGCATATAGGACGGTTAGCACTGAGGCTTTGCCGGTGTTGGCGGGTGTGCTTTCGGTCGATCTCGAGGTGCAGAGACGTGCAGCCATGTACTATTCAAGACAACAAAACATGGAATGCGATTTTTTGGGCGCGCGGGATCGCGGTAAAATTACAAGATTGCTTCAACAGCAGCCCGATGTCTATAACGACCTCATAGACGAATGGCAACAACGCTGGGATGAATCATCCAAGGGGCGCCATCTTTACCAATTCTTTCCATCTGTTCGCGAACGGTTGTCGAGGATATGGCTTGAGGTGGATCACTGTGTCGCTCAATTTCTTACGGGTCATGGTAACTTTAAGAGCAAGCTTTATTCATTTAAATTAGTCGAGTCACCATTGTGTCAATGCTCAACACCTAACTCTCACTATGAACAGTCTGCTCATCATATCCTCTGGGAATGTAGTCTTTGGTATAATGAACGTAATATAATGCTGAATAGCTTGCAGTGTGAATTTCCGTGCGTTTAGGCGATTCTGCCATACATATTATAGAAATCAAACATAGCTCACGTAGGACCCGTAATATTTGTGGCCGTGGTGCTTCCCTGTTTAAAAGGGTGTATGCCCATTTTTTACTTCATTTTGTCTCCCGCTTTGCTAAGGAGGGAAGTGGATTTACTGTATTTCCAACTCCTCCAATTTTCTTCTGATTAATTTCGTTGCGGGTTCCAAGACAGTTTAATTTCTTCCTGGGACTTCCCGAGTGTCATAACTCGGTGTGTTCGTGGGTCACTGCTGTGGATCCTGGTGTACAGGAGTTACAGTGGTGGGCGTGTGGGTGGGATTAGTCCAAAAAAAAAAAAAGACCATAAAATTAACTGGCAACCAACATGTGGAATGTCTTCTCACCAAACTTTGACTTTCAACATTAGACCAAAAATTGCTTCATTCAGTAAAAAAAGGCTCTTAAGGGCTTTGCGCTAGATGGTTATACAGTGAATATTGATGAATTAACTAAACTGTGCAATAACCGTTTGATTGTAATAGAATAAAAATATTTATTTTAAGATAAAGATACATTTATCAGTGTGGTGATTTATTTTAACATTAGGAGCAAACTAAGGGACAACAGTGCTGAAAAGAGAAGGAAAACTTAACATAAACCCGATATCAACCCGTCTGGCGAGCGTGGTATAGTAGACCTAAACCTCCTTTATAAGGAGAGGCCTATGTCCAACAGTGGACTATTTAAGGCTTTCTTTAAATTATTATTTTATTATTATTCTCTTTATTTACTTTATATACATATTATTTACATTTTTAAATATACACTTTATAAAAAAATACATTTAAAAATATAAAAAATAGTAGACCACCGACATCGGGTACAGGGACCAAGACACCGGTGGTTAGGACTCCAAAGATAGGAACCTCCTCACTATACGAGCCGTGTCAAGGAGGACTGCCTTCTGCATCAGACCCTTGATCCAGCCATCCAACGTGAGCCTCTTAAGGTGTTGGTCGAGGCTCTTGGCTATCAATCCATGAGCAGATACGACTATCGGAACAATGATCACTGAATCAACATTCCACATATCGACAATCTCGTGAGATAAATCCAAATATTTAATTTGTTTTTCTTTTTCAACTTTCACGAGATTCTCGTCATGAGGAACGGCGATATCAACAATCCTTGCGCGGCGCTCTAATCGATCTATCAACACAATATCAGGCTTATTGGCAACAATAGTCCTGTCTGTGATAATAGATCGATCCCAATACAACATGGCCCGACCATTCTCGAGAACTGGGTCGGGCACATACCTATAGTATGGCACCTCTAGATTCACAAGATGGTATTTAAGGGCAAGCTGTTGGTGTACGATCCTGGCTACTTGGTTGTGCCTGTGCAAATATTCTCCGTTAGCAAGACGAGAACAACCAGAAATAATATGCCTGATTGATTCGCCAGGACGGTGGCATGCCCGACAGATGTCAACCGTACCATCTTTCAGGATATATTTCCGATAGTTATTCGTCATGATAACTTCGTCCATAATCGCGCAAACAAAACCTTCAGTTTCTCCAAAGAGATCACCATGCCGTAGCCAAGTCGTAGATGCTTTTAAATCTATATCGGACCCGTTTAGGGCCCGATAAAACCGACCATGGAGCTCTTTGCCCTTCCATACTTCCCTGCGATCATTAACACCAAGTACTACAGGTCTGCGCCAATTCTCTTTAGCCAGAGCGAGCGGGGTGAAGCCGGTATCCACTGCAACTACATTGCGATGCACTCCCACGTCGGTATGTAGAAAATATTCTCTGAGATTGCATACCTCGCGATTATGTAGGGTCTTGATATTTAATAGACCGCGACCCCCAAGCTTTCGCGGGATATACAATCTCATAACTGATGAACGTGGGTGGTGCATTCGGGATGCAGTCAGCAGTGTGCGGACTTTCCTGTCAAGGGCATCTAATTCGGTCTGAGTCCATCTAAGTATACCAAAGGAATACATTAGAACCGGCATGACCCAACCATTGCAGGCTCGCACCTTGTTGCCCCCTGATAAAAGACTTTTAAGTACTTTTTTCAAGCGGCCAAAAAAGCGTTCCTGCAATGTTTGTTTCATGTTAGATTCTGGTATTCCCAACGACTGTGATATACCCAGATACTTGTAAGTTTCAGTGGCAGACAGAGATCTGAGTTTTGTTGAATCCAAAAGCTCTATTCCTTCAGATTCAACTATCACACCCTTCTTTACATACATGACTGCACACTTGTCTACACCAAATTCCATTTTGATAGAATTACTAAAGTTTTCCGTCACCTTTAGTAACTTTGTCAATTGTAATTTGTTGGAGGCTAACAGTTTCAAATCATCCATATAAAGAAGGTGAGATATAACTTGATCATCTTTCTGCAACCTATAGCCTAACCCTGAACCCTCTAATAAAGTGCTAAGAGGGTTCAAAGCCAGACAAAACCACAAGGGACTCAGACTATCACCTTGAAATATACCCCGCTCGATCTTTATTAGTACATCGTGTATCGCTGTCTGCCGACATCCTGGATAGCGAAGTGCCGTTCTCCATTGCCCCATACATGACTTCAAGAAAGTGCACAGAGTTGTATCAATTTTATACAACTCCAGCACCTTCAAAAGCCATGTGTGTGGAACCGAGTCATAAGCCTTCTTATAATCTATCCAACACGTCGCCAAACTCTTACGATTACAACGTACCTGTTGGCTAATGGTCATGTCTATGATAAGGAGGTCTTTAGTGCCACGGGTCCCACTTCTACATCCATTCTGAGAAACTGACATAATCGAATTATTATTAATATGTAAAGTAATTTTGAGTCTCAGAATAGATGTTAGAAGTTTATACATGGTAGGTAAACATGTAATAGGTCGAAAATTTTTGGGATCCATGACACTACCAGACTTATAGAGTAAGTGGGTTATGCCAGTGGTTAAAAATTGGGGTAATGAACCCGAATCCAAAGCTGCCTGGAATTGAGATGCCAAACGCGCATGTGAGCTTCGGAACCACTTAAGCCATAAGTTGTGCAGTCCGTCTGGACCAGGTGATTTCCAATTCGGTAATGAACGAACTGCACAACTTACATCATCTTTATCAATTTTAACAGGTTCCATAGGTGTTATAGACTCACATGAGCGTCTGACATCCTGCAACCAATCACCTTCTATATGAGTGACAGGCACCGACCAGATGTTACGCCAAAATGTATTTGTGACATTTTCATCTGGCAAATGCCTATCACCCACACATGGATCCGGTTCCTCCCATTTCCGGTACACCCACTTCTCATTTCTTTGGAACATCCGACTCTGATTATACCGATCTATTCGTTTTTTATACCGTCTTATCCTATTTGCCCATGCATAAATTTTCTGCTTTAGAAAGTCTATGCGCTCTGTGACACATGACATGTACTGCTGAGGACTAATGGTAGTCCCCAAGAATGCCTGTTTCACAAAGCGCATCACTCTCGGCCGCATATTCCCTGATCGGTAGCTAATAAGCTTACCGATGAGTGTCCTGGTCTCAGCAATACGACGTTCAATTCTATACTGCCAAGCTGGTACAGTAGATTTAGGTCGAGTAGTAGTGACATTGTTAGCTATTTTAACACCAGCTACTCGACAAACTGCAATAGCCGCACAATATAGAATAGAATGTGTATCACTAAGATCTTCGCTATTATCTAAATATTCAGGCAATAACGAATCCAGGGCACCCACCAGCGCTAAATTTCGTTTATGAATGGGCAAACGGAATAACCGGGGCCTATCATTGCAATTTAAATATCGGTATTCCAGAATCGCATCCTCCAAAGCACTCCTTATCCTATCATTGTATTGGGTACTTACGGATATAACTTCACTCTCCACTAGTTCATCAATATCAACAGCAGGTGTGCTGTTGGCTACCGAATCCACAGTGTGTGACGAAGAAGGGATAATTAAGCTATTCCGTATGTCAGAGCGTATCCTCTCAAGTACTGCATCATCCAGCAGATGACAGCGCTGTATAGCTCGTACTTGATCCGACAATCGTTGTGCTGATACGTTGACAGCTGGTTCAAGCTCCTGAAACAAAGAGACTAGTCGAACACGGTACGCAGTAAGGTTCGTTCCCACCTCTGTAGCCCGATAATATGCCCGCATGACATTTATTTTAAACAAAAAAACATTAACATACATTACATTTATTACATTTATTTACATTTATTTTTATTATTATTATTATTAATTAGTATCGACATGTTCTACCAAAACTGGTGTACAAATATGATTAGTTATACAAGAATCTCACTATCAAATACAATAGTATGGTTTTATATATTTTTTATTACATCTAATAATAAACACTAAATTAATTAACCACATAGTTAATTTGATATTTATACAGATAAACAGATTTAAGTAAATTAAATTAATACAGAAAATTAAACAACATTTATACTGGAGAAAATGATTTATGCTTAACAGAATTTTCAGTAAATGTGTAATAACTAGCAATGAGTATAAGACTTTCAAGTCTTGTCAATTAATTGTCAATTTTAAGATATCTTTTCTATTCAGTGAAATTGAACTTTTAAGAGATAAAGTCTTGCCTGTTAAATCAACAAAGATAAGATTTTCCTTGGGATTCTGCTTTTCTTGTCACAAGAAGGCAGGATTAAATTTTCTTAGTATTCAGAAAAGGCAGGCAAAACTACTGAATCTGCTGAAGCGTTTTACAGAAGAAAAACTGTTTGTTTAAAATAATATTGTTTAAGCTTTCTTTTTAAAATTTAGATTTTCTAACAATTTATTTTTAAGCACCTCAAATCCAATTTCTTCAATCGGAAAAATATATAATCGTAATTTCAAATGATTGTCGAATAACATCCTTATATTTCACATACAGAAAAAAAATTGGAATTTCTTTATTCAACACTTAATTGGCAAAAGATTCTTATTAATATAGAATATAGATTTTTAGCTGTATTGCACCTTCTAATGTAGATGCAAAAGTCAGTATTTATTTGTCGGTAACGGTTATTACTTATTCAGTTCTTTCTTGCAGTACCTTTCATTGATGTACTTTATTTTATTTTTGTACAAAATGTATATTTCTGAAAATGTGATTCTTTATTCCATTCAAGTACCAAACATGGAACAACTGTTATATATCATCAATGTACAACGCAATTCGTAATACCGCGTACGCACGTACCAACTTCATGTCAAAGTTTTAAAAGTACCCCTGTCAAACTTGTGTAATACCCTGATTACTGTGATGATAAAGCCTCGTATGTGGCAAACGTTTTTCAAATATTTATCTTGATTAAAACTGTTAATACCCTATTGGAATCATTTGCTGTACTTGCTGGTACAGCAAGGGTTGGTGTCTATACTATTTACTGGGATTCTTGTTGCGTTAATCATTATTAAAAGTATTAAAAAATTGCAAATTATGTTCGTAAATTAGGACATAATAGAAGGTTTACCCAAATCCCTTGAACTATTAATTTGGGGCGGAATGCTGTGTAGTTTTAATCCATTCAATTTCGATACATCATTTCACCGCTAGCCCCAGTGAGATCATAAACCGTAAGAATTTTCACACAGTAAAAAATAACTATTGTACATTAGTAGGAGTATTGTATTTTGTAGTTGTACATCAATATCAATTATATAATAGATTGAAAAAAACTGTTTTAAAAATGTAGCAGATGCTAACCTGCAAGCGTTGCGTTGAAATAGAAAGCACTTTTAACGCTGTGCAGTTTTATAATGGTCTTTTATTTTGTTGCCAACATAAGAAACGCGCCCTTAGCGTCAGATGTTGTTAGCGCTTGACAAGATCAACGTGAATACGGTTAGATGACAAAGTTCCGCCAAAGTTCCTGTATGTATTCACCGAAAAATATGCCGAGAAGCTGTCGAAAGTTCAGAGAACATATTTTAGTTCAGCCCTGATAATCCTGACCGAATTTCAGCGGAATTGATTTCCGAGTGGTGCGTCCTGTATACTGTTACTGTTGCTAATAATATAATAGCGGCTTTGTCAGTCTTTGTGAGTTTACTTAGATCCTAATTTTGGTTAGTCAGCTAAACGTTGACTGTCTGGAAAAAAATCAGAAATACGGACTAAGACAGATAATCAGTAGCGTTCGGAAGATATTTTACTTCTGCTCAGTTAACACTGTAAAGGTTTGATGAAATTATTCAACATGACCTACCAGTTTTGCTCAAGAGAGGCATCCAATAATCTGTGCTTAAATGCAGCTGTAAGCACAATTGATGCTTTGCGTCGCTGATGCCGGTGTCACATTTAAGCTTTAGGAAGGCAAGGTATGAAATTGCGTAATTTCGATAACGTTAGCATAAAAAAAATAGGTTTTGAGCTTTGGTTTTAACGAATAATAATGCCACCGTGACAATCAATAATTGATTTAATTATCCTTTGTTACAGTGAAGCGACGATTTTTTAAAATAACTTACTTCTTAACGTAAAGTTAGTTTTTCCTATTCTTTGTACTATTCTTCTTTCACGGGAGCGTGCGTGTAGAATACGTACAACGAATTTAATATGCTCTATTGCGGAAAGTAATAAACTACAGATACCGTACATTGCAGTTTTTGTATCAAACTACTAAAATAT
The DNA here is from genome assembly GCA_902825455.1 of Arctia plantaginis. Lineage (NCBI taxonomy): Eukaryota > Metazoa > Arthropoda > Insecta > Lepidoptera > Erebidae > Arctia > Arctia plantaginis. The sequence continues at coordinate 2,091,707 of CADEBD010000336.1, read as the reverse complement.
TTATTCACAGAAATTATTACGATGGCAGCTAAAACGTATGGTCAGGGTGACTACGGTCACTCCGGGATGTGCCTCAAACATGAGGTACGGCAGGGAGGACTCCAGAAGTCGCCGATGCGTTCCTGGAGCTCCTCCCGACTGCCGAGGTAGGCCGCCGCGGGGTTTAGTGGGTAGACCGGTTCTCCGGGAGTCCCACACACGCCCTGCGTTTCCCCAACGGAGGGTATGGTGCGAAAAGCAAAAAAAGGTAAAACTTATGGTAAGAGGATTTTGAAATTTCTATTTTTTATTTTGAAGAAGTGTCCGTGCGGTGACGGATTAAGAATACAGAGTGTCATCACCACTATTCATTCCGTGGGTGTCGTAAGTGGAGAGCTAAGGGAGCAAACAAAGAACAACAGCACTACAAAGAGAAGGAATACTTGACACAAACCCTATTAGTGCTATAGTGGTACAGGGTATATGGATTGTATGGTACAGGAGGCCAAAACCTTATTTCTAAGCAGAGGCATATGACTGGTCATATGCCACTCCTTAGAAAGGAGGTTCCACTACTGGTAGTGAACTACTAATGGCTGTAGATGATGATGATGATGATGATGATTTTTAGAATGAAATACAGCTCCTCAGGTGGAAAAAAGGGAATGATGAATACAGTTTGTTATAATTCAACATGATATAGGTACATTTAAGGAAGGTGATTTAAAAAAAAGTTAATTATTAGTTTACGTGTGGTGACGAGACACACAATTAGATGGAAAACTTGAAACAAACCCTAAAACAACCTGTCTGGCGAGGATGGTATAGTAGGCAAAAACCTAATTTCTAAGGAGTGGCCCTGTGTCCATCAGTGGACTATTAAAGGCTGTTGATAATGATGTTTTGTTTACTGCCAACATTTATATTATAGTTCAGTTTTGATTTATTACCCAAATACTTATTATTGTAAATAAAAATCTCTGGTGAGCTGTCACTAAGAGTCTTCTAGTACGACATTCGATTGTACAAACACGGCTTGGCATATGATTAGGATCGACACGTCAGTTAACTGTCAGAAATTGAGCCCCCAGTGTGAAACCAATATATTTGCAAATTGGAGTTTCTGCGGGTAGTTGAAATACATTGATAGTGGTATGTAGAGATAGCTGGGATCTCAGTACGTATTTTTACTTAAAATGCCAGTCATCACTAATATTGGGCTTGGGTATTGGTTAAAGACAATACTTCTATACAGCTTTTCATTGTATTAGAATAGAATACTCTATGAAATGTGGGATGTTACCATTTTATTGAAGGAGTACGTAGTTACAGTTTTGACTCTGGTATGGTGTGTATATATATGGCACATAGCCATGATTATTTGCATGCGGATGACTTGAAACCTCAAAAGTGTAATGTTAATTTGCTTTTTTCACTAAGCAATTTAGGAATTTAAGTTGCAGCACTTGAGGTCATTTAAAGTTTTGGCTAAATATTTCAAAAATGGTTTTATATAATACTAGGTTATGCCCGCGGCTCAACCTGCATCTATGTCGGTTATCGCGGAAAAAAGTAGTATTTAACAGCATTCAGGAATTACAAGTACATACGTTTCTAACAGTGAAAGAATTTTTAAAATCAGATCAGTAGTACCGGAGAATACCCCGAAAATACAAACTTTACCTCTTTATAATGTTAGTATGTAGGTAGATATTTAACCAAACATCAATACTATACATGAATTCGTCTATTTACAGTCAATTTTTACATTCTGACTGTAAGAAATCGCTTTTTAGCGATAAGTTTGCTACTTATATATTGTCATTAATTTAATGTTAACACAAGACACCGATGTACAACAAACTTTATTCTATTCTTTTCTATTTTAGTTCTAAAACCTAATAGTTTTAGGTGAAAAATCGCTTGTCTATTATAAGCGAAAATAACATCCCATATTAGATTCAGACCTGTCAGGAGGCCGTCATGCAATGAATAAAAGTTTTATCTTTCTTATTCTGGAACTGTGAGCTTACCAATTGAAAGTTTGCACTGGGTACACATTGCTCCGATAATGTTGAAATGACATCTCAGCATTATCTTCGTATTTGGAAGATTTTCCGGTTTATCACGTTCCCTTGTTACATGAAATTCAGCATTTTTTTAATTTCATTTACTTTTTCGTTTTGTTCTACGAAAATGTTTTAAGTTGCAACTTGTTTTAGACAGTTTTTCAGAGCAATAAACTAAACTATAATAAATATATTATCTTGACACATCTCACACACGGCAGTCTGATCAAAAACTAAGCAGAGTCTGTGCTATTGAAACCAGATTGCGGATAAACATATTTAAATATCAGGTACCTAACACAAATATCCGTCCTGTGTGGGAATCGAACTCACGACCGCCGGCCAATTGTCAGTTGTGTACATAGCGTTGTAGTTTTTTTTTTTGTGATTGTACCAACATCATGTTGAGCCTCAAATGCAATTTAAAAAAAAAACCGACAAAGCTGTATCCATACACTGAAAATTCCAAATGTTTGTGAGAAAAAATTATGTAAATTAATTTATAGATACTCTTTCAAACCACCAAATATTCTTCGCCATAATTAATAAAATTGTAGCTTATCACTGTTTTGTTACGCGCTTACGAGTAAAATAATTAAAAGATTGACTGCACGGATGGCGTAGTGGTTTAAGCGGTCGCCACGCCGCTCACTACTACGCTGAGTGTTGTGGGTCCGATCCCCACATGGGACGACACATCACATCACACATCAACAGCCTTTAATAGTCCACTGCTGGACATAGGCCTCTCCTTAGAAAGAAGGTTTTGGCCTACTATACCACGCTGGCCAGGCGGGTTGGTATAGGGTTTGTGTCAAGTTTTCCTTCTTTTTGCAGTGCTGGTGTCCTGCGTTGTATTGCGCCCTTAGTCGGCTCTTACGACACCCACGGGATGAATTGGGGTAGTGACAACACCCCACTCCCATTGAAAAATATGCTTTTATATTACCAAACACCTACTTATTATTTATAGACAAATTACCCCCAGATACAGAGCACAGGACTGTGTTCATCATTTGTCCGGGATTCGAGCTGAACCCACGACTCGGCACTCAGGATCACATAGGAATTATTCGGATTAATACTGTGGAACAAATTGTCGGCTACGGTATTTCCTTACCGATACGACTGTCAATAAAAAAGCTTACTCTCTCCTTGAAGGCTGGGGACGCGCTTGACTGCTGAGTTATAGACGTTTATAGGAGGAGACAGTCCCTTTGTATTAGGTTTCACATGTACTTATTTTCCTCCCTATATCATAAAAAAGAAAGAAACTAAGCAATACACCGACGAGACAATCAAAACCACTTTCTAATAATTATTTGTATTTTCTTTTACTTTTTTGAAGTGATTATGTCAACAACTTTGTAGTTCGTATCAATTTCCTTTAAATAATAGACCTATATAATAACCAATAATTAACAAGAACATTATATTGATAGTAAATTAAACCGTTATATTCCAAGATAATCCCTTTAAGCAATAAAATACACATTTACGCTAAACGGTCGCAATTTGGCTCGTCGCCATCTAGACGGCAACACCAGGTGCCCGGTTTTGCCTGTCGTATATGACATAACTTAAATGTTTTACTACGATTATAGCTTTTACCTTTCTCACACGAGGATTTTCGCAAGCTACACGACTGTTATGCCAGCGTGGTATAGTAGGCCAAAACCTCCTTTCTAAGGAGAGGCCTTTGTCCAGCTGTAAACTATTAAAGGCTGTTGATGTGATATAAGGCTTACCATTATTATTTATTATGTTTCCTACATTTTTCTTAATCTGTAATTTAATATTCAAGGATTATCAATTCCAACTTATCTTAATTTAGACGGATTGAATTCGGTGATAGTTTTTTCTACTTTATCTTTACACACCACACAATTATAATCGCTAACATATCCGCAATCACATGGTATAAAACCATTATTATAATATAACCTACAAAAAGAAATAAATTGTTAAATATATTTATTTTATCCCTAGTTGCAGACGAGTTAATGTATTATTCAATAGTTATGTTAAACAATAACAATCAAAAACTATTCGCGCGTATGCTAATTTCTACGAAACATAAACTTTATCCATGGTCGATGCTTCCAGACGTCTAGACAGCTTAATATGGATACATGAAAACTGTCCAGCATATAAATCACTTAGCTTCAATAGTTTGAAAGTTTAACTGCTTTACGTGGAAAACGCTGGCGTTTAAACGCAGTACAATTAAAAAGCTGTAGCGTTTAAAAAAACGTAAAATTTTTAGTGATTTTTGTGATTGATTAATTACTTTCTTCCTTTTTAATATTTTTCCTGAAATAGGGCCGGACTAAAAATATGTTTTGATTGATATTACGAGGTCACCGCATAACGAGCGAAAAATCTCCTGACGTTTCTGTCATGCTTACGTCACTGTCTTGAAACGCGAATATAAATGACGTAGAATAATGGAAGCAGGTGGCTGTGATCTTTATATAAAAAGAAAGAAAAAAGATTTAAATGAATCCATTATGGAACTGTGTGTAAAAAAGGTTTGAGTGATATACCTAAAAGTACTTAAAGAGATATTTTGCGAAAGTGTTTAACAAAGAGGGCTTAGTTTTATAACTATATTTTTTCCTGATCAAAACTTAGAAATATTATGTTCAAAGAGAATTTTATTAAATTACTTGTACTGAAAAAATTTAATATACAGATTACGTAATGTTAAACCAATTTTTTTGAAGTCGGTATATTCGACATTCTTTTTGAGTTTACTTTAAGGGAAACAATGTACACTGTACACGTTTCGTATTGGGGGCTCGTAGTTAAATAGTAACCTAGTAGGTTAGCTCATTGCAAAGTTAAGTAATCCTAGCCAGGTCAGTCTTTGGATGGGTGAACATTCTTAACACATTGAGACAAAATAATATAAAAAAATAAAATAAACTTTATTCTGTAAGAAAACACAGCATACAACTTAATATAAATTACTAACTTAATACAACTACAATAATATTACATTTTTTTTAAAAGCTTATAACTATTGACGTACGTGCAACACTATACTACGCTATCTGTCGTCATGAGTATTTAGTTGTCTGTGAGACTATGACGATATGAGAATATGACGTGGCGCTGACGTGGTGATCACTATTATTTTAGGTACTATGTTTTGCTTGTAACCAAGCAGGCCTCTCAATCTTAACCACATAGATAGCTTTTGCGGATGAGAGTCGTACGCTGTGTCCCACAGAATAGGTGGACCCTTAGCATTTACTGTGATGGACATGGTCCGTCCCAGTACTGATTTTCAGTGCCCACCAGAATTACTGATTTGACGCCTCGCCTAGACCTCTCCGTACCTCAGAGAGCACGTTAAGCCGTCGGTGTTGGTTGCTATACGAACATCCGCAGCAATCATTACGGGTATTTGGAACCCTAAAAGTTTCCTAAAAGTATGATCATGATCATGTGTCAACTTTCCGTTCGCAGCTTAACTGGTTACCCATTCGTCTACGTTGTAAATTACGCGCTTTCACTGTCTTATTCAATATTCTTAATAACCCATCTTCGCCAACGTATCTAGCTTCCAATTTCCAACTCCTATGTAGTAATCACTATAGAAACCTTCGGTCCTCCAATAACCTTCTTCTTCGTTGTCCGTCCGACACGTCTGAGTTTGGTGGCTCTTCCTTTTTCGTTCAGTCCGTTCTTCTATGGAATGCGCTTCCACTCGAAATCAGGATGGCTTCCAATACTTTTTCCTTTAAATTAAAAGTAAAGCAGTATCTGGTCAAACAACTAGCAGAATCAAATTGCTCATGATTTCTTTTTATTTTAATACAAAATTGTTATCAGTATCTACTTGCGTGTGTATGTATGTATTCATATACTTTTATATAGTATTTATATATTATAAGCTATGTACTTATGTGTAATATGCATATGTATATGTGTAGTATATGACAGATTTGTATAAGTGTATATATTATATGATTTTGTGCAAAGTATACATGTAATATAAAATGTCTAAATCAACTGTAACTAAAATGCACCTACTTCCTGTTTTCTCTGCATCACCCAATGGTTGACTGGTAGAGAATGCACATTTGGTGCATTAAGTCCGCGAATGCACCAAGTGTGCATGATGTGTAAATAAATAAATAAAAGTTCGACGGTCTGTCTATAGAACTTCTTAATCGCCTAGTACTTGGGTTGTTTAGGTCTAATGAAAGTCGCTCCACATAAACAATAAAATCAGCCGTACCGTAGTAGACCGTAAACCGACCCCAAAGTAGTTTGGGAGAAGGCTCAGAGCTCTTGATGTAAATTTCGTATACACATAGATATCGATTTTGTGTTCAAACTTAGAACATGGGAACAGAAAAATTTGCACAGAACAGATATCAAACACACCTTTGCCATTGTAATAAAAAAAACTTTTTCAATTCTCTTTTTACTCGTAAATGTCAAATATACACTGAAAAAATAACCTTTAATTCAGCTTAAAGTGAAGACGTTTGTACAGCCTCTAAATTATACAACTCCCGCAATACATGTTCTCTTTATAAGGTCTTGTTTGTTATATGATGATCATTGAAACATAAGAACGGGAGTCTGTACTCATTAAAAAAATAACAAAACAACCTCATTAGTTGAGAGCTGCATGTTTTGTGTCGTCATAGTTCCTCTTTTAAAAAAGGGTTTCAGTTTTGTCAAAGGTTACAAAGCGTAAAGAGTGGTACTATACACAATTTGTGCCATGTCGGTTTCATTTCTTTAGTAATGTGGTATTTAATGGTAGAATATAAAAATATGTTCTGGGATAAGGGTTGTGGCTCACCTATTGTTGCATTCATTAGAAGACCTCGCTTAGAAAATCTTTTTAATTTATTTATTTATTTTATACATCAGGCAGCTTTGGTGCATTGGCGGACTTAATGCCTAATACATTCTCTACCAGTCAACCTGTAAAGGTGGCAAATTAGGGATGTTGCCACCTTCAGGGTTTATTTTCGTAACAAAGCGTGACTTATATTCTAAACCGAGATCTTGTTTATCTCTTTACTTAAATGTATTAAACTGAAATCAACGGTTTGGGCGTAAAATCTTAAAAGACAGGGTTATATTTATACTATTGGTATATATATTTTAAAGTTTAAATTTTATGTAGGTCTAAATATAAAACTAAAGGCTAATTACTATAATAGCTGAAAATATATTAAATTAACTCTTATGACAATTTGAATTAAAAAGCAAAACATTAGAAACAAGAAGATTATATCCCGAAATGAAAAGAAAACTTCTGGCCTAATTGGTACAGCTTTATTAAAAAGAACACGTCCATGAATTAGCAGACGTGTCGTTATTAAAACCAAGTTAATTTTTAAAACCAAATTCTTAAGGTGTGATTTAAATAATACAAGATGAAACATAACTAAAATTTGTTTTACGTTTCACAAAAAACTAACATGAAGAAACGTGACGACTAAAAGATGGTGCAAACATTTCATGCTCAAATGTAGCGGATTAATACAAGCTACTATCTGAGTATGTTGATACCAGTTGACTCCAGGAGGCCAATTCTCGATCTCACAACTGTCATAAAAGGTATTTTCGTAGTAAAATAGTAAAGTATAATTACGACTAGCAGATTAATATAATCACATTACAGTCAACGTTGGATGTTTAATACATTACTACGAAAATACCTTTTATGACAGCAGTTGTGAGATCGAGAGCTGGTAGGAACTGAATTGAGACCGAACTTTTATTACGAGAATTTGCCTTCTGTTCTTTCCTCGATTAGTCTCTCTAATCAGAGGCCAGACATTTTCCGTTACGTTGCCATGGGAGTTTTAGCCAAAATGGTTCGGCTGGAATGATACCACGGCCACACAGACCGGTATCACCGGAGGCCCAAAATAATTCAGAGGAATGGGTTGGCAACTCAAAGGTGCTGACAGAAGTAATAATAATAATAGCTATAAATTTATTTATTTTAAATAAGTGTTGTACAATAACACTATACGCATAAAAATATGTATAAAAACAAAATCATTATGGTAGTGTCAACAGAACTCTAGCACCCATGGTAAGATCGATCTAAGTTATGGGTGCAAGTGCTCTCTCAGTTTATACACTTATTAAATTTCCATAGAATGGATCATTATTTGGGTAGAAATATAAAAATATATTAAGAGGTAGTTGTCACTTATAGCTGGAATGTATATTTGTAGTGTATACGAGTATCATGTATGAGTGAGTGTATGTATGACAGAAGTGCATTACCGAATGCACTTTTGTCTTTTGAATCGACTTCTTAAAAAAATACTCATTCTCCCTTTTAAGCATAACCATGACAAATCAAGTGAACTAATATTTAATATATATTTCACATACATCTCACACACGGCGGTCTGATCCCAAACTAGGCAGAGCCTGTACTATGGTAAACAGAGTGCTGATAAACATACTTATATATTTCTAAATACATACTTATTATAGATAAAATACACCCAGACACAGAACAAATGACCGTGCTCATCACACAATTATTTGTTCTGGGTGGGAATCGAACCCACGACCTCTGGCGTAGCAGTGAGGGTCACTAACCACTAGACCAACAGGCCAGTCAAATATGAAATCTAAATCTAAATCTATTCGGAATACTTCGAATATGAAATCTGTCCTACGTTTCAGGTAATATTTTTACCGTTTATCAGAAGCAGAACTTCGTAATTAAGAAAAGAAAAGTAATTATAACGTTGGATTCAAGTTGGTAATCTTGTTAAAACGAATAAGTATGAGCTGTGATTCGTGAAACAACTCTACGACCTTTCGAAGTAAGATTGCCGTAGAAATTTAATATGAAAGCTGTTGAATTCCTTTTGCGAAAGATTTTATTACATGCTTTTTATACCCATTGACGGTGAGTAAGTTTCTAGTTGCTTCACTAAGTAAAATGGGACATAAGAGAAGCGACTGGACAGATCTCGTAAGTTGACGACTAAGGAACTTTTAAGAGCCTTTGAAAAACTAGCTCCTTATTTAAGATAGTTTGAATGTAAGTAATGTCGCTTTGAAAAGCTCTGAAATTACTGGTTATTCATTTATCCTTTTTGCACAAACAAAAATACTTAAATGTTCTTTCAGTCGACTTTAGGGCGATGCAGAGCTAAAACCTGGTAGATGCATAGAAATAAAATTGTGGTGTTATGAAAAATACAACATATGTAGTATATATGAGTACCCATTGTATTTAAAAAATATTCTAGTTTAATCTATTTGATTATAAAAAAAGAAATATAAATATTCTATCAGTCAATCTTGCTTTCATAGTACAAGCTCTGCTTAGTTTGAAACTAGATGGCGTCGTGTGTTAAATGTGAATAAATTATTATTAATTATTATTTTTATTATTATTAAATTGGAATAGTTTTATCTTTATTACAAAATAGTTTTTAAATACTCACGCGCTACCGTTAATAACAAAAATATTCTCGCCTTAACACCTAAATAAATAAAAACACAAAGTATCGCTGTATCTAAATTTAGCTCGACATAATTACTGTATCATTGGCTTAAATTACTTGTGAATTTCGGGGAAAACTGTATTTAGTTACCTAATAACCTAAAAAAATGTTGTATGTTAACCTCTACAATCACTACTAAAACTATATTATTGTTAAAATCATCATGCTTTGTTTGTTGCCTGCTGTAAATACATATACAATAACTAATATTGATACTAAAGCATATTATACATGAGTATTCCAATACCCATATGAGCGCCGACTACAAAGGGTACAAACTACGCAGAACAACAGTACTTCAAAAACAAGAAAAACTTGACACAAACACTATACCTACCCGTCTGGCCAGTGTGGTATAGTAGGCCAAAAACTCTTTTCACACGAGAGGCCTATGTCCAGCAGAAGATTATTAAAGGCTGTTGATGTGATGATCCCTAAAATATACAATGATTACTTCTACAAAGGACCTAAAATAAAATCCTTTAGCAGTTATCTCAGCCTTGCGTCTGCTTGGGTAACGAATTGGCTAGGAGAAATCCTTGCCTGATTTCCAAGAATTAATGCCCACGGTCGGAGTTCGATCCATGACAACAGCTCATTTACAAACAGCCTCATACCCCCCTTATTTTTTGCTTTTATTCTTACCTTATCCCAGAGCAGATTTTCAATCGTTATCTTTTCCTCAACTTCCTGTTATAAAAAGATCATTAGTGTACTTATAAATACAGAATAACAAGACGATTGATGGTGGTTATTAATGGTACCAATAAAAAAGTTTCGTCAGTGGCTATTTCTGCAAAAGTGAGTCATTAATTTTATTGCGCTCTGTTTGGACACGAAAATCTAGAACGAGAAGTTGAAAAACAAAAACAAAAAGTTTTACTATAACTTAATTTACAAAAAAAGATTTTTCCGTGGCTCAATTTTACACTCACAAGTCTCTAGTTGCATGGCAGACATTAAATATAGTGTCCATTGCCTTTATCTATTAAGCGGCTTTTTTAAGGGTTTCTTTATTTAAAAGTAAATAGGCATATAGATACTCTGGATTGCACAACAAAAAAAGTATTTCACAAATAAAAAATATGTTAAGGAACCATGCAATGGGCGCAGTTTGTAACCTCTTAAAGACAACCAGGATGGACTACTATATAGTACTACTCGTATATAGTAGTAGTAGTTATGTTGCAACAACTACAAAATAATAAGCAAAAATGTATATTTTGTCTTAATATCTAAATCATAGACATATGCCTACATACATACATTTTTTTATGTAATAAAGATGGGGGCAGATGAGCAGACGGGTCACCTGATGGAAAGTGACCACCGTGACCCATGAACGCCTGCAACTCCCTTTTGGGAAGAAGAACGCTCTTTTCTTGAAGGTTTGAAGGTCTTACCTATTAGAAAACACCGTAGAGGATAACTTGTTCCACAGATTAGTTGTGCGAGACAAATAGCGTCTTGAAAAGCGCACAGTGGTGGAGCGCCAACTGTCCAGGTGATGGGGATGAAAATTTTTGACGAAAAGTTGCGGCCGGTTCTAATCCAAACAGTTCATCGGAACACTCTACATGATACATACGATACATACAATACCAGTATATAATATGATGGAAAAATAATGTAGATCTATCCAAATGTATATGGCTAATAAATACTTCGTTTATCCTTGTACATACGAGTATAAGGGGAATATGCCATTAATTTTATCTTTGTGGTGAGCAAATGATGTGAGTGATACAGATGATATTATAATATTCTCCTCACCGATTTCATTCAGTTAGTACTACCAAAACATAAATTGAAACGTTTCAGCAAATGGTAATACTTATAATACGTCTTCCACAATGCAATGACATCGCAACATTTTAGAGGAGTTAACTAACAATTTTTTTTTACCACAAATAAAGTGACTAATTTAGACAAATTAATTGTTTTTTTTTAATAACTTCCAAAAAGTTATGATAGTATTTCTTTTTGAAGTGAAAACCTGAAAAAAAGCAAGTGTGTTTTGAGATGGGGAAAAACCATTGAACTCGCGACACTGTTACCGTTACCGACACCTCTGCATATAATTTACATTGTTTAAAACACATAATTTAAAATACATTGATAATAAAACTATATATATTTTTAATATATATTGTGTATATACGTACAAAATAGATGTATATTTAGGTCGCAACTTTTCGAATCTAAAAGAAACCTGTTATGATCAAATATATTAAATTTTCAAGTCTTCACTTCTGTCGGCACTCCCGGAGCAGAGTGCCACCGTTTTTTTCGTAGATCAATATAATTGGAACTGTCGTAATATAGGATTTGTAACCATTTGGTCGACCTTTTTTACATATTTTAAAACATCGCTTTTAAGCATTGCCATTCTATTTATAAACATATGTTCTTTTATATGCGAAATTTTCATAAAAGAATCTCCTCACATATTAAATTGATCAACTCACTTGACGAAAAGTAATGATGTAAAATATATGTAAGGAAATAAGTTATAAAGTTATATTTTACAACTGGCCTGTTGCAGTAAGTGATGCTGACTACTAAGCAAGGCCATAAGTTTGATTTCCACCGATGACAAATATTGTGTAATAAGCACGATCATTTGTTCTGTGTCTGAGTGTTTTATCTATAATATGTATAGAAATAGAAATATGTATTTGTCAATGTAGGTAAAATTAATATATATATAAATAGGTGGTTTCATTGTACCCATTGGCATACAAATTTTAATTATTGTTAAATTCTACTTAAATTTAACAACACAAAACCTTAAATTTTATACCATATATAATTAGACCTAAAATTACACACAACTACACAAAAAAAAACAAAATTAATACAAATAAATTAATCAGACTTATAAACAATAAACTCAGTTGTAGAATAAAAGCTTTTTTTATGAGTCACTCCTTGAAAACTTTTTTAAAACTATTTGATTCTAAATCTCTAATATCTTCGGGAATTTTGTTATATATCTATTATTGGGGCCATTTCAAGTCTCGGGGTAGCCTCATTCCCTAGAGACCGCGTCCACAGGTGGCGGATAGTGGAACGCCCACTGGAGGAGTTAAATCCCCCGGAGGGTAGGAGGGAAATAAAATACCTCCCGCGGACCACAAGGCCGGAGATGGAAACTCCGTCATCAAACCCCGCCTGTAGGCTTCTCTGACATACTCGGAGGTGAGGTTGCAGACGTGCTGGGTGCTGGGTTTGGAGCACACAGTAGGGGAGGCGGCGGAAGAACCTTCGGGTCAACGGCGGCCCCCGAGCCCTCCACGAGGGTTACACCTTGGCGTCAGGTGGCAACCGGCCGTAAAACAGTAGCCAAAAATCTTCTCCTAATTATGAAAAAGACAAGCGAAAGAAATAAGGGTAAAGTTAGGGCGTCCCCCGGAAGCGACGGAAAGATTGCGAAAAATGCGAACACTGCTAGGGCGTCCCCCGTAAGCGACGACTCCCATGACAAGAACAACTGTTCGCAACCAATTACCAAAATAAGAATGGCGACATGGAATCTAGGATCACTAACCGGACGTAGTCAAGAACTAGCAGAAACCCTAAAACGGAGAAACATCAATATGTGCTGTATACAAGAAATACGTTGGAAAGGATCGAAATCTAGAGACCTAGGTTTAGGATACCAGCTGGTCTACTACGGGACAGAAAATAAGAGAAATGGTGTGGGCGTAATACTCGATACTCATCTTAAGAACAGGATTGTAAACATCGAAAGGAAAACTGACCGTCTTATTTAAGTGAAACTAGCTTTAGATAACAAAAGCATTATGAATGTTGTCTGCGCGTATGCACCACAGGTAGGGTGCAATCAGCAAGACAAGGAAGCCTTTTGGGAAGACATAGACGAATTAATGGCAAACGTACCACAGGAGGAAACAAAATTCGTTTTGGGGGATCTAAATGGCCATGTGGGCGAATACAATACCGCATTTAGAGATACGCATGGTGGCTTCGGCTATGGTAATCTAAATAAAGAAGGAGAACATATCCTTGAATTCGCTGCGCGTCATAAAATGACCATCATAAACACCACATTTCAGAAAAATCCCACCCACCTCATAACCTACAAAAGCGGGGGGAAAATGTCACAAATAGATTTTATCTTAGCAGACAGTGCCCTCAAAAAGAACTTTAGGGACTGTAAAGTTATTCCTGGAGAGTCCTTAACCGCACAACATAGAATCTTGGTAGGAGTGTACAAATTTCCCAAACCTATTAAATCAACATTTGACAAGACACCCCGAATTAAATGGAAAGATCTCGCCAGCGCGAAGGGCAACTCACTCCTTGAAGAACTGCACAATTATTTGACCAAAGATATGGAGAAGATCTATGAAAATTCTGAACCAATGTGGACTAACTTTGAGAAGGAATGCAAAAGCCTTGCAAGTCAGATATTGGGTATTTCGAAAGGGGGTGTAAGTACCGGAAAAGATCCATCATGGTGGGATAAAGAAGTTAAAGTATGTATCCAGAACAAAAAGACCATGTTCAAGAACTGGCAGGAGTCTGATCTAGAGGAGGACCACTTGAAATATAAGGAGGCGAAGTCAAACGCTAAGAAATGTGTAGCACAGGCGAGAGCTAAAGCAAGGGAGGGGTTCTACAGTAAAATTGAACAAGCACAAACAGATACAGAAATTTATAAAGTCGCTAAATACAGGAACAAATCTACTCAAGATATTAAAACCAATAAGTTTATTAAAAATGATGCCAAAAAGTTGCTAACAACTAACGAAGATATAAACCAAAGATGGTTTCAATACTATAAACAACTTATGAACGAAGAGTTCCCTAGTAAAGATCTGGAACCGCTAGCACCAGTGGAAGGACCTATACAGGAAATAAGCTTGGCAGAGGTAAAGTTGGCAGTCAAGAGGATGAAAAACCGTAAAGCCGTGGGTCCGGATGAAGTCCCAGCGGAGGTATGGAAATCACTCGGTCCATTGGGACTGGAATGGCTTATGAGACTTTTTAACCTCATTCTTAGAACCAGAAAGATACCAAATTCCTGGCGCCTTAGTCATTTGGTTCCCTTCTACAAAAACAAAGGTGACGTTACGGAATGCAGCAACTATAGAGGAATCAAACTCACATCGCATACTTTAAAAATTTGGGAACGAATAATTAACGGCCGTATTCAAAATCTGGCATCCATAAGCCCAAATCAGTTCGGTTTTACACCCTCAAAATCAACAACCGACGCGATCCAAGCGGTAAGAATTGTCACAGAAAAACATCGTCTGAACAAAGAAGATTTACACCTTATATTCATCGACCTTGAAAAGGCTTTCGATAGGGTTCCCCGCAAACTCGTGTGGCAAGCTTTAAGAGCACAATATCTGCCCGAGACATACATACAACTAATACAAGATATGTATAACAATGTGCACACTAGAGTTAAAAGCCCCGCTGGGGTAAGCGATGAATTTGAGGTGAGAGTGGGGGTCCATCAAGGCTCTGCCTTAAGCCCGCATCTTTTCAATCTTGTCATGGACTATGCCACAAAGAGAATTCAAGCCCCGTTACCCTGGGACCTCCTGTACGCTGATGACATCGTATTAATAAACAACTCTGTAACAGAACTACAAACTGCCCTAACATCATGGTTTAATGCGCTCGAGTCTGTAGGCCTCAAAGTCAGCATATCGAAAACGGAACACATGGAATGCCGATTCAGCAATGACGTCACATCAGCCACAATACACTTTCCCGACCACACTCCAGTGCCTAAAGTAACGCAATTCAAATATCTAGGATCTGTTATTATGAATAATGGAGATATTGAGGCGGATGTAACACATAGAGTAAATGTGGGATGGCAAAAGTGGCAAGCATTAACTGGAGTGCTATGTGACCCCCGCATGCCTGTTCAAACTAAAGGCAAGGTCTACAAGACTGCAGTGAGACCGGCATTGATGTATGGGGCGGAATGTTGGACAGCAAAGAAGACACACCTACAAAAACTTCATACTGCCGAGATGAAAATGTTGAGATGGGCTGGAGGGGTAACCAGACTAGATAAAATCAGAAACGAATACATCCGTGGTAGTTTCAAAGTTGCCCCCGTAACAGAAAAACTTACCGAAAACCGTCTCAGGTGGTACGGCCATGTAATGCGAAGAGACGAGGATCATGTCGTCAAGAAAGCACTGAGCTTACCAGAGAAGAAGAAAGGCCGAGGACGCCCCCCTACTACCTGGTGGACCAGCATGACAAAACTTATAATGGAGGAACAATTACCCGACCCGACAACCCAGGATCGAATGTCCTGGCGCCGCATAATTAGGAGAGCCGACCCTACATAAAGTGGGAAAGGGCAAAGAAGAAGAAGATTGGGGCCATTTCAAATTTTCTTTTTCTAAAAAGTGCTGTGTTACTACATAGGACCTATACTGAGAATATTTAAATCTCTTTTTCTTAATCTAAGATCTGCTGGTTCTTTTTTACTAAATAAATATGGATTATTTTTGACAAATACTGCTACCGTAAATACTGGGCCCGTAAGTAATTTAAACTGTTAGCAAAATGGCTGACAAATATCCCTCGAAATTTAATTACATATGGCACGTATAAACACTTTTTTTGGTGCCCAGTAAACTGTATTTTTATCAGTAGAGTTTCCCCAGAACACTATGCCGTACCTTAAAACAAATTCTACGTAACTATAATAGGCTAGTAGTTCGGTTACATGATTAACATGCTTAGAAATCTTGTATAGAGCATAGGCAAAACTATTTACTTTCTTACATAATTGCTCTATGTGCTGTTTTCATGTTAGTTAGTTATTATCTAGAATTAATCCTAAGAATTATTTTTTCATAATTCTCATAATTAATTTTTAACGGGTTTTGGTATTGACGTTGACTGAATTGCATGATATGAGTTTTGTCTAGTTTTATTTTTAAGTTATAGTGTTGAAGCTATTCTATGGTTTGCTTTAGCGTATTATTCACTTCTTGTTCGTGATCATAGGATTTATTAGATTTAACGACTATTTTGCTATCATCAGCAAAAAGTACAGCTGGGTGCATGACATTTTTTGGGAGATCATTGATGTAAATTAAAAACAAGAGAGGACCAAGTACCCTTCCTTGCGACACTCCGTACTTCACCATTCTAAGTACGATATTAATAGATCAAGACGTATGCCGTATCTGGAAAGTTCGTCGATTAAGATTTTATGGCCCACATAATCAAATGCATATCCATATACAAGGTATACATACCATATAGGTACTCTGTTCTGCACACTTTTCATAATTTGTTTCAGAAAGTCAAAGATGGCAGCATTGATAGACTTATTTTTCCTGAAACCTTTTTGTTATGGGACTAATATATTTTATTCTCAAGAAAATTGTAAAGGCGATTGTAAATTAATTTCTTTATGACTATTAATTCGTTATTAGCGTCTTATCACCTTTTTTATACACAGGCTTAATAATGGATATCTTTAATTGATTTGGGTAAATTCCTGTTTCGAAACATAAGTTTACAATGTAATAAAGGGGATAACAAACAATATCATAAACGTGTTTTATTATATTTGTTGTTAAATCATCATTACCAGTACTTTTAGTTTTCTTTAGAGAACATATTGTTTTTGAAACCTTTTCTGTAGAATTTAGGTAGAAACAGTTTATAACTCGATCTATTTTTGGTGGGTTCACATTATTGCTTGGGGAGATAATTTGATTTATATAGAATTCATTGAAAACGTTACAAATATCTTCAGTATTGGTAATTTCTTTGTTTCGCAAATATTTTTTGTTATTGGTTCACGAGGCAATTGAACTTTGTTATTATTTATTTTTTGCCAAGTAGCTCTGCTCTTATTGTTAGATACTTTTATATAACGGTTATTTTACGCATACTTTGTCAATCCTATAATTTTTTCTATTGCTTTGAGTATGAGATACAGTTGTGTTTGTTGTTTTCAGTTTTTTCTTTCCGAAATTGCTATAGTAGTTTACGTTTTATTTTGTTACACTTTTTTATTCCTCATGATAACCATTTTTTAACCGACTTGAATAACACAAAAGAGGGGGTATCAAATCGAGGGAACCCTTAAATTTTACAGCCCCTAGAACGTTTTTTAGCTTTTTACTCTAGCTATATTGGTATTTGCGTTTAGTAGTTGTTATGTCATGTTGCTGAGCTGATAATGGTAGGATCCTGGGCCTATAGGACTTAGAGGACGCTTTAATAATAATATAAATAAAACTTTAAACAGACTAGGAAGGCCTTTTGCTATTATAATGTTAACTATTATATTAAGGGTTGCACTTATTATAGTTTTATTACTTGGTTCGTAATTATTTTTAAATTTTTAGTGCTCTTTGTCAGTATTTGAATTGACTTCAAACAATGAAGTCAATTCAATTTTTTTTTAAATGTCTGTGTTGTTTTATTAATGGTTTTAGTGATTATTTTTTTGGTGAAGCAAAGGTTATAAAGTAATTAAAATGTATCCAACAGGCAGTTGTAAGCTAGATTAAGATCACTACATTCATAAATTTCATTAGAAATAAGGCTTTTCATACACCCCACAAACTTTTCTAGATATGTTTGTAAAAAATCGCGAATTTCCATTTGCCAGGAATGTATTGTATCATATCATATCATGTCTGTATTGTACATTTAAAAAGATATGTGTAAGTGGGATTAAAATGAGAGCAGGCAGTGGGCGTATACCCCTACGGGGATAAAAGACTTAAGTGTATTATGTATATTCATATCCATATCTATACTAATATTATAAAGCTGAAAAGTTTGCTTGTTTGGTTGAAAGTTAGATAGTTAATCTCATTAACTACTGGTCCGAATTGATTTTTTTTTTAGTATTGGATGGCATATTTATTAAGGAAAGTTATAGGCTTTATAAGATCATGCTACGACCAAAATTAAAAATGCACGGCACTAATAAAAAGTGTTGAAATAACGGGGATTTTTTTTTCCTTTTTGGAGACGCAAACGAAGTTGATAGTTCAGCTAATAATATTATAAATTCGAAAGGATATCTGTCTGTCCGTCTTTCTGTCTGTCTGTTACTTTTTCGCACCTAAACCGCTGAACCGATTTAAATGAAATTATTATAGAGATAGTTTACCGCGATAACCGCGATACGTTATATTTTGCTATTATACACAGCGTAATTTACCTTACACCATAATTTTAACATTGAACGACGGTATTATACTAACAAAAAAATATGACAAGAGAATACCATTTTTAAATAATAATAATAGTATTTTTTCGGCCATCTAACACACAATGTCATCTCGTTTCAAACTAATCTGAGCTTGTACTATGAAAGCTATATTGACTGATAGAATACTTACATACTTTTTTTTTGTAAATATATACATCTTCTTATATATAAAATTCTCGTGTCACAATGTTCGTTCCCGTACTAAATGGTACGGTTCATACCCCTAAATGGTAAGGGTGACCCATCCCTAATTTTTTTTTTGTTTGTTGTTTTGCAATACAACGTTTGCCGGGTCAGCTAGTATTATATATATATATAAAAACATCCAAACTCCGACACAAATATTTGCAGAGCATACAAATATTTGGTCCTCATTTGAAGACATCAGAATAGCAGTCGCATACGCTACCACTGCGTTACCGAGGCAGTCAAATAAATCTGTACAACAACAGTTAAGCTCTTCTTTTCATATTTACCTGTTAAAAGGACGTGTCAACTGAATTAATTAAAACGGAACATTTATGTAGTCATTCAGTTGAACTCATTATTGACTGCCCATTGTTGATATTTCATCTCTTTTGTATTGAAAGGCTGCGTGTCGTTGTGCACTTAAAATTTAATTAAATTTATTGAGCTAAAAATATCTTGTAGTTACATTTAATTTATTGTAGTTTGTCTATTATACTTTGTTTTGTACATGAAATTCTCTTTATTGGAGTTGGAAAAACTCCTAGTAATAAACCAACAATAAACTTACTGCCACTTTAACTTTCGACACCGAATCTAATAATAACTTAGTTTATTCAATTTGCTTGTCATTTGCAACTTTCCAACTCACGATCATCTCAAAAAGTAATTATTAACATAGACAAATTTGTTAAACTGTTCAACCCTTAACAACATTTGAGTTTTGGATAATTAACTTTATGAATTTTCTTGCGTCGATCCTCAGATGTGGAGGCGAAGGTAAGGCTGTCGTATTACTGTAAGCGAGTGAAATATTTTAAATGACATCAGATACACAATCGTCTCTTAGTAGAAATGATTTACACGTTAACGATATTACCCTCATAGAATAACACTTGGCTTTGGCCCGTGACAGACCTGGTGTGACATTTAGCTGAGATATTGTGATGATATACAAAAAAAATATGTTTTTTTTAATAAAAATCATTTATTGTTCTCCCATATGCCCCATATCCCATAGACAAAAACAGAAGCTTGTGCGGTAATCTTGGACATAGCGAAGGCCTTCGGTCGGCTTCCGATCGGGTGTCGCATAAGGCGCTTCTCTTAGAGCTCTCTTCCCGAGAAATTATGTAACTTGATCACCAGTTTCCTTGCAGGCGGAAGCATGAAGGTCCTTATCGCCGGTGCATGCTCCGACTTAAAATCTGTAAAAGTGTCGTCCCATTTTGGGATCGGACCCACAACACTCAGCGTAGTAGTGAGCAGCGTGGTGACCGTTCAAACCACTACACCATCCGTGCAGTCATTGGCACCACCGTGCTCTTATCAAGACCCTTTTAGGCTCGCACTACCTACCTGTGGAACAAGTTATCTGAGGTATATCCAGACCGATACGACCTTCAAACCTTCAAGAAAAGAGCTTACTAGCTCCTCAAAGTAGTAGTCGCTTTCCATCAGGTGACCCGTCTGTTCGTTTGCTTCCTCTTCCATAAAAAATATATACATAGCAACATTAAAGACAACTTAATACACATTTGATCATTGGCACACTGGTTTTCAAGCTAGGTAAAAACCTGTAGAATGGAAAATCATCGTTCCATAAGATATACATAGCGTACATACATAGAGTCATACATGAATATACACAAATACATATTCATACCCTAGGAATAGAATAAATTTTATCGCCCAATTTGCTACCAGTGAGACCTGTACTCATACAATGAAAGATACGAGAATATATTAGGAAGTTTTCGTTAATTCTCTATTGAATGGCTGTAAAAGGCCCTCATGAGATGTCGGCTACATACAGATCGTAATTAATTAATTTTCTCTTGATGTTAGAGGAAAACGTACGATAATATGAAACGATGATTGATATCACGATTGATTTAATTGTATTCGGTAAGTTATAGCGACTCATATGTGTAGATACATTTTTGTGGAATATAATAAATAGACTGATATATGGTCACTTGTTATCCATACCGATTGTCTCTGTGGCGCAGTGGTAGCGTATGCGATCGCTGTAAAGAGGTCTGGGGTTCGATTCCGGGGTCGGACCAAATGTTTGTATGAACTGCAAATATTTGTTTTGAAGTTTGGGTGCTTTCTATGTATAATATTTATTTTATTTTAATTCTTTTTGCACAAATAACAATTCATTGTACAATGGCGGACTTCATGCCACAGGCATCTTCTCCCAGTCTACTATTGGGTGGTGGGGAAATGACAGAGTAAATTAAGTTTTTGTCTTAACAAGATAATAATAATTAAGAATATGGACAGAAACAGTGTGACAGATATATGTATGTACATACATACATACTGAGATACACATACATATATATGTATATTGTAAGTGTATCTAATAATATTTTTTTTAAATTTTGTAACTTAGCAAGTACATACTTGTTAAATTACAATATTTAAAAAAATTAGAGATGTGATGAATCTGCTAGTGTCGAGAATTCGAGCTCGGACTTTCGTGTTAAACGAAAAGCGACTAGGTGCTATCCTGATTTCGAGAAGTACAGCGTTCCAAAGGAGGACAGATTGGATTAGGAAAAAAGAGTGGGCACATGCGGAAGTATGAGTGGGGCAAAACAAAAGTGGATTGTTTGAGAAACGGAGGATTCTGTTGTGATTGGAACATAGAAATTGGAATGAGGATGTCAGATAGGACGTTGAAATAGGTGAGCTGAAAATGGAATAGAAGGTGTTGAGGGCATGCAGCTGACGAATCGTGAGCCAGTTCAATTTACGACTAGAGCATATCAATAAAATAAAAAATCGTTTCCAACTTTTTTCTGGTATTTGTGTTTACCCGAATATTGTTCAGGTTCAATATTCATAGAATAATTTAATATTCAATCGTTGTTGATAGATTTTGCACTCTTGGGACGAACGAAAAACTAATAGCTCTGTATATATTGCCGTATTGGGATATTACGCAAAAAAATTGTTGAATGGTATATGGATAAGAAGTCAAAGATTTTCCGTCTGTATTTCTTTGTTAACATTGAGTGTGTTTGTATTTTTATCTTTTTCTAAACGTCACCCCGTTAACGACGCAACGAAATAATAGTTTAAGAAGTGAAAACTTATATACAGAGGTGTCGGTAACGGTAACTGTGTCACGAGTTTTATTGGTTTTTTCCTCATCTCAAAAAATGCCCAATGTGCCTAAAGAAGTTTTCACTTCAAAATATACATAGGTGTCGGTAACGGTAACAGTGTTGCGTGTTCAATTGTTTCTTCCCATCTCAAAACATAAATACATTCTTCTAGTTCTCGTTTTTACGTATGAGTATCTGCATTAAAGTATATCATATTTTTATCAAATCACGTGATGCCACCAAAAGGATTGTGAATTCATCCCGCATGTAATCTATTCTGCTTCATCATCATCAACAGCCTTTAATAGTCCACTGTTGGACATAAGCCTCCCCTTACAAAGAAGGTTTTCGCCTGCTATGTTTATGCCAGCGTGGTGCTGGCCAGACGTGGAAAACTTGACACAAGCTGGATTAGGATACAGCTTATGTCAAGTTTTCCTTCTTATTGCAGTGCTGTTGTTCTTCATAGTTTACTTCCTTAGTCAGCTTTTACGGAACTATTGTTCATAACTTCCAAAATATTTATGGTAATTTTTTAAAGAGTGTTTTTAGATGTGTGTAGATCAGAGGGACTCAACAGCATCATAGAAAAGCAATTCCTTTGTTATTTTTTACCGAGTAAGAGTGTATCACTGAGTTTACCTATCTCTTGAGTTGTATTTGTCCATAGGCGACGATAGTCAATTACCATTACCAAAAAAAAAATAGTGGCACTCTGGGAGTGCCGACAGAAGTGAAAACTTTTATACAGAAGTGTCGGTAACGGTAACAATGTCGCAAGTTTAATTGTTTTTTTCATCATCTCAAAACAAAAATACATTTTTTCTTTGTTATTCAAAAAAGCCTAACGCGTCTAAAAAAGTTTTCACTTCAAAAATGTGAACCTTGCCTCATTAAAGAGAGTAATAATGTAAACGTGTTTTAAAATAGGAATGCATGATCTCGTCGCCGTAATACAAAATGGCGCAGAAGGGCCATCCGCCTAACATTATACTGTTAGCGCGGGAAATTGCTGCTAGCAGTCGTTTTGGCACCAAAACGACTAACAGGGCTGCGAGCATTTAATTTTAATTTCCTTCGCAGTGAACTCATTAAAAATGTGAGTGTATTTTTTGAAGGTACATGTCTGACATCCGTTTTTGTTATCCTTATGGAACACATTTCAACGTATGTAAAAGTTTAAATGTTTATTTTAATATAAGTTCTAAGACTAAAGGAAAATATAGCCTAGTCATTTGTATATTTTACATTATAATTATACAGTTTAGGTAATTGTTATAATTGTATTTACTTAAGACTAGCGTTTTCTGAAGTGGTTTTGGTTGTGTTTGTGCAGACTATAAATGAATTCACTGTCAATTTAGAACTGTACTTTTTTCAGAATGGAAGTTAGCCTTAATCATTTTCTGTATTCAAGACTATATATTTAAGATATCTAATACATAAAATTCTCGTGTCACGGCGTACGTGGTTGAACTCCTCCGAAACGGCTCAACCGATTTTCGTGAAATTTTGTGTGGGTCTGAGAATCGGGCCAACATCTATTTTTCATACACCTTTTTTTTTTTTATATTTCAAATAATGTATATGGCAAAACAACGTTTGCTGGGTTAGCTAGTATCATTATAATCTGTAAAGTGGTTAAGGCGTAAACTCACACAAAATTATAAAAACAAAAATAGTGTGAAATAATAAGGATTGATTGAGCCCTAGTAGAAATAAGTAAGTAAAAAAATAATAAATTTTAAGTAAATGTAGCATGTATTAACTGTTTGTTTATTTTTGTTTAATATAATTGAGACTAACTTAATTCTATAATAGTTAATAATTTACACATTCAAATATGTGACATTGATTTAAAAAAACAACGTTGATTTTCACCATCAGCCTATCGCAGTCCACTGCTGGACATAGGCCTCTCCCATTGCACACCAGTTAGATCGATTTTGGGCTTCTCGCATCCACCCCCTGCCAGCCATCTTGCGCAAATTGTTACTCCACCTTTTTTTTCTTTTTTTTTTTTTGCCGTGCGGAAATCCCCTCGGATACCACCTGTCGTGTAAAAACGCACTCCGTCTCGGGTACTAATAGCCGGGGAACCAGGTATACCCTACAAAGGAAGTCCCTGGTACCCCGACATACCTCGGGTCATCTACAGACAAGTAGACGACCCCCCCCCCCCCCCCCTGGCCAGCGGCAAGCGCGCTTCGCAACGCGCTTGCCGCCACCCCGGCCTGCTTCTGCTAGGGTGACAGATGGCCTCACCTGTCACCCCCAGGCCTGCGCTTATGGAGGACGGAGGTCGTTCTGCGACCTCCGGCGCCTGAGTCGCCTGCGGTACCTGGCCCGTTCCCGGGCTGGCGGGCCGGGAGAGTCCTAAACCTCTCCCGATCCCGCTCCGCCGTCTCCTTCGCGAGCAAAACTTGCTCGCAGAAGGAGACGGCAGAGTTCCACGCACTCTCGCTCCGCACGATAGCCGCAATCAGGCTATCGAGCGAGAGAACTCCCACTCCGATGGCCGCCACGAGGTCTCGCCTCTGCTCAACCCACGCCGGGCACTCTGCCAGCGTGTGGAGAGCCGTGTCCACGGTCTGGCCATCGCAAATTGTTACTCCACCTGGCCTGTAGGCGTCCTACACTACGTTTGACAAGCAAAAGCAATTAATTTGTTTCTATTTGCAAGTTTTCCTTTGAAAGTTGATTTGAAGACGTTATTTTTTTAATTCAGTAGTAGTAATCATTTAAAGTAAAAACTCAATCCATTTAACCCAAGCTCAAAATATCTTTATTTCATAAATTGTTTAAAATTGTTTAAAGCCTGTATCGAAGCCTGTATTTCGACTATCAGCGCCAACTCCCCAATTGCACATTAAGCCTTATGCTATACAATATAAAATCAATCTAGTCTGTGCATGTGCTTGAGTATAATGTGGTCCTTAGCGCGCGCGCGCGCGTGTGTGTGTGTGTGTGTGTGTGTGTGTGTATGTGTGTGTGTGTATGTTTGCAACTATTATTGAATACTGTTCATGAGTTTTTCAGTCTCTTCGTAGTCTAGTTTTTGCACATATTTAATCAAGTCTTTTTTGCACTGTGTGCCCGTTTGCGGATAATATATAGTGTATATAGAATATGTAGCGTGTAGTGCGCATTTACAACGTATAATAACTAATGTTTACATACACAATTACAAATACACGAATATACATTCATACACTTACATACATATATAAAGTATACGACAGCGCAAAAATATCAGTCTTTATTAATAATTACATTCTCAAATAATAGTAATAGTAATTACTTCACACATCTCACACGCGGCAGTCTGATTCCAAACTAGGCAGAGCCTGTACTATGGTAACCAGACTGCTGATAAACATACCTATATATTTCTAAATACATACATATCTTAGATGTATTCCACCCAGACACAGAACAAATGATCGTGCTCATCACATAATTATTTGTCCTGGGTGGGAATCGAACCCACGACCTCCTGCTCAGTAGTCAGGGTCACTCACCACTAGACCAACAGGCCCGTCACATATATTATTATTGGAATAACTAATATATTATTATATTTCTTCATCATCACCATATTAGCAAAAGATGTCTTATAAGTTAAAAATTAAAACTATTCATAATCCTAATAATAAATCCTAAACTATAAAAAATCAACATATATTAATTTTATAAAGGATATTTCACACTCTACTATCTAAAGTGTTTGCGATATTTTGCCTACACTTAAGCGTAATACACGCCTGCAACCCTAACTCATGATCTTTAACTTTTAATAAAAACAAAACGAGTGGCGTCCCTAGTCATAACGACTGCGACTAATGACCACAGATTAAACAAAACATTTTACGCGGCCAGCATCGATATTAGATCATTATGAAGCGGGATTACAGGATGGTCTACAAATAAATTTTGTTTTATTTGTAGACTATCCTGTTACCCCGTACTTGTAATTTTGTTGAATTCTGATACAGATCAATAAAAAAATGAACCCCTTTCAAATTTTTGTTTTCATATGTTTATTTAAATATATTCAGCGAGTTACCATAATACAAAATTAATGATCATCACAGAGTAAAAAACGTACTACGAGTACTATATTTGTGTGTTCTTTAAGTTTTTTATCTCACGATTCCTTTAGTGAATAGATGAATTTTGAACTGCTACTTGCACATTTAAAAAAAAATGTTGCAGTAAAAGTATAGAATTTTTAAGTTCATTTGAGATTTTACCATCTTAAGACGGCAGTGAGCGACTTAGGAACTTATTAACATTCAAGCAATGAATCCCTATTATAGTACGAGTACTTATAGTTTAGGAACTAAGGTCCTCCATCTGGCGTCAAGGGCTTAGTGAACTTCATAATATTAAAACATTCTATATGGGATTAAACTTATAAATCCTCTCTGAAGAAAATCATAGTAAATCATTTACTCGTCCATGTACTCGTTCGTGCTCTAGAACTTACATAATCATCATCATCACCTTTATTAGTCCACTGTTGGACATAGGCCTCTCCTTACAAAGGGTGTTTTGGCCTACTATACCACGCTAGCCTGACGGATCCGTATAGACTTTGTTTCAAGATTTCCTTCTCTTTGCAGTGCTGTTGTCCTGCGTAATTTGCTCCCTTAGTCGACTCTTACGACACCCACAGCATGAATAGGGGTGGTGACGCTCCGTATTCTTGATCCGTCACCACACGAATGCTAGGAAATATCTAGAACACACGGAGCGCTGTTTAACTCATGATATTTTAACCAATAATTTGTGTATGCTTCTTTTAAAGGATAAATTTAGCTATAGTCTATTCTCACTAAGAAAATAGTGTTCCATTGATTAAGGCCCCCCTGACCAATCAGGTTTCAAAAAATTATCGTTTCATACGGAAGGCAGTAACACCGTGTTATATGATTACAACATCTTGATACGACCCTTTGAAGCTGTTAGCTTAAACACTGATGAAACAACACCTAAGATATAAAAATACTTAAGCTTAATTAAAACTGCACAGATGGCACGGTGGTTTAAGCGGTCATCTCGCCGATTCTTACTGCGCTGTGTGTTTTGGGTTCGATCCCCACAACACACAACACGATATCTCGCTTTGCACACCCATGCATGTTGAGTTGAATCAAATTTTATCATTTTATATTAGTCTTATGAAGTCTGTTGTCACACTGTAAACATCCTATGAGACGAGAAATTGGGTCCTTACTGTGTAAACAACTCTTTGTGTCTCTATGCAAAGCGTTGAAACCGTGTGTCTGCATTAACATGGCTGGCGTGAAACTCCCACTCGGAGAAATACAACGAAATAATTGCCAACACTGGTATTCTGTGAGGCCGTAGTATCACTTTGGTCATCGTAATACTTAGGCGATTTCTACATACACCTATTCTGATAATATAATTTATCTCACTTGTACATGTGTTCATCCCGTGGCCGCGTGGGTGTGGTAAGAGCCGACGACGAGAGCAAACTACGCAGGACAACCGCACTGCAAAGAGAAGGAAAACTTGACACAAATCCACCAAATACCAACCCGTCTGGCCAGCGTGGTATAGTCAAAACCTCCTTTCTAAGGAGAGGCCTATGTCCAGCAGTGGACTAATAAAGGCTGTTTATGATGATGATGATACACAAACGTGTATTGATAAAAGGTTTGAGAATTCCCAGTAACAAAATTACTTCAATGCAATAGCGTGGTGAAGTTATTGTGATTCTTACTACCAGAGGTTTTTCAGATATCTATTGAAAATGATCATTATTTTCGTTGGATCCAAGTTTTAAATGCATTTTTTAGGAGTAAAATATATAGCAAACTATACTTAAAAATCAAAAAAAAAGTCAGGGACTAGAAGATAGTACGTCATCCTCAGTATTAAGAAAGAAAATCAAATTGAGAAAAAAAAAAAGACATCTACCAGAAAGTTTATTTCGATGAATAATAAAAGTAACTTCAGAATAATGTATTCCGCTGTGTATAAGTATCTTATTTGCATTACAGATTTAAAATACAAATTGTAAATTTCACCTAAAATTACTTCTTTGTGCTAAACGAAGAGCACAACGATGTTGGCAAAATAATGTTTACTCGATGTGTGTTTGCAATAATTTACTTATCTGGCAAGCTTTGAAAATACCTTATGAACAATTTTAAATTAAACTTCTTTGCCATACATGTTTCAACAAAATGCAAAATCATTTTCTTACTCGTAAGATCTTAATAAGATATGAGATTTTAGTAAGCTATTTAATTATAGATATAAGATAGATGTACGTTTTTATTAATATTTTAACAAACCTAAATAATGTTATTAACTCATACTAATAGCTGACAATTTTAAAACTACAATTAATTAGTAACAATAGGGAAAAAAACTTTAGATCAGTCTAAATTGAAGAATACTTTTGTTATCTTTGCCAAAATTTATTTATAATCACAATTTTATATGATATTAATTGACGTGACGTATGTTTAATGCATCATTCAATCATTCAACCATTTATTCATAAATATAAAATGATTTTTTATCAGAAAATAAAATATCATATTGATATATTTGGAGACGTGTTTTTAATAGGATACCCCTTAGTGATGAAACCTATTCTATATCATCATCATCAACAGCCTTTCACAGTCTACTCCTGGCCATAGGCCTCTCCTTAGAAAGGAGGTTTTGGCGTACTATAACACGGGTTGGTATAGCGTTTGTTTCAATTAGTATTCCTTTTCTTCACAGGGCTGTTGTTCTTTTGGTGTTGTTAGTTTGCTCCCTTAATCGGCGCTTACGACACCCACGTAATGAATAGGGGTGGTTATACTTCGTATCTTAATCCAATACTACACAGACAGCTAGTGCCCTTTAGACACAAGCTAAGGGGTATGACTTGAAAAAGGAGAATTCCGTTATTTGTAACCCGATTTGGAAAATTATTTTGGCATAAATACATTTAGTCTAATTCAAATATAAATAAAACACAAATAAAAGCACCTTTAACGTAGTAAGATACAGTGATCTATCAAGTGTAAACTTTGTTTTTTAATGTTATTACCAATCATGGTTGTGAAAAAGATTATAATAAAAGCAATTTAAATGAAAATAAATAAAGTTATTATGATAAACTCAATTAAATAGTTATTACATTTTTCTTGTTAATAATTAATAAATTTTTTTGCGAAGCCTTGTTTTTGCAATACCATTTGGTATCGCTATCTATAGCTAAAATATAACTAAATTTTGTTCAAAACAGGCAATTAGATAAGAAACCAAAGAGAAATATAGGTATTCAGGGATCTAAAATCTCGCAAAGTTCCCGCCATTTGAACATTCTATAGTCTCTGTCAGCGCCGTTCTATTTCACGCTCGGATATTTGAAGTTAGAAGCGCGATAACGAAGTGTTTGTTACGTTCCTTTATACGTAAGTTGCTCTGTTCTAGTCTATTTACACACAGATGGCGCTTATCTTCAACTGTGTAGTTCGAAACTAGTAGTTGAATATTCTTGAATGACAACTTTAAAGTGGCTTTATTTTCGAAACGTTTAGATAACTAGAATATTTATACAGCAAAGAAAAGAAAAATAACGTTACAGGAGACAATCTCTATCTGGCTATTGACGCTAGCTGGTAGAGTTTTAGCTAGCTGATAGGTCATTAAGGAAATCAGTTTTTATTGTGGGTTAGGTTACTAAACGTAAAATTTCTCTGTGAAAACATGTATAATTTATTGCTAAATTCTCCAAATGATAACTGTTCTGACCACCCTCTTCAAATATCTTAATATTCTGACTCTCTAAATTACTTGGCTGTATTAAATCTTTCATAATTATCATCATCATCAACAGCCTTTAATAGTCCGCTGCTGGACCTATGTCCTCCTTTCTAAGGAGAGGCCTATGCCTCTCCTTAGAAAGGAGGTTTTGAGGAGGAGGTTCTCCTTTAAAACTAGGTTTTGGCCTACTATACAAAGCTGACCAGACGGGTTCGTATCGGGTGTGTCTCAAGTTTTCCTTTCTTTGCAGTGCTCTCTCTCTTTGCAGTCTCTTGGTTGTCCTGCGTAGTTTGCTCCATTAGTCATCTCTTACGATACCTACAGGAGGAATAGGGATGGTGACACTTCTTATTTTTAATCCGTCACCATGGATATATTCTACAACGTTTTTTCAAGTTCAAACGGGTAAAAGATTATACCTTTGTATGTAATTTGAAGGTATAAGTTCCTAAAGCCAATAAATTAATGGAAATAGACTCCAATGACCAACATCCATTATCGCCTTTAGTTAGGATTATATTATCAAAATAATCAATCTTTTAAATACTATAACAATACCCGCTTGAAATAATGAGGTGGTTTCGCTTAAGCCGAGTTTATATCTAACGAAATATTAACAGACAGGTACATAATTACTTTTAGTTAGCTATGTAGTTGGAAGTTGGACGAGAAAGTTGGTCTTGCGAGCCACAGTTATCAACTGTGGGCTAGCGAAACTAGGCAAGATGAGCGGAGATGTGTCGGCAGAGATGAGCGAGCACCTAATTTATACGGCGATTTTTCTGCTGAAATCTTGTCGTTGCCACTCCACTTATTTCGTCTTCGTCTATAAAAATATGTCAATTCTAAGATCGAGCGATAGCCGACATAATATGTAACTGCATTGTATAATACGGGACTTAATAGCGATAATATTTAATGCGTATAAGACAACTTATAAAAGATAATTCATTTTAACGTTAAATAAATCATCATCATCAACAGCCTTTACTAGTCCACTGCTGGACATAGGCCTCTCCTTAGGAAGGAGGTTTTGGACTACTATACCACGCTGGCCAGACGGGTTGGTATAGGGTTTAAATAAAGAAATGAACACAATTGAGTAGGTACCTGATTTATCTTATTAGATAGCTTGTAATATGTAACTGTCGAGATTTAAACATATTTGTATATAAATTTAAAAATGGAATGTGATAAGTTTAACCCAATAAATGAAAACATTAAATAACTTCATCTGATACCTATCAATCTACCTAACCTATAACCTAACATCTGATATCTATCATAAAAAAAAACGAAGTCCACGAAAATTATAAAAAGAACTAAAAGAGAAATCCTGGAACAAAGGAGAAACACTCTGAAATATCAGCAAATTTAGAGGTTTATCGCTGTTTCTAGTAAATATTGAAAATAGTATAGTTTATGTACTAAAGAAAAAATAAAAACACGTTTCGAGTTTAAGAGCCCCGCACGTGACTAGAAACGATATTCTTAATCTCGTTCACAGCTGCAGTTTTATAAAAACTATATCATTATAAGCCATGTCATTTCACAATATAAAATATGTAAAATATTACACCTACATATACGTATAATTATGGATTATTCCAGTCTTTTTTTTTGTTGACTTTTTTTTTAATTTTCGTGATCTCTTAAGTCTTTTTCTTATTTCCAAGTTCTTTTTCATGGTTATGGTTTCAAACGAGCAGGGTGTATGCTTTTTTTTTTTTAAACGCATTAGAAATATGTCCTGTGTCTTGGGGGACTTTACAAACATACAAGAAACGGATACAAAGAACACTTAGACTCAAAACAACTATTTGTGGATCACACAAAGTGGCGTCCCATGTGAGGATCGGACCCACAACACTTAGCGTAGTAGTAAGTAGGTGGCGACCGCTTACTACTACGCTAAGTACGGGCAGTCAATTCATTCTACAGATTTTGGTTATGCCTAGAAAGTAACTGACTACCTCCGTCCATAGACACACACACACAAGAGATACGAGTGCATTGCCATCCTTTGACTGCTTGGCGTTGGTTGGGCCTCCAGGAACCTCACTCGCTCGCTCGAAAGAAATGTTTAACACCGATTATCTATGAGGTCGTGGCATTACTACGGTCAAACCAGTTCATATGTGCCGATGCATTACTTGTGTAAGTTAATGAGATCCCTTCATCAACTAAGAAATGAGCTGATAAACTTCACAAATTATAGCTAAGATCCATCTCGCTCAAATCAGCCCTCAAACCAAAAAGTAACGCGTCATAATCATTTTATGCCTTTAGGAGCTACGATACCACAGACAGACACACAGACACGTCGAACTTATAACACCCTTCTTTTTACGTCGGGGGTTAAATATTTACTCGTATTTAGTTTTCTGCACAATAAAATAAACTTAACACCAGTTTTCTGTGAGACCGTGGTATCACTCCGGTCAAACCGGTTCAAATATGCCGATGAATTGCTCATAAACGATAGAAAAGTTGAATTAGTTACAAACTTTACTAACTTAGAGAGATATTATTCGACACCATCAAATTTTGAAGAAAGTGTCTGAACTTTTAAGGTAGGTACTGAATTTTTTTTCTGGGGTAGGGAAGAAAACGAGAAGAGAGTAAACAAGGTAACCACTGCCGCCCATGGACACCTGTGACTAAGAGTCACAAGTGCCAAATTAGTGGGAGTGGGTTTTGGGTTCCGGTTCTCTTACTTGATGAAATGTAGGGATAGAATAAATTTACAATCACCTGTGATAAATGATATGACTTAAAAATCATGCATTATACCTGTCACTAGTTTATAAAATCACCGTGTTATTATGTTTACACTAGCTCTGTCTAAATCTCAAAAAATATACTATTTGATAAAAAGAAAATTTAATATATTAGGTTTTTTCTTAGCTTACGTTTTGATGTCATTTATCTTTGTCTATGACCAAATCACAGTAGAAATGAAAAGAAATGATGGAATTAAATGATAAAATGAAATTATGAAATGAAATGATAAAATGAAATGATATTCATTTCTGCAAGCATATCTTCTCAGATATTTTTACAAGTCTGACTTTACAGCTAGACGACGCCCGAAGTATTAGCAGACGGGTCACCTGTTGGGAAGTGACCATCGCCGCCCATGAACGTCTGCAACTCAGGAGTGAACGCTCTTTTCCTTTACTTTACACCGACTTTATGTGAGCTCGTGCTATCACTCCGGTCAAGCCGTCCCACTCGTACCGAAGCTTGACTCTATCGCGGTGATATAATGTTATCTTAATTTAATATAAACCAAGCAAGTAAACTTTTATTTGTATTCTCCATATTTATTTATTTTATAACTTTATGCGCAAATACATTGCATCGGCGCACTTAATGCTCAAGGCATTCTCTGGCAGTCAACCGATTGGGCGATGTAGAGAATGAGTGAGGTAGGTGCACTTATGGGAAGGGACTCGTAATAAATGATAGAGGCTTTATTAAATACTAACTATTTGATCCACATCTGTGTCCATATGTCCATGTCAATCTATGTCCATATCTGATTGATCAAACTACAAGCGAAAATCTATTAACAAATTTAGGTCAAACTATAACTTTTAAATGGAATATTCTGCAGCTGTCATAAAAATTGGTTTAGTGGAACTGCAGCCTGATTTGCATTTTAATAGACCGTACTCGAAAATATGGGCCAGAGAGGTCAAATCACATGTAGTGTCAGCGATTAAGGCTCTCAATAAAAAAAGACTCACTGTGGCACATTGTGATTAAATTGATGAGAAATGAAGAACAAAACTGCCACGAAAAAATAAATGAAAACAATCTATGAAACGGGTTGTATATCGTGTCAAAATTTGAGATTAATCAGTGCAGAATATATATTCTTGTTTTAAGAATAAAGATCCAGGTTGCCGGCAAAAGGCTCACTCCTCATTACGTAAAAGAGACTAAAATTATAGATATATATATTCTACCACATTCTTCCACATTCACACAACGCCATATCTAGTGCCAAACTAAGCAGAGCTCGTACTATGGGGACTAGACAACTGATATAAATACATATATTTCCTTTATTTTGTAAATACATACATATTAGACATAGAAACACCCAGACTAAATCAAACATTAAATGTTCATGTACACAAAAGTTTGACTTGAGCGGGAATCGAACCCGCGACCTTTGGAATAGCAGTCCGTTACACAAAAAGTTACAAATCCGGTCGTCAGAATACATGGCAGAATATAGGCGTCACTACGCCCCTGCTTTTTCCTTTGGGCATATAAGCGTGAATGTCTGTATATACGAGTAAGTATATGGGTTTAAGAAACACACGGTATAATGACCAGACATGATTTTCGCAGAGGCAAAATCAGCGTTTACATACAAGGTCTAAACGTACTTTTATACAAGCTTGCCAAATTTCAGTATAGCGCACGTTTTGCTAACCGTATCTATCTAAACGATTATGATCCGATAGAGAATCGAACCGGGTAACGAATAATCTAAAATTAAATCCGCAAACAACTTATTTAGCTGACTTTATATTAAAACCAAAGAAACCTTTCCATGTTAATTAACACCCTATTTTAATTAGTATAACAAGCAAGAAACTGGTTTGGAGAACACAACAGAATAAATGCCTACAACAGAATAAATCTAACTAAACAACAGACTACAAACATAACCTGACTACAACAGGATAAACAAAATAATAAACCTAACTCCTGGAGCTTCATAATTTTATATCAAATTAGGTAGATAATTTACATGTACATTTTGTTAATTAATTTAGAAATTTCTATATAACTGTTACTTTATTTATGGTTTGGTCACAGTCGTAACATTGTTACTTAATCTAAGAAATTACATGTGCTAGAATTAAGGCTAATGTACAACCGCTTTCAAGCAAATACTAAATGCACATAGTGTAAACAAAAGTAAAAACAGGAAAACATGTACATATATAATAATAATATAGTAAATGTGACACACAACGCCATCTAGTTTCAAACTAAGCAGAGCTTGTACTATGAAAGCAAGATTGACTGATCGAATACTTATACTTTGTTTTTGTAAATACACACATATTACACGTAGAAAACACCCAAACTCCGAAACAAATATTTGCAGATAATACAAACATTTGGTCCGACCCGGGAATCGAACCCGAGACGTCAGCACGGCAAATGAAATGAAATGATATTTATTTCTGTAAGTAAATCTTTTCATATTTTTTTACATGCCGGATTTTACAGCTAGATGGAGCCGTTCAAATCAAATTATATCAGAAGGACAATTCTCGTAATAAAAGTTCGGTCACAATTCAGTTCCGATCAACTCTGGATCTCGCAGCTGTCATAAAGGGTATTTTCGTAGTATAGTGTTAAGCAATGTTATCTATAATGTAATTATATCTCCTGTGTACCTCCTATGTACTGTAACCGAAAGTTGAATCGGTAAAATGTATACTAGTCTTAGTAATAATTTACTATGAAAAGGTCTTTTATGGTCGCAACTGAACTTTGACCGAACTTTTATTACGAGAATTGGCCTTTAGGATTCAATGCTATGATATGCCTATAATTTTATTTCCATCACAATCCAACCTATGATAATTTTCATTCAACTTCATAAGACTACTACTAAAGTTCAATACCCCTCATCTTACGACACCTGTATTCCAAATCATCCTTAAAAGCCCTCTCACATAGCTCATCCAATATACTGTTATACCCTTCGTTATGCGGTGAACGCAGCTGCGTCAAATATGGAACTTCACATATACATCGCGATAAAATTCTCAGCAAAAATTCAAGCTACTTAGAAATTTAAATGAGTTTAAGTACCGGTACACGGCTGACAAACATTTTGTGGCAAATTGTGTGGTTTAACTATAAGAGAGTCACAAATTTTCCAGGCTCTTGAGTTGCAGATATTCATTGGCGGTGATAGTCGCCTAGCATCATAGGCCGTGCAGGTAAGTGCGAGTTTATTACACATCAACTCGCTCTTGACAGTGGGCGCGTTTGGCGTTGTGATTGGTGCAGATTTTAGTGCGGACCAATCGCAGCGCCGAACGCGGTCACCGTGACGGTCGAGTAGATGTGAAATAAACTCACACTTGGGCCTAAGTAGATAATAGGAATATTACTAATACGGATCAAGTGGGGGCTGGAAGCCTTGAGAGTGTCATAGATCATTGTAGCAAACCTGTAACTCGAACTAGCTGAGATCAGCAAGACCAAGCCTGTTATCTCTACTCCTATACATTCTTCCTTTTCTTTTTCTTCTATGAACTTGTATTTACTCTTTATTCTTCTTCTTCTCTTAATAATATTATAAAGATTTGCTTGTTTGTTTGGATCTCGACAATCTCAGGATCTGCTGGTTTGAATTGAAAAACTCTTTCAGTGTTAAATAGACAATTTATTGAAGAAGGCAATAAAACATCACGATTCGACCGAGCATCAATCAAAAATATTCTGAGAATGAAAGAAAAGCGCCGTGAGTGTCTTTATGGTCGGAACGCTGTTCCTTACGCTTTTTGGTAGACGTTTGTAGTTACTTAAATTCTTGTTACACATTTCTCATTCTCGCTCCCATCCGCTCAGAGCGTGTAACGCGCGATAATTAACTTCGTTCCAAAAAAGATCTAAGCGTACTATAGCAAGAAGTGTCGGCAAAAGGTCTTGTTAGTCATTTTTCAGTCTCGCTCCCATTCGCTCAGAGCGTTTAACTATACGATAAGAAACTTCGTTCCGAATTCCTTTTGAAAGACGCAGACGTGCAACTTGCACGGGTCAGCTAGTTATACAATTTCAAAAAGAAGGTACATCTCCTTACCTCATCTTCCGGTATTCATAGTGTGCGGATAAAATATGTCTATGTATCTATACATATATGAATATATGTATAATTGACTGGCCTGTTGGTCTAATGGTTAGTGATACTGACTGCTGTCGTGGGCTCGATTCCCACCCAGAACAAAAAATTGTGTGATGAGCACGGTCATTTGTTCTGTGTCTGAGTATACTTATATCTATAATATTTATGTATTTAGAAATATATAAGTATGTTTATCAGCAGTCTGGTTACCATAGTACAGGCTCTGCCTAGTTTGGGATTAGACGGCCGTGTGTGAAATGTGTGAGAATATTATATTATTATATTATATGTATGTGTATAACTATATACGTGTGTATGTTTAAGTTTATGCATATAGCGAACCGTTACATATAATTCATTCATTACTTGTCTTAATATAACCTCCGTAACCTCCGTATCCTCCGTGCACCTACCTTACAAGATTTCTACACCACTCAAAGATTGACTGGCAGAGAATGCCCTGGGCATTAAGCCAGCCGATGTACAAAAGTGCATTAAGGTAAAAAAATAAATAATTTTTCCAGCTGAAGATCCGAAGATATTAACAGTTTTTTACTGTATTGAGAGAAATTGAGAGAGATACAGAGATGAGGCAGACAACGTGATGATTGACAACGAGAAATGTCAAAATAAGTAGGCTCCTGGGTAAAAGATACATACGGTGGTTATACACAGGGGTGAAAGACGAAACGACTTCCCTTCTTATGTCTACATTAATATCTCATGATAAATGAAGAATTTTATTAAGCTGCTACGTTGTGTAGACATTTTAGGAGAATGAGGGGCTCTAATTTGTTAGGAATTTCGTTGTGAGAAAATAGTAGAACGAACGTCAGAAACAAATCAAAAAATGAAAAAGACCGTATTTATTATTTACCAACTTTTCTTTCACATAAATTTAAAAAAATCAACACTCATGTTAAAACGTTATGAATTGAACATTCTGACTCTGACATAAAAGAGCGTCTGAATATAATTCAAGAATTAATTGTTAAATTTCCATTACACGATGACGGATTAAGAATACAGAGTGTCGCCACCCATATTCATCCCGTACAATTCAAGGATATCTTATGTTTCAAAATACTATTAATATATTTTCTCTTGCTGAAATTTCAGACCCATAATGCTTTTTATCCGGTACTTAGATATCAAATGAATAGGCAATCAATATATCACATGTTCCGGGATAATAAACTTCCCATCTCACAAAATCTACCTCCGTGCGTTTTATTGGTGAAATCACACTCAACACTACCCGACAGAACTTAGCGATCCCTCTCAAACTATTTTCGCAGTTGCGTAACAAAACAGTGAATATTTTATATCTACTATATTTACTCAAAGTCTTGAAATTTCCCTTCATCGCCAAGTTTTTCAATCGTTCATAATAAATGAAAAAAAAAAAACAAATTTATTATTTAATTGGATTTCCATTTACATGTTTCAAATGAATAAGTCCCCGAAGAGTACTTCACTCGATATTTGTATTCAATCAAATGATAATTGTTAACTTGCTAGCTTGTATTGATTCTATTGATAACTGAAAGCAAAAGAAAAATATCATTTATTTCTAAATCACTGTTACAGTCTTGTGGCTAAGCCTTCCCAGTAGGTATTCTTATGATATTTGTGTTTGGAGTGACTTGCATCTTCCACTTGGGTTTGCTTAGATTTAGATAAAAATAACAGATATAAGGCTTAACCATTACACTGGTAATATCTAGCCAGTTTTGTAGCTCAAAATACACCGATTCTAGGGATTTTAAAATTATAGACCTAATCCACGGGATAGCACAGATATTGGGAATCATTTTCATTCGGAATCGGGAATCATTAGTTCAACGATTCTGAATGCTTGACAAGAAATTATTGCAACCCTTAATTTTATTCACTGTGATTTCATCTGTAATTGTGATTTGTTTATAGACAAAGATAAATGCCATCAACATCAATCTAAATTCTTTTTGTTAACTTTTTTTGAGTATTAATAATCATATTATTATTATTAATAATCAAGTATTATAGTCAATATTATTAATAAATGAAGCCAAATTCTTTAAGATGATTTCTTTTTTACTTCAATATCCTGAAACGACTATCCATATTTATGAACATATATTTGCAAAGCCTCATAAAGATAAAATTTAATTTGAATACATTTTATTAAAGTTCAAGACGTACAAATATTAAATAAATGAAAAATCTGGATAATTTGGTTCTGTAGTGAATATTTTCTTGATATTATGTGTTATGAATAAAAGAGCCCCGTCATCATCATTAACAACAGCCTTTAATAGTCAACTGCTGGACATAGGCCTCTCCTTGGAAGAGCCCTATGTCGACATGACAGCAAAATCTACTTCGAAAATATCTAGTGAAGACAAGATGATCTATGTAGTAATAACTGATTCTACATCGCGTAATATAAGATTTCGGGCCAATTTTCAGGATTCAAGGTCACTTTTTTTAGACTATTATTAATAATATTATCAATAAGTCGCAGTGTGATTATGCGGTTTATAAATCCTATGATATGTCACAGATGATTGTGATTTTATTATATCCCTAGATAGTACGATAGGGGATCGAAAAAGATTTTGTCAATTAGAATTATACTATTATATGTTACATTAAAACTGCTCTTTGATTGACTCTGTAAGGAATCAGCAAACAAACATCCTAATATCAAGATGATTAGTGGCAGTTGCGAAGTTTTTTATAATAACAAAAAAACATCAAAGCACAAGTAATACGATTGAAACAATCAGAATCAGACAGCACAGATCGCCCACACATTATAATTGCAGTGTTGCCAGTATTACAAAGTGTAGTCTACTTAAAATCGATTATGTAAATAATAATCAAATAACATTAAAAAAAGGTTCGTTTAGCTCATCTCCGACACTTTAATGAGTGCTTAGAACACATGTTAACAAAGAAGTCATTCTTTATTTGTGAATAGAAACAAAAATCGATTATTCTAATCGACACAACCACTTTATTTACGACTGCCAATCAATCAATTTTGCAATATTTGATTAAATCAATTATTTCCCCGTACAATCGGTAACTGTTATTATTTGGAGTGCTTATAAAAAGTAACGTTATTAATATTGAATATAGAGCGATTCCTGTAACGGTTAGGCCAATTTCCAATTGTACTTAACAAAACTTCACCTCAATTTACTTCAATTACATATGGGAGTGTGTATGTGTGTGTGTGTGTTTGTGTTTACTTGTATGCCCTGAGGCGACATAGTTCCGTGGGATGGGACATCTAAATTGACGTTGAGCGGAAGTGGTACAGACGGGAACTGTGGGAGGTAATTTATCTTTTCTTCTTGTCTTTTGTATGAAAGTATTTCATTTCATTAGGCTCTTTATTGTATAACTTATGATGTTATGTATTGTAAGTGGAAGAACTGCTAGCACTAATGACCTGCTTTATACTTTTCTCCTTTTTAAGCTTTACTCGTACAATACTTACTTTTCATAGTTATTCATTGACCTTTTGGCGTTCTTTAAATAATGTTAAATTCTTCCCATCATCATTCATAATTCATCAAAAGAGGTATTACTAGCAAAATTATAGATGGCATAAATTGAATTAATGTTTCAAGACTGTTTGGTACATGGCACTAGGCATCGTCTCACGTAATTTATGGATGCACCTCTATCGTTCAGTCTTCTCATTGGAATAAATAGTTTTTCATCAGTATCTAGTCTTTTCATAAATATTGATCACAACATATTTAAAAATAATTTTCACTTGTATTTTTCAATTTTCTTTCCTGTTTCAACAATCTTAATAATCAAGAACCTGTAAACAGTTCCTGGAACTAAAAACCCTATTGTCCCATGCGTTCCACGGCTTACTGCCTACTTACCAGGAGTATTGGTGCAGGTACCAACTCTGTCGAAAATCTTTATCCTCCCTGGTCTTCAATTTTAAAATTATTTTTATATACCAAAACTCCTTTTATTACATTAACTTATTATACCATAAAGTAGCTTTTGGGATTTGAGAAAAAAAACATTAAATTGCCAATCCTTCAGTCATTGCTTAGATAGTATAAAATTTCACGTGCCTATTGGAGCGTGAAATTAACTTAAGTAATCTTCGTAACTTTAGAATCACTCATTAACAGAATGACTGTTAAATTTAAATATTATTTTCTTAAAGTCTGGCTAAATTGCTAGCTGTCAATACATCCATCTGAATTCAGAGCTCTAGAGAGAATTTAAGACTCAAAGGTCTTTATTATAAAGACTACATTAATCAGCAAAAAACGAGCTGACGATCTGTATACAGGATGTCCATGTCCACAGCTTTAAACACTTATAGTGCTTCT
Organism: Arctia plantaginis; assembly: GCA_902825455.1. NCBI lineage: Eukaryota > Metazoa > Arthropoda > Insecta > Lepidoptera > Erebidae > Arctia > Arctia plantaginis. The sequence goes on along the minus strand of CADEBD010000336.1, from coordinate 2,050,540 downwards.
GTTTGGCATGCATATTAAAAAAGAATTTTTTAAAAACTATCCGTTTATTCGCTCTTTGAATATCTTCATCATCATCAACAGTTTTTAGTAGTCCACTGCCAGACATAGGAATCTCATTGGAAAGGAGGTTCTGAGCTACTATACCACGCTGGTCAGACAGGTTGTTAGACGTTTTTTTTCGAGTTTTTCTTCTCTTTACAGTGATGTTTTTCTATACTATTGCTTGCTCCGTATGATACCTACGAAGAATAGGGGTGGTGACGCTCCGTATTCAGAATCCGTCTCTAAGTATGAAAATTGCGATTTTATTGGAAGGAAAGGTTGACAAAACGGGAATTCTAAAGTAGGAAATTAACCTAATACCAGTGGATTGTGGTATGTATGCAATAGCAAATTCGTTACATTTAAAACACAGGTACAAATTCAAAGTTTAACAGAAATGACGTACAAACGCCACTAGCCAAACATAGTTTCGGAGATAAACGCACAAACACTAGTTAACAAAATTTACGTGGTCCGCAAAAGAAACTGCGCTGAAATATTTACGGTCTGTCTGTCAGTATGATCGTAAAACTGAAATTAGAAAAACCTCTCGCTACTAAATTATAGGCAGGACTGCAATAAGGTTATGGATTTAGAGGATAGCGGCGCGGTAAGCGACTACGCTTACCGCGCCGCTATCCTCTACGACGATCTACTGCAAGCGCTAGTAATAAGTACTAACTTATTACTAGCGCTTGCAGTAGATCGTCTCGGACGTATTGTATTCAAGATTCGTCCTTTCTTATGATTTTTTTTTTCTTTGAGTAATAAAAAAAAGTCATTGGATTGGACACCGTTTGTACACCAATTACAATGCCTATTTTCATAGTAGATTCTTCTTCTTCTGGAGATCGTAAGTTTTAAAAGTAATGACAATATTTTTATAATCATGTTTACATTCATCAGGTCCTGGATCCGATAGCCGAAACTGTTCTGGGAATAGGTTTTTTTATATCTGTCAAACTATCGCTTCTAATGGCGTAAAATCAAAAATAAAATCTTAATAAAGATTTCTATCCACCCTTTCAAAGTTAGATTCATGAGCATTTTCGTGCAGAGCCATACTTCAGCATATATGGGCCAGACTCGACCACAGTGATAAAGTTTCACAGAAAACCGCTGATAAGCCATTTTTTCTTTTCTTGACACCGAGTGAGTGAACTTACCGGAGCCCAAACCCTCTTTGAATTTTGGGGAACCCCCAGGAATGAAATAAAGGGGATTTAGTCGGTAGCATAAAAAATAAAAATAAATAGTCTATGGTAGAGTATACCACACGCTCCGCTTTGTTCTAAGCAACAGCCTTATATTTACGCTGACTCGGAGTTTATTTTAGGAAGCAAATTATAAACTGACCAGTCGTAAACTTTAAATAGATAAATTATTAAGGTAGTAACTGAGCTTCAGAAGTTTTCTTGAAGTCGTTCTGTAACTGTACGCGGAACACAGTGATAGTTCTTTTTGAACGATGCGTAGTGACGAATGCTTTTGCATTACCTCTTGACGGTGCTAACAGCTGCGGATACAAGTTCTCTATTAACGAAGCAGTGTAATTAAACTATGAAAGTGTGAACGTATAATAAAGTGCAGTGATATTGAAATTAAGTGAGTTTCAACACACGTCTTATAAGGTAGGAACAGACCTGATATTAGTACTAAATCTTTAAGATCAACTTATCTAATATAATTCTTTGATTCATCATCATCATCACAGCTAGAAAAATACCTCTCCTTAGAAAGGAGGTTTTTGTCCTACTACGAGTATAACATGCTGGCCGAACGGGTTAGTATAGGGTTTGTTTCAATTTTCTTTCGTTTCCTTGTCTTTGCAGTGCTGTTATCCTGCATCGTTTGCTCTCTTGGTCAGCTCTTACAACACCTTTGGAATAAATAGGGATGGTGACACTCTGTATTCTTAATCCATCACCAAACGGACTGATGATGCTTATATAACTAACTAGGAAAACTAGGAAATGGCAATAAAATAAATTGTAATGAATATTAACCTCCTTTCTAAAGAGAGGCCTATGTCCAGGAGTAGACTGTCATAGGCTCTTAATGTAAATTTAATTTTGATGAAATACTATAATTTTGCATTTTGGATGGATATAAAAGAAATAAGAGCAGCCTCTTATTTCTTTTATATCCAGGAGCCAGTTAATAGGTAGAACTATTCAGTGGCTACACCCATTAATTATGGGCTTAAAGATTGTTTGGTGACTCGAATAAGATCTGGCTTAATGACGACGGCGTAGTGGTTTAAGCGGTCGCCACGCCGCTTCCTACTACGCCGAGTATTGTGGGTTCAAACCCCACATGGGACGACACTTTGTGTGATCCACAAATTGTTGTTCTGAGTCTGGGTGTTCTTTGTGTCCGTTTCATGTATGTTTGTAAAGTCCCCCGCGACACAGGATTTATTCCTAATGCGGGCGTTGTCTTTTTAAAAAAATCAAAAAAAAAAATTAAGTTAGGAGGTGGATTGTAAAACCGTTCTTTACTTGTTAATTCAGTGCGTCATTCATTTAGTTTTTTAGTTAAATTAGAAATTAATATTATTTCTCAGACTATCATGACTGACCTGACATTTTGGGTTTGATTCCCACCCAGGAGAAATCAATATGCTGCTGACTGCACAGATGGCGCAGTGGTTTAAGTGGTCGCCACGCCGCTTCCTACTGCGCCGAGTGTTGTGGGTTCAAACCCCACATGGGACGACACTTTGTGTGATCCACAAATTGTTGTTCTGAGTCTGGGTGTTCTTTGTCTCCGTTTCATGTATGTTTGTAAAGTCCCCCGCGACACAGGATATATTCCTAATGCGGGAGTTGTCTTTTAAAAAAAAAAAAAAAAAAAAATATGGGTCAAGCAAAATCATTTGTCCTGTGTCTGCGTGTAATATATCTATAATAAGTGTGTATATAAAATATACGACTATATGTTTATCAGCAGTCTAGTTACCATAGCACATGCTCTGCCTAGTTTGGGATCAGACGGTCGTGTGTGAGATGTGTAAGGTTATTATTATTTATTCATTTTACTTGCGGATTATCAAACACGTACTTTATTTTCTTACAATGACTGACTAAAACACACTAGAATCAACAACAGACTCACGTACGAATAAGTAGTGAAAGCCGTACCTAAAATACCAATGAGTTCGATGAGCTACATATTATGATTACAAATCAAAGTATTTTCCCTATTCAATACACTTAACAAATGTAAAAGATGTTTTTTTTTTAAAAAGGGTTGTAGCCGCTTTTCCTCTCTGGCGGACTACTCACCGGCTGACCCAGTGGAGAGATTCAAGAGATTACCTCAGGGCGCCTTGTATGAGAATAGAAGTGTGTGCGTGTGGGAAACCTATGGGACTCTTTAGAGGAAAACAACTTACACCTCAGTTATACATACATGTATATTTCAAAGAAAAAGTAGATCAAATTAAACTAATTAAACAGTGTGGGTACAATAACAAGAAAAGAAAAAAAAAACCGCAGCGGTGCGCGTTAGAGCCGAGCTGATGGTGCTCGGTGCCACCTCGTCGTCCCTCCAGGAGGTTACTTCCTCTTCCGCCCGAGTCGGCTATTTATATTGGATATGGATAAAAGTTTAACAAATTACAATTATAAGTTTAAGTACGTAACTCTTGGGTACGGCTGTCCGCTTGCGTCGTGAGCCGCGCAATCACCAGCTTTGCCAGAGGGTACCGAGAAACTTGAGTCTGTACCAGAAGGCCACAAAAGAGCAAGCACGCCGTCTAAGACTGACCGTCTTGACCCCGAAATCTGGGACCCTACGAATGGATTAGCACTCATATAATTAAACAGGTTCCAGAAACAAATAGGTTTAAGTAGAATTAAGAACATACTCACCACTTTAGTGTGGGTACTTTGAACAGATAATATATTAAGAAAATCAAATCACACAGCAATCAAAACACTATATAAGATCGGAAGGCACGAGATAGCAGTGTCTCCCGTGGCAGAAAGCCGGACTTATATATCCTAGGTTCAGGAATCTTCCAGAAATTAACCCCTCTTCATCATTTCACTTTGACATTTAAATTGAGAAAGAAAACAACGCTAACAAAATCAAACGTAACTTGCTTTCCACCATAGCTGAACACTCTCAACACCTATACAATTTGACATGACAGAATAACAAAACAGATTAAAAAAGGAAGTCTTTTTATCAATCTATTATATCTCAAACCAACGCCATCTAGTGGTCCGAAAGTGAACAAAGGAGATCAATACCGTAGCTACAAACTACTTTAGATAAATCAACATCAAAGCGATGCGGCCAAACAGGTGCCGCTTTTATCAATATCGTACGTATCACAAATGCACAAAAAAAATAACTGTTACAGGGTTATATATTCAACCTTCTGCCCATTTACAACATGAGTTTTATGACTTTAGAAAAAAATCTGACTAGTCCGTCCACCCACGACTAAGATGTTTTGTAAATTTGAAAATTGAATTGAATTGAAAAAAATAGGTTGGGGTCGGTTTTAAGTCTACTGCGATACGACTGAACTTAGGTTTTTTACGCGGAGCGATTGCCATCAGAAGGCCAAGTGCGAGTTTATTTCATTTCTACTCGATCGTCACGGTGACAGCGTTCGGCGCTGCGATTGGCCCGCACTGAAATCTCCACCAATCGCAACGCTAAACGCGCTCGCTATCGAGAGCTAATCTATGTGAAATAAACTTGCACTCAGCCCTCAGACCTCTACAACCCAAGTACGAGGCGATATCGAAGTTCTTCAGACAGACTATTTGTTGGACCTTTCAGATCTCCAACTACCTGTAGCGATTGCACAGATGTTCGCATGGTAACCCGGACCGACGGCTTAACGTGCTCTCCGACCCACGGAGGGGTCTCAATGTGTTAAGAAATAGTCAACCATCAATAAACTGACCTGACTAGGATTGCTTAACTTTATCATGTGTTAACCTACTCGGTTATATGTATAACCTCGATGTATACAATTTGATTCGTTTGGTATAAAAAATGACAACTCTCTAATTCTACATTAAAATATAAGGAGTTTTACATGAAAGTTTCGAACAAAAATGTCCAAATGTTAACAAAAATCTTTTCGCTCTTAGTGAAACGCCAACAGCCTTTAAAACTTGAAAATTAATTTACCAACTTGAAAGATTATCCGTAAAGTAAGAACAAAGTTGTTACAACAAGTTTTTACTAGAAATTCCACAAGGCTTTCCATTTTTTCGTAAGCTCACGGCCCCGATTATTAAGAGAAGATGCGCAAAGTATTTTCAAGTAATATTATGGTATATCCGTATGGTAACGGATTAAGAATACTAGTGTCATCACCCCTATTCATTCCATTGGTGTCGTAAGAGTCGACTCAGGTAGCAAACTACTACAAGACAAACCCGTCTGGCCACGTGGTATAGTAGGCCAAACCCTCTTTTCTAAGAAACGACCTATGCCCAGTAGTGGACTAATTAAAGCTTTCGATGATGGTAATGTTTCTCCTTCATCCTCATTATCATCCTCAATCACCGTTGAGCTTAATTATTTACCTAGATATTAATTGTTTTTAAATGCTTTGTTACACTGTTTAAGATGGACTGGAATGACCTTTCTCAATCAATACATATTTTATGGTATTCTGAGGCAAACGAACAGAGGAGTCACTTGATGGTTAGAAACTACCGCCGCCTGTGCACACCTGCGACTGAAGAGTCACAGAGTGTGTTACTGCCCTTGCCTACTGCGGGGGAGGTGACGCTTGGAGCTCCCGTGTCCTCACTTACTCTGTGAAAAGTACAGAAAGAATTACTTAATACCGGTTTTCTGTGGCCGTGGTATAACTCCGGTTGAGCCTGGTCCATTTGTTTAATTATATTACGTAAATGGAATTTTTTGTCACATTTAAATTACATTGGGATCAAACATAAAAAAAATTGCATGAAGGGTCTATGGACCCCGGTCGGAACGAAGTTGACGTTTGCTATACAGTCATTATAATGTTTGTTATATCAAGTCAATTAAATTAAATAGAAAAATTATAATACAATATATTTATGTACAAAATAAATAATGATAAAATAAATACCGAATGATCTGGGATAATTTAGGTTAATGACAAGTAAAAAAACAGTAACAAGATGTAACTATAGCAAGAAGTGTCGGAAAAAAGTCTTGTTACACAATTTTCGGTCTTGCTCCCATTGCTCAGAGAGTGTAACGCGCGATAAGGACCTCCGCTCCAAAAATGTAGTGTAAAAGTCACTTTCCAATATGAACCAAAATAAATTACAAAGTTCATAAGTTTAAAATAAGCATTAAGTTGGTAGCAAAATAATTTAATTGTTAATAATTTAATAGTTACAAGGTGCGATAGATACCTGTTTTACTTGCCCGGCGACGTTTCGATCATTTACAAAATTTATATATAAATAAATCTTGAAATTAATAATCTGTAGCTATTGAATAATTGAATTATTAGAATAAACAATTTCAATAGATAGATCGATAAATATATTCAGAGCGTGCTCAAATATTAGAACGATTAAATTGAATTCAAACAAAGGAATGTAGCTATCCTTTGTTCATGCTTAGTATTTCCATTTTCTGTTTTACTAGCTGTACCCTGCCACGTTTCGCTGTGGCCTGTTGTAGTAGAGATTGAAAACTAGATAAAAACTATCTTTGAAGTGAGTTGTATTCCGTGTCAAAGTTCGAGCTCAATCGATTGAGAACTTTTTGAGTTTTTGAAGCGTACACAAACCAACTTAACATTTATAAATATACATATGGATAATCTTTGTAAAACCCTGTTGTAAGAGCCTGCTCAAAGACCGGCAACGCATTTATGAATCTTGATTTATAGGTGTCACACACATACCAACGGCTTCACTCAGATCAAAGATGAGTACGTATAGTAAGATGGTACTCTGTAAACAAAGAAGTGAGATCAATTAAAACTACGCCTTGTTATGTACATACACAATTACACGCACACACGTACAACGAAAGAACGCTTTGTCAGTAAAACATCATCAAAAATGTTAACAATATTTACAATTAAAAATGCCGAATCGTGTTGTGAAAGGGTGTCAAAATCAAACTAAAAGAGATAGATAGTAGGAAGGAATCACATTTCACACATAACTAAGCGTAGAAACCAATATTTTCAATAAAATAAAATTATGATGGCAGCACCAGCCAACGCACAACATGTTTATAAATCCGACGTCACTTCGTTCTTCGCGTAGTTCCATCTTAACTTTTTATTTGATCTCAGCGGATTACTCGTCTGTTAATTTGTCTACCTATAACATAAAAAAAGTAATATAATCTATCTATCATTATGTATCTGTATCTGAGGAGAATTCATCTCAAGCTATCCTTAGCTTCAACAACATTCATTATTCAAAGCGAACTCCGGGCATCTGTTTCTTTGAAATGATAACGGTTGGTTGTTTTTTTTTTTCACTTCAGTTTTTCTCGCTGCAGTGTTCCTTTTATAGTAATTAACTTTCATATACATATGTATATAAAATAATAGTTTGACAAATTAAAACTTGTATACCTATTTAGACAGCTTTCAATAGTGTTACTTTGTGTACTTATATATAAGAAGCGGAAACCAATTTCCAATTTCTCGTTTCAACCTTTTTTCCCCCTGGAGAACCGGTCTACCCTCTAAACCCCACGATGGCCTACCTTGCCTACATGGCTTCTAAAGTTCTCCCTGCCGTACCCCATGACCCAGGCAGATCCCGGGGTGACCGTCGTCAACCAATCTAATCACACTATCCAATCTCTCTGGTCAACCTGTGTAATCAATTTGCCTCATTTTTTCTATGAAGTTAATGTATATATATATCATCAAGTATTGGGATACTTCAAAAAGTATCCAGGATACAACAGCACTTGAGTTTAAATTAAGAAAAGTGAAAGTTAGGAGTAAGAAAGCTATGAAAACACAAGTTTTTCCATAGCTTTCGTATTCGCCTTTACAAACGTAGAGAGCTGTTTTAGTCTAACATTCGCTAGAAAGATCTTTTTACTTGAGTTTTTGACACTCGAATTAATTGCGTTAGAAACGAGCTAGTGTGTAAAAGTTAGCACAGGCGCAACTTTGCTAAGCTTTTAAAATATATATCCACACTACCATACTTATATGTTATAAATGTGAAAGTGAGGTTGTTTGTTTGTTACACCTAAAAAGTTCTGTAAAAAATCTTTCACCAATGGAAAGCTACATTATCAGCGAGTAACATAAGCTAATTTTCATTGCGTTAATCCATAGACAAGAAGGCGAAGACGGAACAAAAGTTTGAAATATAACCGTATAAATTACACACATTCATGGTAGATAGCACTTCAAGTAAACTATCTTACTATTAGGTACTTTACTGTGATCTAAATTAATTTAAGTCAGCAATATATCTCACCAGTGCCCTTCATAAAACCTTTGTCTAGATCCATATAATATATTGCCCCTTGCGGCAAGGTGCTATTAAGGTTTTAGATAGTAATATTTTACCTGGCGTCATCTACGAACCTTATAATATATGAAATCAATATAATTTGAGATTGACGTTATTTTACGACTTTTCTTGAACAATATTTAAGGTATTCTTCGCATGCCGCCTTCCTTTCACTATTCCTGCTCCTTTGACTAAGTTACCAGATCATGTCCCAGGATTCAAGTATTCAAGTCCATGGTTGGAACAAAAAACTCTTATTCCAAAGTTAAAATATTTATTGTTTACTAAGTGTACACTGTACTGCACTGTACTGTAATGAGTTGTTTTTAATGGAAAAAAAATATATACGAGTATATTAGGTCTTATTTCATCTAGGTACTTATGACTTGGTTGCCTTTATCAAGTATTGTTATGTGAACATTAATTAGATTGAGAAATATTAATTTAAATTGATACAATTGAGAAACATTATTAGAATGAACTATTGCCGAGTATAATACCCACCTACATATATGTTGTATAATAACTATGGTCAGATGTATAAGATTAAAATATTGGCAGATTCATGAAGATTAAAATTATCAGGGTAAGCGAAGCGAGCCCTAACATTATTCCACAATCTATGCATTTTGGTGGTACACTTTTCTGAGAAACTCTCACACTTTCAAGTTAGGGCTTTGGCATGGTAACCTCAATTCATGTCTGGATTTGTTATCTATCATAAAATATAATTTTATACATATTTTAAAACCAATAAGACATGTGTAATATTTTATCAATTGGACTGTTAACATTACCGTAATCTGTTAGAAAACTAAAAAAATAGTATTGATAACAAATAAATAATGAGTAATCGCAAAAACTTTGCGAGTCCTTTGAAAGCACCGCTTTTTGTTATTATTTGGATAGAACGAATAGATTTATCTATAATATGTATGTATTTAGAATTATTTAAGTATGTTTATCAGCAGCCTGGTTACCATAGTTCAGGCTCTGCCAAGTTTGTGAAAATATTATTATTATTAATATGCTGCTAACTTTTTCAACAACAGATACAAAACGCATTTTTATACGAAATTTTAAGCTCTCGATTAATTGTGGAAAATAACGCACTCTTCTCTAGTTGGGCTGCTCCAAAATAAAAATTCGTCCTTCTTTTTAATTGTATTTTATTAGTGTATTTTCGCCTACGTAGAATTCGGTCTCTACGTTCCACAAGAATTAGGCATTTCATTGTCAAAATGAATATCCTACTATAAATAATTCTTGTAAACACAATATAATGTATTTATAGAAGACAAAACAAAATTGAATAGAATTTCTTATCTTTGTTACTTAATAATATAGGGTGATATTTTTGTTCCCAAACTTGACCCTGCATTACCATATATATAATTATTTGAATTTTTTTTAAGCCTTATTGTATAAAAAGAGGAAAGATTTCTTGATGCTACTGAGATTCTGTACGGTAAGTGTAGACAGAGAATGGCCTTGTATTTAATAATCTGGTAGTCAAATCCATAATCAAGAAACTACCTAATTGTCATTGCGAGTTGCCATTTTAAATAAATTTTTTTAGGTAAACTTTTATTTCCTACTCCAACATCAGACCCTAGACATCATGTGACATCAAAGTACTGACCAAAACAAAATAAATAAGCCCAAACTCGATGGGTTTACCTTGTTAAGTTAAGAAGTTGCTATGACTGTCTTCCGTCTCCACCATCAGAACAGCTCCATGGTACCATACCACATAAATATATAATAATATGCAGGTGCATAATGCACACTACATTTAAGGCCAAGCAGACATCGAAACGTGGTTCTAGTTTAGTTGCAAGATTCGTGCCAAACACACACACATACAAACATTGTAAGTAAAATAAAAAATGAAAGCTTGTAAAAAAATATGGCCCATAGATGAGTTATATAACCTAAGAAAAAAAATCAGATGCCATGCATTCGGCAAAATATTTTATTACGTATATATTAGCGCTCGTCAATATCAATGAAGGGGTAGACAGAACCGTATTATACACCCATATTTTTCAAACTATGACTATTCCAGGGATACATTACAACTGATTCCATTCATAATACGAAGCTAGATTATCATCAGTATTCAGTGCAAGACTTCATTTTCAGAGAACTGTGACGGGTTAATACCACAAAGCGAGAAAAAGGTACCATATTTAATAAAAGGGTCCATCCCAAATGGTCCAGTCTTCCAACAGATGCAGGTTATCGTCCTAAGTGGATGAATTATGAAAAAGGGTACAACGAACATCGACAGGGTGAGATGAAGCCAACACGGATTTTCTTATAATAAAATTCGTAAAAGAGGATTAAAGGATTATGACGAAAGTAAGACTACAAGACAATGTTGACAACCGAGTAAAAAAAAAAACAAGATTAAACTCGGTCTTCGTCAGTTTCATTTAATTTGCATGCTACTTCATTTTTTTTTTTGTTTTTTAATCATTTCGGTAGCAAACTCATCTATGTTTGGTAGGGAGAAGACACCGTGACTGATTATCTTGATCTTTGAATGACAATCATCGTAATATTTTCGTATGTGTGAAGACAACTCCCGCATTAGGAATAAGTATATAATGCTTCACACAAAGAACACCCGAACTCAGAAAAACAATTTGTGGATCACACAAAGTGTAGACCCATGTGGGGATCGGACCCACAGCACTCAGCGTAGTAGTAAGCGGCGGAATTTATTACATAGAAGTTAGCGTTCACAAACATAAAACAAGCAATATTAATTACAACTTATGATGTAGTAAGGAGAATTGAGCATGCATATTGGATTACTAAAATGGTTTTGGGACGTAGAAATAAAAAAATGCGGCACAAATAACTTGCTTATAAATGCTTAACATTGGTCTTAGGACTGGTATCACTCCTACTGAGAAGCATGGTTCTCCTGTCATGAATAGAAGCTGACATCGTTGTCACTGTATTTAGATAACTAAAATTTGTTAAACTTATTTAAGTTAAGCTTAAAACGTTTTACTTAACACTCCTGAATAACGACATGTATTTACTACTAGCTAAACCGGCGCAACTTCGTCTGCGTCTCTCAATAGTAATAAATTTTCTCCGTTTTTGAAACATTCTTCATTGGTGCTCCGCTCCTATTGGTCTTAGCGTGATGATATATAGCCTATAGCCTTCCTCGATAAATGGGCTATCTAACAGTGAAATAATTTTTCAAATCGGACCAGTAGTTCCTGAGATTAGCGCGTTCAAACAAACAAACAAACAAACTCTTCAGCTTTATAATATTAGTATAGATATATTTAAAAAGATATTATATGGTGTTGCTAATTTCGTATCTGACTGATGACTGAACGATTTAATAAACTGGTATGTAGATAGACATAGTGATACATAAAATGTTATTTATATCGTACCTAAATAATACTTTAATAATAGTACCTATAAACTCATGTTTATTGGACAGAACGTTGACTGAAAATACAAGCCTATATGGCTTTACAAGCGACTGGTTTCTGCGTCTAAGCCAGTTTATGCGGACAGGCTTTGGCGAGCGAGTGTTTACACATCGAATGTTGAATCGATGTTTCAGTATTGCGTAATATATTTTGAGTACATAACGAAATGCTGAAGTGTTTTTTGCTTTTAGGGATTCGAGAGAGCTTCTAGATTGTTGATTTAAAGCCCTTCTACAGCTGTTTATTAGAAACAGAAAGCCTTGGCTGAATTTTTTTTAAAATATTATATTATCGTACACACATATAATATATGTAATAATAACACTAAGTTTAGGATATTATAACTGCTGAAAAACAATATATTACTAAATGCATATTGTACATACGAGTAAATTACATCTTAGATCAATTTTATTAGATAAGAAATGATCGTGAAACACAGTTATTTGAATTGGAATAAAACCCCCTGCCTCCGGCTTAGTAGTCAGGATCACTGACCAACTACACATATTAAGGTGTATGTCGTATTGACATAAAACATATGAAGATAAGATTCTAATACTACAGTAAAAGCTTACAACACGTGAGGCAACATCAGAAGTTATAAATATTCTACTCATTATTTTTTAACAAATGTAATTTAGTTGGTTTTACGAATAAAATGAATTTTTAAAGTTTTAGTAAACTAAAGTTATTTTAAGTTATTTAATTATATAACTATTTGTGTATAATATACAGCTAATGTAAGAATACCCTTTGTGTTATCTCATGACTAAATCTTATTTATTTCTGTCACAGGTAACTGAAGTCTCATTCAAATCAATTCGATGTAAGTAAATGCTTTTAACTTTATTACTTTTAGGAACTGCTAAAGTAAGGTGTAGACAGCCGGTAGAAAACCCGTGTTAAACATTTTTTTCGTGGCTTTTCACCGAGTGAACGAGGTTACCGTAGTCTGACAACTAGGTAGAGGGAGTGTCCGGCTCCCCTTTAAACTGGGCAGAGGAGCTCAAAGGACCACAACCCACTTGTGAACTTTGAGTGACTACCATGTGACCCGTCCGATTGTTTGCTCCCTTATACCTACCGTAACAATTAAAAGAAATAGTGAAAATTATATTTCTGTCATATATGCTTTCTGTCATATCTGTATATATCATTTTTTTATCTATGTATATAAAAGAAGACTCTGACAGACTGATTCACTGATTGATCGACCAACGCACAGCTGCAACCCCTGGGTCTAGAAGTATGAAATTTTGCACAAATGTTCCTTAGGTGACTGAGTGTTCACTAAGAAAGGATTTCAAAAATTCCATCCCAAAGGGTGCAAAATGGGGGTTGGCAATTTATATGAAACTTTGTTATTGTTGGTAGTAGCGCATACTCTACGATGTCTAATGTCGGCATTCACGCGGCCGAAGTCGCTCAAAAAAGCTAGTATAATAAATATTTATTATAATCATAACAACCCGGTTGACGGCTTAAATAATATTCCCCAAAATGTACGTATTTATTACGCTTCTGTTTACCATAAATCTTAGTTAAAGTTGTTTTAAGTTATACAAGTCCTTTAGCTCATGAGCTTAGCGCTACACCTAATAAGTTTAAAAAAACTATTTCAACAAACAATATAACAATTATTAACAAGGAATAAAGTTAGATTTCAAACAATACAAATATATATTAAAGAAACAAAGTTGGTCGGGCGAGAAAAGGCGCTCTATTTTCCCTTTTACCTTTGATATTGTGCGGTATATAACGGATTTGGGTCTCCGTGAGCAGTTTCTAAGTTTCGTAGCCAAGATTACATTGTATTACGGACGACCAAAATTAGGAGTCGCTCCACGATACAAGTTGGTAAACGTTAGAGGTGAATTGTTTTAGTTTCTCTGAAATGTTAACTGAGATCTAGCCAATTGTACGATATAATACAAAATTGGTTTGATATCTCGTAACATTTATGTATTAATCTAAGCTTTAATATCTAGCCACTCTCTGCCAGTCAACTTTCTTATTAGCGTACATTTAGAATAATTGTCTTTATTAATTCGCTCGTCTTATATTCTTTAGAATAAGCATTCATATTGTAGATAAATGGTAACCTAAATTCTAATCTGTACTCTAATTATTAGTTAAGTAGTAAAGTTCTTGTATATCATTTTCTATGTAACCAACTAAACTAAAATAATACATGTAACTACTGTGTTAGCTAGAATCGCTGTCCGTTACAAAAAGACAATGAGCAATGTGAAATCACTTGGTTGCCGCTATACAAGCCACGAGGTTAGTGCGGTAACCGCTGTTAATTACAAATTTTGTAAATCGTTCTGTTGTAAATGTAAATTAATAACTATAATAAATTGACACCTACTACTACTTAGAAATGGACGTCACTATTACGTCATATGTCCACTAATTTGCCTTATAAAAAAGGTGTGAAATCATACCAGACAAACTAACTCACATTCGCTTAATAAAAGTTAAAATACCAGTAACTGCTTGTCATTTGACAACCTGTAGTTATAAATACAGATACTCAGCATCATGAATCGTGTCTCTCAAAAGCCAAGGCGACTATAATAGAACCAATTTATCACAAATTGCCAATATTATATTACAACACCACTTTCTGAGCGCTATATCAATTTAATATAATATATCGGTAACAAGGCCATATTAGGGGCCAATTATTGGCTAGGTGTGGTGACCGTTATTGGGTGTAAATGCTGATATATTTCGAACTGTTGTAGTGTGGTTGGAAGTGAAGTGTCTCGTGAATGAATTAACGACTGATTTTAGCTGCGGCTGTTAAATAATGCATGAAAATACAGTAAGTCTTTAAGCTCTTTTGCGGGTTTTGCGAGAGTGTTTATTTTAACACAATTTATTAAATTTGGAACGTTGTCCAGATAAAGTGACACTCTTTGGACGGTAATTAAAACCACACGATGTTTTAATTAAAATATACTTCTGTATATTTAGGTGGAATACCTAACACCACACATTACACAGAGGCGTTAGTGTATTTTTTATAGTATACGCTATAGGGGGCAAACGAGCAGCTTATGACTCACAAGTGCATAACGTAAGAGCCTCCCCAAATGAGGGGAGGGCTTTAAAGGATTGCTTTTAAGCTCAAAAACAACCCCTTCCTCCAATTCTGGATGGAAAGACTCAAAGAGCGACAATGCACTTGAGTCGTAAGCGTCCAACGGCGGCAGTAGTTGCTTTCCATCAGGTGACCCATATCCTAGTTTGCCCCCTGTACCTTGAAAAAATGGCTTTTAACGTACAATGTTACCTTACAACACAATTACGAAAACCATTGACCCGCGTCTATAAATTTTAATATTTTATCATTACCACTAAATTATTTAAGTGTACACTAGCGGACCCGACAGACGTTGTCCTGTCAAATTTGACACTGCGATGGTAGCGCCGTCTGTCGGATCCAATGTAAAACATTATAAAATCAACAACTACTAATAAATTAAAAATTAATTAAAAAACATTGTCCAGCGGACAAAATTGTGAATCTAAACCATTCCCAGATCCCCTTGAACACACACAAAAAATTTCATCAAAATCGATCCAGTCGCTTGAGAGAAGTTCAGTGAAATACACACTCACAGAAGAATTATATAAATAAAGATAATGAAGGCGTATTTGCAGTGTACAGGTTACATACACGGTTTAGTCTAGTTCAGAGCAAAGCACAACTTTTTTACATTCTTCTAGACACACAGATTTACAATGTTGCTGGTGATTAATAGTCTGGCAATATCTGTCCGCGTTACAATACCTTGTACAACCTGAACGAAACTCTTCACAGGATCCCTTCTGTTTCACCGTTAGGCCCCAGTCGCGTGCCTCTTCTGAGTCCGCCCTTTCACTGTCTAATCCAAGGTAATCAATGCTGATTTTATCTAAATTTTTTATGGACCTTATTTGTGTTGAACGCGGCTTTTCTGATTTAGGCTGAAATCAAGGATACGTTGTCAATAACGAAAATAAATTGCCAACTGCTTAACCATTAGATGCTTGTTTCTACATTACTATCAACTGGCATGGTTCTTAGAAGACGCTGAGCTTTAAAAGAAGTTTATGATGCCTTGATCCTGTTTTACCACATTCTCAGAATAAACGAATATATGAATAAAAGAGAATTTCTGGTCGCTAACTCTGATCCTAATTTGATAATGATATATTCATAAAGTGGATAACTAGAGGTAAATGAGTTTAGTAGTAATGAATAACGCTTGAAGAATCACGCTTAAAGAACCTTGGTGACTTTAATGATTGCGTAAACGCTTTCAAACCAATAAAAGCGTAATAAAAAAACAAAAAGATTGAAAACATTTTATAATATGTGTATATTGAAATATGAGATATTTAAAGACTTACTATTAAAATGATAAGTATTGGTTCTGATCTTTCTAAAGAGGTTTTGTCTTGGTCATCACGCGAACGAAACGAGGCAGTGCTTGCTGGAGTAGTCACCTAAAATTGGGTAGATTTATAATTGAAAAAGAAATAACAAAACTTGTATTATTTTTTTTTCAAATCATTTTATTCATTTCGTCTCTCAAAAGTCACAAGTGCATTGGTGCCTTTTTGTGTAAACAACCCTAGTATGTCATAATTTATGTTTACGATAATTAACGCGCTCACCATAGGTATTAAGTACATACCTTTGAATTGTCTGAAATTTCAACCATATTGCCCTGACCGTAGTCAAAGGCTGACTGGTTCAATAGTGCACGCAATACCTATTGTAAACCCGTTACTTCCCGTAAACATAATTATCATGTCGGTTATAGTGGTAAAACGTAGCCTACGTTACTCGCTGATAATGTGCTTTCTATTGGTAAAATAGTTTTTTAGATCGGTTTAGTTTTAAACCGTAAGAAACAAACAAACAATATCACTTTCACATTTATAATCTATGCATGGACCGCGATAGTTTATAATGATCTAGTTCACGAATAGACAAAAAAAACTTACAAAATATAAAAATGTTACAACTTGTAAAAAAACAAACATTTTAATTTACGATAAACGAAGTAAATACCGTCTAGGCATAGGCAACAATTTATAATCTTGATAATATTTTCATGCTTAATATAATCAATTAATACAGACTTTGAAATTAACTGCAAATCAATTTTGCTGGTAATTGCAATGAGAAAGTAATTTCAGAGCAAAATCATATACCTCAGGCTTCTTCTAAGGTAAAAAATAATCTGCTAATACCGAAATTAATTACAAATTTTAAACTAATCAAATAACTCCTTTGTGAAAGATTAATTTCTAAACGCTTATTTTCAAAGAAAAGTACCTTAATTCAATTATGTTTTAGTGTGCTACGTTGATTCTGAAATAATATATTATCCGAAGTGTAGTGAATAAACCAACTTTGAATAATTAAAAAATACAACAACGGTGTTACTATAGCATAATAAACGTGGTAGAGCCATGCTCCGGCACACACTACAAGTAATTATTTGATTAAAACATAATGATTGCAAGTTTTATTTCGAAGTATATAATATATCTTATATATAAAATTCTCGTGTCACAATGTTCGTTCCCGTACCCCTCCGAAACGGCTTGACCGATTCTCATAAAATTTTGTGTGCACATCGGGTAGGTCTGAGAATCGGCCAACATCTATTTTTCATACCCCTAAATGGTAAGGGTGACCCATCCCTAATTTTTTTTTTTTTTTTTGCAATACAACGTTTGCCGGGTCAGCTAGTAAATATATACGAAGGATAAGGTACAAGAAGAGATCACTAGGTTCCCTTATATATATAGTTATAATGAATGCCTTAAATCTCAACCTAAGGACAGTGACTTTATTGCATTAATAAAAAAAATACAGTCGAATTGATAACTTCCTCCTTTTTTGAAGTCGGTTAAAAATACAATTACCATGGTATATGATGTCGAACGCTTCCTGCCATTTATTTCTGTTCTGTATTATTTATTGTTGCGTCGAATCTAAATTTAAAAACATTTAATTAATTGCCTAGATAGACATGATTTTGATTTAAGTGAGTACCCGTTTTCATCTTTCCCTCGAGTTGTTTTTAGCAAAAGATTACTGTAGCAAATTTGAAAATACTTGCGAAAGAGTTTTTTACAAAGGAATTTGTACGAACAATCTTTTCACAGAGCTCGTTATTTTGTAACAATCAAACACAAGATCGGCTTTCGAAATAGATAGTTTCTTTGACGATTTCTGATTCATTTGTGAGTCAGGGAAAATATATTTTAATGAAAAGAATTTCGACATACGCCTTACAAACTCTTTGATCAACTTCATATATATTCATCATCTAGATTTTTTGGCAATATTATGTGTAATTCTAATTGGTTCCCAAATGTAATTTTCATGATCTCTTCTTATTTGTTGATTTTTCCGAAAAAAGAACTTCACAAAGATTTATTTTGAATGTAGACGTCTTTTGTGTCTACGCCAGCGACACAGAAATATCTCCAACGTGGGAGCTACACTGGTATCTATAATAAAGACTAATAAAATAATATATACATTTATTTTTACTACCTATCATTCTACCTACACTGTATCAAAATATTACATTTAAAATTTTCTCATAAAATATGGCGCCAAAAAAGCCCAAATACAAAACCAACCAACCTGGCTAGCATAACACTAAGTGACAAAAATAAACACAATGAGTTTTGTTGGACTCAGTTTTGATTCTGTAGTACATTGCTTTGTTATATTTATCCGGGAAGAGAATTTGAATTGGTTTTAGATGTAAAATACTATTTATTTTTCTGTGAAAGTCCTTTAACTTCTGATTATTTTTTCTTATTATTTTTCTCATTAAAAGGTCCGACAAGTTTAAACAAATCGACTTGACCAATTCCTTATATTTTGTAATCTTTTCTGATTATTGCATGTACTTAGACAAATTTCTTACAATGGAGTTCCTTAAGACGATAATAAAGACATTTTCATTCCATTTTACCACGACATTAATAAAAACCTGCCCAACCCTTACACTGCTAAGGTAACAAAATTACCCCGGTTACCTATTTACCGAAGCTTTGACGGTTAACCATATTATACACACTCTCTTGGAGCTTTTCGACGTCCTGATACAATTTCCTATGTTAAATTATTTTATACCGGTATTCTGGGGACATGTGGGCTGATTTAATAGGGAATGTACCTTTGAAGATATTGTATGCTGTTGGCCTTTTAGAAAATTAAATATTAAAACAGAGCGATTATTTTATACATCTTAAATGACGATTATTCATTAGTTAAAACAAGCAAAAGTTCAAAAGTATGGTAGCTATTACGTGATCGCGATAAATGTCCATAATTTATGGTATTTTTTTTAATTTAATTTATGTTAGGTATATATATCCTGTGTCGCGGGGCCTTTACACTAAGACATGAAACTAACACAAAGAACACCTAGACTCAGAACAACCATTTCTGTATTACACAAAATGGTTTCCCATGTGGGGATCGCACCCACAACACTCAGCGCAGTAGGAAACCGCATGATGACCGCTAAAACCACTACGCCATCCGTGCAGTCAAAGCCCATACTTAAATATAATTAGTCAGAGCAGTAACACAATACGGCCTCAGACTTGGTCATCGTTCTGTGTCGAAGGCGCTTACAATGGGATGTCCTCAGGGATCGGTGCTAGGTCCATACTTGTGGATTATCAGCTTCGACGATTTTCTTGCGATACCAATACCATCCGGATGTACTCTGAACGCGTATGCTGATGACGGCTTATTACTGGTGGAATCTGATACTAGGGCGGGGCTTGAGAGATTAGCCAATAGATGTTTGAACTTGATATCTCAATGGGGTGAACGTAATCGCTTAACTTTTGCACCTAACAAAACCTTCCAGCTACTTTTAAAAGGTAACCTCAAATCACCGCCGAGCATTAGATTTGACAATGTTACTGTAAAAAATAAAACTGCAGTGTGTTATCTAGGATTAGTTTTAGAAAAAAACTTTTCATTTATCGAACATATTAAAATAGTTAATGAAAAGTCTAAAAAGAGTTTCTGTGCATTGACAAGGATATCAACTGCGACATGGGGTCTATCATTTAATACATTAAAGATCATATACGGAGCTACTTATTTAGGTTCTATGTGCTATGGTGCACCTGTATGGGCCGATAGGGCGATCGTAGGCGCTGTCCGTCGCAAACTGTTACAAGGCCAACGACTTGCACTGATATTCTTGTGTAAGGCATATAGGACGGTTAGCACTGAGGCTTTGCCGGTGTTGGCGGTTGTGCTTCCGGTCGATCTCGAGGTGCAGAGACGTGCAGCCATGTACTATTTAAGACAACAAAACATGGAATGCGATTTTTTGGGCGCGCGGGATCGAGGTAAAATTACAAGATTGCTTCAACAGCAGCCCGATGTCTATAATGACCTCATAGACGAATGGCAACAACGCTGGGATGAATCATCCAAGGGGCGCCATCTTTACCAATTCTTTCCATCTGTTCGCGAACGGTTGTCGAGGATATGGCTTGAGGTGGATCACTGTGTCTCTCAATTTCTTACGGGTCATGGTAACTTTAAGAGCAAGCTTTATTCATTTAAATTAGTCGAGTCACCATTGTGTCAATGCTCAACACCTAACTCTCACTATGAACAGTCTGCTCATCATATCCTCTGGGAATGTAGTCTTTGGTATAATGAACGTAATATAATGCTGAATAGCTTGCAGGTGACAAGGGGGCGGTATACTATGGGGATCTTGTGTCTAGGGTGAATTTCCGTGCGTTTAGGCGATTCTGCCATACATATTATAGAAATCAAACATAGTTCACGTAGGACCCGTAATATTTGTGGCCGTGGTGCTCCCCTGTTTAAAAGGGTGTATGCCCATTTTACTTCATTTTGTCTCCCGCTTTGCTAAGGAGGGAAGTGGATTTACTGTATTTCCAACTCCTCCAATTTTCTTCTGATTAATTTCGTTGCGGGTTCCAAGACAGTTTAATTTCTTCCTGGGACTTCCCGAGTGTCATAACTCGGTGTGTTCGTGGGTCACTGCTGTGGATCCTGGTGTACAGGAGTTACAGTGGTGGGCGTGTGGGTGGGATTAGTTCCAATAAAATACGGCCTCACACAGAAGAAGCTTTTCTTTCTATCGTTGTTTTAAACTGATCTTGTGGGGTTACCGAAGACCCTAACGTAAATCGTCTGCCGAGGTTCTTATAATGTATATGTATTGTACACCCCCGACTCCTGTGCTGAAATAAACTAGTATTAAACTAATATGTAAACATTCTTTTTTATTTAATTGCTCACAGCGTTCATTTTAATAAAACTTATTGATAGTTTACTGTCATTAAATTTAATTTAATTTCTAAAAAAAAATAGACTTGCCTTAGAACCACACAATGGAATGCAAGCTGTGAAACTCTTGAAAGACAAAGAAATCATAATTCCCATGACGAGACCAAGAAACTATCGCTGATGACACTTTTCAATCCAAGAACCTCCACTACCTCTTTTGAGAGATTTTTGGGAATCCCAGGGTGCCGGCGCCAGACACCTACCACCAGCATTTCATGTTATTTTTTTTGAGAAGCATTGTATCCAAGTGAGCGTTCCTATCCATAAGCGTAATGGCTCTGAACAATTCCAGGGACAGTAAACCCGCTTTTCAAGCTGCATAATTTACTCAAAGGTTTCCTCGTTAGCTGCTCTCTCTTCGTTCTCTGAACGGAGGTCTATTAAAGATTGTGATCGGGAAAGATGAACATTCCAACGCTTCTGTAGCTTTTCTACGCTCTGCTCGTCGGAAGGAATGATGGAGACAAACGGAGGCGCATATCAGCTACAATATTTATCCTCCTAACTCAGTACGCCTTGTAGGGAGAATCATTCGTTGCTGATATTATTACCTAGGTGTACCGGGCATCTTATTGAATTCTCAATAGTGTTGTTGTGTTGTTTCGTTGCAATTGTTATAAAATATACGAATTCTTTATAAAAACATTTTAGGTTAAAAAAAGTGCTTAATAACTTTGCATTAATAATATAAACGAAACAGCACAGGACCGTTATCTCTTGACACCTCATAAGGAAAAAAAAATGGCGGACCATAAATAACATAAAAATTCCCAAAAAGTAAGTGGATTTGCGCCTAATGTCTTAACGGTGTACTAATTTAAACAAATCACTCTTGGGATACCGTTTTATTGGATTTTCGAGCCACGCTGTAATAAAAATATTAACAGTACTTAGTATGTAAGAACGTAAACGTTGTATTTATTAGGCAAATTGGGACCCTAGCACTTTTATTTATAGCTACAAACGGCTACCGTTGAATAAAAGATGAAAAATACTTTTTTTTTAAACTGATTTATTTTAAAGAAGTCTTTGTATAACTTTTGAACATATGTACACATATCTACACCCACGTCTTTTATCCCCGAAACGGTAGATAAAGACGTATTATGAGACATTTTGGCACTTAAAATTTTAATACCACTTACGTAGTAAGCGACAAGCAAATTGCCATATTTTTAAATAAATCTACTTATTTGTATTTCTAATTACATACGCATATTACAGATAAATTACACCCAGAAAAAGAACAAGTACTCAGAGCACACATATTTGTCAACAGTCCACTAATAATAATCATCATGGACATGAACTCTAAGCTATGGATTGCAAAAACAAGTAACTATACCTCAGCAGCCTACACCTAGAACTCAGCAGGTCAACTGCGCTGTGCGTCATGTGACAGGACCTTTAAGACCAAATTCGGGTTCACCAGTCATATCTTCCCATAATAGAAATCTACAAAGGGTTTCCTGCTTTTTGCAGTGCTGTTGTCATGCGTAGTTTGCTCCCAGAGTCGGCTTATACGACAGCCACGGGATGAATAGGGGTGGTGACACTGCGTATCCTTGATCCGTGACCACGCGGATATATCATAGCAAGGCGATCTATCATAACATTTTCAACATACGAGTATTTTATGTTATAATTTCATTCCTTATTAACATGAAAGTACCATCATCGAAAGAAAGTCGCTGCTTACCACAAGTACCCACTGGTGTACTTTTCATTAAATATAAAAAAAACAATCAGTAAAGGCATCTATAAGAACATGTACAGCCCACACTTAAAGGACATTTATAATTAAAGATATAAGAAGCTCATCCTCTTCAACCCACGTTATCAGACAAATTCATGGCATAGAGTAATAAAGTAAAAGTCCTTCACGAAAGTCGTATGAAGGTAAATACCGTAGCCATATATAATTCAAATGCTTTTCTTGTGTGTATAACCTTCAATTTAAAGCCACTTTACATTCTTGCACGCTTGCCAGTATTCAAAGGAAAGAATGCCCAGGCTTCGTTGGATGGGAGGAATGCTGAGAGCTGGATAACCGATAATTTAAGTAAACACACTCGACCTAAAAAGTTTAAAGAGAATATTGTTTCATAGAAACGAGTTATTTTTATTGATCCATCGATTTATCGAATGTCGTTTTAAAAAGAAGAGACTTAGGTTTGGTGTTTGATTAACAACATAGCGAAGACTTGATTTAATGTTTGATGATTATTGATAACGCATCGCGCATCGACGCTTAAATCGCGTAATCCTACTAAGCGACTCAATTATATATATATTAAATGAGGTTCGAATCGAGGCTGAAGGTTGGAATTTGTTTTAGTTTTGGATAGCTCACTTATCGAGGAATTCTATAAGCTATATAACATCACGCTACGACTAAAAGGAGTTGGACATCAATGAAAAATATTGCAAAAACAAGGAAAATTTATTCCTGACGAAATGGCGTTGGTCAGTTAGTAATAAATATAACAAATGTCGCTTTAGCCGGTTGATGTCCCTATTCCAGTGGCGTTTCAAAAAGGAACGGAAATACGGATACATTTGCCATAAAAAAAAAACATGAGTGGTGACAGAAGTGTTTTTGTTTTATTATAACAGTTTCAGTTAACAGAAAAGTGCCGACATTAATATATATCTATGTTGTACGTATTTCCACAATATATGCTTATATTATATATCGTTATATTATCAATGTATGTCAACCCAAACCCAACTCTTCGTGTAAACGGGCACAATATATGTAGATCTTATTATTATTACTTTTTTTAAAGACAACTCCCGAAATAAGAATAAATGCTGCGTCGCGGGGGACTTTACAAACGGACATAAAAGACACCCAGACTTAGAATAACAATTTGTGGATCACACACATTATTATACATTATTTTGTTTTTTGTTCTAAAATGCCCAACACGTCTAAAGAAGTTTACACTTCAAAAAAATTGTTACTTTTCTAATTCTACAAAATACTTTTGACGTAAAAGAAAAGTATCTAAACTAGATCTGATATGTTTTAGTAGAATCTTTATTTTGTGACTTTTTTATTCCCCAGCTTTTTAGCAGGGCAAAGCGATACAAGGGCTTTAATACTCTTTGAAAAGTTTTGCTTTGCCCATTTTCAATTCAAAATTCTTAAAGAACTTCAATACTTTATTGCCACGTACGTAAATGGAAGCAAATAAAAGACATTTACTGCATGAACATATTTATTGCTAATTTGCTGGTTTAACAAGCTCTGCTTAGTTTGAAACTAGATGGCCTAATTTGTCAGATGTCTGGAAATATTTATTTATTTAACTTACATATATTTACAATTGAAGTGTAAAATATTTATTGAGTAATTAAATGGGATCCTAAGGTTTTTATTTAAATATTTTATTATGAAAATTTAAAATTTTATTTCTCAATTAAAACTATTATGATTATCACTAGTAAAAATAAAACTTAAATACTAACTTTTTTTTGACTTGCTCATGTGCAGCATTTCGCTTCATACTATTTGCGAAGGATGGGTGCTGGCAGCACAGGACCACTTGTTGTGGAGAGCCTTTGGTGAGGCCTATGTCCAGCAGTGGACGTTTTTCGGCTTAGATGATGATGATGAATAGGAGGAGGAAGAGGAATAGTAGTAGGTGTCAGGTAGGCGGCCGGCCATGAAGTAAAAAAGACGAAACCATTTTGAACATAAAATGAAGAACTGAAAGAAAACAAATTTTACAAATTAAATCGGATGTGCACATTATAATGGCACTTTGTTCATGTGTACATCTTTTTGAGGCTGACTGTACCTAAAAGTTTTCTATCTCAAATAGTTATTGTAATTAAATGAAAGCCTTCAACATTGTTCCACTATATTTATGTGACTTTTTTTTTTTATTTTCCTGAGGCTTTCAGTCTATTCAGCATAATCGTGAACTCTAAAGCGTATTGAAAATTAAAATGCGTAGCTTAATAGGTTACCTAATTAAACCCGCCATAACTTTCAAACGGAGTCAACCTTGCATAAATTTAACACCACTGCAGAAAGTAGCTATTGCTGAGGCACCTTTGCTTACGTACAGTTATTATTAATTACGACTACCCTCGTCATAATTAATTAACAGATTATTGAAATTTATGTATCAAAATAAATAATTGATACATGAAAAACTTAGTTATTGAATGTACAAAATCATTTTTCCCGTTTAAATTAACAAATTGTATATCAAATGTGAGGGGATTTACGAATTTCCCATTAAAATGTATTTGATTTATAAGCTTAATTTAAATTACCTACAAAATTTAATGTTTAGAATGAGTTTTCCGAATCGCGTTGGCCTTTGGTGTCAAGGTCCCAAGACGGCTTCGTTCACAATTTTGTATGGCCTGATGGACAGCTCTCCGCCACTCCGTTCTGTTACTACCCAGTTCCTCTCACAACTTTGAAGACAAGGTGATTGCTATTGAATGGCGCTTCAGTACATCCTTGTATCGCAAATATAGTCCTCCAGGTTTTGTGGTTCCCTGAGTTGGTCTCCAAGTGAAAAACAGCTTTTGGCAATCTGGAAGACTCCGAACTCACAAGATACGCACACCTGACCCTTCATAGGACTATATCCTGTATACAATTAAAACATATACTGTATCGCAGACAGACCCATAGCAACAATTTGTAGATCATACAAAGAGCCCCTCTGAAGTCTGAAGCTGAGTGTTGTGGGTTCGATCGTTATACGTGATCGAACCCACAACACTAAGCGCAGTAGGAAGCGGCGAAGTGACCGCTTAAACTACGCTTAACTTACGCTATCCGAGCATTCATTCAGTCATTACTATTAAGCACATGGCATTTTATCACATATTCTCATGTCAATAATTATCTCTCTCAATCTTCACCTCAGTTGCCGAGGTGGCTTGGCGGATTGTGGCTTGGCTTCAAAAAAAATAAAAATTAAACCCCAACAACAATGCCTTTTATGAGGACTCTCAAGGCTAACTCTGCAACTAAGTAAATATATAAGTATTCTATCAGTCAATCTAGCTTTCATAGTACAAGCTCTGCTAAGTTTGAAACTAGATGGCGTTGTGTGTTTGATGTCCGAAAATATTATTTTTTTATTTTTAGATATTTTTTAAATTATAACATTGACTGTAAACAACGTAGCTTTCCGCACTTTTACACGTATTATTATAACCATTAATTATTCCAAATAATTGTAATATGCTTCCGTGAGTCAATTGTTTATGTCCGAAATATTATTATTTTTATCTTTATTTATTTTATATACATTTCAACTTTATTTATAAACATACACCTATTATTATTATTTTCTCTATATTTTTTTATATTCATGTTGATTACATTTTTAAATATATGAGAAAAAAAAATATAAATAAATAAAAAATAGTGGACTACCGATATTATTATTATTATTAACTGCAACCAATAAAATAAAATATCCTATGTTGAATTCGTTGGTAGAAAGTGAATGTGTCATGTGTTGTGAGCACTGCATCATGAAGTGGATATCATTTTAAGTGAATGTGACACTTTTGCAGAAGAGTTTACTAAGCTAAGGGGTCGATTCCCATAGTGGACAAAGATTTCTGTAACTGAATTATAAATGGTCCTGTTATCCTGTTTGGATTTCTTCTGTGTCCATTAAATCCTTGTGACTAAAAAATGATCCCTAGTACAGGAGTTGGCTCACAATAGTTGAAAATCAAAAGACACTTATTTAAATTAATTAGGTAAAAAAATGTTTTCACACTTCAATTCATTTTTTCTTTAAATTTGCAATGGGAATGAACGGAAAGTTTTTTTGTTTAACTCTCAAACAATAAAGGTCTGAGTGAGAGTGCTGAGGTAACAGAAAAAAAATACTAATTTTATAATGTAGAAAATGATTTACCAGTCGGAAGTGAATTTTAGAAGAAAATTTGCTACGCCGTAGTGTCTCTTAATTTAGAGAGGGCACTACGAACCTACGAAGGTATACTTTAAGCAGCAATTTCCATTGTTATAACTAAATTATGTTCCATCTACAAAACTCTGTAGGAATATATACAACGTTTCTACATTTTATCATTCGCTACGAATTTCCCCTATCTCAGCGCTCCATTAAATTATCTTCACTACCCAATCTAAACCTCCGGAAGGACCCGGGTTCGGTATCCAACCGTAGTAACTTTGTAAGGGTGTAAAATTAGTTTAAGCTCACTAGTGGAGCCTTGTTTCAAACGTTTATACCTGTAAGTAGTAATGGTGGAAAAATTATCGTATTTTCGTTACAAGTTGTTGCAGGAAAGACTGTTTATCTGTGGTGCTTTTGCGCTCCTTGAGAATATTTTCATTTTTCTAAATTTTTATATGGTAAATAGGCAAGGCTTCTCCTATTACACGCCACTTCAATCGATTTGGCAGTAGACTACTGATGCTGTGGCTGATGATGATGAAATAGGCAAATGAGCAGACGGGTCAACAAATAGTAAGTGACTATCACAACCCATAGGCACTTATAATTCAATAGTCACTAGCTTTGCCTGCTTTTGACTAACTAGAATCAGCACTAGATAGGACAGATTTTGCCAGTCCACCTAGAACCCTGACTTGCAAAGGCAGAACGCAATTTGCGCACGCATTTTTCAATGGCAAAATATTACTGGCGTAACAGACAACGCTAAATCATTTGAGATGTCCGTTGTTCAACCCAGAATCTCGAGAGGATGGATCACACCATTGTGAGAAGAACTGTGGTTTTTAAGAAAGACGTTGCCTCCTTTTGATAAACTAGATTCAGCAATATAAAGGATATACGGCAGATTCCATCAGTCCACCTGGAACCCTGGCTGGTAAAGGTCGAACAAAATGGTGAAAGAACAATGGCGTGATAGGCAACGCTAAACTATTTGAGACGTCCGTTATTCAACCCAAAATCTCAAGAGGATCGTTTCACACCATTGTGAGAAGAACTGTGGTTTTTAAGAAAGACGTTGCCTGCTTTTAAGTAACTAGATTCAGATGGATGGGTTTTAGACTCCGACAACCTCCCTCCCTCAATGCCAAAAATATTACGGACGGTTTAAGCGGTCGCCACGCCAGCATCTTCCTACTACCCACAACACTCGGGGTTCGACCCCCACATGTGACAAATATTGTGTGATGAGCACGGTCAGTTGTTCTGTGTTTGGGTGTAATTTATCTATAAAATGTATGTATTTAAAAATATACAAGTATGTTTATCAGCAGTCTGGTTACCATAGCACAGGCTCTGCCTAGTTTGGGATCAGACGACCGTGTATGAGATGTGTGAGATATATTACATAATCTATTTTACTATCTACTTTATTTTTTGTTATCAAAACGGCTGGTAATCTTCAAACGGCTTGATAATATGTTAATATAACGGACCGATTGATAATATTTTGCTACACAGTAGCTGTCTATATAAGAAGTAACTTAGGTTATTTTGCCTCTCACAAAAACCCCATAATTTTTTTTCCGTTCCGGGAATCGAACCCTAGGCCTCATGAACTGCAGTCGCGTACCGTACTATATCACTAAGGCAGTCTTTTCAAATTCCATGCGAACGAAGTCGCGGGTGCCACCTAGTATATTATAAATGTGAAAGTGAATTTGTTTGTTACGCATTCACGCCTAAAACACTAAACTGATTTTAAAAATTCTTTCACCCATGAAAAGCGCCTTTATGAGCAAGTAACATAGGGTACTTTTTACCGCGACAACCAACATGCACGCAAAAAGATTTGTAGTAAATTAATTATAGAACGTTTAACCATTCAACATAGTTAACACACATGAAATTGTTTACCTTAATCCATACTGTCCGTTCAATCAACTATCCCAATCCCATTCATTCGCTCCATCTCTTCCACCTTTTTAGTTCCATACCATTTTTATTTTTCAATTCTATTCGCTTAGAGAACTCTAATAAAGGTCAAAAGTTAAAAAAGTTAAAAAAGTAAAAAAGCTAAATTTTTCTTAGGTCTAAACCTACCACCGGGCGAAGACGCACACCAAATTAAAACTTGTTCAGCTTTTCTTTATTAAAAATAAACAAAGCTTAATGAAGGGGTGAATTTAATCTATGAAGTTGTAGGGATGGAACAGATGTAGGCCATTCTTATATTTATTTATTTTATTTATTTATTTTATTTATTTATTTATTTGGTCAGCCAACGATTATTACACTAAACATTACAGAATTGACTTAAAGACTAAACATGTGTGAGTGCAATAATCACTTACAGGCTAACACCACATGCACTTAAAGTAACGGTTTTACACATTGAGTTAAAACATTATATCAATGGTTTTACAAGTTTAAAATAAATAGGATATAGGTAAATTATTAATTTAACATGATTAAAAACAAGCATAACAACAAAACAACCATTAATTAATTAGCAATTAAATTAAATTAAATTAATTCCGTTTTTTTGTAAGGAAAGAAAATATTAAAATAACAATTCAGATGAAGTTCAATAAAATAATTTACAATTCATTCAAAGTGATTGTACTTGAGTTATTCCAGTGAGTACTACACCAATAATATTATGCATTAAAACATTTAAAAAGTTTAAATTATGTAACAAGTTAGGATTAAATAAAATAAAAATTGTAATAGTTGTATTGTGTGTCATATAAATATATAAAAACATATAATAAAATAAATAGAAATTTCACAAATTCAACTTGAGACAAAAATCAAAATTAAAATCAAGATTATAATAAAAATTTGTTAATTCTGAATCAAACTCACACTATAACAAAAGAGTGCTATAACCAGATAAGGTTATTATTTGTTTTGATAAAGAATACCATTACAGCTCGGTCAACAATACAATGCAGTCATTCATTTTTTTGTGTGAACTGGTTGATGATGCACTTATAAAACTTACTAATGCTATCATGGTGTAAATCAATCAAATCACTGCAGCCATTCAAAATTCTGCATAATCTGGGTATAAGTGAGTTAGTGCCTGACATTGTTCTCCTTAATGGTGGACACAGCGGTGTAATACTGTTTCGAGGATATCTAGACGGAGCCCTGAACCTTACAAGACTCAGTAAATCTGGACAATCGATTAGGTTTCTCACGATTTTAAATAAATATAATGCATCAAACACGTCTCTGCGCACCGACAGTGGGTGCATCCTAAAATACTGCAATCGGTTGCTATACGTGGTCAGATGTTTACCTTTGCCTGAAGATAATGTAAGGTATGACAGAAAGCGCTTTTGAACGCGCTCTATGCGTAACGTGTGCACGGCATAGTGGGGTCTCCACACAACACAACAGTATTCCAAGATACTCCTCACGAGACTATTGTATAACATAATTTTTGTGTTGCTTTTGAACTCTCTAGTATTCCTCATAACAAAGCCTAACATTTTAGACGCTCTTTTAACTATATTATCGATCTGAGGTACAAAAGTAACTTTACTATCGAAAAGAACGCCAAGATCTTTAATTGTTTTCACTTCCTGTATCTTTAGGTTATTAATAAAGTATTCTGACTTAAGGGGGTGAGCTCTCCTAGTGAATTTTAGGTGATAACATTTTTCCGTGTTTAGTTGCATTTTGTTATACCTACACCAATTAATGAGCCTGTTTAGATCGTCTTGCAGTAGTTCGGTATCACTAGGGCAATCAATTCTTCTGGCAAACTTTAAGTCATCGGCGTAGAGAAAACACTCAGAAAATTGAAAACAGTTAGGGATGTCGTTAATAAATAAGTTAAAAAGTATGGGAGCCAGATGTGAACCTTGAGGGGCTCCAGAAGTTATGCCACGACCTGTAGATTGAAAACCGTTCACAACAACAAAGAATTCTCTCCCCGTCAGGTACGATTTTATCCATTCGAACAAGGGTCCTGTGATACCATAAGCTGACAGATTATGTAACAGTATCTTATGCGAGATCTTGTCGAATGCCTTGCTAAAATCAGTATAAATGACGTCATACTGTTTATTTACATCCATAGCCTGGGCCAGCGATTCCGTAAACGTTGATAGGTTAGTGGCTGTGGACCTTGACGCAACGAAACCATGCTGTCGATCACTAATGTACAGTCTCAGATGTCGCTGGATGGAAGGACATACCATAGCCTCAAAGATTTTAGCAAAGGTCGACAGAATAGAAATAGGCCTATAATTAGATATTGCCTCTCTTTTATTCGACTTATATACTGGCACTACTTTGGCTTTTTTCCACTCTCGTGGGAACGTGCCTGTACACAGCGAAGTGTTATATATACGTAGAAGCAGGGAAGTCAGGGCAGATGCACAGGCAGATATGAAAATCGGTGGGATATTGTAAATTTTAAAGTGGGTTTATTTGTTTGTCACGCTTTCACGCCTAAACTACTAAACCGATTTAAAAATATTTAACGCCAATGGAAAGCTACAATATCAGCGAGTAACATAAGCCACGTTTACCGCGATAACCGACATATACGCGGGCGGAGCCGCGTGCAAAAGCTGGTTAAATATAATTTGACAATCTAAACAATAACGCTTTTGACCGTATGTCTCGATTCAATGCCATAACATTGTAAAAGCGCCTCTAAGCTGTTCTCTCTTCTTCTCTAAATATTTTTATAAGAAAAAACAGTATTGTTTTTTTTTGTGGACTAGCCTTTTTTGCCCGAAATTTCGTCCGCGTGGTGTCATTTTTGATAGAGAATATAATTATACTGAGTTTGGAAACGAGAGCCTAAAAAAAATAGTGCCTTATACAAAATTGCACTCCTTTTTAAGGGTAATTTTGTGAAATTAGTAACAACGTTTTTTATTATCAGAGATGTATTACAGCAAATGATTTTTATATATAAATAACTGTTACTTACTGTTTTTACTTACAGTATCGTTTTGGGATAAATCCTGTAAAGACACTGTAATTGTTTTTAATAAATAAATAAATTAATTTTAATAAAGAGTATTTACTGTCAGTTTCTTCTTTTATAGATATAGTTTACTATATCAATCTCTTGCTTTCTTTAATTCTTTCCCCAGTGCTAGGGGTTTCTTTGACGATTTATGTTCTACTTCAACTCATGCGTTCCAATGCTCCGTAGATAATAATTTCAATAAAGTCTTCAATAAGTTACATCAGTCGTTTCTGAGCTACTTTCAAGTACTATCATTTCTCGTTAGACCCATTGACCTCTTTTAAGTTTATTGACAGCTTTCCTTTGTCTAACTATTTAACAGCCTGGAGATTCAAGTGAATGGTCAGACGATCTGCAAGCACTTTCAATATTTATTGATTTCTTTAAAAATAGTGCAGATTTTGAATACAAATATTGAATTATTTGATTTGAATATTTCTTTGGAGGAACATTTTGTTGTTTTTTACTAGTCTGTAAGTGGATGCCGTATGTATATAATGTAAATTTAAGTGCTAGGTCTTACTAACATTGAAGATGTATGCATGTTTAGGATTGAGGGATTTAATTAAACACGATCTTTGCAACTCGACATCGACATTGCATTGCGACATATCGAATAACCAAAGAATGTATTGTTTTCTTTAATAATTCTGGCATTTAAGTTCCAATTTACACTTAAAAAATAATGAAAATAAACGTGTAAAAAATAATTATTACAAATAAAACAGTAAGGCTCAACCCTAGTCATGGCACGGCTTTAATTAAACAGAGTCCGTTAACAAAGGTTAAAGAGACAAGTAATTGAAAAATAACATTTTTATATAGAATGCTTGGGAATTCTTAATTAATATTTTTTGGACATCTTAGGTATACACATCGCCATCCAGTTTCAAACTAAGAAGAGCTTGTACTATGAAAGCTAGATTGACTGATAAAATACCCAAACGCAATACTGATACACGCAAACTTCAAAACAAATATTTGCAGATCATACAAACATTTCTGCCGACCAGGTAATCGAACTCAAGATATCAGCACAGCAGTCGCATACGCTATCACTTTACCACCGAGGCAGAGTCACTTCTGTTTTTTTATTTCACCCAGTTATCACCCTTCTGACATTTGCCCAATATATTTGGGATATTACACATCTCAAAATGTGTTTGCTTATTTACTACATAGCCAGTTACTCACCAATCTTCATAAAGAAGGAGCTAGGGTAAGGGGAACCCTGAGCTTCTGATAGGGAACTTTCACAAACACAAACATTTAGCTTTGCGCGAGGGTTGACTTGAATGGCGGAATATATTGTCAAATAACTAGCATTCTTAATTTAAAAAAATTGACTGGCCTTTAATCTAGCGATCGTGACCACTGAACCTGCGGTCATGGGTTTGATTTCCACCCATCATCCTCATAGGTTGGGGTTCCCAACTCCATCATTCCGCTCAATTCCATCATCATCTGCCTACCCTTAATCCAATTTGTTTTTGGGTCGGCGCAGTAACTGTATGATTCTTCCATTAAACCTAGCCATATCCACTCACACTGTCCATCCACCTTTTCTTTGGGCCTTCCTCTTCTCTTATACCCTTCAACAAAAACAAAAAACAAAACTCCCATACCTAATACTTTAATCGCCACATTTTCCTCATCCCTAAGCATGACATGTCCATACCAAGATAACCTATTACTTTTTAAACTTTTCATCCAGTAGTGCTACTTTCAGACCCCCTTGTATATACTCATTCCTAACCTTGTCCATCCGAGTCACAAAGACATCCATCTCAGCATTCGCATTTCGGCTAAGTTTAGGCATCTCTTATCCATTCGCGTTTGACATTCGATCTATATATTTAGCTTTTGGATTGGTGCTTGTAAATAATAATAATAATTTCACACATCTCACACACGGCCGTCTGATCCCAAACTAGGCAGAGCCTGTACTATGGTAATCAGACTGCTGATAAACATACTTATATATTTCTAAATACATACATAATATAGATAAATTACGCCCAGACACAGAACAAATGATCGCGCTCATCACACAATTATTTGTCCTGGGTGGGAATCAACCCCACGACCTCCGGCTTAGCCGTCAGGGTCACTAACCACTAGACCAACAGGCCCGTCAATAAAATAGAACTTATGTGCTATGTAGAAGCACTAATATATATAACGTAGTTTTAAGGTGTTTATCATCATCATCATCGGCCTATCAGTCCAATGTTGGACATAGACCTCTCCCATTGCATGCCACTTAGATTGATTTTGGGTGTCTCGCATCCAGCTCCTGCCAGCCATCTTGCGCAAATCGTCACTCCACGTGATCTGTGGGCGTCCTATACTACGTTTGCCGAGACGTGATCTCCACTCAAGAACGCAATTTCCCCAACGGTTGTCGGTTCTGCGGCTAATATGGCCAGCCCACTGCCACTTTATCTTGCTGATTCGGAAGGCTATGTTGGTGACCTTGGTTCTCTGCCAGATCATCTCATTCCTGATGCGATCCCTTAGAGAAAATCCGAGCATAGCCCTTTCCATAGCACGTTGAGCGACTTTGAACTTGTGGACCAGCCGTACCGTAAGTGTCCACGTTTCGGATCCATATGTTATGACGGGTAGGACGCACTCATTGAAGACATTCGTCTTAAGGCACTGTGGGATCGACGATCAGTAGACTCGACGTAACTTTCCAAATGCTGCCAACCCAACTGAATTCTTTCGTTCACCTTGTTTATAGTGAATTTCAATTGTTAACGAGCGTATCTCGCCAACAAGCTGTGTAGCTTGGGGAGGAACTTATGTTTGTAAACATTTCATTTAAAAAAAAAAACACCCAGCAAATGGGCAAAAATCTTAGAGAAGAATTTTTCAACGTTCATTTATATTGAAAAATTCTTCGTTTGTTTGTTTGTTGATAGCAGAACCTTTGGAGTCAGACTCTCGCTAGTCCCTATTTTATTTAAAAATAAAAGACTTTGTAAATCAAACAAAATGGATATTTTTTAAATCGTTGAATATTTAATGAACGTAACAAAAGAGGGAAGGGTATGATAAAATAATGAAGGAAATCCGAACCAATAATTCTCGTATAAAAATGAAGGTATGTCTTTCAGAAATGTTTGATTGTTGTTTTGTTTATATTTCATGATGTTACATATTAATTATCATCAACATCTGATCTAATAGTGATTACTTTTAAAACTTATAGAGTGTAGAAAGAAGTAGGATGCTTTAAACTATTTCTAGGATAATTTATGATATCTTTACACCTAGTTAAGTTTGTGTGTGTACCGTACACACACCAACGCTACGCTGTACTACGCAACGCTACGCTACGTGTACGCTTCAAAAACTCAAAAGTGCTGCACGACTTGAGCTCAAATTTTGACACGACACACACCATCATCAACAGCCTGTAATAGTCCACTGCTGGACATAGGCCTCTCCTTAGAAAGGAGGTTTTGGCCTACTATACCACGCTGGCCAGACCGGTTGGTATAGGGTTTGTTTCAAGTTTTCCTTCTCTTTGCAGTGCTGTTGACCTGCGTAGTTCGCTCCCTTAGTCGGCTCTTACGACACCCACGGGATGATTAGGGGTGGTAACACTTCGTATTCTTAATCCGTTACCACACGGACGGACACGACACATAACCCGCTGCAAAGATTATTTTTATCTATTTTTGCGTCAGTTTTTTTAGCCATTCCTCATCAGTGCAACTACAATGTGACTCAGCGAAGCTTGGCAGAGTACAGCTATTCATTATAAGAGAATCATACGTCTAAAAAATCAGGTCAAGTACTAGTCTGACTCGCGCATCGACGGTTCAGTACAAACTTGTATCTTATCAGCCTATCGCCGAACCAAAATATTACAAACTTTTATGTAATTCATCCATCTCTAAAATTTTCAAAAGATCATTGCAAGTTTTTTCTAGCGACAAACTTAACTTTGCCATGTTGAAACCAACTAATCTTACGGATAAAATAGAAAACTAATAAAATATCAACCAATGCAAGCTACTTATTTCAGTTATATCTCAAGTAATAGTGTTTTTCGTTTATTTAATTTAGTTACTTGCAAGAATACAAACTATTATTAGAAAATATATACGTAATCACTTCGCATAAATGTCTGCCAATTATTGCTGACTGGTAAAGCGAAGCATTATTTCTGCTGTCTAAAAAACATCTAGGAAGAGTTTCTAATTATTTTTTTAAACATGTAAAGTAAACGACCATTGTAACATCTCCAAAGACCAGTTCATTTAGACGAAATGTAAATTCACCACCTGGAATAAATTTTAATACACAAAATGCAAAACTGCGCCGCTTAGCTTTGAGATCTGCATAAACTACTACACCGGTGTTGACTTTCAGCTCAGAACTGTTTATTTTCTGTGTGCATCTGAGTTTTAATAACTAAAGACTAAGCTCTGGTTTTTTTTTTAATAAGTAGGTATAAATACTTCTGATAATTTCCAATATGGAGATCATTGAATAACTTACGTATGCAGGTTGGTCATTGCAAGAGCAACATATCGAATTGGGGCTACATCCACCAGTCGCAAATACGCTGTGAATGTGGCTCTCCAGTGCAAACTATACCACATTTGCTTTCTTGTCCACTTTGCCCCTCCAGCTGCTCTGTAGAGGAGCTCTAAAGAGCAACAGATACAGCAGTTACGACTAAGTACGTATGATCACTCTCTCATACCAGAGAGTTAAAACAGCTCTATTTTATGAGCACCTCTATCTACAGTGGCCTTCACTAAGACGAGCTAACTTAGCAAACACGCTCAAAGATCAACCAGACCATAAAAGCTTACTACCGCTACCGGTGGCTACCATTAAAATTCAAGTGACGTTAAAATTGCACCTTACCGCTACTACTCTCCAACTCCACTCTTCCCTTACCTCCTATTAGGCTAAGGCGACAAAATTTCAGCACATAAATCAGCAAATAATCTGTGTCAGTTGCTGTTCATAGTGATGATTAGTCCATATTAGTCATAATACGTATATTGTGATGCGTAGGTATGAGCAAAATGTAATGAATAGAATTGTATATAAGTAGAAGTAAGAAGGATATAAATTACGAAAGTACGATCTTCAATATGTAATATCTTTCGTTTGTTCGAAGCACACTTACCTATATTAATTTTCTATCAAAATGAAACTCTTCCCGAAGTTCGGAATTTATTACCCAAGATATTCATGTCAACACAAGTTTAATTAGAAAATTTCCTTAGTACACGAACACCTACCGAGTTTCACATATTAATTTTATTGTTTGACATATTTTGAGGTTATGCATTTGTTACTTATAAGTAAGCCAAGTTAGTCAAGAAACATTCTATACCTTACATATCACCAAAGTATTGATAAAAACATCATTTTTGTTTAAGTTGATATGGTATACGTTGTCAGCCGTACTAGTATGAACTGTGTGACGGCTTTCAGCACCTTTCTTACATTAAGAGCTAATTAGGATTATACCATATTTAAAGCGAAATATCTAGCATACGTTACATAATATTGAGGCATGAAAACTTAAATTGTGCGATATCTGGCTAGTAGTTACCATGGAGAGCTATACTTCGGCTCGATTGTGCCACCTTGATGGCAGTGATACCACGGCTTTATAGAAAACCAGGCGGTGTTAAGCAATTCCTTCGCTGCTTTTCATCGAGTAAGTAAGGTTACCGGAGACTAACCAACCCCTACCTCCCTCTCTATGACTCTGTTATGATTTTTTCACAAAAAAAGTCTGAAGATATAAAATTAAATAAAAAAGTAAAAGACGAGATGTTATGTAATTGTAAATAATTCACTTGTTGGAAATTTTGGTACACATTAGTATATAAATAATTTATGCATCACTAAAGTTGTCTCTGCTACATTTGTAGAAACAGTTACATTTCATATCTCCTAATTTACAAGAGAAAAAAACAAAAAGCTATATCTAAATTCAAAACACTATTTCAAAGTTCGTCTATGGTATTGATCTTGGTCTACTTTAATCTGATTAGTTCGTCCCTAAATACAGTATTCAGTGAACCTCTATAATTTCAGATCTTTTGAATTTCTGTGCTATCGTCAGTACCTAATATTTGCTTTCGTGCTTAATAGGTTCAAAAATAATAAAATATAATAAATATAAACTGTAGCGAAGAGTCCTTTTGATAAAATACCAGTTTAAATTTACTCTGAATACTGTTTTCATTTCAAAACTGACACATTTGGATAAAGGGCTGAGGTGAATTTTAACCTGAACAAGTTATTTTTATGGAATAGGGGGCCGACGAGCAAACGTGTCACCTCATGGAAAGTGACCAACGTCACCCATGAACACTTATAATTTAGGAGTCACAAACGCGTTGCCGGCATTTACGCTTGCTTTTGAGTTTCTTATTTTGACATAAAGAAGTTTGCCAGCTTACAATGGGCGCATAATTTAATTTAATTTTAAGATTTATAGATTACTGACACATATTATGTTATATTATTTTATCATTCAATGTGGATTACCTTGTATAATCCACACTTATGTTATAATTGTGAAAATGAGTTTGTTATGCTCCTAAATCACTACACCGATTGTAAAAATTATTTCACCAATAGACTATAATGGATGCATCATTATCAGTGTGTAACAGAGGTTACTTCTTACCGCGATAACCAATATACACCCAGGCGGAGCCGCAGGCAAAAGCTAGTATTGTATAAACTCCAGTTCTTTTAACATACAGGTGTATTCCTGAGAGTTCGTTCCACCGATTCTTCGTCCTAGCTAAAACACTAGGAATTGGTGACGAGTCGGACGTCTTTGGTGGATTGTCTTTATGTTAACAATGACGTTCAAAAACTGCTGGCTTAATTTCATTTTCAGCTTAATTTCATTTTTTACTGTTGATTATGATTGATTTGACTAACAAAATTACCTACCACTACATTGAACCCCTTAAGATTTAAGAATGAATTTTTAATGTTGCGTAAACTTTATACTCTGGACAGTAGATATCTGAACATCATTATCATCATCACCATCTCAGCCGAAAGACGTCCAATGCTGGACATGGGCCTCCCCGAAGTCTTACCATAACAACCTAGTATTTCGAAAGACATGAACTACACTACCTATCAGTTTACCAACTATTTACAAACAGCTAACTTAATTAGTTAACTAAACAAGGATTAGGTGTCCCTCGAATTTCCAAATCTGCAAATTGATAAAGGATATTATTACGTCCCGTCAATTTACCCTATAATAAACCTTCGTTAATGGTGTTCAACCCTTTCGGCCTTATTAATATATTAAACTCCACGCCTCAATTTACAGGTACAAAAATAGCAAGGGTACAGGATTAGTCTTAAATATACTCGTATATGTAATTAAAATTAATATTGAATTATATTTAATAAAAATGCTACATTTTCTTCTAAAACAAATTATTTTTTTAATAAAAGGTTCTGCTTCAGGTATCAGCGCTCTTAATAACATTTGCATTAAAATTTCTCATTGGTTCGGTACAATTAACGAGCCAAATATAAAAAAAAACACAAAACCGACTGCGAGAAAATGTATAGGCACTTAAAATTTACAAAGAGGTGATTTTAATTTTTATGATTTTATGAACTATACATACATACACTCGAAAATATAACCTTCCTTCTAGCACATTCGGATAAAAAATACGCTTGACTAATCAGCTATTAATCTTCTAGCTTCCACATCAGACTATCACTACTAAGCCCCACCCGTTGAACTTATCAAGTATGAGTCAAAACTCAAAGTGTCCTAATTACTGAAGATATCATTACCAGTTTCAACATTAAATCAGCTCCATCTGCCAAACTACAGAAAAGTAAAAACTTTCATTTCGAAATGACAATTACAAGCAGGTCAAAATTGACTTTTTAGATTTGTTTACATACCTAGTTGTAGTCTATTCGCGTTAAGAGAATAGTGACGCATCGATCGACCACGCCTCTTGACTAATCAGTTTTAAAAAAAATATCGTAGATTATACTCGTAGTTACAGGTGAAGCTAAAATAAGCGTTTTTATAAATAGCTAGTGCACCAGTAAACATGACAGTGGCGTGTAAACCACAATGTTATGTGCCCCTAACCACTCACTTTAACTTCAAACATAGTCTGTCCGATCCTGATAGTCTGATTCCAAACTAGTAATCATAGCCTGTGCTATAGTAACCAGACTGCTGATAAACATACTTAAATATTTCTAAAGACACACAAATTATAAATAAATGACACCCAGACACAGAAAAAATTATCGTGCTCTTTAAACAATATTTGTCCTGGGTGGCAACCGAACCAACGACTTCCAGCTTAGCAGAGTCCTTTAATTAGACCAAAAGAAATTCTTCCTGTTTCGAGTTGTCTTGTTACCAAAATAAAAACTCATGTTGAACTTTGATATGGCTTGGTGCATGCTTGCAATTAATTTGAGTTGCAATTACACTAATTTATTACACGACCTCAACACTCTATTACGTCATATTCAGAACATTGCACAATAGAGAACGCCCGACTTAATACCAATGCTCTACGTTTCACTAATTACGTACGCGATGTAATTCTCACCCAATTACACCTTGATACAATTTTGAGGTAAAGCCAGGTACGTCTGAGAGCGGAGCATCTAACCTATTACCATATTATCGTGGGAGAAGCGTACTGTGGTAAGTACAGGCCGTTGGCATGTGTCTTTCTGTATTGAATACGGAGTGTCACCAACCTTATGCATTTCGTGGGAGTCGTAAAAGCCGACTAAGGGAGCAAAACTACGCAGGAAAACATCACTGCAAAAGAGAAGAAAAACTTAAGACAAACCCTATACCAACCCATCTGGCCAGCGTGGTATAAGAGGCCTCCTTTCTAAGGAGAGGCCTATGTCTAGTAGTGGACTATTAAAGGCCGTTGATGATGATGATGGAGTGAGGTTACCAGAGGCCTTAACCCACCCCCTTCCCCCAAATAAGTTCTGGGGGGCGGGGGACCAAAGGGTAACAACGTTTTTGTTACTTTTGAGTTGAGAAGAACAAAGTGACCATATTTTTTAGTATTTCCTCGCACCTTGACTTGGCACTGAATATTCTTGTAAAGTCTACTTAAATTGAAACCTATAGAAAAGTACCTTATTCACCCTTAAAATCTTTCTCTGTCAACCCATTCAGGAGTGTTATTATTATTTATGTAATCTAAAAAGTCTAAAATTTTTGGATGTTAATGTAAAAATTGACTTTTTGCCAGTTAAAATCGCTTACACTAAGCCAAACCCTTACCATATAATATTAATCAAGAATAAGGTTCCTATTCATCATCCTATAATTTACTGTAAAAGATGACTTCTCTTAATTCGAAATTAATTAATTTATCTCTTTTACGAATATATTGCGGTGGACTGCCAAAATGGTTTTAATTACCACCTTTGTAATATTGGTTTTGAATTGTATTGTATTTTATAATGCATTTCAGAGGCACTTCCAAAGGTACATTTAAAAATATTCTTGGATTCGCTCGGAAATTCCGCAAATTAACAATTAATGTAAACAACGCTCACGTTGACTTTAATACAAAAATTTCTGAGTCGTACAAATAATTTCTTCAAACTGCGAATCGAGCTTACTATACTCAAGGGCAAGGGCATCTATTGAGATGACAAGTTAAATAATAGTGTCATTCGTGCATTCTTTATTATTAGGGCTATAACCGAAATTGAAAATAATATTATTTGTTCAATAAGAAACATTTATATATTTTTTTTATGTTTTATTTCCTGGATTGTGAAGATCTGATGTCAGTCGTTCCACCCAAAAAAAATTAAATTTAAGCTGTGTCGTGGTAGACTAAAATCCCATCTTAACCTAGTTTGGCAAAAGGCTTGGAGAATAATGACACTTCGCTTAGGAGACTATTAACAATACATACATCACAAGTTTATCACGTCCATGAGACTTTAACACTTCTGTAACAAGGGCTTTTATACTCTCTATCAGCTCAAACTACAGAAGTGTAATAGAAATAGGATAAGTCGAGTCTAGGAGCAATATAATTGATTTTTTTATTGATTCTCTATTAATGACTAAGTTGTTATGGAACCGTGGGAATGGAGACAGAAGACATTGTTTTTTTAACCGAAAAATAAAAGTTTGATAATATCATGACCACCAGATCTATGACTCATTCAACAGCCTCCACTCCCATAATGTGTATTTTTCTCTCCTCAAGAAAACAAGATTATAATGTTATATTCTCTTTGTCCACAGATAATAACCATGACATAACAACGAGATATGCCTTAAACCGGATAATCGCAAAACTATAAACAAAATGGCGCAAGATAAGGACAAAGATTGGGTCGATTACTTCGGTGATTTTAACGCGACGAAAAAACACCTCCCAAGTGACGTCACCGATGACAATAAGATAACTTATATGTACTCTGATAACCAGACTGGTTTTCTCGATTATAGCAACTTCACAACAGACGACTTCTGCCAATCGAACCATTCTCATGCCTATTTGAATGTAACGTGTGAGTTCCCTATAAATTATGCAGAGCCGATGTACGGGTGAGTTGACTGTATTTATTTTTATACCAAACTAGCGGCCTTCTATTATTTCGTATTTCTAACTTTGAAGATGACTAAGTTCCATACATCCGTATTATAGATAAATAACTCCCAGATACAGAGCAAATGATCATGCTCATCACATAATGTCATTTGTCAGGGGTGGGCTGGTTGCTTTATCTAAACATCTGGGTTGTCTGTCCAGATACCCAATATTTTTCAGACATAGTGATATAAGTGTGTAGTCTTTTTGGTTCCGACATGCTACCATAACGTTAACGGTTTTGATATCCTAATT
Source organism: Arctia plantaginis (assembly GCA_902825455.1). NCBI lineage: Eukaryota > Metazoa > Arthropoda > Insecta > Lepidoptera > Erebidae > Arctia > Arctia plantaginis. The sequence goes on along the minus strand of CADEBD010000336.1, from coordinate 2,007,354 downwards.
CAGAACGAAGTAGGTGGAACAGCACATTAGATTTAATCTCTTCATAATCTGGGATCATCCCCACGTCACATAACAATACACTAGTAAATGTTACACGAGTATTAGTGCTAATATCAGAATTGCCATCGGCAGATGACACCATTTACAGGATACTACTAAATTTCACAACTTTGAATCATACTGCTAATGTCTGAATATCCACTCGTTACTGCCAATAGTCAATCCATGAACTTATGTCAATATAATTAGTCATATAAAAATACTGAGGAAAGTTCCACATGGCTCATTTTACCCAGAGAAAAAAAATAGGAAATTTTTGTGTCTAATCTTGTCTTCTATCCACAGATACATTGCTCCGTTCCTCCTGGCTACAACAACGATTGCCAACACGCTCATCGTGGTGGTACTCTCCCGCCGCCACATGCGAACACCTACGAACGTAGTACTCATGGCGATGGCACTCTGTGACATGTTCACTATGCTGTTTCCCGCACCCTGGCTTTTCTACATGTACACCTTCGGCAATCACTACAAACCGCTAAGTCCTGTTAGAGCCTGTCAAGCCTGGAATTATATGAATGAGGTAAGTGTTTTTGTTATATCAGACTTTTTAATCATTATATTAATCGATAGAAAAGTAAAATGCATACAAGTAACTTATAATCCGCATCTACCTGTGCTACGGCGTAGCTACACTTGCTACGCTACTGTAGCATCTGTTGATAACTTCTCAATTTACTGTTATACAATGTAATTACTTAATTATTACGTAGTTTTCTAATCAAATTATCATCTGTATTTATTAAAGATCGACTTTTTCCCGCGGTTTCGGTTGCGTGAATGTAGTTTTTGTCAATCTATTCAAGGACCTCTGGGGAACGTTTTTTTTTGATAACGAATATTTAAAATTCATGATTATTAATTGAATAGTTAGAGTATGAAAGGAAACAAACAGACAAACTCACTTTTGCATCTATAATGTAAGTTTACGATATACTTAGATATTTTCAGAGCCTTAAAACTTCCGCATTCTAACTTAATTTTTTTGTTTAACGCCCACATTTACACAGAGAAAAGACTGTGATTGAAAATAATCCATTTAATTAATAAGAAAATGTCTCAAAGAGAAACGTCAAAGAGAAAGTTAATTAATTAAAAGTATAATTAAATAGAGTCTCAAATACATAAACATAACATGAAAAGTATATTTTTTCAAGACAATTTTATAATAATTTAATCCCGATTTATAAAAAGATTGAATTGGTATTCGATACTTTTTATTATTAGTGGTATTCTTCTACTGTAGTAATTACTGAAAAAAAAAACAACATAAAGATGCAATATGCCAAAATTTTTGTATACAGTATAGTCCATTCTGGTTGTTTGTCAGAGATCGCAGGCTGCAGTAAGTCCTCCCATTTTACTTCTTCTTAATATATTTCTTTAGTACAATACTTTTTTTTTGTGCAATAAAGAATATATTTTTATCTGAAATCTAAAATTAGTGTAAAATGTACTAGTTTTGCTGGCAGGAGCTGGATGCGAGAAGCCCAAAATCGATCTAAGTGGAGTGCAATGGGAGAGGCCTGATGGATGATGTGTGTGATGTGTACTAGTTTTTGAGAAATTAAAATTTCGAGTACTTTCAGGGCTTTATTGTGATTACTAAAATCTCCGTCACATCTGTGCGATTAAACATAACATGATTTTTAACAGTTACCTTCATTTTAATGTCTATCAATTTTATTTTTCATATCGGGAGTAAAAAGTTGTCAAAAAATACATTTTTATTAAAGTTCTATAAATTACTACTATCATCTGCATAATTATTGAAAAATAAGGCGGGATATCCGGACATTTAAAGGAACAATACCCGGTTATTGATTCGCATAAAGCCTTTGTGGTCTAAAATTAAAGTGATGCCATTGTATCCGTACAATGTAGATTGGTTACCCGGGTGTGTGAGACATCCGGGTTTGGGGTCAAATGAGAAATGATTTGATCGTCAATTGGGACAGATGTGATGAAGTGAGGTTCTGTACCTCTGTTAGATAAGGGAAGGGTAGGATGAATAAAATATTGTCAAACTATTTTTTTTACTATATATTTATTTCGGTCTGTTGATGTTGTTGATGTTGATGCTGTTGTTTATCATCCTGACTGCTAAGCCAGAGGTCGTGGGTTCGATTCCCATCCAGGACAAATTAATGTGTGATGAGCACGAGCCTATAATATGTGTGTATTTAGAAATATATAACTATGTTTATCATCGGTCTGGTTACCATAATTACAAGTTCGGACTAGTTTGAGTCCAGACGGAAGTGTGTGAGACGTGTCACAATTGTTTGCCCGAAGGAACATGGTGACATTTGTTAGTTATGTAAACGTAGAACAGAGAGTTAATGGACTCAGACGTACCGATATACGCCAATTTGAGTTACGAGTATGCGATTATACCGTATAAGAGACATCCTTTTTCTGTCTCTTGTTATTCTACCTTTGCTATCAATATAAGAATCTAATTTCGAATCTTATTAATAAATTGCCCGGTTAACAATAACAGGCATGCAGCAGCAGCAAGCCTGTTGTAATCGGGCACTTCCCTACGTATGTAGAACTAAAATTGTACTTAGTAAAATGTGGACATTTAATATAACTTTGCCTACCCCTCACGAGATTTAGGCGTGATTGTGTAGATATGTTTATAACGGAAAAAAATAACTTTACCCAACATTGTAATTTTTATCATTTGTGTCTAGAAGAGGCCTATGTCCAGCAGTGGATTAGTAAAGGCTGTTGATGATGATGATGATCATTTGTATGCACTTAGATAAAACGATAATAAATTATAATAGTGTGAGCAATTAATTGCACTACAACAGACTCTACCAGATAAAATCACGGCTTCACAGAAAACTAGTGTTAAGCAACTCTACCGTAGCTTGCACCGAGAAACTGACGTTAACAGAGGCCTAATCTACCCTCCCCCTTTTTCTTTTTTTGTTGACGGGGGAAAAGTCCTTCGGATCTCCTGCTCCTCGGGGACAAGGATCCAGGAGTATGTGGTGATTCCACTAAAAACCACCCTGACAGCCGGCCTCAGGTTCTGTACTCTGGGACCCCGGGCCATGTTATGTCAGATCCTCCCCGAATTGACACCATGCCTAATCTACCTATCCCCCCTAAGGGAAGTTCTAATGACATTTGAGTAGCAGATTTTTATTGATAAGGAGAGGATAGAGGATATAAGCAGACGGGTCACATAGGTGGCGATAGTCACTTACTATCAGATGACTAATCTACCTAAAGTTTTAATTAGTGTTTTTATGATATGTAAAAACACTAATAAAAACTTTACTAAAAATTAAAATAAAAAACCTTACAAAATGTCAAGGAACACAAATGTCAACTTTGAAGATGAATTTACACCGACCTCTTAACTTAAAGCTCTTACTTTGATTGCTTTAGCCGATTTCATCGCTTTTAAAACCCATTGAAAATCACATATTTTCTGTTACAAAGTTTTAAAATAGTGAACGCAGCAAAACTAAAAACAAGACGGTTTCTATTCTAAAAAGAATTGTCTCTGGTGAGAATTTTATTTTTTGCATTGGTAACACTAAATGTGTAAAATGTGTGTGTAAAATGATTTGTATTAAATCGGAGTCGTAGGTAGTTTATTGCTGTAGAAATTTATTTTCTTAAAAAAATAAACCTTTGAATTTGTGCATACATAATTGTATTTTTTATCTAGGTAGATTTAGGATGTAGGCAGAATGTTAGATAAGTGTAATGCTTATTTATTGCCAGCCTGTCTTTAGTACAAATCGGAGATAAAACAATAAAAAAAACTGTCGGCCGATATCAAAATAAATATTGTAATCAATTCGAACAGATGGCGGCCCTTGTTACAATATTTCAAGTCAATATGTTACTTTTAACATTATAAAGATGATTCTGTACGAAATGAAAGACATAAAAAGATTCACTTAGATCACGTGCTATATTAAACAACTAATTTTATAAATAATTTAACCAGGCAATGGGCCGACATTAGCGGAGTATTCATATACATTTATTCATAAAATTTAAGCAGATGGTATATACAACCAAATCACTTATACAAAGACATAAAATCAACTATAATAAAATTTAACATACACAATAAAACATTACAAATTACAATAAAAAATTACAAACACAACAATTCTATAATGAGATCTTTTAATCTAACTTAGACGAAACTTAATTACCCATACCTGTGCCATACCTGACTATATTATTTAGGAAAAGTAACACGATGTTATACATTACGCTAGGTTTGTCAAAAAGTATATCTGGCCCTGGATTGGCCTCTAGGAAACAGTTTAACAGTCTGACGACCTTACAGAAAACCAGTGTTAAAATTTTTGAAGTGAATAGGCGCGTTGGGCATTTTTGAACAACAATCAATTTTTTTTTTTAAATGGGAAAAACCATTGATCTCGCGACACTGTTACCGTAACCGACACCTCTGTATATAAGTATATATTGACCCCATTTACACGAAAGTTGAGTTTGGGTTGAAATACATTGATAATATAACTATATATAATATAAACATATATTTTATACATACGTACAACAAAGACATATATTCATGTCGGAACTTTTCGAATCGAAAAAAACAAAAGTTTTTCCTGTAAAAAAATATATATATAAATAAAAAAATTCAAGTTTTCATTTCTGTCGGCACTTTCCGGAGTGAGTTTTTTTTCTTTACAATTCTACGAATGAGTGAGGTTACCGGACGCTCAACCGGAGGAAGTTAGGATTTCTGGGGCAAGTAACTCAAAGGCCGCAATATACCTGAGACTCTTGACTAAGTGTCTAAGGGCGGCGATAGTCGCCTACCATCAAGTGACCCGTCTATTCGTTTGCCCCTGTCCCCTTAATCTATGCGAGCCTAAAAACAGCGGGACGTAAAGGAGCGCGAGGGCAGGGCGACACACGACACGTATGCCTTTTAGTGTGTGAGTTACATCCGTACACTGCACATGCACTCACATTCCTGTATACGTACAGTCAAGTTGACTTGACTGTAGGTACCTGCACCTGCAGGTACTACACTTCAGAGCCGTCATTAAGTTTGCATGTGATTATACCTACATAAGAATGATTACGTTGATGAAAATTATGTTTATACTTAACGACCGGATGGCGTGTTGTGTAACGGACTGCTATTCCAAAGGTCGCTGGTTCGATTCCCGCTCAAGTCAAACATTTGTGTTCATGAACATTTAATGTTTGATGTGGTCTGAGTGTTTCTATGTTTAATATGTATATATTTAAAAAAAAAGATATGTTTATTTATATAAATTGTCTATTAGCCATAGTACAAGCTCTGCTTAGTTTAGGACTAGATGGCGTTGTGTGAATGTGGTAGAATATTATCATTACTTATTTTATTCACAATCTAAAGGTATGTAAGCACAGCCAAGCTGACATTAAATAAATTTAATCGTTGTTTATGCATTATATCATACTAGCCTTTGCCTACGGCTTCGCCCTCGTGTATATCGGTTATCGCGATAAAAGTAGCCTATATTACTTGCTGATAATGTAGCTTTCCGGTTTAGGCGTGAAAGCGTAACAAACAAACAAGCACGACTGCACGGATGGCGTAGTGGTTTAAGCGGTCGCCACGCCGCTTCCTACTACGCCGAGTGTTGTGGGTTCAAACCCCACATGGGACGACACTTTGTGTGATCCACAAATTGTTGTTCTGAGTCTGGGTGTTCTTTGTGTCCGTTTCATGTATGTTTGTAAAGTCCCCCGCGACACAGGATATTTTCCTATTGCAGGCGTTGTCTTTTTAAAAGAAAAGAAAAGAAAAATAAAAGAAAAGAAAAAAAAAAGACAAGCAAAAAGGATGGAAGTCTGAATTAAGTTTTCTGGAACAAACGTTTCTATTAGACCGTATCACAAACTCGTGTATGCCTATCCAGTCACAATAATCTCCTCTAAAACGAATTCATTAAAATATATTAGTACCGTTTCAATATTCAAGACGCTTCCAGAATGTTCCATTGGCCTTTGAAAAAAAACGCAGATTGGAATATGAATAAATTTTTGCATTCCGAGTCGGAATTTCAAGAAGGAGGCATTTTGAATTACAAAGCAATCCGTTATATTCTTAACAAGGATTTCATTTCTGGTCTTTCTATCTTTAAGAATAAATTAAAGTTCAAATAATGGCTGTTATATCGGAGTGACTTAAGTTTTTTAAATTATCAATTATTGTACAAAATAGGTTACATTTACATAATATAGTTCTCGTTGCCAATCGGCAAAGGCAGATCTATTCTGCATACATCCAGACTAATAATATTAATGTAAAAGTGAGTTTGTTTCGCTTTTACACCTAAACCACGAAACCGGTTTAAAAAAATCTTTCACAAATGAAAAGCCACATTATCAGAGAGTAACATAGGCTACTTTTTACCATGATTACAGACATACACGCGGGAAGAGTCATAGGCAAAATCTGATTTAATATACTTATGTTACTAACAGTTTCGTGAATTATTTAGATTTTTAGTAGTAAAAGAAATATTTATGTCTTATACCAATAATATCAAAATACAAAGAAACTAAGAGATAAAAACCAGCAACTCCTGTACATAATCGTGACTTAATCGTGTTTATAGTAACGCAAGTGCTCACTCAGGTAAATGAGCAGACGGGTCACTTGATGGTAAGCTTACTTACTTTCGCTACCCATACGAAACCTTCAACCCAAGAGCTATAAATGCGTTGGTGGCCTTTGAGTGCCCCTACCAGAATTAAGAGAGGAAGTGCTCAGGCTACGTTACTTACTAGGTGAAATACCACAAAAGAATGACTAAACAGCTGTTCTCTATGAGAACATGGTATTACTGCAGTCGAGCCGGCCTATATGCACTGAACATGGCTCTCAGGCGGTTAAACGGCTACAAATAACAGCAGCTTTTATGTATTGAAGGAAGTTTTTATACTTCTAGAATTGATAGTCAAACGGTTCTTTATTAAATGATAATAAATTCTGAGAACAAGTCCTTTCTTTTTAATGAGACGCGTAATACCGCGAAACGATGAAGAGTTCGTCAGTTCGTCGAAAACCAGGTCTTTTTAGGTTATACACTCAAGAGCAATAAATCCAAGTCACATAAAGATACCTACAAATGTAGGATACTCGTAAATGCTATTGTACTGAAATACATTGTGTTTGATAAGAAATCTAATATTTTTAAAGGCAAAAAGTGAAATTAATTTTTAACTTTACATTTATTTCATAAAAATACATTAAACAAAAGAAATTTGACTCATTTTAAAACAGTAATATTTAAATATACAATCATCTTTTTATAACTTCTGTTATTCTCTTCCATGTAAAAATATTGCGCTATGGAATCGTGGTCGGAGTAATGTTTTCTATTGTTTTACGTATCTTCCAAACTCGTCCATATCAACAAGTAGTAATTTATAGTCGGACCCGGATTCTTTTATGTCGAGTGTATTTACACAAATTTATACATTTTAGAACTTAAAATAATAATCGTTAACTATTCAAGTAAAACTTTCTCAAATCAGTTCAATATTGTATTTTGAATCAGTACTCAAGCACATTTGATCAAAGTTGAAGATAATTCTGTAATAAATTAAATGCCTAAATAGAATTCTTTATCCAAACAGTATTGAGTTGAATACAGTTTGTCTGAGGCTTGAGACAGATACTGTAAATGTGTAGTTAATTTATATAACATAATATAAGTAATATTACCCTGGGTTCTCTGATTTAAGATATGACTTTTAAATAAATATATAATAAGATGTTTAATTCTAAAGAAAGCAAGGTTTATAATTTTACAGTCGTGAGCTTGCATGATTAACTTTTCAAAAAGTATAACCGACGTCAGTGGTGCGCCTACGTCATGATAAAGTATAATAATTTCAGGAACTACTGGTTCGAATTAATAAATCCTTTTAGTGTTGAGTAGTCCATTTATCAAGGAAGAGTATAACATCATGCTACGATCAATGGAAGCCAAGCATTGTTAAAAAAATTGCAATAACGAGGAAAATTCGTTACTTTTGTTGCGCGCTGTGATGCAGTGCGTTTGTCAGCTGGTAGATCATATTTTTCATTGTTAGAAGTGATATTTGGTCTTTAAATTTAAAAGGGACCTAACAGAAAGTATACGGTCTGTATACTAAATAAAAAAAGAATTTTCCAAATTCTGATGTTAGAAACACAATAAAATCGAAGAATTAAAACATCCACTTTTCCTTGAAATTAGTTAATAACTTACTGTATTAAATAATTAGACGACGTTCCCATTCCATCCTATTTGTGCCAACCCCACCCATCTGTGACAAATTTCATCCATATGCGGTCAGCCGTTCTGGCGAGATAACAAAACATTCATCCCTCCAAACTTTGACAATCATAATAGTAATATAATATATATTTTGTATATTAACAACAGACGCCTAATTGATCTCCTTAGTATTAAATGGCGTCCAACAAATATCGTCTCACGACAACAGCTCCGTAACTATCTCCGGTTGCCCAGATTTTCCAAAATAATATAGCTAAACATAATTATTCCCATTATCAACATGCTCAAAGATTCATCACCTTTTTAAAGTATTTATACACGAAAGTATCTGTGTGTACCAATCCTAAAACTAACTCTTAAAAGTCATCCCTTTTTACATGTGGATCACGTAACATCGAAAAAAACCGAACGAAGCTGGTGCTCAATTTCCCAAAGTAACAGTAACATCTCAGCGACGGGAAATAGCCTTCAACCTGCGAAACCACTTTACGTGAAAAGAGGTGACAGTTTTCAAAAATGTGTAGCCACACTTAAGTGTCTTGCCGACTGCATTATTTTGCACGTTTTTCATTATTTTTAACTCACAACAATTATTTTAAAATATTTGATCTGTTGCCGAGGAAGACTAGTAAATACACGACTTTCTTTTGTTGTATAATGGGGGCAAAGGCGCAGCTTCTTAATTTTCTAGCTGTCAGGGAATCATCCGGATGCATAACATGCGTCACATGGTTCTGTGATGCATGTCTAGAGTATGATCGATTGCCAAGGCCAACTCTCGAGTAGGTCCCCCGTCTGACCCGTACACTGTGTTTAGTTTTAATCCATGAAACGGCTGGCCTTACCCAGTTTTTTTCATAGCACAGGGGGCAAACGAGTTCATGGATCACCTGATGGAAAATAACCACTGCCGCTCATGAAACTCAAAAGACATAATTGCCCCAAAAAACTAATTAATAATAATGATAACTTTATACATCTCACACACGGCAGTTTGGTCCCAAACTAGGCAGAGCATGTATTATTGTAGCCAATCTGCTGTTAAACCACCCACTTATTAATTAAGAAGCAGAATGTATGTATGTGTATGTTATCCATGAAAGATATAGAAATTCTACTACTAGTGCACAGTTTGCTATTAATAAATACCTAAAGCTATCTTCATGTAATAAATAATAACATTAGCACACACAAAATATAGCCGGTTATTGTAAATAAATATACTATTAAATATAAAATATACATACAAACGAGATTATGTCTGTCTGTTGAAATTTTCCTAATAGATAGCATAACTACTCTGTCAGTTAACTTTACAAAAATATTCAGCCTTACAAATACATTAACCTATTTCGTACTTCACGCTTCAGATAAGTAAGATGCGTTGTTTGAATTGCATACAGAACAAATATTTGTGTGACATATTGGGTGCACCGTGTCAATGACATCAGAAAGTACCACCTCATATTGGTATTACTACATGTCTCCGAATACGTGGAGCGCTGGAGCCTTGCTCAAGTGCTGCTGGTCAGTTGTTACGAGATAAATGATAATAATAATAATGACATATCTCACACATCTCACACACGGCCGTCTGATCCCTGATTAGGCAGAGCCTGTGCTATGGTAACCAGATCGCCGATAAACATACTTTTATTTTTTAAACACATATTATAGATAAATTAGACCCAGACATAGAACAAATGTCCGTGCTCATTACACAATATTTGTCCTGTGTGGGAATCGAACCCGCGACTTCCGGCTTAGCAGTCAGGGTCACCAATTACTAGAACAACAGGCCCATATAATACAAGCAGCGACGTGTGCTACCACTGTTGAGTCTTCGTGTCAGATATGATTTGCACTCACTTCTTTTGACGTGACAACGTCTTATAATTCGATGGAGCCGGCTGCACGCACGAAAAAACATGACTCATGCGGCGTTACCTCGATCTGAGACGTTCCATTTAAGGCTTGAAGTGCAAGCGAGAGCGCGGAACGAGAGACAAAGAGGCACAATCGGCCTCCGCGTTCGGCAGCGTTTGATATCTGTCTTTCTCCTACTTGAGTGAGCGATGCGTCCGCGTGGACAGCTGCTATACAATAATACAATTACATGTTTTCGTAAAATGCAACCATTCCATCAGTATTCTTATGACGTTGTCACGTTCAACTATCGTCAGTAAACCGACTTTACAGACAACCGATTTTTTTGATGGAGGCAAGCCAGCAGATGGGTCACTTGATGATAAGTGACTACTACACTTATACGCACCTTCAACTTGAGGGACACAAGTGTATTGAGGCCATTAGGGCCCTCCACCCCTCGAATTGTAGGAGCTGGTTAGAAATTTGAACTTTAATGCGATTTAAAAAATAAATAGATTTAATTTCCCGGAAATATTAATGTACTATGTATAGAATAATCTAAAACATTTTCTTAACTTAGTGAAATAGCCTTTTTCCTAACATTGGATTTCTGTGAGTACGTGATATAACATCTGTCAAGCTGGCCCCTGTGCCGAAGCGTGACTATATTGCATGGGATAAATTGCCGCTCACTAACCTTTAATAACCTCCTTTCTAAGGAGAGGCCTATGTCCAACAGTGGACTAGTAAAGGCTGTTAGTGATGATGTTGATGAACCTTTAATAGTTATTCCCGGACCGGGCAAAATTTACATAGGGTTTTTCTGAGAGGGAAAATAGCCTAAGTTACTCCTTATGTAGACAGCTACCTAGTAGTAAAATATTATCAAAATCGGTCGAGCCGTTTTAAAGATTACCCGAAACAAACAAACAGACAGACAGACAAAAAATATTTGAACTGGTTTTTAGGTTGGTTATCGTACAAATAACAGTGTAAGCATGAAAAAACCTAACAGTGTAGGCATGAAAAAAACCTATTATTTTCACACCACACACACACTTAAATGTTATTTATTTGTATAGATAATCTTCGTCAATATAAATATAGTCACAATATAAGTATACAGTTACATAACATAACTTGAATTTTGTTGGTAGTGTAGTTAAAAAAAAACACGATGCTAATATCTCAACTAATAGATAATAGTGTATTCCAAAGAATATAGAAATAGCATGCTATTTCAACAGTACAAGATATATCGATGCACATTATACGCTACAAAGTTCTCCAGCACTAAATGTATATGCAACTATCCAACATTAATCCCCAACATTAACGGTAGAGTGCCGACTAGGCATCCTTAATTAAAGATCAAGTTATAAATTATCATCATCATCAACAGCCTTAGTCTGTCCACTGCTGGACATAGGCCTCTTCTTAGAAAGGAGGTTTTGGCCTAATACACCACGCTGGCCAGACGGGTTGGTATAGGGTTTGTTTCAATGTACCGAGAAGCTCGGAAAACTCTGAGGCTGGCCATCTGCCGCGCCAAGGATGCATGTAGAGAGGAGATGCTGGAGAGTCTCGATCGTGACCCCTGGGGTCGCCCTTATCATGCGGTGCGTCAAAAGCTCCGCACGTCGGGCCCCCCCCCCTTACGGAGACTCTCCAGCCCAGCTTCCTGCAGGAAGTGGTCGAGGGCCTATTCCCGCAGCGGGCGGAGCACACACCCCCGTCGATGGCTGCATCAGCCGGAGAAGCGAGGTTGATGTTCCGCCCGTCAGGGAATCGGAGTTGGAGGCGGCTGTTCTACGGATTCGATCCAAGAACACCGCCCCCGGGCCGGACGGGGTTCCAGCCCGAGTGATGGCCCGAGCCCTCGACTACATGTCGGACCACCTGCCTTGGACGCTAGCCTGGCGTCCGGACGCTTCCCTGAGCGCTGGAAATGCGGGAAGCTGGTCCTGCTGCAGAAGCCGGGACGGCCTGCCGAATCGGTCGCGGCCTATAGGCCTATCGTGTTGCTGGACGAGGCGGGCAAACTTTTTGAGAGGGTGCTCTCTGCCCGCATCGTCCGGCACCTTTGCGAGGTTGGCCCCGATCTGTCGGACGCCCAATTCGGTTTCCGAGAGGGGCGTTCGACGATCGATGCCGTAATGCGCCTTAGGGCCGTGACCGAGGAGGCCGTGAGCTGCGGCGGAGTGGTGTTGGCGGTGTCCTTGGACATCGCCAACGCCTTCAATAGTCTGTCATTCAGCTGCATCAGGGAAGCGCTCCGCTACCACGGAGTGCCGGAGTACCTGAGGCGGCTGGTGGCAGACTATCTTGAGGAGCGAACCGACATGTACGAGGACCGAGACGGCGTCTCGAGACGCAGGGCCATGTCGTGCGGTGTTCCGCAGGGGTCTGTCCTAGGACCACTCCTGTGGAACATTGGTTACGACTGGGCCCTACGAGGGCGTCTCCCCCCCGGGCTGGGTGTACTCTGCTACGCAGATGACACTTTAGTCACGGCCCGGGGGGCTAACTTCCAGGAGGCGGCGCGCCTGGCCACCACGGGAGTTTCCCTGGTGGTCGGGCGCATTGAGGCGTTGGGTTTGCGGGTGGCCCTGGACAAGACGGAGGCCCTATTATTTCATGGGCCCCGTCGTGGTCCACCCACCGGCGCCTCAATCGAGGTCGGCTCGGTCCTCGTACCGGTCCGGGCCCAGATGAGGTACCTGGGTCTGGTCCTAGACGGTAGGTGGCTCTTCGACGAGCACTTCCGACAGCTTGGTCCGAAGCTGGTGGACACTGCCTCCGCCCTAGGGCGACTTTTGCCCAATTTGGGCGGGGCCAGTGTTCCCACGAGGCGGCTGTACGCGGGGGTTGTCCGGTCCATGGCGCTGTATGGTGCACCGGTGTGGGTGGCGGCTCTGACCGCCCCGAATAGGGCGCGCCTCTGGCGCCCCCAGAGGATATTGGCGGTCAGAGCCATACGCGGATACCGCATGGTGTCCATCGAGGCGGCTTGCGCCTTGGCCGGAACACCCCCGTGGGATTTGGAGGCGGAAGTGCTCGCCGAAGTTTATCGGCGAGTGGCTGACTTCCGGGCGGAGAGCGGATTTCGCCCTCCGCCCGAAGACGTGCGCGAGTGGCGCGAAGCCGCTCGCCGAGCCACCATGGTCAGATGGTCGTTCCGGCTGGAGACTTCACGCGCTGGCTTCGCCGCCGTGGAGGCTCTCCAGCCGGTCATCGCCGAGTGGGCAGGGCTGCAGCACGGGACCCTTTCCTTCCGGCTGACGCAGGTGCTTTCCGGGCACGGTTGCTTCGGAAAGTACCTGTACTCGGTCGCTAGGAGGGAATCGAGTCCCGCCTGCCACCACTGCGACTGCAGTGAGGATTCGGCCCAGCACACGCTGGCGGTTTGCCCCGCATGGGCGACGCAGCGCCGGGCCCTCACTGCAGTCATCGGAGCAGATCTCTCGCTACCGGCCGTAATTCGCTCCATGGCCGGTAGCGACAGTTGTTTTACCGCGGTCGCAACCTTCTGCGAGGAGCTAATCTCGCAGAAGGAGGCGGCGGAGAAGGCCCGGGAGGACGACCTCCACTCGGACCTGATCCGCCGCCGACGAACCGGGCGGCGGAGGCGCGCTTACCTGCGCCTCATGCCGCCCTGAGTGTGGCCGCGGGTGGACGGGATGGGTTCTCCCCTCCACCCGCATTAGTTGGCCAGCCGCGAGGGGGCGGCGTCCGCGTGTGCCGGACGTCGCCTAAAGAGAGGAAAGTTTTGAGACGGAGCCCGCAACAGGAGCGGGCCGGCGCTGGGAGGGGTCCAGAAGGCGATAACTACCTAGACCCCTCCTAAACTGGAAGCGCAAAGAGGGCACACCGTGTGGTTTTAGTCGGTTCGAGTCCGACACACCGCCCCGCCGAACGAGAGCCCCGGCGGGGTGACGGTCCGAGGGGATTTCCACACGTAAAAAAAAAAAAAAGAAAAGGGTTTGTTTCAAGTTTTCCTTCTCTTTGCAGTGCTGTTATTCTGCGTAGTTTGTTCCCTAAGTCGGCTCTTACGACACCCACGGGATGAATAGGGATGGTGTCACTCCGTATTCTCAATCCGTCACCGTAAAAATAATAGTAGAAAAATAATAAACGACTCATTCTGTACACAATACTCACGAATCATGGTAATGTTATACCAATAGAGTTGGGGGACTGTAACTGTAACTCCTAAATACAGGCAACTCAGTTGCCTGGCTAGGAGAACAGCTAATACTCCAATTAATTATAGCCTAAGTCATATGACTAAGTATTATTGTAATTTATGTAATGTAGTTGTAAAACCCTACTCTGAAATAAATAAATCATTCAATCTTTTTTTTTCATTTAGGTGATTCCAGCAATGTTTCACACAGCGAGTATCTGGTTGACCTTGGCTCTTGCAGTGCAACGGTACATCTACGTCTGCCATGCTCCAGTAGCCAGAACTTGGTGAGTCAAAATTATTTAGACCTTAATGTTTGCTCATGGATCCTTTTTAACATTATATGTCTTTCTTTTTTAACCCCCAACGCAAAAGGACTCTCCATTTTGGCTATTACACGTTTAACAGTTGTATCTGTGTACGCCTGTATATCTATGTCGGCCTGTTGCATGACAGCTCCTAAATGAATGGGCGGCTTTAGAAATTTGATTTTGTTTTGAAAGCTGATATAATCTTTTAAGTTTGACGTTAAGTGTGTTCTGAGATCGTCAGATATATTTGTTCTTCAAAGAGATTATTGCGTCAGGAGTATTTATTCATGAATGAATCTCTTTATCGTGAATGAATAGATTGTTACAGAACTGAACTACAATACAAAGTACTTCAAGGGGTATATAATCAAAACGATGTTTTATTAATCATTATACTTAACGTATAATGGCTAGCCATCTGTCATGCCATTAGCCATCTATTATGGTGGTGTTCAAGCCGATCATAAGTGAGTGAGCAAGGCTACTGCATAGCTTTGAAAGAATCTGCAATTGGTGGACAGGAGGGAATTGAATCCTCGCTGTCATCGCTGTAACTGCAGCGAAGTCAGGACCTGATTACCTTCAAGACTTACCTATATTTATAGGAAACAGTAGAAGGTGCGGATAAGGCTGCTTATACTATCTTGACATACATTTTCAATATGTCTAAACTTTGAATCTTCTCTTTTTTATATGTTAGTGGGGGCAGACGAGCAGACAGGTCACCTGATGGAAAGTGACTATATTCGCCCGTCAACGGCAACTCAGGAGTCACAAACGCGTTGCCGACCTTTTAGGAAAGAGTACGCTCTTTTCGTGAAGGTTTGAAGGTCGTATCAGTCCGGAAATACCGCAGATGATAACTTGTTCGCACAACAAATCTATGTCTTATATATAAAAATCAATTGATTTTCATTAGTCTTACTAAAACTAGGGAATAGCTGGACCGATTTGGTTAATTTTGGCTAATTAATTTTGTAACTTAAACTTAAATGTATGTGTATGTGTAACTTAAATGTATGTATTTTAAATAAATCTGTACAGTCAACTTTATTAATAAATAGAATAATTATCACAAAAAAAAAAAAAATTAATTTTGTGGAAGTCTAGGAAAGTTTAAATGGGGAGAGAACCTGGCAAATACAAGGAGAATAGTAAACACAACAATTTTATTCTTTAATATGTATTCCTTTTTAGTGACGCAGACCAAGTTGCGCAGGCCAGCTAGTATTTTATATGCCTCCATCGTGAAATTTTTATTTATACGTAAGCAGAAATTTTCTAATGTTTCGCATGGATAACACTTCTCATTTGGATAGCACTGTCTGCTTTTCAGGCATTTGTCCTCTGAGTTTTTACAGGATTCTTCGCAAAACTGGTTAAATTTATCATTTTCGTAATCTTCTGTATCGGATTTGTAGATTCCGTTTTTTATCTGCAATAATAGAGAGCGTTAATAAGTTGAACCGATTTTAATGCGCCTAAAGGACTCAACTTAAGCGTACAAATTTTATAACCTATTTTAGACTAGCAATTTAATTACTAGTGACCAAATTGAATATTGAATTTGCAGCGAACACTAATTTCATTATGTAAAGTCTCCAACTTAGCATTTTGTCAACATTATTTACTGATTACCCTATCTTACGGTTCTGATGCCTCATCATCAGAAGGCTTCTTATACCTATCGCTTATAACCGTAACCGTTTACGTACGAACATTCAACGCTCTATGCCTTAGAAGTACTTCGCGCAGGGGAGATTAGTCCTTTACCATGTTTACTTCCATAGTAGTAAAATTATATTATATGTATATTTTTACGAAAGAAAAAAGTATTTTAGTATTCTATCAGTCAATCCAGCTGTAATAGCTCAGCTTAGTTTGAAACTAGATGGCGTTGTATGTCAGATGACCGAATTTTTATTATTATTAAACGTCGTAAACATACATATACCTACTAATTTTTATCTTCGCATTTATGACATTAATGGGATATCTCATACACGCTAATTCCAAACGACTTATATGTTGTTCAATAATAATTTCACACACCGCCGTGTGGTTCTAAACTAGGCATACCCTATACCTACTATGATAACCAGACTGCTGATAAATATACTTATATGCTTTTGAATACATACATATTTAATAGGTAGAAAAATTACACCCAAATGACACAGAACAAATGATCGTGATCATCACATAATTGTTTGTTCTGAGTTGGAATCGAACCGACGACCTCTGACTTAGCTGTCAGGATCACGTACCGTACTAGTCTAAGCCAACAGGCCCGTCCAAGTCAATACATAAAACATAGCCTAACCTACAGACCCATTGTAATGTGACACACTATGGTCCATTCGCGTTAAGAAAATAGTGACGCATCAATCAAGCCCGCCCCTTTACAAATCAGTTTCAGAACTTTCTTACGAAACGATAATTTATTGGAACTTGATTAGTTTTCTTAACGCGAATGGACCATAGGAAATTTATACTCACGTCTTCCATGCTTTCGGAGCTTGACTCTTGCGATCCTCCATATTCGCCGAATCCCTGGAGAAGAATTAACAGTAGTTTTTTTTATGGCATAGCAGGTAAACGAGCAGACGGATCATCTGATAGTAACTGACTACCGAGTACCGTGTCACAAGCTCGTAGCCATCCTTTGAGTCGCTCCTCCTCAGAAATAGGGGTTTAGAAAAAAAAAAGATACTCTTGAGGTACAGTTGTTTACATCTTACATCTTCAAAGCTTTCTGAGCTATCCTCTTGCAATGAGTTTCCGTCTCATTTCTGCAGAATAATAAACAATATTTAAAAAAAAACGATATTCCTACAACACATCAGATTTCTTTTCCGGCGTAGGCCGCCTGAATAGGATGTTTTCATGGATTTATGGGATACTAGCTGACCCGCACAACGTCAATAAAGGAATAAATTTGCCCCGTTTTTTCCAACATTTATTATTTCACTTCGATTCTAGGCTCCTATTGGCCACAGTGTGATGTAATATAGCCTTTGCCTTCGTCGATAAATAGGCTATTCAAGATTAAAAGAATGTTTCTACTGCCTTTATTGCTGTTATACTGACCTAAAATTTATACTTTTAGGCAAATTTCACGTACGGGGTACTAAGATAATCTATATATATGAAATTTCTTACCCTGGCGAACTGATTCATCAAGACAATACTACACATTTGAAATTTGGGTAGCTGATGCCTTTTATATTGTAAGCAACCACTCGAGTTAAGCCGCGGGTAGTATCTAGTTTAACATAACCAAGGTTTGAATGGAGAATTTCAAGAATTCTAGAGGGAAATGTACTCAAATGTTCTCTTGAGTTGCTTACCATTAGGTTTTATATTATACCGTTATATATTAGGTTATATATGCCCCGCGACTTCGTTCGCGTGGAATGAAAAACGCTGCCTGAATGGGTGCAATTCCCGGGCCCGGGCAAAATTATTTATTCTGACAGAAAAATAGCCTAAGTTAGTTAGTAGACAACTAAATGCTAGTGAAATATTATCAAAATCGGTCCAGCCGTTTAGGAAATTACCTGAACAAACAGACAGACAGACAAAAAACGGTTTTTAGGCATAGGTATCATGCAAATAACCGTGTGAGCATGAAAAAAACCTTTTACAAACAGACACTTCAATTTTAATTATTTGTATAGATCTATTCGTTCGCCCCCAATGCCATTAAAAAGAACTCAGTAATTGACAGAGGAAATTTAAAACTTTGTATTGCTAAACCTAACTTCGCCGACCGGTTAATGACTGAACGAAATACTTTAACTTAATAATTAAAAAATAAATAAATCAGTACTAACAACACAGAAGTATTAGCAGTGCCTTATACATGTTTATTGTTATAACGATAATAAATGTTTAGAAATTAGTTTAACATTTACCCGTTTATTAGTAATTACCTTTTAATTTAGTTTGTTCGGAATTGCAGTGATTTGTATTTTAATTTCAAAGTTGCTAATTGATGACAAGACCAGGCGTTTAATATTATTTATTTAATATTTTTTATTTTTTTGGGTTATTGCTTTGGGTGTGGTATCAAAACAGCCTCAATGCCAAGGAAAGCACACAAGCCTGGCTGAATCCATAGATTTTTCCTTTACTGTAATCAAGTTTGGATAAACATTGAGCTGTCTAAGGAACGAATACCATCCATCACCACATTAGGTGAGAGGTGTGATTTTAGGAATCACGTAATCTATAGACCGATCTAGGCAATATAACTTAGTACTACCAATTACTTAGCACATAATCACTGTTTCACAGGCTTGTCAATTGACTGATAGCCTAATAAAACAAAAAATGTGTTCGACATGTTTTCGTGGTATGTTAGATGTAATTAAATGGGATAAAATACTTTCATGAATAGTCATTACAGCGTTCTTGTGTTGAGTATAGTAAAAAATCTAAGGATTCAGCCAGGCTTGTGTGCTTTCCTTGACATTGAGGCTGTTTTGATACCACACCCAAAGCACTAACCCAAAAAAATAAAAAAAAATACGCAAATTGATACTGAAAACAATTTTTATATTTTTAAAGCTCATGAGCAAGTTGATTCCGACAGTTGTTTCGCTAGATACTGCTTCACTTTTATTTTAAAGGAGAAATTGTCTAAAGGATTATCCACTTGAGGTGCTGATGCCATTTAATCACATAGCTTTAAATTTCGAAAAATCAACATCTTACTGTGTCGAAACCTTTAGGTAAAGTTACCTCCAAGTTATCAACGTAGCAGAGTGTACGGTAAAATAAATGCATGCATCTTAGCATTTAGTTTCATATTTTGCTTCCAATATGAAATTGACAGCCATTTCGGCGTCTTTTAGCGATAGAATTGAGTGAAGTTCTTCGGGGTTGGACCCTGAAAGATGTATGAAGAAATAACGAATATTTTTTTCTTGGTTAACATTGTTATTACCCAAAATCCAAGAGTACATGTAAATTTACAAATTATATTAAACATCCTATCTTAGTCATCTTCTGGTTTGACGTCTATTTCAGAAGCAGTCGTCCCACATATATTTCCACAATCTAAAACACATTGCCACTTCTCAGAGTTTGTACTTTGGTCTGATGTGTCATTGAAATATTTTTTTGCACATTTTGTAATACATTTCACAATTGCAAAAGTGCAATTTGGTCCAACTTTATTCTCGTCTTTTGCATCCTGATATCCTGAGTTGACCTCCTCTTGGGTTGGCTCGAGTTGTTTAGCCTGGTTAAGGTTTGAATTTGCTGAAGTTCTTATTAGATGTTTGAAATCTTTTAACACTGAAAATCCTGTTCCTTTAAAATTGAAGGTTACACCTAAGCGACGCAAATCTTGATCTTTTAATTTATTGTCAAAAATTTTGGTGTCAATATTTTTGTAACGGTTGACATATTTATCGACATTGCTTTCAATGTGAGTTGCAGGTATTACGTTACTTGCCGTGAGAGGCTGCAATAGTTTAAAATGATATTAGAACTGGTATAATTAAATCGTATTATAGAACAATGTTCTCATTATAACATTTCAGGATACATGAACATTAAATAGCTGTGTTTTTTCAAAAAAAGTCGTAGATGGAAAACAATGTTGTGAATTTTCGAAAACGGCCGCTGACCGTTTCTTTTTTTCTTTTAGACGTTCTTGAAATAAAATGATACGATCATTTGCTAAGAGTCCCGCACCAAGCAGATAGATTTCCTAAACCCTTTTAATAATAAATGTTCTCTTGCAATAAGTAGGATTAAATATTGTTGTCTTAAATGTCATTAAATCATGAAACTCAGAGATTTAAAGACTAATATGCATATGAAATTGATTTTAATCTATGTTTACTTACAATAAAGAAAAACGTGATCAGTGTTTGTAAAATTTCCATAACTGCATTTCAGTGTGAAGTAAATTAACAAACTTGTTAAAGCCAGAGCCAATTTATGTACGATCATGTAATTATACGGTGAATAAATGATTTCACACTTAATCTCAAAGTGCTATTTCTATGACTTTTGCTTTGGCATTAAGCTCGTTTTATATATTCCATTTTATGGAGTCCTTGTAAACAATTCTATCGGATAATAAATTTAGTTTCCTTACTTCTTTTTTTTTCTATTTTTTAACGTTACCAAATCGTTACGTCAAATGAAAGTTGTGTTTTCGCCTTGTTTTTCTTTTTGATTTTGTACATTTTAAACAGTTTAACATAACATAAATTTAGGTTTTGTATACTTAAATACTACTGTCGCTGGAAATGAAATGTATAATAAGTTGTCAAAATGCAACAACCTTTGAGGCGGTTAGCTGCACTGACTTTATAAACCGACCTGATTTCGGAGATATGACTGTATTAATAAATATTATAAATGTGGATGTAGAGTTATAATTCTGTTGTGTACGCTCATAACCCTCAACCGATCATGAAATATTGGAAAAATTACTGTTAGAGGTACGAAAAAGAAGACACAGGTAAAGAATATAGGGTACTTTTTATTCATAACAATATAAATAAGGTCAAAGGAATTAAAAATATCTTTCACACACACAAAGTCACTCCCAAAGTTAATAATAATGACTCGTTTCACAACTTCAAAGATATTATTTTTCATCGTGTCCATAATTTCTATTTAGTTAATTAACATAATTATGTATACTTAACTTCATAAGCTGAATTAAGACTGTTTTAAATTTAAATATCGATCTATTGGTGTATACTGCGCATGCCTTTTTAGGTCTACATACTCCTATAAGAATGTCATACTGTACTTAATTTTTTCAAAATTGTAAATGTATACTGTTGGCGTGTTGGTGTTAATGTATGCTACAGGTTGTTTCAAAAACTGCTCCATTGAAGTTAAATATACGTTTTCATTAAAAAATAAACCGTCAGTATAAAAATAATACTGTACGTTATACCTTTTTTTTTTTTTTTTTTTTTTTTTTTCCGTGCGGAAATCCCCTCGGATACCACCTGTCGGTGGCATGTCGGACTCGAACCGACTAAAACCGCACGCCTTCGCCGGGTACTAATTGCCGGGGAACCAGGTATACCCTAGAAAGGAAGGCCCTGGTGCCCCGACATACCTCGGGTCATCTACAGACGAGTAGACGACCCCCGCCCCGTGTGGGAACCCCATGTTCCCTGTGCTCCCTGGAAGCGAGCGCGCTTCGCAACGCGCTCGCCGCCACCCCGGCCTGCTTCTGCTAGGGTGACAGATGGCCTCACCTGTCACCCCCAGGCCTGCGCTTATGGAGGACGGAGGTCGTTCTGCGACCTCCGGCGCCTGAGTCGCCTGCGCTGCCTGGCCCGTGCCCGGGCCTGGCGGGCCGGGAGAGTTCTAAACCTCTCCCGGTCCCGCTCCGCCGTCTCCTTCGCGAGCATAACTTGCTCGCAGAAGGAGACGGCAGAGTTCCACGCACTCTCGCTCCGCACGATAGCCGCAATCAGGCTATCGAGCGAGAGAACTCCCACTCCGATAGCCGCCACGAGGTCTCGCCTCTACTCAACCCACGCCGGGCACTCTGCCAGCGTGTGGAGAGCCGTGTCCACGGTCTGGCCATCGCAGTGGTGGCACTCAGGCGTTGGCTCCTTGCGGATCAGACACAGGTGATCTCCGAAACATCCCTTCCCAGTGATCACCTGCGTCAATCGGTATGAGAGGGTCCCGTGACGCCTCTCGAGCCAATCCTCCATAACGGGTCTTACCGCCGCAATGACGGCGTGCCCAAGAATGTACGTTATACCTAAACAAACTGAGTCATGAATTGTGAGATTCAAAAATCGTTTTAATTTTTTAAATTACAAATATAAGTATTCTGTACAGCAGTAATACTCGTATTTTTAAGATAATATCTTAATCACTAAACGTACATAAAAGTTAACACACACATGTAAAAAAATTATACATTTTTATTTCGTGTGACACTAGAAACTTGCAAGGTCATAAAATACATTTATCGCAATAAGCACTTAAACCAGTGGCAATAAAGTATAAAGTCCCAGAAACTAAAACACACGGCTAATAAATGCGACAGCCCAATATTGTAACATAAGCTCCCTTGCTAGATCTAAGGGTAAAATAAATAAGCTATAACATTTACACAGACTCATCTTGCCTTCACTTTATATGAGTTTTTTTTTCTTTTATGGTAAAGGTTACCTTTGTTTGCTACATGGGTAACGGATCACCTGATGCTAAGTAATTATAGCCCACCTTATTTTTTTGTGGTTATGTCGGGACTCAAAACGACTGAAACCGCCCACTGCCTCGGGTACCTGTAGCTGAGGAACCAGGTGTACCTTAGAAAGGAAGTCCCGATTTTTTTACCGAATTTTCTTGATACACTCACACTCACACATTGTATACATATACCTGCATCCCTGCACTGGTAGAAAAAGACGAATGAGACACCCTCATTATCCAACTATAACTTGATACCACCCACGTAACAGCGGCAAGTGACGGCAACCGGGCACGATGGTAAAATCAGAAGTACATTTGTATTGAAAGGGAAAGATAGGTCATCATCATAAATAGCCTCTAATCCACAGCTGGACATAGGCCTCTCCTTAGAAAGGAGGTTTAGGCCTAATATACCACGCTAGCCAGACGGGTTGATATAGGATTTGTGTCAAGTTGTCCTTCTCTTTGCAGTAATGTTGTTCTGCAGAGTTTGCCGCCTAAGTCGCCTCTTACGACATACACGGGACGAATAAGCATGGTGACACTCCGCATTCTTAATCCGTCACCACACGATCGAAAGATACGTAAGAAGGGAATATAGTGGAAGAATAAATTTCCATTGAAATTGCTAAAGAGACCTGAATGTAACACGAACTGATTATAGTCAGAACATCTTAGTCCTAAAACTAAATTTATAATGAAAAAATCGCCTAAATTCGGACCCGGGCGACCCTAAGCTAATACGTATCACGTGTGTAAAAATATAGAATAAACAATAAACAAGTAATGCTTCTACGAAACATTTGGTAAGTTTACATTCCGTTTAAAACTGTCATAAAAATGTTGTAAAACTATTTTTAAATTTACACAGAAATGTTTATGCTTACTGGCCAGGTGCATAAATTACATTCCTAATGTCTACTCCACAGTTAATGAAGAAACTATGAAATTTCTCGAAAAGTGTGGAACAGTCAATGAAAATGACAGTGGAAGAGTCGTGTTTCGGCATATATGCGGCCTTACAGTAAAACAAGTGTTAAGAATGTGAAAAGAATTACTACACGGTTACAGATTATTTAGATTACAAATTGGCTTGGGATTGATGCTGCTCACTCCCGCATTTACGTTCCTACCATTCTTGTTATGTTTGAAAGTGATTGACATTTAATTTATTCTTGTAGTTCGTTTGTTTTCAATTTGTTTATTTTTTTGTTGAACTCGATTTGTATAGTATATTTTTGGTCTATGTAAATGTGAGTATGGTGTAGGTTAGTTAGTTTTTATTTAGTAACGTTCTGGTGGTTTTGAGTGTTTCCACGGCCACCCAAACTTCCTGCTGCCGGTAGAGTCGTGCTTCGGGTCTTTGATCTTGACTAATTACGGTTAAACTACACGATAGTTAGGGCCCGTATGCCGTCTATATGGATATGCCGACTCAAAACTATGGTCCTTTCTTCAAAAGGCCAACGCAAACCCTATAGTGCACTCATATAGTTTTCTGTAACATGTAACACAACAAAAAAAGACTCCTCTGTGGTTTGTTTCGGGGTTTCTTAACAGAGTGAGTCTTAGGAAATGACGGTGCCTTCTAGCTGTAAAGTCTGACTTATAAAAATATCTGAAAAGATTTACTTACAGAAATAAATATCATGTACAACAAATTGTTCTGTTGCATTTGATGGAGTTAGTGAGGTTACCAGAGACTACTGGCTTCTGCCCTGCCCTAATTAAGTACGCTACGCCATTCGTGCAGTCATGACAACAGCACTGAAGAGAAGGAAAACTTGAAACAAACCTTATACCAACTTTCTAAGGAGGGGCCTATGTCCAGCAATGGACTATTGGAGGCTGTTGATGATGATGATGATCCTTTACCAGCTTTTGTCTTCGGCTCCACTCGCATGCATATCGGTTATCGCGGTAAAGAGTAGCCTATGTTACTCAATAATAATGTAGCTTTCCATTGGTAAAAGAATTTTTTAAAATTGGTTTAGTGGTTTAGACATCAAAGCTAACAAACAAATAAACACACAAACAAACTCACTTTCACAGTTATAAAATAAGTATAGATTAATCAGTTAGTTTACATTCACACTTAATATTTTAAGTAAATCTTTTTTAAGAGCGAGGTCAAACATAATCAATTCACTCGCTCGAACACAATGCTGTCCCAACTAATTATGAAAGTATATTCTGAAGTCATTTTGTTGATGTTTCTCATGATTATAATAATGTCTTCGGGCTTCCAGGTGGACTGTTTATATTTTTGACGTAGGAGGGTCAAACTTCGGCGTATTCCGGCAGGCTCGACCGGAGTGATATCACAGCCTGACAGAAAACTGATGATAAACAATTATATTATAATGATAAATATAATAAACTCTTATAAATATAAATAATGAACACAAGTCTGACAAACCATTGCACAAAAATATTCTTTATTGGTACTTTACTTTCTTAATCCGTGTGGTGACGGGTTAAGTGACTTGAGACCCTACTTTTTTTTATGTCGGTTAAAAAGCAGAGCAAATTCACTTGAACGTTACTCGTTGCCTGCAAGCTAAAATTATATATTATTTCGCTCCAGTACATTACTGTTATAAATATTCGCATAACGCAAAAGAAATGAAAAAAACCGCTATATTTCATTTGAAAGACGTGTTTACCGTGTTTACGTTAAAAAAGCAAATCTACGTGGCAATGTATTACGTGCGATAAAACGTAATAAAACCTGAGAGACTTCTATATGAAATTCTCTGAATAGAATGTGAATTGCTTTGATATTATATGAACAGGATGCTTGGCTGCTACTTCAGTGGTGAAAATGAAAACTTAAGATCCGAAGGGTATGGTAGGTCGCAAATAATAAAGTCCGTCACAGTTACTTGAAGCGATTTTGATATAAGAATAGCAAATACCTAACTCTGACTCTTACCGTGGGAGAGCCATGCTTCGGCACGCAATGGCCGTCTCGACCGGAGTGATACCACGGCCTCACAGAAAACCAGTGTTAAGCAATTCTTTGTGTGAGTGAGTGAGGTTACCGGAGCCCAAATCCCCCTCCCGCTGATTCGAGCGGGCGGACTCCAAGGGCAGCAACGCACTTGTGACTTTTGAGTTTCAGGTGTTAAGACACGAACACTTGATCCTAAACTAGCTAGAACCTCTATTATGGTAACCATGCTTTGGATTAATATACCTACATATATATTACCAAATACCTACCTATTATGTAAATAAAGTAAGATTCAGACAGAACAAATGATCAGGCTTTGTTGGTCAAAATTCCCAACAGTTTTCACTTCAAAATGTAAACTATTGACCTTTATAATATTAGACTTCAAATGTTTTCTGGGACTAAACCCTCCTACACGCCTACCACTGTTAATCCTATACAACAGGATCGACATCACCGAGTTATGATATTCGGCAAGTCCCGGGAAAAATTAAACTGTCTTGGATCCCACAACGAAATCAATCAGAAGAAAATTGAAAGAGTGGGCAATTGAATAAATGTTGAGACTTGAAATATTAAAAGCATTCTGTTTACAGGTGCACAATGCCTCGGGTAATGAAGTGCTTACTATACATTGGCATCGCAGCGTTCTTGCATCAGCTTCCGAGGTTCTTCGACCGGCGCTACGTCCCTCAAACCACCGTGTGGAGGGGTCACATCGAAGAAGTTTGCAGGGTATGTATTACCCATAATAAATTTGTGGTTTATAACAATAATAACCTCACGCATTTCAAACACTGCCGTCTGATGATGAAACATAATTACAAATTTCTAAATACATACATAATCATCATCATCAACAGCCTTTACTAGTCCACTGCTGGACATAGGCTTCTCCTTAGAAAGGAGGTTTTGTCCTACTA
This sequence comes from Arctia plantaginis, assembly GCA_902825455.1. Classification (NCBI taxonomy): domain Eukaryota; kingdom Metazoa; phylum Arthropoda; class Insecta; order Lepidoptera; family Erebidae; genus Arctia; species Arctia plantaginis. Next base: position 1,980,550 of record CADEBD010000336.1, on the reverse strand, counting down.
CACCACGCTGGCCAGACGGTTTGGTATAGGGTTTGTTTCAAGTTTTCCTGCTCTTTGCAGTGCTGTTGTCCTGCGTAATTTACTCCCTTAGTCGGCTGAATGACGGTATGAATAGGGGTGGTGACACTCTGTATTCTTAGTCCGTCACCACACGGATATGTTACATAATATAAAAAATGAATTAGAAAAATCAGAACGAATAATCGTTAATGCTCTTCACACAGTTATTTGTCCAGGGTTTAAAATCATATCCACTACCTCTGTCAACAACTTCATGACAGCCTCCCACAGGATGGCGGTTGCCCCCAATTTGTAACGTAACGAAACGTTTTATTTCGTAACGAAATATATTATATAGTATTCTCCTCTACTTCTTCTTCTTAAACTGAATTACTTTTAGAGACTTCAGTGTTTATGTTTTTTCTTTCTTCTTTTATTTACACTTTAAAGTATCGAAAGTAGTTTCAATTTTCCTCCTAAACTTATCTCATTATTCTTTATACTTCTTATATTTACACACTTTGAATGTATTTGTATTTATATTTTTATTTGTTGTTATAAAGTGCGTAAATACAATATATGAAAAAAAATCTGCAACCAACATTAATCATGACGAGATGACATTAATATTTTTGATTCTAAAATAAAAATAAATCAAACCTTCCGATAATCCCAAAGGGTTAAAGATCTCTCAAAGGCAAAGTCTATATTAAAGATATTCCGCCACAATTTAGTTCTATTTCTAATACCGCCTTAAGCCTAACGAAGACTCTTCATAAACCGAAATCAAATCGGTAGATAAAAGATTTATCAAAAGAAGTTTGATACACAAATGATATTTCCGAGGACAGTTATCTTACTCCTAGGGGGATTAGATGGGATTTAGTTTTTTAGAATAGAAACCGATTTGGGTCAGAAATCTTATTTGAATTAATGGCAAATTTAAAATAAAATCGAGTCATCGTTTGTGATACTGACTAAAAATGTTTATGCGCCAAAATGGTCAAAATTGATTTCAAAATATTATTAGGATGAGTTCAAAGCTTGGCTAAAGGGAGATTATGAGTTATATTTACATATATTTGAAGAATGTATGGAATACTTAGAACCTCAGAAAGCAGAGCTTTGACCTGACTTGTTTATATAATTAAATTTAAAAAAAATATTGATAATAACATAGTTTACGGAAGCATATCATGTTCCTGCAAGTTATTAGCTCGTTCAAACGTACAAACAAAACAGTCCTTTGTCTTTGTTCGTGGGAACGGTATTTACTGAAGTAAATGTTGTGTTTATTCTATTTTTGTTATTCGTTAGTATCTAGTTGTGTATTCTTAGTATCATTTCATAGTAGCACATTATTCACACACGCTATTAGAAGTCAATACTCGTGTTTTTACACATTAGCATTCAACATCGCCGAGATATATGTATCTCAGTATAATAATAATAACCTATAATAACCTCACACATCTCACACACGGCTGTCTGATCCCAAACTAAGCAGAGCCTGTGCTACAGTAACCAGACTGCTGATAAACATACTTATATATTTCTAAATACATACATAACGAACCCACGACCTCCGGTTTAGCAGCCAGGGTCACTAACCACTAAACAAACAGTAAGTATATTTCGAATAAGAAAGTATACTCCCTAAATTAACTTAAAGAAGGAAAGTATGATAAAACTGAACACCCTGAAAGCCGAGTCTTCAGCAGAACTAATAGGTTTATATAATCAGTATTGTCATAAGAATGAACAATTCACTTAATATAAGATAAACGTTATAATAAGCATAACTTATTGTCTTCTTAAATTCTTATAACTTATATTCGAACTATAAAATATGACTAAATACATCATAATCATTTCTTGTCTCTTAGCTTTATTTATTTTTCACAAATTTTTAACAACAAAACTTGTAATAATATTAAACACATGATTTGGTTACCTAAAAGTTGAGGCAAAACAATTGTCAATCAAGAAGTTTATTAGACTCGCTTCAACTTATTCAAGCGTTTCAAAACATCCTCGACATAAACATACGCACGTAAAGGACAAAGAAACCGAATCATTTGATGTATAATATCCTGTCAAATTACATTCAGCTTATGTTTGATATCACGAGTTGATGTTCTTGGCCTCTTTTATTTGAAGTAAGCCTACAAATATTTCCGATTATAATTTATGATGATTTATCAAAAGACATCAATTATTTATTTTTAGGAAAATATTTCCTACGTTTTTCTAACAGCTTAATATGTAAAGTTCAATTCTCTGAGAAAAAAATTGAAACTACCTGAATAGTGGCTAGTAGGTGTGTAGGTAGGTAGTGGCTAGTGTGTGTGTAGGCTAGTAGTGGCAGTTCGAACCAGTTTGATAACAAATTGCACCCAATGGTGCAATTTGTTATCAAACTGGTTCGAACTATACTTAGTACATCAAAATTTAATTTATCTAATAAGGAAATGACTAGAGAAATGTATAACACACGCATACATAAAGAAATATAGCAAAATACTTAATGAAATTTTGTCTCTTTTTCAGATCGAGATGGCTTCATGGGTGCAAGCTATATCCCTAGATGTATACTTCATCTCCTACTACGGATTCAGGGTCCTATTCGTCCATCTAATCCCATGCACTTCTCTCGTGGTCCTAAACGTACTTCTGTTCAGAGCTATGAGAACTGCGCAGATCAACAGGCAAAGACTATTTAAAGAGAATCGAAAATCTGAATGCAAGAAGCTAAGAGACTCAAATTGTACTACTCTAATGCTTATCGTGGTGGTCACTGTATTCCTGTTGGTAGAAATTCCGGTAGCTGTAGTCACAATTCTCCATATTATATCCAGCACTATAGTCGAAATTTTAGATTATTATATCGCTAATATCTTGATTCTTATCACCAATTTCTTCATTTTAGTATCTTATCCAATTAATTTCGCCATTTACTGCGGCATGTCCAGGCAGTTTAGGGAGACCTTCAAAGAACTTTTCATCAGGGGAGCAGTGACAAGTAGGAAAAATGGCGGGTCTAGTAGATACTCTTTAGTAAATGGACCTAGGACTTGCACGAATGAGACGGTTTTGTAGAATGTTTGTATTATAAATATCTTATGACTAGATAAGGATGTTTTGGAAATTGTTTTATATTTGTTATCTATACTGTTAGAACATATCAATCAAAAAGTTTTTTTTTTTCAGAAATGTATTTCGAACGTTTTACAAATTTCTTTTTTTTTAAATCTCGTTTACAGGTTTGAAAGCAAATGAAGCAGAGTTTTTATAATAAGAGTAAATATAAATAAGACGTTTATTTTCTACGAACTAATTTAATGTGATGTAAAACATTCGTAGGAAATTAACGATAACTAGACTTTATATATAATAGAAATATGTAACTTAAAATGTACTCGATTATGTATAATTTGCATTAATATTTTAGAATTATATAAATAAATTATTTACACGTACTTTTTCGTGGCCGTGGGTGATATCTTGACCCCATGGCTTTCAATGGTGAGCCCCCATTACGAAAAAGTATAATTATTTTGTAAATATTATACTAAATATGTTTAAGTGTTAATTACGTTATTAATGTGCTTTTATTATGACAAAGTAAATTTAATAAAAAATCAATTTATGAAATATTTGTAAATGTATAAAAAAATTAAATGTAAAATGTAGATAAATGTGTAAAAGAGGGTAAATGTTTATTTAAATGAAATTGGTACTAAATATATTTATGTTGTAACGTATAATTATTAGTGTTTGTAATGCTTCCTTGTTTAAATTAAATATAAAGTTAAGAACGTACGTAACGTATTATTTTAATCTGACTTAGATAGTACCTACTTGTCTAATGTTAAATGTGAACATTTTTGTAAAACTGATTCGGACCATGGCGAATTGAAATTGTGTTAGGTGCATATTATATTCAATTAAATAAATAAATTGTATAATATTATTTGTTTCATTTAACATAGTCAACCTCAGTAAAAATGATTTAGCTATTAATAATAATATAGACTGAGAATGTTCAGATCGAAAACAAAACTGCTTGGTTTTTACTAAGATAATTCGTGTACCATATCCCAATTGGATTTAGGAAAACATGAAAAAAAGATCGAATAAATTGTTTTTTTTTTCAATAAATGGCTACGAACCGATTCCCTCTAAAGTATATTTTTTAACTAAGACATTTACAAGAATTATCTCGTAAAATATGAACGTATCTTGCGCCCTACATAGTGTACTTAAGGTGATACCTTGAGAAGGAGATACGGAAATATAACATTAAATATTTATAACTTTACTTAATAATCATAATTTAATAACACAAAAAATAATCGATAATTATGTTTCTAAGAAACTAATTAAGCGAGAGTTCTCGTGACCAGAAGACTATTACTTTTTCTTGCACTTGCAGAATCATCATTGACATGCAACGTCAAAAAAAACCACACGTCACAAAAAAAAGTTACCTTACTTACCTATTTCTAACCACCACCTTTTCTAACTTACCCTTTTCTTGTTGACGGGGTGGAAAATCAATATGGATCTCCTGCTTCTTGGGAACTCAGAAGCCAGGAGTATGTGGTGTTTCAACTAAAAACCACCCCGGCGGCCGGCCTCAGTTGCCTTAAAGTGGGAGAACTCGGACCATGTGATTTCAGGTCCTCCCGGAATCGAGACCACGAGTTATCAGGCCCGGGGAAATAACTTCGCACCCTAAAACGCTGCGTGGCGGTCGCGATTGCGTCTTAATGCAATCTGGCCGCAGCAGTTGCATATTATTTTTATGTACGAGTACAATTACAATACAAAATGTATAGTTACTTTATGTTTTACAATTATATTAAGATAACTTTAGGACCTAGAAAAAATTGACCTTAATAACTAAAGTAATACTTTGTCCCTTTTGTCCTTATTTTATGCCCAAGACACCAACCCTTGTTAGATTGGGCTGGAACCTAAAATTGATATTTAACCTGATATTTATCGCTGAGGGATAGGAGTCAAGTCCGACATTTAATCAAGTAACTTGGTTACTTTATGAAACTTTAGTAAATCAAATATTTGTTTTAATCTGTTCTAATATTATAAGGAAATGAAAGTTGTAAGAAAGAGTTGGAAGAGTTTTAGAGTAGATAAGTTTTTAACCGCCGACGGAAAAACGACGGGGTGTTATAAGTTTGACGTGCTGTGTGTGTGTTTGTGTGTCTACCTGTGGCATCGTAGGTTCCGAACGGATGAACCGATTTTGATTTTGTTTTTTGTTTGAAAGGTGAATTAGTCGGGCGTGTTCTATGGTTGATAAAAATCGGTCCAAGATGGCCGCCGCCACAAAATGGCGGTTAACATATTTTTTTAGAACTCCCTCAATATGGGTATTAAATGAAAGGGCTGGACTAGTAGAATACTATACACTATGACAAATTACAAATTCGCAATACATATAATTCAATACATATAGAGTAGAAAATCTAGGGTTTTAAACATTTTTTGTCAAGGACTTTCAGAATTTGTTTAAATCATTTGACTAACTATACCAAAATTTCATTTCTCTTAAATTATTTAAGTACCGGCCACCAAGAAAAGTAAATAGACAACTTAAGAGCGTGATAACATTGAAGACTTGATATAAATATTTAATTTATAATTATAATTATTATATAATTTTAATATATAATTTTTCGGACATCTATTTTCCCCCTATTCCATGATAAAAGAAACATCTGACACACAACGCCATCTAGTTTCAAACAAAGCTATGAATATACTTTTTTTGTAGATACATACATATTATACATAGAAAACACAAAAACTCAGAAACAAATATTTGAAAATTATACAAACATTTGGTCCGACCCGGGAATCAAACCCGAGCCAAGGAGCCAGTCGAAAATTGAAGCATCTAGGCTTACCCGGCAGAGATGTGAGCAATCTACAAATAACGCTAGCAAACCACAAACTAACCCAGGGTGAATGGTTTAAGGTACCATCAAAATTTCTTTTTACCCGACTGCCAAGGAAAGGTTATGTTTTTCCAGCGTATTTTTGTATGTTTGTTTATAAATTTTATAATTACCTCGTATCTTTCTAATGGTTGGATAAATTTCGACATTTAAGGTATTGTTTTATCTGATTAAAAAAACCCACTCGGCTTTTACTTTTTGATAGAAAAAATAAACAAAATGGCGGAGTTTTGACCGAAAATAGTAATAGATTTATAAAATAATAACCAAGCCTACCATCGAGTAGGTTATCAAAATCAAGACAATTAAAAGGCAATTACAAAAATATATAAGTTATATATTTAAACGTAATAATTAATAATAATATGTTTTTAAAGTTTTTGATAGCATGTGCTGTTTCGGTGTTTTAAGTGCATTACTTTTGTAAATTGTCTTTTTGCAGTCGGGTTTTAATTTGTTTTAAATTGTGTACACTTGTATTCTTGATTGTTTGTGTACTTCAATAGATTTCTACTATTTATGAGAACAATGTCATGAGGTGATTTGTTTTTAAACTCTAATGCAAATGTAATGTAATAGGAGGTAAACGACACTTCGCCTGTTGGTAAGTGATTACCGCCGCCCATAAACACCTGCAACTCAATAGAAACGAGTGTTTTGCCAGTCTTTCTGTGCCCCCTACCAGAGTTAGGGAAGTGAGGGGAGGTTCAGCCTGCGGTACCGTCACTCAGTCTGTAAAAATGAATGAATTGCTTCCACAAAGTGCTAAACATGTATCAGGTACGTTGTGAAACATACTCTGACAGTTATCATCATCACCAAAGAAGGAGAAAAAAATAAGGCATCTTAACCAGAAGGCCTGGGGATATAGGAACCAGGAGTATGTAGTGTTTCACTAAAAACCTGGCAAAAAAAAAAAACAACACTGGACTCACCTACTCCGACGAGGACTCGGACCATATTATCTCAGGACCCCCCCGGATCGACGCCGCGCCTAGTAATGCCCTATCCCGGGCAAGCAGAGGTCTTCCCCCGCCTCTCGGCCCAATCATTTCAATACATATATTGCGGCCTGATCGCATTTTTACGACCAGGCCGCCATCCTAACACCTACCTGCTTCCAGAGGTCCCCACTCTCTGGCAGCCTGCGGCTAACCAAAGGGCCTAATGTAAGTTTATTTTACTCTCAATTTACCAATCACAACACCGAACGCGGTCACCGTCACGACGTAAAATAAACTCACACTATGTCCTCAGGTTGTGCCAGAGTAAGGTATTTCTAAGTCAGCGACTCATCTATGTTTTTTAATAATACCTACATTTGAAATACATGTTATACGAGACAAGAGAACGTACCCAAACTTCTGAATATCCCCGGGACAATTTTGTAGACGAACTTGTATGAAACACAATCTTAAAATTGAGCAGAGAAAGATAAGAAAATAATAAGTAGTAAGAAGTAGATTAAATATGAAAATTAAAAGATTTAAGTAAAAATTAAACAGTTTTCGTTAGTAATTCTTTTTCTTTTTCTATTTAATACACACTATACATTTACAATACTCTACTCTAAGTTTAAATCCTAATTCTAAATGCATGTGATATGTGCATGATGATATACTGTATCAAGGTAGTTAATACATACACAGGCATATTTTTTTGTTTGTATCATATTCACAAAAAAATACTAAATTTGCTGTGTACTTTCATACCATAATTATATATTAGTTTTATTCTCACTAATATAGATAGAATCTTTTTCATCATCAAGATCATTCATGTACCTTGAAGAATGTGAACCCAACTACTCGTATATCGTGATTCTGAATTTGTACCACACACCATCTATCGATCGGTCGACAAAACTAAATTTATGTTACTTCTAAGCAATGAGTTCTTGGAAAATACAAGTGGATTCTGGAATATTTTAAATGCTCCTTTACTTTTATTTCAACATGAAAAGAGAGGAATTTTGTTTTCTCGAAAGTTTCTTTTCCATTCTCTATACGAGCCTCAGATAGTCAACATAAACTCGTCCATTGTGTTCGGTGTCCGTGTATTCTAACAAAAGGAAGCTTAATAGCCCACCACCTTTTAGCCATTCAAGAATTTAATTATACTTTGTGTACTTACTTTTCAATGCACTTAACTTCTTATCTAAAGCTAATGTACCTAAATTAATGTATAAGTTATAGTAGATTTGTTCCACATAAATTTAAATTTAAATTAAATACTTTAAATAGACAACTCCCGCATTAGGAAAATATCCTGTGTCGCGGGGGACTTTACAAATATACATGAACAATGAATATCCAGACTCAGAACAACAATTTGTGGATCACACAATGTGTCGTCCTATGTGGGGTTTGAACTCACAACACTCGGCCTAGTAGGGAGCGGCGTGGCGACCGTTTCCTACTACGGCGAGTGTACATAAGAACGATTAACGTTTGTTTTCTTCAAACTGTCATTGTCTTCTTTGTGTCAAACGCGCTAATTTGCCAGTAGGTACTGCCAATAAGATTTGGAAATTATTTTTACACGTGGGAGCCTAATTTTTGAGTTATTTAAAATTTCGCCACTACACTTCGATGTTTTTCAATGATAGTAAATTACTGGGTGCAGCGTTTATATTTTTATATGAAAGGCAGAAATGAAAACCTACTCAATACAATGTTATCTGCAGCACAGCCCATGATATAATAAGACCTTCACAAATCTTTGGTCCCAAACTAGGCAGAAATGATAGGCATTAGGAATATTTGATGAGAAGCAAGAAAGCGACTGTGCTTGTAAATAATTGTTGTATTTAGTTTTTTTTTTCTTATGTAATTCTCGCACAACTCCCGCAGTAGGAAAAAATCCTGGTTGCTGGGGACATTACAACGTACGTTTTGTCCCAACGTTTTGTCCCATGTTGGGATCGAACCTACAACGCTCAGCGTAATAGGAAGTGGTGAGGTGACCGCTTAAACTACTACGCCATCCGTACAATCAATGTGCGAGTGCGGTTTTATTCATGTGTGATACCAACTGATGGTTGTTGAAATGGTGGTGTCGAAATATAATTTATAATCATTTTGGACCCACCCAAAAGGTGGCTGTTAGAAAATGCCTGCGGCATTAAGTCCGCCTCAGCTAATAATTTTGCAGGAAATGTAAATAAAATAAAATAAATAAAATATTCTTAGGTACACAATTAGATTATCGTTTTGTGGCGTAATCAAACGTATGTTACAGATGTGAAATTTAACGGGTAGTTTTTAGGGTTTTTTTTTCGTTTAATGGAAACGAGCAGTCGGGTCACCTGATGGACAGCGACTAGCGCCGCCTGCAACTCAGGAGTCAAAACTGCGTTGCCAGCCTTTGAGGCAAGAGTACGCTCTTTTCTTGAAGTTTCGGAGGTCGTATCGGAAATACCGCTGACGATAACTTGTTCCACAGATTGGTTTAGCAAGGCAAAAAGTGTCTTGAAAAACGCACAGTGGTGGAGTGCCAATTATCAAAGTGGTGAGGATTAGAAATTTTTAAAATTGATAATTAATATTTTTGATTTTTCCTGGCAAGTGTACTGTTTTTCTTCAATACAGTAAGTGTAGCCTTGTAGTACAGTGGAGCCTTAATGAAGCAAATCAAAAATGTGTAAACATTCCTATAGTAACCAAAACACTGCCTATTTACGAGTACAATAATGAAAGAAGTAGTGTGTATCACATCACATCACATCAACAGCCTATACTAGTCCACTGCTGGACATAGGCCTCTCCTTAGAAAGGAGGTTTTTGGCCTACTATACCACGCTGGCCAGACGGGTTGGTATAGGGTTTGTTTCAAGTTTTCCTTCTCTTTGCAGTGCTGTTGTCCTGCTTAGTTTGCTCCCTTAGTCGGCTCTTACGACACCCACGGGATGAATTGGGGTGGTGACAATTTGTATTCTTAATCCGTCCGTGTATGATTGCCTCTAATTTAATACACCCTATCGTTCGCCGTAAAGGGTAGGGTGTACAATTCTGGAAGGTATGTAGGTCGAGGCAAATATAATTTAATATCTTGAACATTACTCGAGGGAAGGGATCTATAAAAGATTAGGGATTATTATGTGCCTGATAATATTTTCGATACCAATTTTTGTACTACCGAAGTATATTACGAGTATATGTCTTGTAATTATATTCAAGAAGTATCTTAATGTATTTAGATGGAAGCAAAGATAGACATGAAAACTATTTCCTATACACACCCTAGACTTGTTGTGACTTGTCTGAATGGAGGTCTTAACATATATTTATAGACTAGGTTTAACCCTCTTCGCTTGTGTTAGTGACAATTTCATAAAAAAAAAACATATTGAATTATCTCAAAATCTTCATGAAATCTAAATACTGTCTTCGTGATAAGTTTCATACAGACTCTTTCAGCTATTCTTCCATGATTTAGTATAAAACATTTTTATATTCATCCTCACAAATTTCGCGTTTAATAAGTTAATGGGGTTTATAAAGCTTGATTGGAATAATAATATGACCTCCCAAAAAACCAATGTTAAGTTTTTCTTTTATTGTGTAGTTATCGGAGGGCCTAGGCGGTGTTACTCACTTATTAATTTATTTAACTTTTGTATATCAGCGGACTTAATGCCCAGGGCATTCTCTTCTAGTCAACCTTTAGGTGGTGTAGAAATCTTGTAAGGTAGGTGCACAGAGGTTAGGTTCTATAGATATATAGACATATTATATTCGCTTAGCATTAGGTAACCGTTTACAGGAAAAAATAATCTCACCATCATCAGCAGCCTTTAATTGTCCACTGCTGGATATGAGCCTCTCATTGGATTGGAGGTTTTGTCCTCCTATACCACGCTGGATAGACGGGTTGGTACAAGGTTTGTGTCAAGTTTTCCTTCTCTTTGCAGTGCTGTTGTCCTGCGTAGTTTGCTCCCTTAATCGGCTCTTACGACACCCACGGGAAGAATACACTTTGTATTCTTAAACCGTCACCTCCGTCTTGACATGTGATCAAGAAAAAATACAAGGATATACAATAACATTTCAAATAGTCGTGGTGATGAGGTAATCCTCTCGAATACTCCAAAACGATGACCACTACGCAAATTACATCAATTCACATTCACAGTCGTCTCTCGGGTGAATTTGATAATAATTCAGTGTATTGCTAATGTACTCAAAGTGATTGGACAATCAAATTATACAACAGGAATGACAATGGCCTTAGCGTCGCGACGCTGTTTTCATTTCAAATGACGGAGAATTCGAACTTGAGAAATGTCCGAACGAAATTTTTGTTTTGCATAAGAACATTGTACTGTATTCTGAAATTTTATTACCAAGATCCATTACTGGAGAAGTAATTTGATAGCGTTATTTGATTAGTACTAATTAAATCTACATACATTCACGAAAGGATAAAGGCGCACTAAAAGCTCATAATTTATTAACTATAAATATTTTTGGTCCCGACTTAATAAAATGTTTTTGCGTGACATATGTGAGTACAATAATGTTATAAATCTATAGGTATACTACCCACATCATGATTTAATATGCACTGACTGCACGGATGGCGTAATGGTTGAGTGTTGTGGGTTCGATCCCCACATGAGACACAACTTTGTGTGATCCACAAATTGTTGTTCTGAGTCTGAGTGTTCTTTGTGTCTGTTTCATGTATCCGTTTTTTTAAAAGACAACGCCCGCATTAGGAATACATTCCTGTGTCGCGGGGACTTTACAAACATACATGAAACGGACACAAAGAACACCCAGACTTAGAACAACAATTTGTGGATCACACAAAGTGTCGTCCCATGTGGGGTTTGAACGCACAACACTCGGCGCAGTAGGAAGCGGCGTGGCGACCGCTTAAACCACTACGCCATCCGTGCAGTCATATGTTTGTAAAGTCCCCCGCGACACATGATATATAATCCTAACGCGAAAATTGTCTTTTAAAAAAAAGCGAAGCAATTTGGCCTGATCACAATATTTGTTTATCGAATAGGGGGGGGGAAACGAACAGGGCCTCAATTCTTATTTTATGTTAACGTACAAGTCACTGCCATTTCATTGACACGCTGTTAAGATGCCATTGACAACGGTCAAAATATCGGTATTCTACTAGCATAAATTCACAGTGTCAATGGTCAATATACTGTCGATGTAGTGGCAATGGCTCATTAATGGTGATATTAATAACATATGATTTCCTTACAATTTAAAAAAGGTACCGCTTATCAAACTTTTATAAAGACATCGACGTTATTTGTATCAGTGGCAGTTCCATTGGTCTTATATTGTTAGTAGAATACGAAAAGCAGTCAGTTCATCGACAGTCTATTATACGGATCACCTGATTTTATAGGAACGCCCATAGACCTGCAACTCAAAATACATAAGTGAGTTAACACCCTGTGACTGTGTCCCCTCATGCACTCGGTGAAAATCAACAAAAGAATTGCTGAATAAACTCTGAAGCCAAATACTCTAACGCTTTACTTGATGATACAACCTACAGTAATTATATCATAAATTAAATGCAAATGGCGGAAGGATATGATGCATATACGGAGTGTCACCACAGCTATTCGTCACGTAGGTGTCATAAGAGCCGGCAAAAACTCGGCAAGGCAAGAGCACTACAAAGAGAAGAAAAACTTGAAACAAACCAACTTAAAGTAAACCAACTTGAAGTAAACCAACTATACCAACCCGTCTGGCCAGCGTGGTAAAGTAAAACAAAACCTCCTTTCTAAGGAGAGACCTATGTCTAGCAGATGACTAGTAAAGGCTGTTGATGAAATGCATACAAAATTCTAACTTTTCGCGTCATACAAAGAGGACTTACACTGACTATCAAAACAAATATCAGAAACGAAGACTCTAATCCACACACAATTAATATCGTACTTCTATTCAAACTAAATCGATAATACAAACAATTGATTAGATTTGACTGAATAGATTTTTTTGAATAGGATCTACCTCCTAATGCCTTATTCAATCTCTTTTTGTGCTTTTCACGTATGGAATTGGCTATCATCTATAAGTTTAATAGCATATTTTTTTATGAAAGATGTTTGCCTGATTAGATGGAGAACCAGGATTGAATCAATCGTATTTTTGCGGTAATATTATATACCTAAGTACATCAATAGTATTTTTCGGAAAAGAGAGTTAAGCATCACAGATCTAACAACGACCCACAAACCGGTAGTTTTATGTGAAAAGAGTGCGGGAGAACCTGTCGCTCTAGAATTGGATTACATTACCATGCAACAGAGTGTATGGCTCCGAGACAGTAACTAAATCGTCTGGAACAGACTCAAGAGGCCAATGATTATATTTTTAATTTACCCAACGTTTAATCCCTATAAAATAAAGCCCATGGCACAATTTATTTAAATAATCCTTATATGTTATTACAGGTCCAACACCCAATGCAACAGTGCGGCTATGTAACATATGTACTACCTACTTTACCTACATATTTATTTATTTCATACAGTATAACTTATTGTACATGAATACACGAAAATACATGGGCTTCGTGAAGTACAGGTTGATCGTACAAGCGGGAGTTTCGAGCGACATCGCCTCTACACTTACCGATGGAACATGCAATATTACAGATGGGAAAACACTCCCCAGTTTATGTTCTACGCCTAGTCACGATGCAGTCTAAGCACCAAGACCAAACAATGTGGAGTAAAGTAATTGATATAACGGATTTACTTCCCACTTCGGGCTAGACATGGAAATTATTGCTACTTTTGAATGAAATTCACTTGATGAAATCATTAGTTTCAGTCACAGCGATTTCACATGTGATTTTGATTTCGTCATAGACAAAGATAAATGGCATTAAAATCAATAAAAAACAATTTTTATCCTGGATTACGACCTTTTTTTTTTTGCTTGCGCTAGCGTAATAATAATAATTAAGTCGCAATGGTCTTGTAAATTGGTCAAGTGTGGTGTTATTATTTATTAATCATATGATTTATCACATGTGATTGTGATTTTAGTCCATACCTACTTCGGTCTGTTTCAGCACATATGCACCAGGCTCGACCGAGGTGGTACCACGGCCTCACAAAAAACCACTATTAGGGAGTTCTTTCATTGTTTTTCAACGAGTCAGTGAGGTTACCAGAGCCTAAACCCCGTCCTCTTCCGATTTTATAGAAGAGAGGGCAAAGGAGCACACGGGTCACTAGATGGAAAGTGACTACCGTAGCCCATGAACGCCTGCAACTCAGTAGTCACAAGCGCGTTGCGGGTTTTGAGCAAGGAGTACGCTCTTTCGTTTGGAGGTCGTATCGGTTATGGAATACCACAGAGGATAACTTGTTCCATAAATTGGTTGTGCGAGATAAAAAGTGTCTTGAAAAGCGCATAGCGTCTTTTCGTTTGTATTGTATAACGAAACAAAAATACAGTTTGAAATACAAGTTTGTTCCTACTCTAATATGGCACTGTAATTCCACATTAAAATAATATAACTAACGTAAACACACTCCTGAGACACAACTAAAAAGTTACAAATAATTTACTACTACAACCACGGAACCTCCATGTTCATCTACGCAAGTGGCTCATAAAGGACCTCATAGAATCTAAGGACGCTATTATAAGTGAGCGGAGCTTAAGGCAGAGCGAAAATTAACTATACTCATTGAAAACAGTCGACTACTCTACTCTTTCATATTTTTTTTTAACATAAAAACTACATTAAATAATATTTACATCGCTTTCCGTATTTTGTTTGTAAAAGTTAAGAATAGTCACGTTTTCAGGTCGCGGTCCATAAACATTATGATAATTTAATAAAAACAAAATTAGGCACTGTTCTGAGATAAATGTAAAATTAAATTAACTTAAAACTTCAAGATATTAATAGTGTAACCTTGTATAATTAGACAAATGTTAAATTAGAGATATAGAATCCGATTGATCTTAAGGTAGAGTCTTTGAATTTTATTTAAAAGTACTAAAACATCTATTACAAATTGGCAATGTGGCGACTTCCACATACGATGAAACAAATAAACATACTACAGCGCCATCTAACGCAGACATACCGAACTAATTCCTAACTAACTCCTGAATGAGAATTGCTAATCCTGTATCGAGATACGACGAATTCTCTCGCCTATTAGCATATATTCAACTTCCCAACATCAACCGTCGGGTCGCGGCCCGCCAGCCATGATCACCTCGCCTAGTCGGAATAACCACCCTTTTTTTGGAGGGACATGACACCCGTTCCACCACACAAATATCCTATTTACATGCTATTTACTTTGTTAAATATGCCGTGTGATATGATAAGTGATAACACGGCCTCACAGAAAACCAGTGCGGTTTTCTGTGAGGCCATGTTATCACTCTCTAGCTGTTATTTTGTTACTTTTCAGCACTTGATGGAAGGCAACAAAAGGAGAAAGGGAGCAACAGATCCCTGATTCTGGGACGAATATTCAAAGGGCTGCAACGCAATTGCAACTTTTTGCAAGTGTCCATAAGCGGCTGTAGTCACTCACCATCAGGTGACCCGGCTGCTCGTTTGCCCTTCTACACTATCAAGAGACGAAATGGGCAGACAAAGGATGATGGTGATGATGATTGATATACCTATATTGGGTAGAAAGTTGATAATAAATGGCTAATTAAACAGTGCATTATTCTGTCCACGAATACTTAAAAAAAATGCGCTTCTCGGTCTTTTCGTTTTAGAAAATAATGCATTGTGTTAACTAACAACTGCAAGCTTAAAACTGGTTCTCGTTGCTCTTGTTTTTATTATTTTAACCTGCCCACTAAATATTTGCATGCTCTTTAATGGCGAAAAGTGTCCTGTACGTGGGTGTCGTAAGAGGCGGCTAAGGGAGCAAACTACGCAAAACAACAGAACAAAGAGAAGAAAAACTTGGCACAAACCCTATACTAACCCGTCTGGCCAGCGTTGAATAGTAGGCCAAAACCTTCTATCTAAGGAGACGCCTATGTCCAATAGTGGACTATTAAAGGCTGTTGATGTGATGTGATGATGTGATAACAATGAAAGAGTTGAAGATATTTTCTTAAAAGAAAAACAAATGTATCGCTCCGCTATTCCTCACTCGCACCTTATTATCCACCTATCTACAGTTCATTTAATTACTTAATTTGGTACTACGCGTGGGCTCGGTCACGCGTTGCGTCACTCATTGGCACTGAAGCCTTAAGGGAAATTATATTTATTGTCCTATTTTCTTTATGGTGGTAGTAGGATTCAATTTTATTATCTCTGGGTTATTGAGTGCTTTGATATTCCCCTGGTCTTGAGTGGGAATCATAATTGCTATTGTAGTTCAAGGTTGTAAAAGGGTAAAACAGTAGCCTATCGGAGTAATGTAATGTTTTTATAACCTAAAAACAATGAGTTTTATTTTTAAACTAGAAATATATACATACAAAAACAAGGCCAACGGGCTTAGACTTAGTACCTATGAACAGTTGTGCGTAGTCATCGGTTATATTTTTAATAGGAGACGCAACGGTGCTAATTCTGTTGTTCAAAAACTCTCTAAACTAAACTAAAAATCACTAAAAATTCGTTTAGTCCTGTCACGTACTACGTTTTCGGAACACGAAACGTTATTTGCACCATTATCACCATTGTGTCTTATCTTAATTGTAATCAATTTGTAACACTATAACGTTAACAAATATTTATAAATTAGTCTTAAAAAAAAACAAAAAAAAACACGCTTTTGTAACTAGTCGAACTAAAAAGTAGAAAATAATTTTCGAATAATTAAAAAAGAAAAATAATTTTATAATGAAAATGCGTGGGGTGCTAGATGTCAGCCGCTGTAAATATTTTATTGACACATATTGGTAAAAGTAACATTGTTTTATTTATTTTACAATAAAATAATGTAACCAGTTTTGGTGGATTTCGTTATTTATTGGATAAATAAAATAATATAAAGTATACAGGGTTTAAGAATTCACAACTGGTTTATACATCTAATTATATTATATTAGTTCGAGAGAGGAATATTGTTCTATGGCAGTTGCTAAATAAACAAAACTACGTGTACTACGGCAATAATAAACCTCGTGGTTGATTTCAAACTTTATTTACTTGATCCGAGAGTTGATATTTGTTGAAAAGTTTTATCAAAAGATGATTTTTTGTAGCTTTAGTAGTTCCGTACTGCAGTTTAATTAGTTGGCTACTACGCCTTTGAAAGCATTTCACTTAATTAACCTAAATTAAATGAAACAGCTAATGGTAAAAAAAAAAACAACATAGTTCAAATGAAAGGGTCAAGGGTCAAATTAAAACTAATCAAAAATAAAATGACAGGATAAATACAGGATATGGTCTCGAACACTTAATCATAAGAACCTGGTTAGTTGAACGTACCGTCTGAGAGTAAACTTTTCAAAGCAATTAAATCTTGTTTACCTCCAGTGCAATGTCACACTGCAAAAGTACAGCCTTAGAAAGTAAAATAATCCAGCAATACTAATATTAGTTTCCAAAAACTATCGTCCGTTCAATTTTCCTAACTTCATACCGAGCGAAACTCCAAACCGCACACAATATGTGATATCTTTTTTGTTTACCATACTATGCTTGTTACGCTATTGTTTTTGCTTGAACGTCAAAATTTCATATTAAAAAACAAACGATGTATTTTCTAATAAAATTTTAAAATTACCATTTACTTATTTTCTAATTCTATGCTTATTTTTTATACTCACTTGACACTTGACGTTTAGTGACAAACAAGCATGGAAGACCATTTGATAAACCAAATAGAAAAGAAAATACATTCACAGTATAATATTCTGTTTATTATTTTAAATATTTTTAACTCATTTATAAGAACCTGTTAATAATTTTTAATCCAAAAAGTAATTTATTACTATAGAGGTGATACCAAAATGTTAACCGTTTCTTTAAATCTACATATTTAAATAAAAAAATCACAGTGTCCAGTAACATATGTTTAATACTTTAAAATCTTTTATATATACACGAGATAACTCGGGCCGACTCAGGCCTTAATCGTGATTGTTAACTGGTAAACAAATTTGTTCTAAAATTTAAGTTTTAATTTTTTTCCGTAATACATCTACGGATTATTAAGTATGAGCATAAGCTTGTACCTTACTGATTTTTATAAATTGTTCTTTTATAATTAAAAAAAAAATACTAAGATTATCCCATAATTATTTTCTAACTTAATTTTAACTTAATCTCTATAGGGATTATCCTAAGGAATCCTTTTTATTATTCAAGCGACGTATTCACTGGAAAACCCATTGCACTATGTACACTAACTAAAAACACTACACACTACATTTTAACTCACAATTAATTATTCCTATACTTCGGAGTACTCTCAAAAATATAACTAGTTGTTGAAAAACGAGTTCTTGTCGGGACGCCACCAATAATCTTGCTACCTTTTCCGATTTCTCCATTACTTCCACCCCAACTACTACTAGCCACACCGTGATAACCTCTTTTCTGCCATTCGTTTACACTACTTTGTTGATCACTCATCACACCAATACCACTACGGTGATAAATAGTTGGAGGTAAATGCGTTCTTTTCGGACCACCACCAATAATATGACCACCTCTACTCGTATCACTGGCGGTAGTTCTTGTGGGTCCACTGCCAATATTAGGACCATCTCTACTTCTATAATTGGCACCACCGCTGTGATAACGGTTTTTGACCCGTTCGCCGACATCAGCGTAATGGGTAACTCTACCCCATCCACTACTATCTTGACGATTAGTTGATGGAAGACGACTCTCTTTGGGACCCCCACCAATAATAAGACCATCTCTAGCCCTATCACTGACACGACTGCTGTGATGATGTATTTTACCCCAATCGTTCAGAAGGTGATGTTCACCTCTATCTTTCCCACCGCGGTATAGAACGGTTGATGTTACATGTGTGTCTCGGGGGCCACCGCCAATAATAGTTCCGTTTCTATCCTCATCACTGACACCACTTCTGTAATGATATTTTTTACCCCTACTATCTGTCCCTCCAACAAAAAGAATGGTTGACGGTAAATGAGTTATTTCCGGACCGCCGCCAATAATAGGGCTAGACCTCCCCCTTTCACTACTACCACCACTAGTGTGATAGTAATTGTTACCAACGTACGTATTACCACCATAATAACGATGTTTGTTCGTCGTTTCTTTAATACTTTCGCGATTCACGCCTCTACCTGTATCACCACCATGACGAGTAGAGGTCAGAACAGGAATTCCTCTAGGACCACCGCCAATAACAGAACCAGTTCTTCCTTTATCACTAGCACCACCACTAGGATGATAGTTTTTACCAAATCTGTCACCACCATGATACCAGTGTTTGCCCCAGCTTTCAGTACTATCAGCGTACTGAATGCCTTTAATTTTTCCACCACCGTAATGAACGGTGGATGGAAAATTAGTACTTCCTGGACCGCCGCCGATAATAGGACCACCTTTGCCTCTTGCATTTGCACCACCACTGTGATGAGAGTTTTTAAACCAATTACCCCTCCCACTGCCACCACGATTTGTTGATGGAAAATTAGTTCTGCCCGGTCCCTCGCCCATATGATGACCTCTGGTAACCCAGCCTATGTGGTGACCATCTCCAACCATATTACCATGATGGCCAGCTGTAACCCAACCACTGTGATGACCTGAAAAAGTAATCTCAAATTTTAGAAAAGAACGCAACTGACAGATATTAACTGCAATTTAAGCACCACGTAACCCACAAAGTTTTTAATTTGATATTAACAAAAATAAATATTAAAAAAATATCAGACATTGATGTCTTGTATGTTAATTCCAATTCACAATCAAAAAGTAATAGAATTGCGGTATTTACACCGTTGAGTTATCATTTAAAGTATAATTGCCATACTATTATGCACTTAAAAGCAATTTCACATGCTCAGAGAAATGCAGGCTCGCATAAAATGTAATGCAATTTTATACTGTAATCGTCATTACCTCCACGGCCACCACCGGAGGCTTTAAAGAGACGGCCACCAGCTCCAACGCGTTCACCTAAAATTTTATTGATTTACTCTTTTTCATTTAAAAAGTAGCTTCTTCTTAAATATTTGTCTGGCATGTGCCATTAAATCTTGAATAATATTATTTACATAACCCATAATAATTCTAAGATGTGAGAACTAAGAGTGCTTGACGATGTAGCACCAAGTGGGGCTTTATTTTATTTTATTTTTTTATTTTCATACTTTATGCAAAAGTGTGGGTTGTACAATGGCGGGTTGTACAATACAATAGTGGGTGGTGCGGAAATGTTTAACTAGGTGCACTAGAGATTGATATGTAAAGTAAGAGAAAATTATTGAGAAGTTAGACAGAAACACTGAGATAAATACATACATACAAACGTACCAAATACATACACATACATAAATACTTACCCAGTTACATACATACATAATCCTACATATTGATAATAGATAACACTTTAAGGTTGTAATGAATATGCTAGTGTCCAGAATGCGCGCTCGAACTTTCATCTTTATTCTTTAGTCTTTTTAGTTTTTTCTTACTAAAATAAAGATACTGATTACTTACGTTTGTTTTTCCTTCGTATTTCTCTGAGAACAACATCAATAATCACTTTATTCATCAAGATCAGATCATAGAAGCAAAGTCATTAATACATGTATGTTTGGTAATTACTTGAATTAATGTTGACTGAATTTCAATTGACTTGCGTTTCCCTTTAACTTTATGGTATTACAATCGCATTTCGATTAAAATGTCATGGATACGAACATGACCATTAAGAAATATGTTACTAGTATTAATTATTTCTTTTTAATTTATTTGTCTTTACAAAAATAGTAAATCCTTTTGTCCCTTCGGTCTTTCGTAGTGTTAGTACTATACAATGGACATTTTAGTCTTTAAAAGTTCAACACAAAATTATTTATAGTACTTACTTAGATATTTTGTTAAGGTTCAGCCAATCTTCTAACATTTGTGGGAACAAAAATTTTCTGAAAAGAAATCTTACCTTCATATGCGGTTATTCAAGTTCACTAAACTACTGGTATATATATAGCGCATTTTCAACTTATATCAACTTAAGTATTTCCATAAGAAAACTTCTATGAGGAATCACAGACGGGCTTGAAGTCCAAAAGAGAATTATTTTTAATCTTAAGATAATGTAAAAACAAGAAAGCAATGATTTAATCAGAAATTAAATTTTTAGCAGTTTTAAATCGAGACGCTTACGTCTCGTTATTTGGTCATAAGTTCCTTTCACAAAGAGCTGGCTAAACGATTGTTTGACTCTTTTCATGACCAGGAAACCAAGGTGTTTCTTAAACACCGAACTAGCATTACCATTCAACGTGGCAATATTAAGAGCCTTCTCGAAACACCACCAGTAAGCGATGTTGCAGATGAGTTCTATCACGCATGCATTTGTATATTTCTTAAAGTATTTATAAAGTGTTAATTTGTTTATTTATTTCGGACATCTGACACAACGCCATCAAATTTCAAATTAAGCAGAGCTTGTACTATGAAAACTAGATTGACTAATAGAATACTTATATACTTTTTTACATATAGTTAGTTACTTAGAATTAAATTATAGACAGCTAAATAGATTCTAGTTTAACTTAATAAAAAGTTATCAACAGCATTATTATTCATTGTATTTTGTTTGTATATAACTAACTAGATCATGCTGCTGTCGTATCTATTACAGTATATCTTAACTATCCTAATAAAATTTATATATTTATATATATATAATTAACCATATTTACTTGATCATTTTATGGCTGATTTGTAAGCTAGGCAATCTGGCCTGAAGATTGTTGTCCATGATAAGAAGCAGTTCATTAGGTGTGCTTGTCTCTGAAACATTTGCCTAAAAGTAATAAAATTACTTAATTATTAAATATTTTTAAGACGACTTCTGTTCACAACAATAATTAGAGTTTAGTGTTTAATTACGGACAACTACCACTAATTCAATTAAATTATTTATTAAAAATTTGTTACTGAAGAGAGAAGAAAAGAATAAGACATTATCTATGTAAATACCTCAGTTTTAAGCTGTTTCAATTTAGACGCCTGTGTGATACACCTAAAAGCACGATGAATTAGCCCTGCTGCTTTACTTTCTTTAATAAAGACCATTAAGACTAAAATGGAGTCGAGAGACCAGGCTTCAGAATCTTCATAACTTTCTGGCTTGACTACAAGAGTTGCTAGAAGAGGCGGTGAAGCAATAAATGTTGAGTTTGTTGATTAGTTCGGTTTTTCATCAACAGCCTTTAATAGTCTACTGCTGGACATAGGCCTCTCCATAGAAAGGAGGTTTTGGCCTACTATACCACGCTGGCCAGACGGGTTGGTATAGGGTTTGTGTCAAGTTTTCCTTTTCTTTGCAGTGTTGTTGTCCTGCGTAGTTTAGTTCCTTAGTCGCCTCTTACGACACCCACGGGATGAATAGGGGTGGTGACACTACGTATTCTTAATCCGTCACCACACGGTCACGGTTAACGGTTAATTACAACTAGTACCTGTTAAGTGTCCTTCGGAAAGAAAATAGTTTGGTATTAGTAGTTTAGTTATTAGTAGTTGACACATCAACTTTAATGTAAAAATAGACCAATACCTTTGATCGTGAGTGTGGTATGGCCATCTTCTTTGAACTTTGTTTTATAGTATTCAATAATTTCTTTCAGCCATTTGCAAGTTGAACTCGTTGTTGTAGCCATTATTGTCCCGAAAAGCAGAAGCAATGAGATTAGTGTTTTCTAAAAAAATATTAATTATTTATATTCTTTTTTTTTCCACATTCACACAACGCTATCTAGTCCCAAACTAAGCAGATCTTGTACTATGGGTACTAGACAACTGATAATAATACATAATATATCCTTTTTTTTGTAAATACATACTTATTATACATAGAAACACCCAGACCAAATAAAACATTAAATTTTCATTCACAGAAATGTTTGACTTGAGCGGGAATCGAACCTGCGACCTTTGGAATAGCAGTCCGTTACACAAACCACTACGCCATCCGGTTGTCGTCTTCCTTTCGTTCATAAATCTTTAAAAAAATATACTTTCTATAATTTTTTTGTCTGAAAATCATCATCAATTGTCTATCTTCAGCTCTATTAGGCGCAAGTCCGGCCGCATATGGAATACTGTTCTCATCTCTATGCAGGGGCACCTCAGTACCAGCTTCTCCCTCTGGACCGCAACCAACGGAGAGCGACTCGAATCGTCGATAGCCCAAACATCTCCGATCGGCTCGATCCCTTGGCGTTACGTAGAGATGTGGCTTCGCTCTGCATTCTCTATCGCATATATCATGGAGAGTGCTCCGAGGAATTGTTCGGACTAATACCAGCCGCAAATTTCCGCCATCGTTCCACACGGCAAGATTTTCATCCTCATTACCAGGATAGTTGGCACTCCACTACTGTGCGCTTTTCGAGACACTTTTTGCCCCGCACAACCAATCTGTGGAACGGGTTATCGTCTGCGGTATTTCCGGACTGATACGACATTCAAACCTTCAAGAAAAGAGCGTACTCCTTCCTAAAAGGCCGGCAACGCGTTTGTGACTCCTGAGTTGCAGACGTTCATGGGCAGCGGTAGTCACTTTCCATCAGGTGACCCGTCTGCACGTCTGCCTCCTCTAACATAAAAAAAAACGACGGGTTGCACTCCGGGAGTGCCGGCAGAAGTGAAAACTTGAATATTAACGTTGTGCATTTTTGATATTTTGGAATGGTTAGGGAATAATTTTGCACGAATTGCTTTAATAATCAGTATAAAAGTAATGATAGTACTTTAATTTGGTAGAATACAATATTTATTTATTGCGCTATCCTACACAAACATGACAATTTATATTACATTAAAAAGTTTATCTCTCAGAAAAACGAACATTCGCGCAAGCGCCCTGCGCCGCCTAAACGAAACAGCAGGCGCAGGCATACATTTTTGCCGCGCCGTAGAAAGAGAGGGGGATACTTCCTCTCCTACACCGCGCCGGCTGTCTACGCTCCATCCGTCTTACGAATTTTCAATCAGGGTCACGTGTCCTGACGCGAGTTTAACATATTTTACCCATTACAAAAAAAGTGTACAACGCCGCTAAAGAAGTTTTCACTTCAAAAAACAAATGCGTTTTCTGATTTGCCAAAGATCCCTTTACAC
The DNA here is from genome assembly GCA_902825455.1 of Arctia plantaginis. Taxonomy (NCBI): domain Eukaryota; kingdom Metazoa; phylum Arthropoda; class Insecta; order Lepidoptera; family Erebidae; genus Arctia; species Arctia plantaginis. The sequence goes on along the minus strand of CADEBD010000336.1, from coordinate 1,956,281 downwards.
TCTTTTGTCTCGCTTTTTCTCCTCCTTCCTAAGATATGAAACATCTTGTGTATATTTGTTAAGCGTATATTTTATTTTCTAATGTAATTAACATAATAACATTGTGTAGGTTGAAATTAAAATAAATGGATTTGATTTGTGATGTACATTGAACCTCGAACTAGATTCTTATACATTCCAGTTTAAGCCTTTTTTCTAAAATAATTTAAGTAAGTTTACAAGTCTATTAAGTTTTGTCATAGATACGCCCAATAATCAACACTGGTTATATTTACACATTTTCTTTTACTGTAATGTCCTTTTCATTTTATTCGCCTACTTTCTACATTTTTGTTTTTCTTTTGACTACCTAAAGTGATATTTCAGCGCGTTTATTATCTACCCAAAGTTCACCTCCTTTTTCGTCACTTGTTTCTATTATTTTAATCATCACTTATTTTGATCCATCTGTCAGTCTTATAGTCTCATTTTAATTTCATGTTTTCACTTTAATATCTTGCTCATTTTTATTTCGGGTAAATATTTTAATGCGTAAACAATGTTATTCAACTACAACACTCCTAGTAGAAAAAAAATATCTTACAAAGTCATGTTATATAAATGGAAACTACGACCTAAGATTTATTTCATTATCCAATGTAAATGAAGTTCAAACATCAAAAATATAACCCCTTCCTTGGCAGTCGGGTAAAAAAAAACAATTCCAAAATTTCAACGACCAGTAAAAACTTACCATTTTAAACTTATAATTCGATTGATTTAGATCAAACTCTGTCAAATTTACTGAAATTTTTCAAATTAAATGTCTAGAAACGTGTTAACCATTTCTAAAATATTTTTATCATGGAGTCATAAATTTCGTGAAAGAGTGCGAATGAGCTATTAAGATTAGGATTATATGGCACATTTTAATTATTACGTCAGTTAGTGCAGAACAGTTTAATGGACTGAAGCAAACTATGAAATACAAATAGGCTGTATGGACGATGTATTAGTTTAAGCAGTCAGCTGAGTGTTGTGGGTTCGGATGCCACATGGGTCAAAACTGTGTGTGATCTACAAATTGTAGTTCTAAGTCTGCATGTTCTTTGTGTCCGGTTCATGTATGTCAGTTAAGTCCCCGATACAGAATATATTATTAGTGCGGGAGTTGTCTTTTTTAACACGCTTTTATTAGCTTCACCTGTATGTTTGTTTGTATGTAACCGACTCCTTTGGTCGTAATTTTGACTGACTTTAAACGGTCAGAATTCGTTTAAACTTTGTAGATATATCGAGGACCGATGACAATACACTAATATAAAAAAAAATGAAAAAAAATATAGTTTAAAAAAAAATTATAGTTTTAAAAAACTAAAAATCACGCTTTCTATAGAAAACCAAACTAAAAAATAGAAAATAAATTTGAAAAAAAAGCGTTGGGTGCCTGTTGTCAATAGTAAAAAGCACCCAACGCTTTTTTTCAAATTTATTTTCTATTTTTTAGTTTGGTTTAAAAATTAAATAATCAAATTAAAAATAGAAAATAAATTTGAAAAAAAGCGTTGGGTGCCTGTTGTCAATAGGAAAAAGCACCCAACGCTTTTTTTCAAATTTATTTTCTATTTTTTAGTTTGGTTTTCTATAGAAAGCGTGTTTTTTAGTTTTTTAAAACTATAATTTTTTTTTAAATAAAAGGAAAGAACATATCCCATGGGTGTCATAAGAGCCGACTAATAGAGCAAACTACGCAGGACAACCACACTACAAAGAGAAGGAAAACTTGACACAAACCCTATACCAACCCGTCAGCGTGGTATAGTTGGCCAAAACCTCCTTTCCAAGGATAAGCCTATGTCCATATTCCTATTAAAGGCTCTTGATTATGATGAATGAGAAATCTGTAATCTTAGTTAAAACCTTTTGATTTCAGCTTCGTTTGTTCTATCAATATGTTCGAGTAATAATTAGCTTTTTTTTATAATAAGGCATATATTACGTTTGCTAATCAATCCATAAATTACTTTAGATTTTATATGATATTTCCATTAATAATTCATTATTAAAAACCTACGAGAACAAAGGACTATAAATATTGACAATGATACTCAGAGTTCTTTTTAAAGACAACTCCCGCACTAGAAATATATCCTGTGTCGCGGGGGACTTCACCAACACACATGAAACCACTTTCTTCTTCACTAGCTGTATGTATTTGATCTAGGCCGTCCTCGTTTTCCCTTGCCATCTATTTTTCCTTCCAATATTATTTGACAAAGTTTTCGTGCCTTATCAACTGGCCAACTGTTTTCAATATTATACCCCCTCGTATATATATTTTAAAGTCCATTATACTGCTAGTCCATCACACAGTAGTCAGAAACAAGTTCAGAACCGCAGCACAACGCTTGATGAGCTAACTTCGGCCGTCTCAGTTATAGTTTACCTTAAGATTAGGCCACGAAACCCGCTGTAGCTGAATGATACAAATAGTCCTTTTTTTTCTTTTAAATTTCTTGTTAATCGTAAATAGTATTTTTATTAAGGCTGTATAAATGGTATTTTTGCTTACTGTATCAATGTTGAATAGGTATATGAATTTTTAGAGCTTATAATATTTGTAACAGAGAGATACTGTACACTAGAAAAGTAGATACCGTATTAATAAAATTATAAGCCAAAAAAAAATCCTCTGGGAATGTAGTCTTTAGTAAAATGAACGTAATGTAACGCTGTATAGCTTGCAGGTGACATCTGGGGCAGTATACTATGGGGATCTTAGGTCAACTAGGGTGAATTTCCGTGCGTTTAGGCGATTCTGCCATACATATTATAGAAATCAAAAATCAAATATAGCTCACGTAGGACCCGTAATAGTTTGTGGCCGTGGTGCTTCCCTGTTTAAAAGGGTGTATGCCTATTTTACTTCATTTTGTATCCCGCTTTGCTAAGGAGGGAAGTGGATTCACTGTATTTCCAACTCCTCCAATTTTCTTCTGATTAATTTCGTTGCGGGTTCCAAGACAGTTAATTTTTTTCCTGGGACTTCCCGAGTGTCATAACTCGGTGTGTTCGTGGGTCACTGCTGTGGATCCTGGTGTACAGGAGTTACAGTGGTTTGCGTGTGGGTGGGATTAGTCCCTAACACACTAAACTTATTAAAAAAGTTTTTTCCTTACATATCATAAACAATCAGTTATTTTATATATTAGTATTTCAATAAAAAACCTTTAACTTAGTAAAGTCGATCACCGAAATTGGAACAGTTTGTTAGCGATAATAGTGCTCATTTTTATAGCATTATATAAGTAGCCACTGATAAGTTAAAACAGATCGCTAACAAGGCTTTTTATGGCCAAACCGCTAAGAGACTCTTAACAAATACAATTAAAAATGGACCTTATGCTCGTGACACTTATCTTACACTATAATGTTGCCTCTGATATTCTTGTTCATGTTGTTTCACTTAAAATTATTATTATAAAGCATTAAAAATTCAAAAAATTTATGTATACATTTTTGATTTTTATACTCTGTAATATTTGCTTAGGGCTCGAATAACTCCATCATTATGTAATTTTATTTATTTATTTATTAAGGTTTACCAACAATTGTTTACATCAAAACTTGTAATATAGGCATACTAAAGAAAAACAATTAACAATGTAACAATTACTTATAGGTAAACACCGCTTTTGTAAAAATTATACATACATTGAAGATAAAAATCATAGACTCAAACATTAATCTTAACTATATACATGCAGTTTACATTTAATTAAATCAAATTATTGTTGACCAATATCCGGTAAACAAACAAGTGACTTTACTTTGGAAATTGATCCATAGTGTATGTCTAAAACATCACTAAAACTATTTATTGTCTTGGCCATTCTTGCATACGGCGAATTGGCGCCAAGAACTTTCCTTCTGAGGGGCGGACAAAGTGGTGTGATGGAGACACGCGGAAGCCTAGCAGGTACACGAAACTTGAACAGAGCCAGTAACTGTGGACTGTCTATTTTCTGGTTGAGAATTTTAAAGGCAAACAACATGTCATTTAGGCTTCTACGTTTTTCAAGCGAAATCATGCCAAAGTGTGAAATTCTACTATCGTAGGAGCGCTTAGTTTTTGAAATACCATTCGAGAAAGCAAGATGCCACAGAAATCGTTTTTGGATACGTTCAAGGCGTAAGGAGTGGACTGCATAATGGGGTCTCCAGACTACGCTACAGTACTCTAATATGTTACGGATCAAGCTGTTATAAAGTAGAATTTTAGTTTTATTGTTGCGAAGAAATTTGCATTGTCTTAAAACAAATCCCAACATTTTTGAAGCCTTTTTACTAGTATTTTCTAAGTGGGGCTTGAAGGTTAACTTATTATCAAATAGGACTCCTAGATCCCGAATCGTATCCACTTCTTTAATTTCGCAATTCGGTGTACAGTATTTTGAGTGTATATAATTTTGCTTACGTGTAAACTTAACATGATAACATTTATTAAAATTTAAATGCATATTATTTTTCTTGCACCACAGTATTAGTCTATCTAGATCATTCTGTAGACGTTCAGTATCTTCATTTGATTCAATTCTCTTCACGAACTTAAAATCATCCGCATACATGAACACTTCAGAGTACTGGAAGCAATCCGGGATATCGTTAATGAAGAAATTGAATAAAATTGGACCCAAATGCGAGCCCTGCGGTACCCCAGAACTAATGTGTTTTGGAGTGGATTGATAACCGTTTACGACCACGAAAAAATACCTATCTTGCAAGTAAGACGTCACCCACTCAAGCAAAGTGCCAGAAATGCCGTAAGCTCGTAATTTGGAAATTAAAATTGGATGAGGCACTTTATCAAAGGCTTTGCTGAAGTCCGTGTATATGACGTCTGCCTGATGACCTGCGTCTATCGTTTTAAACAGTAATTCGGCAAAAGAAACTAAATTTGTGCTTGTGGATCTAAGGCCAACAAATCCGTGCTGATGATCACTCAGATACAGCTTTAAGTGGTTCTGAACGTCTACACATATTAACGATTCGAAAATTTTGGCAAATGACGACAGAATTGAGATAGGTCTATAGTTAGCAACATTTTCTATATTATCTGATTTATATATAGGAACTACTTTTGCTATTTTCCATTTCATAGGGAATACGCCGGTGGATAAAGATATTTGTGCTGAAGCCTCTGCACAAATAGGGTTATTCGCATTATGCTGCCTCTTCCACGAGATTCATGCTTCGGTTTAATTGATCGGCTCGACCAGAGTCATACCACAGTCTCTTGCTTTCCACCTTGTGTGTGAGATACCGGCCGCTCTTCCCTCGCTTCTTTCCTAATTTGGGGAAGGGAGTTCACTCAAAGAGCGTGCTTGTGTATTTTGAGTTGCATAAGCGGCGGTAGTAATTTACTATTAAGTGATCTGGACATGAATTCTGCTATTTTCATATTGTATCAATAAATTGTCGACGTAGGAATAGTTTTGCACTTTTCTTATTCTACTAACTGTGTCAGACCAATGGCCCGATGACTTGTCACTGATACAAATGTCGTCGATGTCTTAATTGTATGATGTAATAATTTGGTTAGCGGTAAATTTTAAATTTGTAAGAAAATGAGATATTTAATTTTCATGATTTGGCAATATTGTTGATATCATCATTGATGACCTATATCACTATATCGACAGTCTATTAACACTGTGAATTTATGTTAGCAGAATACCGGTATTTTGACCGATGTCAGTGGCATTTCAAGGCCATGTCAATAGCGTGTCAATGGAATGACAGTGGCTTGGCGTTAACATAAAATAGCAGAATTGAGTTCCAGTTTGCTTGTTTGCCTTTATTATAACAACTAATAAACTACTAAATTAAAAGTTTATTTTTAGATAAAGAACGAATGAACAATATGATAGAAGAACTGTTAATTATACATGCACAAAGCTGTCGTTTTCTTTAACAAAAAATATGTGAAATAATTTGTATTATATGTTTTACAAATACTGGAACACGTTACAAAAAAAGATCATAAATTCGTTTCAAAAAAGTTGAACCGACTTCAAACAATACTAACAGAGAGCACTAAAAACCTGCTAGGTTTTAGCCAATCGCGGTTGATGTCCTGCCATTTTTTTAAAACTCTCCGAAACTCATCACCAGATCTCACTCAGATCAGATCTATATGAAATTTAAATGGGACCATTTCGTCAAAAACCCCCTTTCGAACAAAAACAGAATTTTACAAATCCGTCTATGTATGACGGAGTTATGCCTAAACATACATTAAAAAATATAAACATTCGAATTGATAACCTACTCCTTTTGAAGTCCGTTAATAATACAAACAAAAATAAACAACAAACCTTATTATTATTTTACAAGAATAGTTTTGCAATTTCAATTTGTTGCAGCGCAATATAACTGATAAGAATCTTTTTTTATACATGCATTATCTTATCTTTTCATCTTTGCGCGTAAAAATCAGGACCCGGAAAAAATAAACTCAAAAGCAGTAAACCCCTGTCAGAGATTTTTCATATTTCTTTATATATTTTTTATGATTATAAAATAAAGTCACAAATTAATTTGAATGCTCGGATGGCACTGAGTGTTGTGGGTGCGATCCCCACATGTGACAACACTTTATATGACACTGATTCTTGTTCTGAGTCTGGGTATCATTGTATCCATTTCATAACTTGATTATTTGTATAACTGGAATTCATTGCTACCGAGTGAAAATTGTATATAAGACATCCCGCCCTTTATTTATCCCCATGAGTATAATCCATTATTATTTATTCAGCTTTTTTATGATAGATGGGGGGGCAGACGAGCAGACGGGTTACCTGATGGAAAGTGACCTTCGCCGCTCCACAAACGTTACCAAATCATAACGCACCAGTCGTCAATATTCTTTCACTGAGTGAGTGAGGTTACCGGAGCCCAAATCCCAAGGAATCCCGGACTCCGTCCATGGGCGGCGGTAGTTTCTTACCATCAGGTGACCCGCCTGCTCGTTTGCCCCCTTATAACATAGAAAAAAAAACTCAAAAAATACCTACATAGCAAGCATTCACACTACAACAATTTCTTATGATTATAATGGTCGTATGTTCGCCCTTCCAGTGACAACAATATATGAAAATAGGTCTATGGTGTGCTCAGAAAGGTAGCGTTTTTACCTTTTTCCCTCGAGTGAATTCGGTCTAAATCTGTGTTTAATGTCTTGATTATGCAAGAGCTTGCCGCGGGTGCACATACATCACTCTTTACGTGACTGCCGTTAAGAAAAGTCTACACCCTCTATAAATCTCAATTGTAACTGAATAAAATAAATGCTTTTTAACAAAAAAAAATAAGTCGACGAATGAAGAAAGGAAAAGCCAAAAAGACGTAAAAACTAACTCCAACACTTTTTTAAAATTTATACAAATAAATAAAATTAAAGTGTCTGTTTGTAATGTCAAATAATAGGTTTTTTTCATGCGCACACGGTTATTTGTTATATTCATTTTTTGTCTGTCTGTCTGTCTGTTTGTACCGAGTAATCTTCTGAACGGCTGAACAGATTTAGATAATATTTTACTACCACGTAGATGTCTATATAATAAGGAGTTATAGGAGGATAAGGAGTTTCTTAGGCTATTTTTCCACTCAGTAAAATCCTTTTAAATTTTGCCCGGTCTGGAAATCGAACCCACTAAGGCAGCGCTTTTCAAATTCTACGGGTACGACGTCGTGGGTGCCAGCTAGTAACTAAATAATTGTAAGTCACAAACGAGTGTGTTGAATGAAAACCTTCGTTTTTCTTATTGTATTATTGAATAGGTGACTGATATTGTTCGCCTCTTTGGTCTAGAATTGGCGCTTGTGTTTTTGTGCCTTTTTGCTTAGGATCTACCTGTGTTGAAACAAATGTGTTCGGTTGTCTATTCAATATATTCGACATACCACTTTACACACATGATCCATTGTATTTCACAGAGTAAGTGAAGTTACCGAAGACCAAGCCCTTACATTAGGACCATTTAATTATCAGCAACGCATTTGTGATTTGGTCTGCCGACTCTTAAGCTCAGGTTGACCCGTTTGTTTATTTAGCTCTTACCATAAAAAACGCAGAAAAAATAAGTGAAACTGATTGCCCCTTAATTTTAATATAATAATTTTTCTTCCGTAAGCAGCAGTGTGTTCGGGGCTTTAGAGGCTTGGAGGGACCTACAGGAAGGGCTACATTTACCTGATTTCATTTGCATAATGAGGTAATCGTACGTAAAGTCGCATGTGGTGTATGGGCACGAAGGAACAAGTTAATATAAAAAGTTTCTGTTCGCTAGATATATCTATAATTAACTGACCCGCACAACTTCGGCTGCATCTCTGAAAACGTTTTTTTTTTTTCCCGTTTTAGCAACATTTTTTATTAATGCTCGGCTCCTGTTGGTGGTAGTGTGATGTTTTATAGCCTATAGCTTTCCTCAATAAATGGGCTAACCATAACTTAAAAAAGTTTTCAATTCGAATTAGTAGTTCCTGAGATTAGTGCGTTCAAACAAACAAACAAACTCTCTGCCTTCTCTATCCCTTAGTTTATATTTTTATTATTTTTTATTTAAAATTCCTGCACATACATTTCGTAAAGGCATGCATAAGCATTTTCTTCCAGGCAACCTTTATGATTGAGACCTATATGCGGTAGGTGTATATTTGTAACTAATAAGATAAAGGACTAATTTAAATGTGTTTCATAAATAGGCCTACATACATATACTAGGTTTACATACACATAAGTTGTACACATTATATTAAAGTATATTCACATACATTCATATTATAAAAATTATAACACATAATATAAAATACGAGTCGTCAAATAATTACGTAATAAGTCAAAAACCTCATTTATTTTTCATGTATGTTACATGAAAAAAAACACGATAAGTTGATACTCTCATCCGTTTTTAACGTCTGTTAAAAAGCGATACCGAGCTGTAGTAACACTCATAACTTTACATAGCTAAGAACAATGTCTTCTATAAACATTTTGGATAAATATAAACTTTTACTACAAGACTTTACGACGCAATTAATTTTGATTCTATCAACACTGCTGTTAAGTCAGACGTCCTGCCATCATATTTTTTCACTTATTTTTACGAAATAGTAGAACCTTCTTAAAAAAGAGGTCAATATCTTGTAGCATTTCTGCAGCTGCCAAACGACAAGACGACCCATCTGCTTGATAAAGAAGACAGGGATTTTTTTCGGACGCTTAAAAAGCACATAATTTAACTTTGTCCGCCCCCTTCACGAAAACGTCAAGTAATATTGATGATAACATCACTGGAATGAAGGAATGAATTTCAGGTTATGATTTTTTTATTTCCAATAAAAAAATACGACTAATGACGACACTACTACGAACTAAATTGTTTGGTTAATTAGGAAGGATTAAGAATACAGAGTGTCAACACTCCTATTAATCCCGTGGGTGTTGTAAAAGCCAACTAAGGGAGCAAACTACACAGGACAACAGCACTGCAAAGAGAAGGAAAACTTGAAACAAATACTATATCAACCCGTCTGCCCAGCGTGGCATAGGAGACCGAAACCTCTTTTCTAAGAAGAGGCCTATGTCCAGTAGTTGACTATTGAAGGCCGTTGATGATGATGATGAAATCTAGTTTTATGACTTAACCTTTGCAAAAATTAATCTACATTTCTTATGAAACGTGCGTAATATATTTTAAGGATAAATATTTTTAGTAACGTGTATATTTTGAGGATGCCTGACTGTAAGTCGGCTGACTATAAGTTATTGCTTCGGACCTTTTCGAAGACGTGCCTCTTCTCAGCTATTTTATCACATGCCAGAACGAAGAGGACATACATCGATTTATCTATATTCTTAAGTGGATATGGCGGTGGTGTTTTAGTGGTGGCTTATTTAAATAAAATAAAATATTTGTTTAACTTTTTACTGTTTGAGTCAATGTCACGCAATGTCGGCTTCCCACTATTTGTAATTCTAACGACAAAGCCGTATTCTAAATCATCATGAATTGAGATAAATTGAATTCTGAAGTCCTTAATTTTGTTCCTCGGGACTGACTCCTTTTTTCTTCTTTGTATAGGAGGAGCGGGCAGCAAAATAATAATTTTATTGAAAATGTTAATACATAAAACAAAAAACAGAATTATCCAAATCGATTTAAAAAATTTAAAAAACTTCCAGGTTACAAACATAAGAAAAACATACAGTCTCCATAGAACATAGTTTACATAGACATCCTTTTTAAAGTCGGTTAAAAATTATTTTAATTCTGAAAAGACTGCAGTGTACAAAATGGTATTCCTTAGCTATTGTAAGTAAAATGGATTGCCGGGTTAGCAAGTCTTGGGAATGTCTTACATGTATTAAATGCAATGGCGCGTTCAGCCGATGTAGGGAAACAGCATTAGAAGGATATGGAGAGAAATTTCTTTCCTAGACAAAAATATGGAAATTAAGAATTACTGTACCAATTATACTTAACTTGCATCGCTTATATGACACTTTCCAAGTGTCACATAAGCGATGCATATTATATAACATATATATATAACATTTCCTGTTCCAAACTACATAAAAAGGAAGAAAGATATTAATCTTCTAAAATCGTAAAATATTTCTTTAGCTGAGCTCTACTGAAGGATATAGGCGAGAGCCTACGCTAATAATTATTACTCAAAGAACATTCTAAAACTTCCAAAGATACATTAAATTCATTGAACTTCTAACACTAAATTTCATTCTTTTCTTAAGAAAACAAGAGAGGAATCGACTTTGAACATGAATTCAGATTCGCTCTACCATTTTTGACATTTTTGCAAATGTGCTTGCAATGTATAAATCATAAGTTTGATTATTTGTTTTTAAAGCTTTCATACCTTAACTGCTCAACCTACAGCCGATTTGTAAAAATATCTGAAAAGATTTACTTGCCGAAATAAATAAATATCAAATATCAAAATGTTATTATAAAATTTTGTACAAATACAAACACGTTGTAAGGACGATGGGTACGTCCAGAAAAACGTATTATGCCCGAGGTACAGAATAAAAACCTGCACGTCAAAAGGTAGTAAAATATAGATTAGAAAATATTTCTAGGTTTCTACATAAAACCAATAATACATACTGTGTGGACACTGTACATCCCCGGCATTCCTTGAATACATTACTAAAACTTACCTATTTTACGGCTTATTTACATACTAGCTATGCAGCTAAACATTACGGACGGTAAAGTATTGAGGTCTATTTTTATCAACATTGGAACAGGAAAATATTGCCATACGAATATCTGTGGCATTCGATCTCGGTAGTAGAAAATACTCCAGTCCTTTTTTCGTCCCGAAATCCCCTCGGATACCCAGCACCGAGTCTGATAGAACCGAAATGCAAAAAAAAAAAAACAAAACCATACTCCGTCTCGGGTACCGTAGCTGGGGAAGCAGGTGTAACCTAGAAAGAAAACTCCTTGGTACGCTAGTAACGATCTGCAGGTTTGACGTGAAGGTAACGTTAATCTGCATTTACTGTAGAAACTCAAATAACAGATTATGACCGTTCCTTTTGTCAAATATTTTACTTTACTTACTAACAAAATCAAAACGACTGTTACAATAATGTTAAATAAGGATTACTTACGTGTTATATTCAATCAGAGTGTAAGAAAGGACAGTAGCGGGGTCGTGCCACCATGTTGACATTAATTGATCGTTACTTTTTTCGTAAAATGGTTTCATCGAAGGAAATCCTCAAAAGCTGTTTTAGTGAAGATTTTAATTTTACTAGAAAATACTTTTAAGGACTTCCTTTTTACAATTTATCGTACAACTATGTTTAATACAATTACACTACAATTATACTTTTTTACAATTTAATGCAGTTGTTTTTGATGCATAAATTAATATACTCCGTAAACGAAAACTAGTTCTTAGAATTCTTTATTATCTTACATAAATATGTTAATTACACGATTGTATAATTCCAATCTTGGTTTTATAAAAAAATAATTAATTTATTAAAACTAATACTTGTATTATACTATACGAATAAATAAAAAAGGTTCATTTTCGAACTTTTAAACCGCAAAGAGCTACTATTACAGGCTTGCTTTGGTTTATTTATTTTGTTTGAAGTTATTATTATTATTCTAATTTTAAATACAGTATGGCAACGAAAACTCCAGTAATTTGTGACATAACTAGAACTAAACATCAACTAGGTTAGATACGATCCTTCTCTCTTAGCCTAATACACAAGAGTGGGTTGTCTGGAACTGTGTAGCTGTATAGTTCCAGTTCAAGTAGTTAGGAAGCAAACAATAACGCAAGTTCAAAGTTACATAATAACTTGTGAACTCACACATCCTCTGTGGAGTGATGGGTATGACACGGCACCGCGTAATTTGAGTCCGTCAATTGTTCTAATTAAAAACTTCTACACAAAGGACGGATGTACAATTCTAGTAGCCTGCCTAAGTGGATTGAAGAACCTAGCCATTCACACGGAAACGACAGCCTAGACTGTTGCCCTAGCACCTTAAATAACGTCGCTCTTCAATATGAAAAGAGATTGATCAAGCGCATAAAGGTCTTAGGGCACCGATAGACTTGAGTTTGAAACATTGACGATAGAAGTCTTATCAGCTTTAACATGCAGATTGATCAATCCCAACCAACTCGATATGTGAATAGTCGATTTAAGAACGATTACGGGCCCTTTGGCTATCTATTCAACAATACATTGATGGTGAATAAATAGCCAAACAGGCCGTACTGACAGTCGTCTAAGCAGAAGATGTCTCAAAGCGGAAAAAACAACCGTCCACATTATTCTGTAGTGAGAAGGAGTCCTAAAGGGACTGAAGACATTCCTAAAAACCCCTAAACTTCAAAGGAGTGATGTGTGCTTCTGAGAGTAGCTAGTTTGGCTTAATCGGACAACGGTTTCTGAACACATAATGAACGCACTATATGTCTCAATACTGTCTACTAAAACCTATTTACCAAACCTGCCTTAAACTAGGACAAAGTATTTTGATTAGTCTCCTCAAATGTATGTATAGTAACGTCAAAAATGTTTTTGGAACTCCTTTCTTATAAATATTAGTAAAACAAATTCCTTCCCGTCTTATCCCACGATCTATTAAACTTCTGCGTGACAATGTTTAGCAAAGTATCGTCTGTTATATATTGGACTGAAACCAAGCCAGTAGGGACCTAGAAATGTCTTTCATAGATGCAACTTTATTGTTTATATTTATTGTTTCGATTGAATTTGATAATACCTAGGTAAGCTAATTTATGTAAATAAAAAAAAACAATGCCAACAGAAGTGAAAACTTGAAAATATAAACATTTATGGTTTTAACAGGATTTTTTTTCGATTCGGAAAGTTCCGACTTGGATATATATATATATATGTCGTACGTATATACACAATATATGTTTATATTACATATAGTTATATTATCAATCATCAGATATGTTACAGCGTAAGCAATCTTATAATGTACTCGTATTTCAACCCAAACTTAACTCTCGTGTATACGGGGCCAATATATATAGATACTTATATACAGAGGTGTCGGTAACGGTACCAGTGTCGCGAGTTCAATGATTTTTTGCCATCTCAAAAAATACATTCTTTTGTTTGTTCTTCAAAAATGCCCAACGGGCCCAAAGAAGTTTTCAATTAAATAAAAACCTTGTACCCCTTTTTGACCAAATACGATCAAGATCCTGTATATATTTTAACTTGTCATACTGGCCTGTTGGTCTTGCGATTAGTGACCCTGAGTACTACGCCAGAGGTCGTGGGGTCGATTTCTACCCAGTAAAAATAATTGTGTGATGAGCACGGTCATTTGTTCTGTGTCTGGGTGTCCTTTATCTATAATATGTATGTATTTAGAAATATATAAGTATGTTTATCAGCAGTCTGGTTACCATAGTAAAGGCTCTACCTAGTTTGGGACCAGACGGCCGTGTGTAAGATGTGTGAAAATATTATAGTTAAAACTCTATACAATGACAAGGAAAATGAAATAAACAACACATTCTACGCGGTCTATATTCGACCGAAAGGCAATCTCTAGATACCAATATTTCTCTAGGTACCAATATTTTAAGCTACACTTCTTTACTTACAGATTATTAAAAAAACTGTGTGTGTCAGCTCCGATGCACGACTTGAGTTTACTTCTCAAGAACGATTCGGCTGCACACAAGTATACAAGTATACAACACAACACAAGTATACAAGTATCAAGTTATGCTCACACATGTGAAAGGAAAAAACGTAACGAGGTCATTCGATCACAAAATTTTACTCTTCATATTTTTTTCATTCCCGGCGCCTTATATGAAAATTGCTTCTTAAACACATTAGAACAAACGTCTTGAAACTTATTCTATTTGGTATTTGACAAATGTCGTTCGCTGCTTACTGTTTGATTACAGAACCTCAAAAACATTTAAATTTGTATGAATTACCAGTTACTTTCGATACCTACCTACTAGTTACTAGTGCTTAAGCACGCTAAAAATCAAGTATAGAGCTTATTCCGGGTAATTCCACGTCTGGCATCTTATCATTTTGAAAAACACATCGCGTACAACTTCGTCCCTTGAAACTTCATGTCACTATTGGGAGCTTCAACTCAATTTCTAAAATAGGTTTCTCTAACCTACACATCTCGCAGACCTATTCCTCCTGAGCTTACAGTGTGTGACTAACTTATTTGCATGAGTTGCAAACTGTTTGTGTTGAAAGCACATATATTACGGAACATCAATTGGAAACGGAACATCTGTCGATGACACTAAATTTATATGTTGATTTTTTTATTTATATTTATTGTTCAAAATACACAATTACATACAATAGCTAAACTATCTTATTCTAGGTAGAGCTCGAAGAAGCTATCTTTATTAATTTGTTTAATTCACATAATCTGCTGTTGATTAAGAAGGGCCCTGACCGACTTTTAGTAAGATTACCGTGTGTATGACATTTTTGTAGTGGCTGTAGCTACGGTACTGGCATTTAGTAGTTGTTAATTTAGTAGTAATTGTTTATTTAATAGTTGTGCAGTGAGAGTTCGCAACGGCAGATGGTAAAAGCTGCAGCGAGTGCTGGCTATCAGGGTCATAAGACGGTACCGCACGATCTCCTTTCAGGTGGCGAGTCTCCAGGCCGGAACTCCACCGTGGAACCTGGACGCGAGAGCCCTTGCGGCTCTATATCAGTAGCGCAAGGAGGCGCGGGAGTTGGGTCAGGGTCCTGAGATTCGAGACATCGAGGATCAGAAATCCCAACATCGCCAGGTCCTCGTGGAGGAGTAGAAGGAACGACTTGGGCAACCAAGCGCCGGGCACGCCGTTTTGCGGCGGATTATAGAGGATTGACTCGAGAGGCATCACGGGATCCCCTCATACCAGTTGACGCTGGCGATCACCGGGAAAGGGTGCTTCGGGGATCACCTGTGTCTAATCCTCAAAGAGCCAACGCCTGACTGTCACCACCACGATGGCCGGGCCGTGAACACGGCCTTCTACACGCTGGCAGGTTGCCCTCCGTGGGATGAGCAGAGGCGTGACCTCATGGCGGCCATGGAACGGAGCAAGAATGCGTGGGACTCCGCCGTCTCCTTCTGTAAGCAAGTTATGCTTGCGAAGGATACGGCGGAGCGGGAACGCGAGAGATTTAGAACTGGGATCGGGTCAGGTACCGCAGGCGACTGAGGCGCCGGAGATCGCAGAACGACCTCCGTCTTTCATAAGCGCAAGCCTAGGAGTGACAGGTGTTGCCATCTGTCACCCTAGCAGAAGCAGGCCGAACACCGTGGTTCTACACACGAGGGGGTCATCTAAAAGCCTTAGATGACTCGTGGTCCGTCGGGGTATCAAGGATTCCCTTCCTAGGGTACACCTGGTGCCGTGCCTACTGGTACACGAGACGGAGTGCAGTGTTTGGTCGGCTCGAGTCCGACATAACCACCCATGGGTGGGTGTGAGGGGGTTACCGCATAGAAAAAACGGTGGTAAAAGCCGATGGCCTTCAACCAGTTATACGTTTACCAGTATTTGTTTTTAACAAGGCGACACCCACACTAGCAATATATCCTGTGTCACGAGGGACTTTACAGACATACATGAAACTGACACAAAGAACACCCAGACTCAGAACAACAATTTGCGAATCATGCAAAGTGTCGTCCTATGTGGGGATCGGACCCACAACCCTCAACGCAGTGGGAATCGACGAGGTGACCGCTTAAACCACTACGCCATCCGTGCAGTCATTCAATCTCACTTTATAATATCTTCTATTATATCTAAACAGCAACATAACAGACTATGAAATTAATGGATGATTTGCAACAAAATGTTATCTATGTCAGAACATAGTCAAGCACGTAAAAGCCACTACTATTGAGACTTGAAGTTGTCGTTGGAACATTCTTGGACCGATTACAAAACGTGTTACAGAAGCATTATTTTTAAAATTTGTAAAAGTTTGTTATACATTGTGACATTTTCTTAAGCATAATATTATTTTTTCTTAAATTATGTATGGAATACCTATAGTTTGAATTTGATTATAATATAAATAATAATATCGAATCATAAGTCTAAATTCTAGAACCGGATTCTGAACCTTATCTCTCTTTATTGTCCTCTATTTCTGAATTCAAACGAGAGAGTTTCGACGTTTCTGTTCTGACGAATTAACTGAAGCCCTAAAAGTTTCAGTTCGATCTCAGTTTGAAGATCCTTTATATTTAAAATAATAGTTCAAAATGGCACAATGATCAAAAGGTTTTGGTACCCAGGCACATCCAATTATTCGTTATTCTATTTAAATGGCAAAAGGATATTAGAAACAACAAGGGTTCACTATCTACCCTACTTAGTTACTTACCTTTCGTAAGCTTACATAGTTACAGTATTTTAGGCATAGATTACAATTTAAATAACAGGCCTCAAAATACGGGAACAAAATGGAAAAAACTTGTAATTGCATTTTCAATTACATGTGACTCAAACTTTTAAATTAAAAGTGTTCCAAGAGCTTTTGGCGGGTAGATGGCCAGATTGTGTCTGACAGAACTCGAATTAGTAGGAAAATGATAATAAATTATTCTAATTAAGTAAATAATTTTGTTTATTGTAGGTACATATAAGAATACATAATAATTGGTAATTCGTACTACCAAGAGCGCTTAAAGCATGATACACAATACACCTATTAATAACGATTTGTGAACCCGAAAGATAATTCTATCCAAAATATCTTTATTTAATAAAAAAATTAAAATTATTTGATATCGTGTTTTCCATGATCAACTCACAGAATATCAAAAATCTCTGTTTTGTCAAATAGTTAGGATTTTTTTTTAAATAAAAATATGCTTATACAAAATCTATGATATGCCTGCGCCGAATCACAACCGCCCGTTTCCAAGAGGTTCATTAAACTTAATGCACATTTTGTACAAAGGCGGATTTAATACCATGGGACATTCTCACCCAGTCGATCGGTGATGAGGACCAGAAATATGATACGGTATATGCGAAGATAAAATATTAAGGTTGTCTTAGTTCATAGTTTGGTTAATAAGAGATATAATACTTTTTGCATTGAGTCGAAATCGAATACAATAACTCATTTGATTTTTTTATATAAAGGGGCAAACGAACAGACAGACACCTGAATGTGATAACCACCCCAACCGCATGTTACAAGTGCGTCATGCTGTGAGTCCTTCTCCTTACAACCAGGAGGACCACTCGGTGAAAAACAATGAAAGAATTGGTTAACACCAGTCTTCTGTGAAATCACTCCGGTCGAGGCTGCCCATTTGTGTCCAAGAATGGCTCTCCCACGGTTGAAATTCCTCGACGTCGATTTCAGCTCAGTGTAAATGTTACGTGTAGATTTGTCCGTATGGTAAGACCAAGAATACCTAGTCTCACCACCCCTATTCATCCCGTGGGTGTCGTAAGAGCCGACTAAAAGAGCAAACTACGCAGAAGAACAGCACCGCATAGAGAAGAAAACTTGTAACAAACTCTATACCAACTTGGTATAGTAGGTCAAAACCTCTTTTCTAAGGAGAGACCTATGTCCAGCAGTGGACTATTAAAGGCTGTTGATGATGACGCATGATGTAGATATTCTAAAATGGTTATCAAAGTGTTGATCTTATCTGTATTGTCTATGGTGATACATTGGTATCACCGTGGATACCAATGTAAAAAACATCCAGAGAAGTCACAATAGTTTATAAAGGTACATACGTACCAAATAGAAAATATTTTAATGCCTATGATCAATTTATTTTAATAACCGCCCGAATTAGGTATTGTGGAACCATAGAAATCGTAATAATAAAACACTAGAATTCGCATAGACGCTTGACCTTATTTTTTTTTATCTATTCGTGTTTTTTAAATTTTCTTTTATAAAAACCTTGTCCTTACTATAAGGAACACAAAAGAAAACAGAATACTCCGATTTGGTGCAGTCGTTCAGAAGTTATGCGCGTACATACATTTCTTCGATTTATTTTATTTATATACCTAGATTATTACGATGTCTGTGGGTCACACTTGCAACATCAATTTTGAGTTTAGTGTTTTTATTTAATTATCATCGCATTTTATACTAATAAATGAGGTTTTGTTAATGTCACTTGTTAGGGTTGGCTAGATTTGAATAAAAATTGGAATACCGTACCTTACCTTGACAAAAACCTACTATCGAAATTAGTCTATACGGAATATGTTTATCATCTTTATACGATGCTTACATATAAGTATAAGAGGGCGATGCACCGCTGCACCGTTCAGAAATGCCTAAATAAGATTTAGTCTAAAATTAAGCGCTACAATATCTATTTAATAAAAGTTTTTTACTTTATCTACCTATAGCTTTTATTTTGTGAGGAGTTCATACAGAGGCATAGCTGGGCGTGGGCGAAGTGGGCCGTCACCCACGGCCTCGCGTTTGGCTGGGCCTAGCGAGACTCCTTTAATCCAGTCTTTCGCACAGATGACTAATTAATTTGATCACATTTACATTCAAAGTGTGTTTGTTTCGGACCTCCCAAGAAGCCTCATCTTCAGTGCGACTGCGAGGCTATTCAAATTCAAATTATCTTAATTTGATAAAAATATTAAAATTGTTTGCAATCGTCTTTTATGCAGACTCTAAAGTCGTAGATCAAAACACACAATAGCAACAATCTTTGTTTTATCAAATAGGTAGGATTCTTTAAAAATAAAATTATGCTTATACAAAATCTATGATATGCCTGTGCCGATCCACAACTGCCCGTATCCAAGGGGTGAGCCTTATGAGAAGAAAGGGCAAAGAAACTCATGGCCACTCTTTTGCCATGTTTGATACAATTGCTGGTGGTGACAAAACTCACCTGATTCGATCCAGCAGGACCTACCCGCGCGGGGTATTTCTCTTGCGCATGGTGGTCGGAGGCCCAGATGGACGCGCATTGCTGGCATTGCCGTCTACTCAAGTCCGATCGAATTCAGGTACTCACCGAAGCAACCATGCCCGAGGAGTACGTGCATGAACTGGTAGCTGACGTGACCTGCGTCCCCACTTACCCACTCATCGCAGTTACGCAGAACGGCACCATAAAACGCGTTGGCGCACAATTCAAGCTGGTCCAGCGCGCCCCTTTGCATCAGTGCCTGTGGATGAATGCTTCGCCGCATTTCGAGCTCGTCCTGAACCTCCCCGTCGCCGGATCGCACGAGTCTGGTCATAGACCCTCGTGTCTGTATTCGCCAAGATATCCAAAGGCACCAAACGTGCCAGGACTGTCACCGCCTCCGAGAAGATTGTACGGTATTCTCATACGATCAGAATATTCGCAACCAGCTGCGCTTGATTGAGCTGAGTTTGGCAGCGGTAGAAAGCCGCTAGGCGCTGAGCCAATATCGGCGCTCCGTAGAAGGCCATCGTATCACCGCACAGTATAGGCGGCAATATTCCTCCCGCGGATCCCCTAGTTTAGCAGCAGCCTCTGTAGCGAGCCCGCCACCCGAGTCCTCGGGGGTATTATCAGCTCAAAATGCATCTCGAAGCTCTAGCGACAGTCCAGAGTGAGGCCAAAGTACTTGATATGCCGTTTGACCTCTACCTCTGTTTACTCCACGCTAATGAGCGAGCGAGTAAGAGCTGCATCTCAGGCCGCAACCGTTGGCCCAGACCGCTGATCTTTTGGACGACACAAGCTACCATCTACTCGGCCAGCTCCGAGGATTCTTCACCAGGACCAAGAGGTCCTAGAACCGACGCCTCGGGACCTAAAATCTTGGCAAATTACGTGTTTTTTAAGCATTGTAACGATTTAGGTGTCGTACTTCAAGATGGAGAATGCAAAGACATAGAGTCTGGTCATAGATTGGCGCGTTTTGCGCGGTAGTATTTGACGCATCTGAAGGAAAAAAAGTAAAGTACAGAAAGAAGCAAAAATGTATTACAAGTCTTTACCAGTAAAGCAAAAGCCGAAAAAATTAAAATCAAAAAAGAAATTAAAATCACGTAAGTTACAAATTAAACCTTTTTTTTTGAAACTATATGCTTTCAAATATTCCGCCAAATGCCAAATGTCGTATCAATACATGTTTGGTAAAATAGATGTACCTACCTATTCGGCACCTATGTCTTGGGAACGAAAGAGAAGGGGTCTCGCTGATGTGACTTCGCCCACACTATGTTAGACGCTACGACTCTGCGTTCATACATAAAGGAAAATAAAATAGACTTAACTAACATAAATATCAGTTACAAGGTTCGATATTGTTCGGTATTGATAGCTAGTTCTAGTAACACGAATGAGATCCTAACCTACTTGTTTCAGCCCAGGATCGCTATGGGAATGAAGCGCAAATTAAACTTTACTGAATTTGTCACTAGGTCAGGTGTACAGAAAAGAGACAATATTATTTAACCTCGGGCGGTAAAGAACGTGGTGAGATTTACAAAAAATGTACAACACCATCTATCGAGCTATAGGTTAAACTTATTAATGCATCAACTCTACTCGAGCCATTGCTTACATTTTCCAATCCCTCCATAGAAGCACTATCGTTTTCTTACCATTGCCTTGCCTTATTCACCTTTACTCTCAGTATACTTCCAAATTTCCTATCTAACCCCTTAAGTGACCAGCTTACGGCAGTGGGGTTGCGACCAATTATGGAGGTTTGCAGTGCAGACAGTTGATTTATTTCTATTCGAATTGTAGCCGCCTTCTTACTTACAAAGGAAAGGGTAAGGAAAATGCTATGAAGGGCTAAGGAAGGGAAAAAAAGCGGAGTACAAACTTATAATAGTGTCATCTATGGAAATCAGTGAGAACAATGTATACACAGTTCATAATTTGTTTATTCAAAAGGCCGGATGATGGCGCAGTAGTCTTGTTCATAGCATAATGTCGTACGGTATTCTACTGTGGGGCACATTATAATTTAGACAATCGTTGCTCATTGAGGCAGAAATGTAAAGAAATAGAAATAATGACAGTGGCAAGTCAATATATTTATGAAAATGTAATACATGTTCATAAAAACAAAGATAGCTTTTTGAAAAGAAGTGTTGTACCTACATTCTGTGAATACTAGAAATAGAAATAAACTTGTAGTACCCGCCTTAAAGAAGTCTTTTTAAGGTCAACGTGTCCGATTTTATGATAAAATCCCAAATATAAAACGTGGCTTGTGTCAGAAAGCCTATAACTCAATTGTGGATTACATAGAAGACAAAAATGATTGGTATTAGGTAATTAGCGCAGGCTATTTCATAATTAAAAATTTTGTGTAGGCTAGTGTGTTTTGTATTATTATTAATTTGCTATTTTTTATGTTTCACTTCAATTTCACTTTTTTTTTCCTTTTATTGATTATTGTATTAATAACTGTATTTCATCACACACGGGTTAGTTCTAAAAGATATCTAAGATTGAAAAGAGACAGGCTTGAAAACAAAAACAAAATAAACCTCAAGAATCTAAGTCTACATAAATTTGTGAAAGGGAGTATTTACATGACTGAACCATTTAGTTTTGGATTACTGATCAGTACTCTCGAAACTTAAATCCCTTGGAAAGCCATGCTTCGGCACATTCGGACCGGATCGATCGGAGTGATAGCATGGCCTCACAGAAAAACGATGTTAGGCAATTCTTTTGTTACTGTTCACCTAGTCAGAATGTTACCAGTGGTCTCACTCTCTTGACTCTTCCTTCAAAAGCGGCACTTCTGCCTCTTGAGTTGAGGCAGTCAGTTACAAACTCGACTGTATCTTAAGGAGCTTCAAGACTCGACACTAACAGTTCAATAAATACACCATGAATATCCAAAACTATTTATTAACAACTACGTAAGGGTATCCTCGGACCGTATGTACTCTCCCACATCGGCTTGGTGGAACACAATAGTGGCTAGAGGGTCAGCGTGTCTACATTCAGCTGTTGTGCGAGCGGCCACACCGAACCCAATAGGAATGTCTGACATTGTGTATACAACTACTCCATGGTGTTTTGGTGTGTTCTCCGTTATGCGGCCGAGACCTGAAAATATAAAAAAAATATATAATTAAGTCAGTCGCAAAAATATTAGGTTGTTAAGTACTATAATCTTCATTTGAATGACTGATTGCACGTATGACGTAGTGGTTTAAGCGGTCGCCACTCCGCTTCCTACTACGTCGAGTGTTGTGGGTTCAAACCCCACATGGGACGACACTTTGTGTGATCCACAAATTGTTGTTCTGAGTCTGGGTGTTCTTTGTGTCCCTTTCATGTATGTTTGTAAAGTCCCCCGCGACACAGGATATATTCCTAATGCGGGAGTTGTCTTTTTAAAAAGAAAAAAAAAAAAAAATTCATTCTATCTCTCACTCTTATTCATACCGTGGGTGTCGTAAGAGCCGACTAAGAGGGCAAACTATGCATGACAACGGCACTCCAAAGAGAAGGAAAACATGAAACAAACCCTATACCAACCCGTCTGGCCAGCATGGTATAGTAGGCCAAAACCTCCTTTCTAAAGAGAGGCCTATGTCCAGCAGTGGACTATTAAGGCTGTTGATGATGATGATTGATAAAGTGCTTTGGGTACGCTCCCCATATGGGACGACACTTTGTGTGATCCACAAATTGTTGTTATGAGTCTGGGTTTTCTTTGTGCCAGTTTCATGTATGACTGTAAAATCTGGGACTTTACAGTCATAGTAGCAACACTATTCAAAGCACTTAGTGCAGTTAAAAGCGGCGAATTGAACGCTTAAACCACAGTGCAGTCACTTATATAGATAAGTGACTGCACTGTGGTTTAAGCGGTTTAAGGGATAGCCCTGCCTATTAGCATTGAACAGGAATCAAACCTTCAATATCAATAATTATAATAGGTAATTCAACTTACCACTCTTGATTATATGATGACCATATAAGAACTGCTGTTCAGCAGATGGCTTTACCCATATTTTATATGGGGCATAAGGAGCTATATAAGTAAGTGCCGTTATGTGCAGTCTGAATTTATTTGTTTTTGTGAATTTTCCAAAACATGTGCCTGCAGCAATTAAATGGTCCGGTTTCAATGTTTGTGCCAAGTGCAAAAGTCGTTCTGAAATGTAATACACGCGGTCTTTCTTTTCTCTAAAGCAATATGTGCCATCTGGTCTGTCAATTAATAGTTTTACGTTGACGCCAATACTGTAAATCATCAAAAGAAACACTTTTTAGTAAATATTACAACCATGCATTTCACTTTACATCAACGAATATCGAGTGACACCACGAAACGAAGGTTTATTGCGTGTAGAGTAAAACAACATTTTCTTTACTTTACATTCACACATTTACAGTCAGTTAGCAATAAAAGAAGAGGTTATAACAATATTTCACACACATTGTACAACACTTGTTTACAGTTCAAAATGTTACAATTAATACATTGTTTTGAATAAAAAAACTATAACTGTACTTACTATTTCGTCAATTTCTCAAATAAAATACGCGTTCTATCTTCTGATAATACTTTCATTTTGAATTACAATTATTTTAATTATTAAAAACACAAACACGTGCGACTCCCGCTGTAGTATTTTCACTCACAGTCACATTTGACTGACAATACAATGACAGAACACTAGTTTCGTTCAAAAAAGCAAGTTCGTAGTTGGAAGTTGATTAAAGTGTATTTTCAGAACAGAATGCACTTTTCTTTTCTCTTTGTTCTTACTCCAGTTTTTTTTTTAGATATTTGTAAGTATATAAATGTGTACTTTTATGATTTTTAAATATAAAACGAAATTTAATAATTAAATGTTTTTCCACATTTCTGGACGAAAAATGAAAAATTACACAACCATTCATGAATGTATTTTTGAAGTTCGTTCGTACTCGTTCAAAAATCAAATTCATTCATAAATCGTTCAATAGTGTCCGGTCTGGAGAGTGAGAGGAGGTAAGTTTGTTTTGCGAATTTTTTTCTCATTTGTGATGGTGACGATTATTTACTAAACGTGTCCTTCAAATTACTTCAAAAAGGATAAACTAAAATTATTTTTGCTCTTGAACAAATTAGTCATTAGATCAATTAAAACAGATGGTTCATTCTTTTGTTTCGACCCTGAAATAAACAAGTTCGGTGCACGCTGCACGTGATGACAACAAAACTAAAGTAACCCAACGTAATATTATATTAAAGTTTAGTGTCAATGTGAAAAAGAAACTTAGATGTGGTAAATACTTTCCTCAATGTTATTGTTTATCACTATATAAATCAATTATTTTTGATATTAGCGAGGTTCGTAATTTTGAAGTAATAATAAAATTAGCCGAAATTGTACAATAAAAATTATTTTGAATTGAAGATAATTTAATAGATATTAATTACGAGGTTTTCTCTTATTTTTTAATATTCCCCTTTATAAAATTTCTTAAATTTAAAAATACTCTCTAAACATACCTATACATATAACATACATTGAGTTTATTATGAAAAAAAGTGTTGCATAAAGTTTTTCATCTGTGCTCAACTTATTATCCTTATCAGAATCTTATCTGTAACTGCACTAAACATGTTTTGCGCTTATTAAACGAATTTATACCCTGACCCAATTACAATAAAGAATGTTTTCGAGGTGACACTCGCTGACATACATCACTTTAATTGTAATTCATTTATGAAATCAAATTTTACTGTCCCTAAATAAAATTTACCTGACCAACGTTGCGTAGTCTTCCGGTTAGAGTGGTGGTTGCACAGTTTTAGTCAACTGGCTTTAGGCTTCAATTAATTTTCTTCTTCTCAGTCGCAATACGTCTACAGCTGAACATAGGCCTCTCTCCAAGTATTGCCACAACAACCGCTCCTGTGCTGCCCTCGGCCAAGACCGATTGTTGTGGCATCCAATGGTTTCCCGCGGCCTTCATCTGATCCTTTATATTCGTCTTAGTAATACTTTATTAATTTACTATGAAAATACCTTTTATGACATTTGTGAGATCAAGAGTAGATCGCAACTGAATTTTGACCGAATTTTTATTACGAGAATTGGCCCTCAGGTCGTCGGACCACCGTATTGTATGAATATCTTTACTAAATAATATTTTAACAAGTTGCTGGATTGATAATAAGAAATGCATCATCGCACCGACTTCACGGCTATTGTCAGAGTGCGAGTCTAATTGAAATGTATATTACATTCACAACGCAGCACTAAATTGTGTACAATGTATGCATCTAGTGTATGCGAGGGAGCACACGGAAGCTGTTTATCAAGGCTTATGTTGAACGGTAATGGGAAACAATTTAAGAATAATTTAACCGTGGGAGAGTCTTGGTTCGCCACAAATGGGCCGGCTCGACCGGGATGATACCACAGCCTCACACAAAACCGGTGTTAAACCGTTTTTTCGTTGCTTTTCACCGTGTGATTGAGGTTACCGGATTCCACACTCCTCCCCAACCATGGCGTCATAAATACGTCATAAATACGCCCTGCCTTTATGAATCAGTCCGGCATTAAAGCAAAAAGCCACGATCTTTGAGTCATTTATTTATGCATCCAAGCGAATCGTTTATACAATTTCCGCATGACCAGTGCAAACATACTTCCAGTTTGCTCTAGTAACGTAGTCAAAACATAATTTAAAATTATTTATATTCTTTTTTTATGTATATCTTTATTGTATACACTCAAAATATAACAGAGGATAAGTTACAAATAACTAGACGTAACAATCGGCGGTCTCAACGCTCACGGCGATCTCTTCCAGACGATCTTAACTCGGATTTTAGGTATTAATAATTAAGGGTATGTTAAATATTAAAAAACTGTCTCATGGCTCTTTTTGACATTGATAAATATTTTGACTTTAAAGGTTTTTTGTCAAAAAACTTGGCGATTAATACATAACTGACAAAATTGTGACAATTTCGTCATTAAACAAAATATTTCCCTTCCCTCAGAGCAAAACTGACCTTTAACGTAAAATTACATGTGGTGGAGAACCAACTTTACAATTTTTTTGTGCAAAAGTGTGATTTTAGTGATTAAGCCGGTATAATACTCATACTAATAGTAAGTTAGTTATGGCGCACGGATGGCGTAGTGGCTTAAGAGGTCGCCACGCCGCTTCCTACTACGCTGAGATGTTGTGGATTCGATCCCCACATGGGGCGACACTTTGTGTGAACCACAAATTGTTGTTCTGAGTCTGGTGGTGTCCTTTGTGTCCGTTTCATGTACGAGTATGTTTGTAATGCGAGAGTTGTCTTTAAAAAAGAAGTTACACATTTCTTGTAATCAAAAAAGTTTGATATTACGTTTAGTGTATTATTACACACATTAATAGTACAATTTTGTACTAAAGTTACCTCATATTTAATTCAATGGATTAAAGCAACAGTCACACTTTTCGTTTAGTCTCAATTTGGCTTAACCCTATAGAAATTGTTCGTTACAACTTAATGTCATTAAGTAGTAATTAATGTTTTTGGAACGAAGTTCCTTATCGCGCGTTGTGAAAGGGGGCTAGACGGAAAAAATTCGTACGAAAATTAGTCACGACACTTTTAATATAAATTGACGTCTAACTGTGGATACCATACATTTAATTTGCTTTAACGTTCGCCAACGTCCATACCATGTTGAATACCGGTTCTCGTCCGATCACCGAAGTTAAGCAACATCGGGCGTGGTTAGTACTTGGATGGGTGACCGCCTGGGAATACCACGTGATGTTGGCTTTTTGCTCTTTATTTTCGTGTCATCTTGTCAGACATTCAGCGCCATCTATCGAATAGATAGGAAATCATTTCGCAAGGAGATTTTACAAATGTATAAATTGTTTTAATTGTTTTTAATATGTAGGTAATAGCCGCTTTCATAGATGGCGTTGTAATTAAAATCGTGTCAAATCAGTTTTACTCGATCGTCACAACTTCGTTCCTATCGGGTGTCCCACGACACCACACGGCTTTTTTAGATGTTATTGTTTTATCAGAAAAATATAAATAGGATGATGATTGACGATGTCATGACATCATTGAGTTCTCTTTCATCTAAATCTACAGCTTCTATAGCATCGGCAGGAGCAGGATCTTTCCCCGGATGGTGCTGTTGCGTAAAGGTATAATAATGTGATATAATAAAAAAAAAAATGATAGGAAAATATTACTAACGAGGTGCGTAATTCAGGAAAATAATACGTTAAACTATCCAAAACCGAGAAATTTATTGCTGAAAGACGCTTGAGTCCTTCTTGTGCAGAACGATGTCGTCGAAGATGTTTTTGGATTTTTTTCAGTAACCTTCAATATTGTTTGCGTTAGTAATTTTATTATTTTAGATTTAAATTTTAGCAAGATTAAAATTGTGTATCGAAACAAAACTGGTCTCATTTTTGTTTTGTGAGAATTCCTGTAAATTATTTTTGTAGAAAGTATTTTTTTTTACTTATATTCCTACATGAAAAAGTATTTTTTGGCTCTCCAATAAAGTTGCATTTTTTGGATAGTGTCAGTATTGAATTAGGGGTTCGATTTGTTCTGTGTGTGTATGGGTGCAACTTATCTATAATAGATATATATTAGATAAGATATATATTTAGAAATATATAAGTAGGTTTATAAGCAGTCTGGTTACCATAAAACAGGCTCTGCCTAATTTGGCATCGGCATCGGCATCGTCATATGTGAGATATGTGGGGTTATTATTATTAGTTATATTATGTACATGAAAGATACTAAATATTCTTCCACCTGAACTGTTTGGCTGAATATTAAAACTATGTATTTCCTTATAGGTACGTCAGTTGAATCATCACTTGTTTTTATAAACAGTAGTAAAAAAAATAACATTACCTAACACTTCCTTAAAGAACTTTTTCCACAATAGTCATTTTTTTCCTTAAACGTGATTAAATGACTTCTTCAATATTTTTGATTCTAGATCTAACTCGCTTTTTTCCTCGTTATTAAGAAGGATTTAAATGGATATATGAATAAAAGCACCTTCTTAAAAAATAAAAAATACCCTTTCATCCTAGTAACAAATTAGATATGGGTAGGTATGGTATATACCCTTTAAAATAATCCAAACGAGCTCAACGAGGAGTTTACTAAAAAACATTAAAGATTTCCACTTTCTCTTCCTATAACCACCACTTTCACCATCTTCCCGTGGGTGTCGTAAGAGGCGACTAAGGGAGCAGACTACGCAGGACAACAGCACTGCAGAGAGAAGGAAAACTTGACACAAACCCTATACCAACCCGTCTGGCCAGCGTGGTATAGTATTCCAAAACCTCCTTTCTAAGGAGAGGCCTATGTCCAGCAGTGGACTATTATAGGCTGTTGATGATGATGACGATGATAAAATATTTCAAATTACATAGAGGTTTGAAATAATGAGAGGTTCGCAATCATATCAAACATTGACTACAGAGCGTGCCAACGAAATACATCCATACATACTTACAGTCGAAAAACAATCCTCTTTCGTGCGTAGTCGAGTAATAAGTTTTTAAGATAATTTTGTTGGTGACCTCATTATTTCAGCAAAGTGATTTTGTATATTTCATTTTAACCTGACTTTTTCACCTGATAGAACGTTTATTTATACAAACACACTCATGGTTCAGTGAACATAATAAATCAATTTGCAGCTCTTTTCAAATCGTATGTGCAAGTAAATTTTATGTGCGAAATGCCGTATGCATCTGTACGCATTTGAATAAACAACCAGAAATAGTCTTTAGCTTTTGACTAGAGAAGCAATCGGTTTACGACGGTTTCGAGGATATTTGTAAACATTACTGCTCATCATTGCACCTACTTTATGTAAGTAAAGATATTATGTTGTGGGACTGATGGAAAGACACGGTTAAAAAACGTGACCCTTCTTACTTGGTACAGGGTTAAAATCTTCTAGGCACCGGTCATGTAAATGCATGACTTTAATAAGACCGCAGAACGACTGTGGATGCAAGTCTCTTCCAACTTTTCACCGAGGGAGATGCTTAGCCACATGTAGGCTGGAGTGATTCGATGGCCTCACAGAAAACCGATGTAACCGGTGTTAGGCATTCCTCTTGTTGTTTCTCGCCAAGATTATTAAGGTCACTTATACGCCATTGCAGTGTCTTACAACAGTAATGACGATTGAAGTAATAGTCAAAATCGTATGTCATAAATGATAATAATCACCAGTTACCTCTGTGAATCCGAAGTTTGTATTTAGTGACGTCACTTTATGTATGTTTCAACATCATTAGATTTATGCGAGTCTAAATGCAGGTTTATCTACATCGTGATTACTCAGCCAGGCTGAACTCTGGTTTCATTTCAGAACTACAACTTAAGTGTAATAAGATGGTAGGATAGAGGAAATTTCTTCCGGAATCAAAGCGGCAAACTGGGATACTATCCTCTTATTATTTTTTTATAATTATCATTATTAGATGCTCCTCAACAGCCTTTACTAACCCACTGTTGGACAGGAGCCTCTCCTTAGAAAGGAGGTTATGGGCTATTGTGCCACACTGGCCAGGTTTGGGATATTGGTATAGGGTTTGTATCAAGTTTTTCTTCTCTTTGCAGTTCTGTTATCCTGCATCCTTAGTCGGATTTTACGACACCCACGGGATGAAAGGGTGGTGACACTCCGTATTCCTAATCCGTCACCATAAGGACAGACAATAAAAAAAAACATATCATGTAGTCATATAATAACATAAAGTCAGTCAGTCAGTTATCTGAAGACACACGCACGGCCGCGTGACGCACACATTTCGTAATGCAACATCTGTTTGAACAGATTATAGTAATGCTGTTAAATTTCTAATACGATTTAAACTCATACAAGGCTATGCACTATGAATGCACGCAGGTCTTTAAGTGACGACTTAGAACTATGACATAATACATATCTATGCCGATATTATAAAACTGAAGAGTTTGTTTGTTTGATTGATTGAACTCGCTAATCTCGGGAACTGCTGGTTTTAATGGAAAAATTATTTTGGAAGGCTAAAACGCACGCGAAGCATCACCCTACAACTAATAAAAGAAGAACATCAATGAAAAATGTGGCAAAAACGGGGCAAATTTATTTGACGAAGTTGCGCGGATCAGTTAGTGTGATAAACCTGACTATGATTGAACTGACTTGATGATGATATTTGTTTTACACGATTCACGTTTTATAAATATTTTTTATTCATATTTATTACTCATTTCGTAGCTTCTTGATAACAAAATCAAAGAAATTCCTAACGATTTTGTTCCTAAAAAGCCACATTTTGTTATTAAATTTAGGCGCGAACACCTCAAGTTTATCAAGATTATCTTATAACTACCAATGATCAGTAGTTTCCAGTAAGGATCAGTAATTGATGAGTAATTCCGGCATCCGCTAAGATACAAGACTGATCTGATATACGTTTCTCTTCAATATACTTCTAATTGGCCCATCTCATCCCTATGTGTATCCTATTATACTGTTATCCTATTATAAAAGTGGGATTAAAATTATAGTTTGCAGAATGTGGATGTTTAATATACCCCTACTCGGGGTGAGCAGGGGTGTATTAAGTATTATTAAGTATCGAATGATCGTTGATGATGATTATCGTAATGAATGTAATAATGCTAAAAACTGTTTTTTTTTAAATGACTGGAATGAAGCATTTTCTTTTGAAAGAACATTAGGCTCTATAAATTTTATTTTGTAATTTATGCTGTCCGAGTGCATTTACGTAAGACTTATTCTACAAAACCTTAGAAAGTCCCTACTAAAGCCTTTTCAGAATTAAATGCAAATACAATTTAAAAAATTATTACAATATTATGGAACATCTAGTTGTCATATGAGCTTACACTATGAACTACTTTTGATGACACTTTTTTAAATTAAGTCATTTATATTTCTCTAAACACCCATCCAATAAACAATGGCAATATAAATTTAATTTCGTAATTAAAAGGAAGGTACGCAAAAATGAGGTCGAATGATGCCATAGTTTACTTAGGGAGTGGTCTAATTTTGGCCCGTTGTCATTGAGTTTGCACACACATTTTCTTCATTACAACTAAATATTATTAAATTAACATGTCTCTATGCTTTATACAATGTAACTTTTCTGTGAATTAATAGAGCATAAGTAATTATGAGTGTATTAATATCATTCATTTGTCACTCATGTTTTATAAAACTGATCTATGTTGAAATAGAAATGTAGGCTGTTTTTTTTATGGTACAAATATAAAGTTTTGAAAATTCACCTCTCAAAGACTTAAATACTCTTAGTTTTTACGATGACTAGGATTAGTCGCAGATTTTGCTTGCAAATAAAATTCTACTTATTATTTAACCCATATTAAAGAAGATCAATTTAAGTCCCGAACTAAAGAATAATGCCCTTAAACATACAAATACGTTCAAGCTAAGAATGTTCCAAATGTTGCCTACATTTTTAGAAGAATCGTGATTGAAAATACATAGTTTATAGTGTGGTGTCGTTTTAAATTTTTCTCTTAAATACCGGTACTGGTAACTGAAAAACGAATATGAGTGGTGGGTTTTCCCAGAAATACCATTTAACGATTTTTACGCCTGATGGATGTAGTTCCAGAGCGAACGCTTTAACAACGACAACAGAAACAAAGTTTGTTTGTTAGCTTGGTTGTATAAAAACTTGCATGTTTATAAATAAACAATTGTTTGTTAACTTTCGCTACTTTTATAAATACTGGATGTGTAAGATCGAGGAATTGCTGAACTAGGTACCTCAACTTCAAATGTGAATTTATTTTTTTGGTGGATCAAGTTTGAGTACTTTACAAATTGTTCCGCGTCCTTGCTTGGTATGATTCTAAAAGTACTAATCTCATTACGCTATAGCTAAAAATTATCGAGATTAAGTTCCGATTTTTTTTTCACTGTACCATGGCCGTTTAAAGCCAAAGTAGGCAGAGCCTAACTAAGTATACTGCTCTAATAGTCCTGGACTAGTACTGGATATAGGGCTCTTCTTGTTGGAGGTAGTGGACTGTATTTTTTGGGGTCGCTCGTAAATGAAATCCTTGGTTATGGGATTTAATTGTTTTTATTGGTCTTGACAGAGAGAGCACACACATTAACATACACGACCACGAATTATTCTCAACTTCAATGTTGCTACGTTAACAAACCAAATATTTTTTTATGAGTGAAACGTAAAAAGGCGTACATAATATATAGTAAATGTATTTCGTGAATTACTTTCGTGATCTCGGCTAACTTATTTCACGGACACGGCCTCGACCTTAGATTTGGTAAAAACCTCAAGGTCATTTGAAGTTCACACATAAACAAAACATCTGTTTTAAAAAAATATATACACAGCCTTTTAATAACAAAATAGAGCAAACCATAGAGACAATATCGTTTTTTTTATACGACTTATAAGGAGATTCTCAATTCAACCGATATTTTTACGTATATTTTACTCGACATTTTTTATATTTGTGAGCTGAATCCAATAAAGACTCTTTAATTAAATTGATTGTGCTTATGGTCCGTCCCATTTAAATTATATTATTTATGATTAGATATTTATTTATTTTATTTTATTTGTTTAGGTCCTTCACAGCTGACAGTAAGTACATGTAGAAAATTTACAGAGTATTACTCCAATTACGAAGTACACAATATGATAGGTAGAATAAGTAAACAAAAGTGAACCCGTATTCATTGGTGCCTATGTGCATATGCATTATGTTAATAATGTGTTTGTTATGATTGTAGTATTTGTCACGAAGTCTATGTGTGATCGTGTGTGTGTAGGGTGCGTGTCTGCTTGTTTGTAAGAGTGTGTGATTACTTGTGAGTAATGTAGGTTGAACATTTTTGTTAAAGAACAATCTCCTTTGGTATTTGGTTTGCTAATGTCGGAATCGAAAGGAATTACACTGAAGTCGGTCTAAGAGATGTTCTAGTTGAAATCAATCTTATTGACTCAAACTTAACATAAAATGAGGGCGATTATAGAGAAAATTATGACTAATATACAATAATTCAAACTAAATAAAATGTGAACTTGTTGTTTCTAAAATGCATATTTATTAGAATATTAAGTACATTTTTTATTTGAATGTAAGCTGTACCACCGGTTATCGGCCCACTTTTTAGAAAATTGATCTAAAAACGAATATAGCGTAGGTACTGCATTGTATTGTTTTTTATTTTAAATTATAATACAGTAGTTGCTCTGAACGTTTGTGGGGTATAAATTCTTAAAAAAAAAACTTGTGTTTACGGAATTGTAGATGGTCGGCACATAGTAACATCCACAATCATTGTACTCAACTTCGGTTTCATACATAGTTTTAGTAGATTAATCCTTTATTCCATAAATATATGTAAATCGTGTTTTACTTTAAATAATTTTATTTAAAATTCAGTAAACAATGTCGACGCATCTCATAGATAGCGTACTGATTTCATCAAAATGATTAAGTTAAGTACAGATACGATA
Organism: Arctia plantaginis; assembly: GCA_902825455.1. NCBI lineage: Eukaryota > Metazoa > Arthropoda > Insecta > Lepidoptera > Erebidae > Arctia > Arctia plantaginis. The sequence continues at coordinate 1,922,169 of CADEBD010000336.1, read as the reverse complement.
AATATGAATCTGTAAACAATATTCTATATTGTGCTCCAACAATTTTCTTCGCGAGATTCACGATTACTTCCAAGATTAAATGAATCACTATTACATGAAAACTTTCTTTTGTTGCAGACTAACTACAGACCAACGTCGGAGCAAGCTTCATTCGTTGTTGATACGCTAAGAGGCAAACACGACAGTCTATTTTGGGATTAACCCGAAATCAGTTTCGCGCGTGAACTCTGTTAAACAGTGCTTTTGTGAAAATGTCGTTGATGAATCCATCAACGTATCCGAAGAATTTGAAGGCGCATGGCTGGGGTTGGCATCGTGGTTCTAACCCCGCCACGTCTGTTAAGGGGTTCTTGAGAAATGAACGAGGTGAAGGAAGCGATAAAGAACCCCTTATTGGTAACAGTGGGAGCTTGTATCCATCGCTGCCTACTGAGGATGATACGATATTCAGTACGGGTATGAGACTGTACCCGGCGCTTCCTGCTGAAGAGTACGAATCGGGAGCAGTGGAAGAAGTGGTTGAAGAAGTTTGTGCTGCCGTCAATGTGAACGCTGTGGTGAGTACTGACTATTCTTCTTGAATTGCTGTCAGGATACTAAAAGAGAAGTATAGGAGAGGAGATATCACGTTTTCTCTGACTTGTGTTCGTTCTTTGATATTAATGGTTCATCGTAGAATATATTTACGAGGTTGTAAATTTTAGTGTTTGTTTACTTATAATACTCCACTAAAATAATAATGTACGTGAGTTACTCATACCTAATTATAGTGCGTGACTTAGATTAAAATGTCACTAATACATACAATGTTACTAATAAGTTGTCTCCCCTTATATTATAGCTCTAAAAATTTTCACGCGGATTCCCTGACCACTACTAGTTCTAATATTATCATTTTTATTTTCCGTATTACTCTTAGTAGTGTATTTAAATTTCAAGTACACGGAATTTAAATTAATTGAAATAAGTTTTAACGAGTAAATAATATCTATTCCTAAGACTAGGAACTTGCTAACATTTTTGTAATAGTCCAATGTATATTGCATTTTAAGCTTATAGTTTTTTATATCACAGATTAACAACGTACCTATTAGTAACGTAACAACAAGAAATATGTCTTTTTTATAAAGAATAAGAAGCAGGGCATTCTACAGGTTTGTAAGTGCGATTAAAATGAAATAGATAGTTGATTTATTGTTAATAACATTTCACATTCTATAAGCTGTGGTATGTTTTGACCCTCAATTTTTTTTTTTGTTTCTTTTGAATTTAGAAATATTATATTTTTGCATTTTACTGAGCTAACGTAAAGAACAAAACAAACAATTGTTATGTTCTTCTTATAATGATATACGCATTGTTTGTTAGAACAAGGTCTTTGTTTTTTTAAGATTTTTTATAACAACAATTAAAGTTAGAATACGATTATAAAATCTGTTACGATGTTCCTGACTGTTATACTGCTTCTACTATTTTTTAATTTTGCAGCTGAATTTTGTTAAATTCTAGAATTATTTCAAATTATAACAGGATTAATTAATGATTTGACATGAATAACATTCTTAATTTAAAATTTGACTAATTTATACCATCTCTTCCCTTTCTGTCTAACCAGTGGACTGAAGTACCGGAGGTAAGTTAAAGTAACTATCATAGGTATATATTTCAAGTAGTATACTATAATTTATATGTATTTTATTATAAAACATTTACATTATACCTATACTGCATAACATTGGAAATAAGCATATAATTTATTAAAAAAGTGAATCATTTTATGCCTGTCTTCCTTTTTATATTGGCATAGACAATATTTCGCATGACAAATGGAATCCAAAAATATTACTTTTAAATCATTCTTACTTGCCATTTGATACATTTGCTGGCAGTAAAAATACATTTGAATAAAGAACCTGCTTTTTAAGTCATTGAAATTATTAAATTTGTCCGACCAGTTCTATTAACAGAAAATTGTTTTCCTGTGGAGAATTCATTATAAGGAAAAAAACCTCCATTGCTAGGAGAGGCCTATGTTCAGCAGTAGACTGTTAGGAGTCGTTGATGTGGGGAATTCTGTCGCCACAATTTTCTGTCCGTGTCAAGAAATGGTGTAAGGTCATAAATGAAATGAAACGTGACAAATATTGGCACGAGACGCTTTTTGTGTGATGTTAAAATGTAAATGGCTGTTGTCTTTTCGTGGGGATTTTATGCCCTAAACATAAAGGAAATTGGCAAGCTTACGAAAGAGGATAGATCTTGAAAATTTATTGATATTTTTATGATAGTCGTGAAGATAATGATGTTTATCATTGAGTTTTAATTATTAAAGGTCAGTATCAAAATGTAATTGTACTGACTGTCAATGCTCACAGTGTCGTAGATATAATTATAATCGGAAGCTAAAAACCGTAACTCAAAGAAAAAATAACTTCACACACGTCAATCTGATCCCAAATAAGAGAGGCCTGTGCTATAGTAACCAGACTGCTGATAAACATGCTTACTTACATATTTCAAAACACGTATATATTATAGATAAATAGCACCCAGATACTGAACAAATAATGAATGGAAATCGAACCCACGACCTCTGGCTTAGTCAGAGTCACTAGCCACTAGTCCAACAGGTCAGTCGAAATAAACCGATCCTACTATGACCGTAAACTAAAACCGTAACCCAAAGATAAATGAGAGATCTTACGATCTTCACCATAATAAAACAAAGGTTACAGATCCTTCTAATGAAGATGATATGATTTCTGCAGTGTAGTCAGGCAAGAAAATTATCTTGCTTGCTCAAATTACTCTGTATCGGAGTCATTCTGTCGTCTTATATTTCAACTTTTGCTGCTCTTACTCAAAACAGTCTAAACTAGACCTGACAAGAAACTTGAACTTCCCTTAAACGCCCATATTTTACCAGTTATAATTCAAAACCATTCATATGGTTATTGTTTACCAGTCGCAAAATTAATTAAAAATACAATATTACAAGGGAAAGGTAGAGTCTCTCCCTTCCCCCCTCCCTTCCACTCTCACCCCGTAATAGGGGGGAGCCTTACTCACACGGTACCCAGTACCGGTACTCCGGAAATGAAAGAGGATATTAAAGATATACCTAACACCGGTTTTCTGGGAAGTTGACTGCTGCTGACACATTTGTGCCAAAGAATGGCTCTCCCGCATGGATATAACTTACATAAATGTATCGAGGAGTGTAACCAGTAGGTCGAGCAGGTCAGGGCATCATACATGACGTGACTCGAACTGGTCCAACCTATTTATACGGAAATTATCAATTATTATGAGTTAAGACAAAAGATTTAGTTTTTTGTTTCTCCTTCTTCTTTAATATCTTTATAACATTTTGATGAATTACTTCCGAATTTCGAACTACCTTTATAAATGTATAGTTCATAACTTGAATGCCTAAATGCTCAAGATTTATGACAGGTTAGTATTATAAATATGAAATAGCTTAAACATTAAACAGCAGATACTTCTTATAGTCCAAACATCATCCGTTGCAAATAGGTAATCACTAAGTGGAACAAACAGTAAATCCTAATTACTCATTAGATGATTCCTGATATCATACATACATACAAACTGCGAATTAAGTTCCTTACTCACTACGATATGAACCGATGACTAAACGCACAATTATCTGATTCATTCAGTGACGTAGAAATCTTAACATAAATATATGGACCTAATATTTGGCCGTTCCGACCCACACAAGTTCAGTCACCACTGGGTTTTACTTTTATTTCCATTTTTTTGGACAATTGTGAAAATATTTTTTTGTATGGGTAACTCCTTTGCTCAAAGTTTATTACGTTTTGATCTTAATTATTCCGCCTTACGGGAAATTGTTTCCAATAATACCTGGACCATTTTTTTAGAGTACGAGGAGGTATAATATTATGTTGCCTAAAAATTACCAACGTGTGATGTCATTTGTTAGTTTGTACGTCTACTAACAGGCCTGTTGGTTTTCGAGTGGTTAGTGACCCTGACTGCTAAGCCGGAGGTCGTGGGTTCGATTCCCACCCAGGATAAATATTGTGTGATGAGCACGATCATTTGTTCTGTGTCAGGGTGTTTTTATCTATACTATGTATGTACGTATTTAGAAACATACAAGTATATTTATCAGCAGTCTGGTTATCATAGCACAGGCTCTGCCTAGTTTGGGATCAGTGGTCGTGTGGGAGATGTGTGAGTTATTATAATTACTGTAGGGTCGCTCGTTTATTGTTTTATCTTCTGAGCTGTTGAAGTGAAAACCATATTTATATGGACTGGAGAAATCTGGTTGTCTGTAAGAGGTCGCAGATTTGTATAAGACCGCCTATTGTACTATTTCTCAACATAGTTTGTAATATTTAGATTGTAGGTGTGCAATAAAACCTATCTAAGTATCGATATCTATCTATTTTTATGAGGAAATTCGGTTCAAAAATATTAAAAGAGCAGGTTGTAGATGATAACGATAAAGCGTGGAACAGACTGCAGAAATTCGAAAATATATTGTCTTGTGATTACAGAGGCCACTAGGGCAGGGACATCAACTGATCAAGTATTTGTGAGTGAGTGAGTGTGATTTCAAAACACTTCTTTTAAACTATAATACTTATTTTACTTAATTATTATTTACTATTTACCTACGTAAAAGGAGCTATTAACGTTAGTAGTACCATCCTAATAAAGTTGCCTGGAAGATATTGCTCTTAGCAATAAGGCCGCCCTTTGTTACATAATTACATATCTGACACTTTTATCTACCATACTTCTTGTAAAACGGCGTACAAATAAAGAGTTTTCTATCTATCTATCTAAATACTCGTCTGTGGTCTAATTGGGTCATATTATCACTAATTACTCTTGGCCTATCATTAGGACGGACAACCAAAGTTTAAAAATACTAACTACTAGAATAAAGGCAATATAATTAACTTTTAAGCCTCCTTACTAAGGAGAGGCCTATGTCCAGCAGTGGACTATTAAAGGCTGTTGATGTGTGATGTGTATTCCTTCCTGTATATTGTACCATTAAGTAATTTTTTTCTTTATTTTGTACGGGACCAAACGGAAAGTGGCGCGACGCACTTAATGACGCCACTGTCGCGTCACTTTAGTGATTTGAAAAAAAACACCGTATCGCACTATATTTTATAAATTTACACAAATATAGAACAAATACATGCACCTTGAAGGGTTTTACTAACAAAAAATGTCTGGTCTATTTACGCCGCCATGTGAACCAAACAATATCGCGATTCAGAATTAGTGTGACACGCCATCTATCGATCGATGGACAAACTAAATTTATGTTACATCTAAACCGGAAGGAAGGAAGAAGAAGAAAACCCTCTGTAATAAAAACAGGAATTTTCCAAATCGATACATAAATAATGGAGACCTGAGAAAACAAACACAAGCTAATTAAAAACCTCTTCCTTGTTAGAAGTCAGGAAAAAAACCTTACTGTTTAAAAACAGCACATTGGTTTCATGTGTGAAATGGATTGCCTGGAAGACCTTGGATTAAGGTCGTTCAGTTTTACTCAGTACACTTTCATATTCTTCAACGTTAAAGTTTTGTACATATAAGGGCTTATATTTATATCTCGAAAACACGATACTCGAAGTGGAAAAAAATGTTACACAAAATTATGTATTTAATGAACAAGCAGAAGCCCCGCGTTGTCGACTCGTTTGGAGTGTTTCCGATTTTACAAGCTAACGAAATAATCGTTCTATGATTATTGTAAGAATTGGCCATCGCCAAGTAGTAGATTACATTTAATTGAAGTGAAAACGTCTTTAGGCGCATTGGGATAGGAAAAAGACATTGAACTTTCGAAACCGTTACCGTTACCGACACCTTAAGTATCTACTTGTATTGGCCTAGACAGGGCCACGACAGTTGTGTTTAGGTTGAAATATATTGATAATATAACTATGTATAATATGAACATACATTGTATAAATACGTACAACATAGATAGATATATATATTCATGTCGGAACTTTTCGAATCGAAAAAAAAACAGGAAAAAAATCAGTTATAATCAAAAATGTTTAAATTTTCTAGTTCTTACTTCTGTTGGCACCCTCGAACTGCCACTGTTTTTCTTTTCTTAATTAATAATTGTTAATGTAGGTGTTCTTTTACTTCGTAAAGTCCCTCATTGACATTTTATAGTGAATCAAACAGATTGTGGTGTTGTATAAGTCTCCGACTATACCTACAGTAAATTTATTTATTTCTCCTCGAACCGGATAATTCAAAGATCTGAAGTAACTGCCATCATATCTATAAACTAGCTGACCCGCGCAACTTCGTCTGCGTTTCTCAATAGTAATAAATTTTCTCCGTTTTTGAAACATTCTTCATTGGTGCTCCGCTCCTATTGGTCTTAGCGTGATGATATATAGCCTATAGCCTTCCTCGATAAATGGGCTATCTAACACTGAAAGAATTTTTCAAATCGGACCAGTAGTTCCTGAGATTAGCGCGTTCAAACAAACAAACAAACAAACAAACTCTTCAGCTTTATAATATTAGTAAAGATTGTAATTCAATAATCTTATTAATCTTTAGTTCATTCCTACTTTTTGGTACTTTGGTATTTTATAGCGGCGACATTTATTAAAGACAGGCTGGTGCCCGCGACATCGCCCGCTTGGAATTTGCAAAATGCTGCTGGGTTCGATTCCCGGACCGGGCAAAATTTTAAAGGGATTTTCTGAGACAGAAAGTAGTCTACGTTACTCCTTATATAGACAGCTACCTAGTAGTAAAAATCGGATCAGCCGTTTTGAACATTACCCGGAACAAACAGACAAAAAATATTTAAACTGGTTTTTAGGTATAAGTATAGTGCAAAATACCGTATGAGCATGAAAAAAAACCTATTATTTTGACATTACAAACAGACACTTCAATTTTATTTATTTGTTTGTTTAGTCAAGCCGAATCACGTTTTGATTACACTCCACAATTATTCTAAATGTTCCTAATACTGTTACAAAGACTGAGTCTATCACATATTACATATAACAGGTATATATTTCATAGGTCTGTGTTAACCTAACACGTGTAGAATACGTCAACTGACCAAATTAAAAGGGAGAAGTTATTTATAACTACATTTTATGTTCGCGGCCTCACGCAAACATATGAGGTATATTATATAGTGGCGGGAATATTGAGTCGATAGTGATGTAATTCAGTTAAATAAACAAGGTTTAAAATAACTGTAGATGTTATAGAGAAGCTAGGTGGTAGATACTAAGTATTATTACTAAGTATTATACTGAGTATAAGACTAAGTATTATTATTAATAATAATAACGTCACACATCTCACACATGGCAGTCTAATCGTCATCTAGACAGATATTGTGCTATGACAAACAGACTGCTGATAAAAAATATAAATTTCTGAATAAATACATGTTATAGACAAATTATATTTAAAAATAGAACAAGTGGTCGTGCTCCTCATTCAATTTTTTTTTTAAAGACAACTCCCGCACTAGGAATATATCCAGTGTCGCGGGGGACTTTACAAACATACATGGAATGGACACAAAGAACACCCAGACTCAGAACAACAATTTCTGGATCGCACAAAGTGTCGTCCCCTATGGGGATTGAACCCACAACACTCAGCGTACTACCACTACGCCATCCGTGCAGTTCTTTGTCCTAGGTGGGAATCGAACCCTCCACCTCCGGCTTAGCAGTCAGGATCACTAACCACTAGACCAACAGGCCCGTTTTGCTTGTACTTTACTAATATCCAGGTTCTATGTTTCTTCTAAATATAAATATATAAAATAGGGTTTTTGAATAAAATCTTAGTATACTTAAACAATCAAAACGAATTAATACTATATGTATATAAATACTAGCTTTTGCCCACAACTTGCTGAATAGCTTTGAGTTGATTATCGAAAAGATGGTAACAAATCTATTTTTAAATTTTATTACCAACCAATGTTGTAACAACTTTTAAAATTATTATAATAAATATCTTAGTTGTCAGATTTTTAACGGCCATATTAAATAAATCTGTATCTATAAGCGGTAAGGTCTGGTCTGGCGCAAGACTCGCAAAAGGTCTAATCTAAAAAAAAGGCTCGTATTCTTTGATAAAAATAATTTTGATTGATGTTAATGCCATTTATCTTTGGAAATCACAATCACATGTGGAATAACTGTGACTATCACTTATCTTTGCATCAAATGAATATGATTTAAAAGTAGCAATAATTCCCATGTCTAATAAGCGGTAATATAATATTCTGGCGATCTCATAAATAAACCGACTGACTCAATTTTATAGTTTTCGTGACGTTTATAACAATGACGGAGACATTAGTGGTTTCTTTGTACTGGTTTATTTGTTGTCATCAACGTACAGAAAACGACTTAATTTCAAATATAAATCCTCCCACACTATTTTTAGCAAGTCATATTATAATGAACGTCTATGAGTAGAGCTAAACAAGATTGTCTTAAATTGTTTATATTTATTTATTTTATTTTTGACAGTTGAAAAAAATACCTGCTCAGTTAGTGATGACCAAAAATGTTGCTGATCTGATAAAAAATATCAATCTATTTTATTTAAAAGTAAGTTTGAATCCATTAAAAAAAAAGTAAAAACTTACAAATATAACATACATTGTTACGTTTGTTTTACGTAACAATTTATTATTAATATTACTAAGGACTCGAGTGACGTATCTGGTGTGTATTATCTTGCATTTAATTAGTCGTAACTTAAACTTAAATCATTTTGAAATATAATTATTTTATTTTGAAATTATAATATTTTATTTATGAAAATTGTTTAAAATTGTACAAATTACTACGTAGTAGCACGGATCTTGAGTGCTCAGTGGCAGAGTGGGAATCGATTTGCGCATAGTGCACTTATGGCAAAATAAAATGCACACCCATTTATTATTATTTCTTTTTTCTTCGTTAGAATAGAATAAAAATAGATCAAAACCATAACACGTTACGAAGTAAAGTTACTACGTAACTTCTTATTGATTCCATGGTAAGAGAAAATTGTTTTAATATTAAAATATATAATTTTCCCTATAAAATTATTAGGGTGAAATAGTAGTGACAGCTTTCATCAAATCACTTTCTTATTTAAAGCTGGTACGGTGTCCATTTCTTCATCTTCGTATTGTGTTATAGATACATATTAGAGAATCACATCACACATCAACAGCCTTTAATAGTCCACTGCTGGGCATAGGCCTCTCCTTAGAAAGAAGGTTAGAGAATACATTACGCTAATTAATACACTCTCAAATTGTTTCAAATTGTTTATATTTATTGATTTTATTTTTGACAGTTGAAAAAAAATCTCAATTTTTTTTTTCTCAATTTACCAGAAAATTAAATTGATGAATAGCGAAAGTAGAAATGATTAAATTATTAACAAAAATGAAAGACCCTATTAATTTGTTTAGAAGTGTAAATGTGTAAATGTAGTGTAGTGTCATAAAGCATAGGTACAAACTCTTTTTGAAAAAAAGTTGAACCGACTTCAAACAATATTAACAAAGACCAACTAAACGCACTATTCCAATGAGACGTCAAGTTCCGTAACTAAACAAAAATATCATCGATGTATAATTTTTTTAGATTTTTGTTGATTTTGCAGAAACCGATTGACCGATTTCAATAAAATTTAAATGGGAAGTATGCCCTTTAAAACAAAAAAAAAATCCTAATCGGTTCAGGCGTCTTCGAGTAAACGGTGAACATACATAAAAAAAAGATTCCGACAAATTGAGAAACTCCTCCTTTTTGGAAGTCGGTTAATAAAAAGTTATCTAAAAATCGACTTCTGCGCAGGTGAAGGTCGGCGCTCAAGATCAGTGCCGGTTCCTATACAAGAAAACGTAACTCTTTTTATTACACAATGACATTTCATCATCGTTCATTTGTTGTGTCTACGAATATATATATATTCGATATATATCGAATATATAATACTTCTTACAACTATTCGTATTTTAATTTTGCTCGTATGTATTCTTCTCACGGCGCCATTTAACGTTAACTTGACATACTTATTTATGTTCTGTCAAAAAGAATTTAGAGGGATGGAGGTTAATCATTTTTAAAACTAAACGTGGTCTTAGTCGACTCAACGTCAAGGTCGTTCGACTTCGACCTTAGTGATACCAATCAAGAAGCATTCAACGAAAATATCTTTATCGTCATTCAGAAACGGTAATCCTTTTGATCTGGCATCCAGCAGCAATTACTTATGTAGGTCATATTCATTAAGTTTTAACTGAATAGTTAATGCCCCTTTTAACCGACTTTAAAAAAGGGAGAAAAGTCTCAGTTCTTTTTATGTTTGTTATCTCAGAACAATTTGGAGAATAATAAGTTAAAATGTTTTTGTTTATTACCAAATAAAAAGTACAATGTTACGACTCTTAGAATAGAGAGTTACTCTCCTGTGGCCCCACACTAGTCAAGCCTGTCCTCTGAGTACAGTGCTTCACACTTCTAATTTTACATTTACGAAGGTCGTGGGTTCGATTCCCACCCAGGATAAAGAATTGTGTGATGAGCACGATCACTTGTTCTATATCTGGGTGTAATTTATCTATAATTTATATGTATTTAGCAAAATTTAAGCATGTTTATGAGCAGTCTGCTTACTATAACATAGGCTCTGTCTAGTTTGGGCTCGAACTGCCCTGTAGATGTAAAAAAAAGTAATATTCAAATTACGTGTTTATGAATGTTAAAACTAATAAAATAAAAAAATATTTTTGTTTGCAATAATGTGCCATTTTTATTTATGTCTATCATTTTCCCTTAAAAATTGCCAGAGAATCTTATCAAATTATACACGTATAGGTTGTTGAACTTACTTTCCCTTGTGTATTTAAAGTCCCATCAATTGGTATTCGGACTTTGGTTACAAAAAAGGTCACCTCCATTCCCTAAATGAAATAGCACTCTGAGCAGAGTGATTGAAATTGTCGTAATTTAATTAATTTAGTGCGAGATTCGTGTTTGATTTTGGTACGTGTCATTACAATCAAACCAATATAAGGTCAATGAATGCTATTGTTTTAATGTGTTTCTAGAAGGCAAAGGCGTATTGGCTTTCTGCCTAGGTAGCAGTAAAAGAACCATTGATACTGTGCCAGATTTTATACATTTCTATGTGTATTATGTAAACTGTTTGAAGGTCTTTTGTCCTTTTATTTACATGTAAGTATTAATTTGAAGTAAAAAAACTCTAATGCCAAATTATTGTGCCAATTAAAATAATTATGCCAATTTTTAATGTAATGTACGAATGGGTTATAAGTTTAACGTCGTCTATATCTGTGTCTGTGTGCATTGCTTTGTTCTTAGCTTTATCAAGAAAGAGATTAAAGAGTCGAGAGTATTTTTATTTTTAATTTATACTTGTGCTATTATATTAATTCAGGTATAAACCTAGTATTTGGGAGGATATAGGATGTTACTAAGTTGCTTGACCAGCAACCAGCGTCCGTATAACTACTTATTGTTAATAGGATCGTGAACTTTAATGTAAGTAGTATTCTTAGTGTCAAATTAAGTCTGGCGTCTTTTCTCGCCTTATGTACAGGCGGTTAACGAAATACGTTTAGATTTACGTGCGTGAGTTATCGTGAAATGTATTATTAGTATTATTATACGTTAAAATATGTGTTATTTGTAAATAACTTCTTTCTTTACTAATACATTTGCAAATTATTATTGTTTCAAAACCATTCTGCGTTATGTTATTTTAGTTTCACTTCTCTAGTAATAGTTAATTAAAATACAGGTACTTCCTACTACTGACCAGATATATCATTTGCTGTGTGTACATTACTTATACTTGAACCCGTTAAAAATTAACATAAGTTATCACTGCACGCTCTCAGCTTGCATACCTTATTTGATTTGATTTTCGTGTGCCGGTAAATTGTCTACCAACTATCAAGGTGAAATGCAAGTAATACCTTATTCGTAATATCAAAGAACAAGATAAAAATGTGAACCTGTTTCACTAGAGGTCAGTCATATTTATATTTGCAGAACAAGTATATGCCCCCTTTAAGGGTAAATATAAATATATGGACAGAATATGACGGAGTACTTAACTAAAAAAATGTGTAAAGATTTTTGTATGTGTGATATATTGATATACTTAGCGGGTTTAGTTCTAGTTGGTCCGTCCGACCAAGCGTAGATATTACCTACCTAAGTAATAAAAACTCTATTGAGAAGTTAAAAACTCTGTGTTGGTAAATATACATTTTTTCATTGTTTTCAAACGATGTAAATAATCAATTTCATTCGGTTTAAAACCAAACTCACACTCTCACACTCTCGCACTCTCGTTGTCGTCGTCACTCGCGACGGCCTTGAAGACATAACGTTGTCTCTTTCATGTGCAAGTAAATCGGACGGCGTTGTGTTAATGATGTCTTTTAATCTAGTGTGTGTAATATAATATAATAAATAAGTATAGGTAGGTATACCTAGTCTGTAGATGACCCGAGGTATGTCGGGGCACCAGGGACTTCCTTTCTAGGGTATACCTGGTTCCCCGGCTATTAGTACCCGAGACGGCGTGCGGTTTTAGTCGGTTCGAGTCCGACATGCCACCGAGAGGTGGTATCCGAGGAGATTTCCGCACGGAAAAAAAAAAGTAAGTATACCTACATCATGGGAGTCCGAACGTCGAGTCTTGGTCGGACAGATCGGACGAAACCTGTCACCGCCAGCATTAATCGCGGCAATGCTGGCGAGTGGCGAGGGATGGGCAGCCGCGGTCTCCTTCTTCGAGGACGTTATGCTCCAAAAGGAGGCCACAGAGCGGGATCGGGAGAGGGCCGATCTCGCTCGAAGGAGGCGGCGAAGGGGACCCGGCAGAGGTCGCTAACTCCCCAATCGCCGCCTAAGGGTTGCTGCGGCCACATCTTGGGGCGATGTGACCGCTGTAAACGACCCGAGACAGATGACACTCCGGTGCGGCCGGCAAGGTGTCGTCTAAGGCGGGACGCCGTTGCGACTTTTACTCTGTAGAGCAGTGAGAGGCGCGGTAGCGTCCTGCCCCAGGGTGACTACGGTCACTCCGGGATGTGCCTCAAACATGAGGTACGGTAGGGAGGACTCCAGAAGTCGCCGATGCGTTCCTGGAGCTCCTCCCGACTGAAAAAAAACGTATACCTACATACTTAAGTTTTCGTGTAATAGGTAATGCAGGTAGGAACTTTCTATTGATTTTCTATAAACTAATTAAAACGAAATAAAACGTCAGGTGACCAAAAATTGCCCACAATGAAGTGTAAAACACAGTTCTTTTATATTAGTAGGCGAGTTTTCAACCATTAAAAACGTTTATATATACGTACGACTATTCCATACTAATATTATAAATGCGAAAGTAAGAATGTCTGTTTGTCTGTTACGCTTTCACGGTTATACCGCTTAACCGATTTTAATTAAATTTGGCATGGAGATAGTTTGATTATTGAGGAAGGACATAGGCTATATTTTTTACCGCGATAACCGACACACAGGCAGGCAGAACTGGTCAAAAGCTTATTTTATCGAATATCACATAACGTAAAAAAGCAATATTCACAGATACCAAAACCACCCAAATGTATATATTTTTTTACATTTCTGTATATCTGTTGCCGTTTCTTCGGTGAACAACAAAGTGTTTAATATAATAACGTATCATTACATTTAGGCATAAAAATATTGAAGGTCACATTTAAGAAACCCACGCTTCCGGTTTTATACATAGAATAGAAGACAAATGTCCGAAATTATGTACGCAAAACGAATAATCTCAGTGACACGTGGTAAAAAGTAGAAAAAATAAATAACAAATATTGAAATATTTTCAAGCATTCGAGAGTTTTCACACTCAGTTAAACGATTCTAATTAACCAGGAAAAGCATAAATTAAAATACTTACACACACACTACAGAAAATTCAGTGTTACTATGTTATTAATATCACTAATTAAAGTAACATATGCATTATTATTAGTTTTAATAGTAAAACGCGTATCAAGTATTAGATACCTAACAGAAAATGCATATCAAAATCAATGTCCCTCATTTAGAGGCATTACGTCATTCTATGCGCTGGCAATAATCTTCCAGTAAACCTGACCAAGTTTCATAGGTCGTCGTTTTCTCGCATGTCTACAACAGCTAAAAGCTCTTTTCTTTAGCCGGTTACGCTGCTGTCAGTTACCGTGAGACGACTTTGGGTGCGGGTGTTCTTTCTACTTGAATTATCATTTTGACAAAATTACTAGTTAAATAAATAAAAAAATGTGTTCATATTATAGTTAGTCATACTAATGTGCTGTGTGCTTAATGTTTTACTGATTAGATTAAGATGTGATATTATTTATGTGTCCTAAAAGAGAGATTCCGAGGTTGATTCTTATTTGATTCTAACTAGCTGGTAGTGAAGTTCGGTTTTAAGGTGATGACTAAGTCTATTTTTATCGGTATTTTGTAACAAATAAGATGGGGAAAGTACCCTTGAAGTGTATTTAGAAGTGGCACTTATTACTAAAAGTTTGAAAGTGCACTAGTGGAGTGAGTGACCTACATAGTATACATATTATTTGCTTCTGGTTTAAGAATGTTACAGTATTTTTGTCGCCGGGTTTGTGTTCAAAGTAATTTCGTGGTAGACTAAAGCTGATTTTAATCGATTTTCTTCACTTTTTTTTTAATTTCATCCTACTTCAATGCTATGAGAAGTTGGTCGTAAATCTTGAAAGCACTAAAAAATTAGACAACTTGTACACTGCAATAAAAAATAAATTAGGTACCTAGGTACTTTCTGAATTAAAATACACATAGGAAAACACAATTGTTTTCAATTAAATAAAAAAACAAATGACATGGTATTATTCTAAAGAGTAACAAAATATTAATAATTAACACTGAGTAGCAATGAAACTATTTGTTTTTTAAATTACCTATGACTATTTTATACATTCTTGCTGTTTAAAAAAATACCAACATAGTTTAATTAGCACAACTCTGTGTAATACAGATGACATCACTAGAGAATAGTTGTGGCCTCAATGCTGTGTGTTTCCAACTTAGTATTGTGTTCATGAGAGGATGATTAGCTGTGTCCAAAGCCTCTCTTACTGTTTTTTTTTTGCTGTATTTGTGTGTAGTGTATAATTATGTCACAAATAAGATTAGAAAGTGTACATTCCAATTTGTATGTAGTAAATGAATTGTGCACTATGTGGAAACAAACCATACAGGAAATTGCAATAATATTTATGATATCTACTTCCCAAGAATGTTTATGAAGATAATTCTTAAACAAGAGTCAAGTGTCTGATTAATAAATATTCATAAATTTCCTTACTTTATAATTAAACCAAATTCTATTATAAATTAAATTCATTGTATTTTTTCAGTTAGTTTAATCTCCAAAATGATGGACTGATATGTTAAAAGTAGTAATTAATTTTAGCAATAGGATTAGGGGTTCTGAGCAAACAAAATTATATATATATACATATAGGCCGAGCTGTTGTGGCATAAGGGTAGCTGTAATCTACAATAATTAGATGCAATTTGGATACTAACTTGTGTACAATACAAACTGCTGGTCAGTGGATACTAGACACAAACCAAGGAATACTGTAAACTGTAACCAATACAAATGTAATTAAGTGTCATAGTTCTAGTGAATTTCTATAATTTGGTTTACATGTTATTAAATATTTACATAGTCATCACTGCGTTTGACAATCGTTTCACTGTTTAGGGAATGATTATTATTTGTTGTTGTTGCTATGGTTAATTTTTATATAAAGCATTAAGTAATATCTATTTTTATAAGTACAGCACAATGGTATGATAGTTATGTTAGCCAGAATGAACAAAGATTAGGCTTTGTCTTAAATGTTAAACATAAACAAATTGATGATAACCGAAAACGGCCAAGATGCTTTTGTCATGATTACTATAGTAGTCTATTTACAGATTCATGCCTGTTTAGCCTGTTAGACCCCTTCTAAGACTGATGAAATTTTAATTTTTACAGATGTGTCTAATAAACTAAAGTAAAAATATTTATGTATCAGGGCTTTTAATAGGCTGTCAGTAAAGAGACCAGCTTACTGCAAATCCAAATTTTGATATCCCTATAGTAAGGAATTTTAACTACTGTTAAGTCAAAAGCATGGGTTATTAATATACCAATGATTTATGCGGTATGTTAATGTCCATAACATACTTATTTGCTACCTTAGGGTAAAGAACTATCAAACATGCTTCATCATTTAAAACATTTTAACGTGTGGTTCCACCTTTAGGGTAGCACAGATACCAGACTAAACTGAAAACTCAATCTAGTTTCTGTTTTGAAGCATTTTGGGCACTTTTTTTTGGGTAATCATCAGTTTGTAACTTTTATATTTGAAAGGATAAAGTTACAAAGTATTAAATACACCTGTACCCTATTTGCAGTATCCCAACATGTCCTAGTAAAGTAACAAAGACAAAAGATAGTGTGTAGTTTGTGAGTGAGTGAGACGCCGCCATGGCGGGACAAAATGGCGGCGCGGGTTTTGGTGCACTTCTGCAAGGGGCAGGGAGGCAGTTGATAAACCAAGGGGGGCAGGCTTTGGTCCAGTATGGAGCACAGGCTATAGGCAACATCATTAATGAGGTGTTTCAGAAGAAGGAGGTGGAACAGAAGAGGTTTCTACCGTGCATAAAAAACTATAAAGTGGTATGTTCATATTATTTTATATTACATATATATATGCAAAGAAATCATTACAATTTCAGTGTTTACTTTCTTATGAAGAATATCTTCTGAAATTTATATTGCAGCTCTTCTAGTGTATTTTACTATTAATTTTCGAAATTTACTTTCAATAGTATATTTTCTTAAGGATCTATGCATAATACAAAGTAGAGAGAGGAACCGATTTTACTTATGCAGTCTATTTATTTATTAAATCTATCTTATGGTTAAATCATCACCATCACCAGGACCTTGTCTTAGTCCTTTATAACTTACTTATTTGGCAAAAGCAATCATGTTCAATGCAAAGTTTAAGAGAATCATCGACAAAGAGTTTTTTTTTATTGGTTATCAAAGGACACTTTCTTCCTCTTTAGTTTTTCTGTGTTTGAAAAGTTCACGGGTCACCTCCTCATCGGAACCAAACTTCAGGGTTATGTCGGACTCTGTTCTGTCATAAGGTATTACGGCGAGGGCTTTAGGTATACCCTAGAAAGAAAATCACTGAAAACCCGGCCAAACTTAGCGTCCTGTTGAGCAAGGGGACTCCTCTAATTTAGAGCGGCGCGTATGAAACACGTAAAATAAGTAAGCCTTCCACCTAAGCAATACCCTCATCCTTTAAAGTCTGCAAACAATTATCTATATTCAGTTATTACTGCATACTGTATAATTAACCGAAAATTATAGATCGATAAAGACTGAAAGCGTAGGATTTAATGAATAAAGCTTGTACTTACCCACCCCCGCAGTGCATTGACTTTGATGCATGATTAAGCACTTAGCGGAATAAAATCTGATTTTCGCTATAACCATATTACACATACATGGGTCAATGTACTTGTTTGCTTAAGCGTTCCTTTGTTTACAGAATGATTTCGTGGTTTCGTGTCTTTTTTTAAATGTTTATATCAAAACTCTCGATATATTGATGGCGCACCGATTATGGTCACGAATGCTGCTGGAGTTTCTTTATTTAAATCTAATCGCAGAAGTTTTTAAACTTATTGTTGTTGAAAAATTGTTGTTCAGATTGATAGAGCTTATCGATTTAGAAAAAAAAATGTCTTTATGTTTGTATCTTCTACTAATACTAGTTGTGTAATCGGATACTATTTAAGTTGATGAATTTATGATATGCCCTTGAACCTTTACTGATATTTTTCTGATTACCCGATGTTCTTGGTCTGAACAACTGAACTAGTCATACCTAGAACACACTGTAAATACAAAATTAAGTATACCTGAATACCTTTATAAATAGCGAGCTATTGTGATGTGAATTTGTGTGAAATTTTGTTGACAATCAACGTCACATTTTTGAGTTCTATTTAGACAAATTACTGTGCAGACAATTTTTTTTGTGTATTATATCGTTATCTACTATACTAATTACGGTCATTAAATTTAAGATACAGCCCCAATATATTTCAAGAACCAGAGATTTTATCGCATTATCCAAAGAAATCGTTGGAAACGAAATACGTTTTACTGCATACTATGCTTGATTTGTGATTTCTTTTTTTTTTAACAACCACATTCACACAACGCCATCTAGTCCCAGTCCTGGTCAGTAGAAATGAATACATCTCACCTGTTTTTTTGTATTTATTTACTTTTATTCCACTTCAATTTTTGCACAATTTGCTGATGACGAAGGTTGATATTATATAACCTACTAGCTGACCCTGCAAACGTTGTTTTGCTATTTACATTATTTAATTTATTTTTTTCTTTTTGAATTTCTTAAAATCCATTCTTAGCTGACCTCTACTCGGTGAAAAGAATATTCCTACCAATTTTCAAGTCTTTAGCTCTAATGGTTCCAGAGATATCGTGATGAGTGACTATATACGTGGAAATCTCTATATATATATACTAGCGGACCCGACAGACGTTGTCCTGTCAAATTTGACACTGCGATGGTAGCGCCGTCTGTCTGATCCAATGTAAAACATTCCAAAATCAACAACTACTAATAAATTAAAAATTAATTAAAAAAACATTGTCCAGCGGACAAAATTGTGAATCTTAACCATTCCCAGATCCCCTTGAACACACACAAAAAATTTCATCAAAATCGGTCCAGTCGTTTGAGAGAAGTTCAGTGACATACACACTCACAGAAGAATTATATATATAAAGATAGATAGATAACCTTTTTTAAAAAGTAGAAGATTAAATCCTATTCAACCAGATCCCATTTTTTTCTCAAAATGAAGAGCCTGTTTCCGAACCCAAATATTTCTCAGACACGAAAACCTGAAAGTTCTTTAAAATGCCTTTCAAGCTTACTGTATGTGAACTACAGACTATAGGAACTCTCGGGGCCCTCATCTTTGTTATATAAGACTAATTACCTACAGTAAAAACTGATAATGTTAGTCAGACATTACTTTTAGCTATTCGATGTACTCGTCTTGCTACCAACACGTTATAAAGCATTACTTTAAATTGTTACATGTTCAATCGATAAACTGTGGGTGTTTTAAAATTAGTGTGTGTTTGTAAACATCTCGTGCACTCTTATTATTTCGAGACTAGGAACACTAGTTAACTAACTATTTAAACATTATAAATTCACTGTAAAACAAACCCAATACTTTATTATTCAATAATGCTTGCTTCTTCTGCCACGAAAACATTTTACTTGTAATTTAACAAGGTTTGAAATGTCCAAGAACATGTTTTGTTCTCTGAAAGCCAAGGTATAGCGGGTCCTTAAAAAGCTACAAGTAGGTTAATCGCATTTGTCACAAGTTAAAAGTGTGTAAGTGCTAAGAAAATTGGAAACGGAAAATTGTTACTAAATACATACGTATTATAGATAAATTGTACCAGGACATAAAACAAGTGATTGTCAGGACTAACAATTGTGTGATATAGGAATATCACACAATTGTTAGTCCTGAGTGGGAATAGAAAACCCACTACCTCTGCTTACTAGTTGAGGAGCACAAACTACTGAACTAACTTCATCCTCAGCTAAGTTTGTTCTTTTTTTAAACAACTGAGAAGTAAAAAGCACGTACCCAAAAAGTATAATGAAAAATGGCCGGTGTTTAAAAAATCCGGTGATAAATAACACGATTAGTGTACTAATAAACGTAATTTGCAAACCCGTTCTCAGTAGTTACGTAATATGCGTGGGATTTGAAACAACCAGAGACTAGCGTCAATGTGGTCAGTGAGCGAGATACTTTGAATGAGATTAATCTGCGTGTTAAGAACAACTATGGTTTGACATAGAGACCAAATGGTTAATTTCCGGACCACGTCATGTGTATGGTTGAACTGTCATGCGTACGCGCACATTCTTGTTAAAGCCCTTATAGTTTATATTATAAATGAACCTGTGAGTTTGTTTGTTACGCTTTGACTTGACGCCTTACGTACTTAGTCGATCATTATAAATTTTACGTAAATACCTGAATTGATAACAAAATTCATACTAGTGTTTTTATTGTCAGTGATTTTTTATCATTTATTTCTTACAGAATTCAGAAAATTGACGAGTTTTACTTACATATAGAGTCGATTTCGTATTTATTTACATCTTATTGTAATCAAAAAAAAAAAAATATTTATTCAACATACACATAATACGCTTAGCTGAATTTACAATAAATATATGTTATCCACTTGTTGAAATAAACAACGTAGTGTTCTTAGAAATTGTGCAATGTTTAGGTAGATATCTTAAATTGCAACTTCTACGTATTAAGTCTGCAAATTATAGCATTAACAGTCTTTATTAAATGTATACTAACTTTTACGTACTTCGTTTTGCTCGCGTTATTTTGTCAATCAATTTTTCTTTGAAATAAAGTAGCTAATTTTCTATTCCAAACCGTAATTTTTCGCTACCTATAACAAATTTCAGCCAAATCCGTTTGGCTGTGATTGCACATTCTCACATTAAGGAGATTGCACATATATATAATTATGTATAATTATGTAAATGCAATGCAATAATCATCTGACATGTACATGTACAATCCTCTTACGTGTAACAGGAAATGACTGACCCGCATGCCATTATTAAATACGTTTTTAATCGAATAAAGGTCACTTCGTTTCCCAACGTTAAAAACGTTTCTTTTAACAAAAGTTCTGATCGAGAAATGTCAAAATGAGAGCTGCTTCTAAAGCATACCAATTCCTTCAGTTTGGATCACTGTTGCCCAAAAATCCTCCAAAGACAACATAGCACACTCAGTTAATGGGTAAATATTTGTTCGTTTCAATTCTTTATTTTGAAATTTAATTCACCGTTGGTAATTGTTCTAAAATACTAAATTATTTTAAACAATCACATGACATAATGTCAAGACTAAATATATTCCGTTTAGTAAAAGCAAAGAAATGCATTAATGTACCTCATATCTTCAAAATATATGCTTCTGTAACCATTTGCTAATTAGTAACCAATTATTTGTTATTTATTTATATTAAATAGTAAATAATAATTATGTCATTGCAATAAATAATGTTCAGTGTTAACCTAATAAATAATAACACTGACTGTTTCTTTATTAATCTTAATACCTATGTTGTTGTTTATTATGAAGAAAATATAGGGAAAAAATATAGCAGTGGACATAGACTGTGTCTCATGACCTGGGCCTCAATTCTGCAATTTTATGTATGTTATAAATACTATATATATATATATATATATATATATATATATATATACATTCATAGTGGCAATAGACTGTCGATGTAGTGACAATGGCTCATTAATGGTGATATCAAATTTAAAATTGATTACCAAACTTTTACAAAGACATCGACGACATTTGTATCAAATGTATCAGTCATTTGTTTCATTGACAAGTCATCGGGATTGACGGCCATTGGTCTTACATAATTAGTAAAATACGAAAAGTGCAAAATTATTCCGGTGGCAGTCCATCGACAGTCTATTGATAGACAATATTAAAATAACAGAATGAGGGCCCTGCAACTTCAAGAGTCACAAGTGCGTCACCGTTTGAGTCTGCCGCCTCCAGAAGTTGTAACAATTATCTCATAATATTTTTTATTAAAATCCTAATAACATAACGCGCCTGGATTTAAATTGAATTAACAGCCGAACAAAAATGAAATAATATTTCAGACATCTAACACACCATCCACCACCACCATCTAGTTTCAAACTAAGCCTATACTATGAAAACTAGATTGACTGATAGGATACTTATTATTATTTTTTTGTAAATATGTACATATTACATATAGAAAACACCCAAACTCCGAAACAAATATTTGCAGAGCATACAAATATTTGGTCCGACCCGGGAATCAACCCGAGACCTCAGAACAGCAGTCGCATACGCTACCACTGTGCCACCGAGGCAGTCATAAATAATAGCATTAGCATATTCCAAGTACAACAGATCCTGTTATACATTTATTAGTATTCCTCACGAGGGGAGGATGCGGTGCTTCAAATACAAATTGTGGGACTATTTTTGGCATTCCTCCACTTGAGTCATCAACCGACGTTCGACGCTCCCACTGTGGCGCGGCGAGTACACGCTAACAAACACCTAGTAACAGTTAGTTAACTATGATTGGATGTTTCACGGAAAACGTTACAATTTCCAACTTTACAACACAAAGAAAATTGTATTTTCTTGTGTTCAACTACCACCTTATTCGCGTGGCTTTAGGGGAACATACGAGTAAATATCGTGAATCAATCAATCAATTGATTTGTACATCATTAATATACAATTTAGCCCATGTTACTGTTTAATCCAAATGAAGTCCAAGCTCAGCTGTTTATTGAAAATAAGGATCTTTAACAATAATCAGAAATAATGTTGTCTGTCATTCTTATCGTACGTAATTAGTAATTAACCATACAATATATATCATCTGTAGTGGATTCTATGGTGGAGGGGAACAAGAACAGAGTGGTTGTTAGTATTGTCAGTACTTATAATTACTATACCAGTACTTATACTACTAACTATTATCGTAACGATAATCGCTCTAGTTAACAAACGACTCGGCTATTTGCTTAACATAAGGTTGGTTTTTGCTTTCTTGATGTTGGCAATAAAAAGCCGTGTGGTGTCGTGGGACACCCGATAGGAACGAAGTTGTGACGATCGAGTAAAACTGATTCGACACGATTTTAATTACAACGCCATCTATGAAAGCGGCTATTACCTACATATTTTTCAGTTGGTTTCTAATTAAAACAATTTATACATTGGGAAAATCTCATTGAGAAATGATTTCCTATCTATTCGATAGATGGCCCTGAATGACTGACATAAAAAGTGTCGTTACAACTTTTCGTGAGAATTTTTTCCCTAGCCCCCTTTCACAACGCGCGATAAGGAACTTCGTTCCAAAAATAATAACCTCACACACGGCCGTCTGATTCCAAACTAGGCAGAGCCTGTGCTATGGTAACCAGACTGCTGATACATACATACTAATAAATTTCTGAATACATACATATTATAGATAAATTACACCCAGACACAGAACAAATCATAGTGCTCATCTCACAATTGTTTGTCCTGGGTGTGAATCGAACCCACGACCTCCGGCTTAGCAGTCAGGGTCACTACACCTTCACTACACCAGCAGGCCAGTAAATACATGATGTATTACGATAAACATTGGTGCCATCTTTAAAAGATTAAGTTTTACTGCAAGCATAGATTGTAGACTTTGTCTATCAACTTTTCTTTCTTTAAATGAGTCACTTTTCATTGCCACGGTATCCAGAAACGGCCACTTTCCATCAATTGACCCGTTTGCTCATTTACCCTCTATCTATATCATAAAAAAGTACGTTGTGTAGATGGAAGGTCTGTTTTCTATTCTGTACCGCTGACGACCTTTGCAAATTTTCATGAAGATTAGTTAAATACTCGTAGTTACGACGTGTAACAGTGATAATTAACTGATGACCGTATATAATCGTACTATAACTGTGTATATGAGTAAGCCGTCTTTCATTTAAATAAGTCTACGAGCTAATTCTTCCTTGACCTTTACAGCAATTGTCCACTTTAGAAGAGCGGATTATCATTTGACGTATCGTCTTCCAGTGTGTTTTCCCACCCGTTTTTAGTTACAGACTATTTTCTGTGTATATGGTCTTTGTCTTAGCGCGAATTTCATGACGTTTAACAAAGTTAGGGTTCCCTTTTCTGCTTTTTTCACTTGTATAAGGGCGGGGAATAAAACTTGATTACGCAACTCCCGTTTCGTTAATCACCTTGATTAGTAAGACGCTTAAAATATACTTCGAAGTGTTAAACGCTATGCAGAAAAAATGATTAACATACACATAATAAAGTTAAACGTCTATTATGAGTGTTCAAATCCTTTTTTTTTTTGCTAGGGCACATAAAAAGTTATTTCGCATTAATGTGTGTATATGTATGTCTGTGTGGTGTCGGATTAAGTATACTCTTATCTACAGACTTAGGTCTAATCTAAAAAAAAAGGTCGTAATCTTAGAGAAAAAGAATTTTGATTGATTTTAATGTCATTTATTTTTGTCTATGACGAAATCACAACAACTTGTGAAATCGCTGTGATTGAAACTAAGCATTTCATCAAATGATTTTAAATTAGCAATAACTTCCATTTCTACTAGAGTCCCAATCCCCCTCCTCATTCTGGTGGGAGCACTAAAAGGGCAGCAACCCACTTGTGAGTTTTGAGTTGCAGGTGTCCAAGGATGGTGGTATTCACTTACCATCAAGGGACTCGTGGTGAAAAGGGTGAATTATTTCTTATTACTTTAACGCAGGGATTCCCAAATTATTTCTTTTCTAAAATGACTTGACACCTCAGACCCCTATAGCCAAAATACTGCACGCTTATCGACTTGTTGAGTTTTTAAAATACAACAATGATACTCACTACGAAAATATTAGTCATTCTTACAACAAGTTAGTACATGTAACACAACTAATACAGTATCTTGAAAGTTGCAAATAAGAACTTGTGTTAATTAATAGGGGTCGTTTTTTAGACCTCGTCGATCCCCAAAATCAGTTTTCGTTTACGTCGACCCTTGGGAAACCGAATTCGACCACTTTTGGGAATCCCTGCTTTAACGACTTCCTTAAGGGTGAGACTGACTGAGATGGAATTTGTGATTCTCAATTCTGTATGCAACCATTCATATATTTACTAATCCTACCATTGCAAAGAACCAACGGTAATAAAACGAGAGGAAGTGAACCTACAAAGGAGTATCTTCTTAACTCGTGTTTATAAATTTAATAATAATGAAAAACAAGCTTACTGACAAAGATTGTACGTTAATAATAGACTTAGAAAATAGGTATAAGTATTATTTCAAAAACCGAATGCTAAACAAGATTGTTAAGCGTAAAGAAATGCCAAATTATAGTTTATTGGCCCGGAGATAAAAATAAAATACATAATTGACAGACTGCCAAACTTTCATGAAGTATTTGAAATCGTAAATAACGTTGGCTTGATTCTCCTTATGTTAACTAGAAATCTATTGACACAACAATAAACAGTTTCAAATCTGTAATTACTAAATTGTAGCCACTTTAAGTTACTATAAAACAACGGATTTTTTAAAATAATCTCGACACAAATTAATCCTTGCTGTAATCGCACAATGATTAGTGACGGCCAACTCTAACACTGCCTAACAGCCTGCTCGTTGGTCAAATTGCGCGCCCTTCTCTGATTTCCTGTTACATATTTCCGTCCCTTTTCACGAAATATTCCCATAGAATGTAGAAAAACGATACTTGTTAATAATGAAACTTGTTTAATTATTTAGCTCTAAAAACCATCGTTAAATTTTTATACCTAAGTTTTTGCTTTATTATATGTATATACCAAACGCGAATGGTCAGCACTATAATCTAAATATAAGTTCACATTTACACTTCCAGTCTAACTTGGAAACGAAAAGATAAATATTCTATTTATAAGATAAATATTGTAATAGTTTTTAAGGTTAGCAACTGTAAAACCCATACAATAAATAGATTTATTAGTACTTTAATTTCAAGTCTTGAAAGTACTTTTAACGATATTTTATGTTAATTCCTCAGCCATGTAAGGTACTCTAACAGTGACCGGAATTATCGTCAACAGAACACGTAATTGAGAACTATGATAAAGTTTTATCTGTCCTTGAACTTGGATAGGTTTGTGATAAGGACGACGTATGTGTGTTATCTACAGTATTAACACAATGATGTCATAAGTCCTATATTGCGGTCGAGGGTTGTGCATGTTAGCTGGTGCCGTTCTAGGGGCTGGTCATCTCTGGACTCATATTACTTTTGACGACTTGAATATTTACATGTTTTGACTATTTCGTTTTCACATAAGTTCCATTTGGCTGCACGGATAGCGTAGTGTAGTGGTTTAAGCGGTCACCTCGCCGTTTCTTACTTCACTGAGTGTTATGGGTTCGATCTTCGCATGGGACTACACTTTGTGTTCTGAGTCTGAGTGTTCTTTGTGTACATTATGTATGTTTGTGAAGTCTTTTTTTCATGCTCACATGGTTATTTGCACGATACCTATGCCTAAAAACCAGTTTAAATATTTTTTCTCTGTCTGTCTTGTTTGTTCTTAACTGTAACTAAGACTATTTTTCCTCTCCGAAAAAACCCTTTCAGATTTTATTCGGTCCCAGAATCGAACCCGAATCCTCATGGACTGCAGTCGCCTACCGTACTACACCACAAAGGCAGCGGCAGGTCGTGGGTACCAGCTAATTATAATTATGTTTATCAGGGTCTGGTTACCATAGTACAGGCTCTGCCTAGTTTGGAATCAGACAGCCGCGTGTGTGATGTGTGAGGTTATTATTATTATATGTACTATCTCTGTTGTATATTTTTTATTATCTGCTGTTGGTGAAAACGAATATTAAAAAGCAAAGAAATGTCAGACAAATATGGAAGGTGCCTGAAATTATAGATTATTAAAATTCGTTAATTCTGCCAATGGCTACTTTTGTATAGGCGCCTACCGGAGTTTCGTACTGCATAAATCCACAATTTGCTCAACATGGAACGTAAGATCTCACATCCAAATACCTGGCATAGGCCATACCTGATATGGAAACCAGACTCTCAAATGAACTACCCCTAAACCCTAGTTCGCCATTGGTTAAAAAAGAAGATAGTTAAATATAGTTGTCTCTTTTTACACACTGATGCCCTATATTAAGTTAGACACGTCAAACAATACAGTTCAGTGTCTTGCTTCATACATTCTTCTCATTCATTTGTTATTTATAGGTGCATCAAATAGACATTCAAAGTGTGTTGTACAAGATTTTTGACGAGTAGTTAACGCACAGTTGGCTTATACATCCCAACTTTATTTTTATTGCATTTTGCACACATGTTGTGGTTTTAATTACCTACAGAATCTTCATATGAAAATAGATATAGGAAATAACAAGGTTATGATACAAAATCTAAGTCATGATGGTTCCTGGTTAATTGACCTTAGCTGAATATAACTAGTCGATTGAAACTGTTTCGGTGTGTGTTATGATAAGTGTGAGGAAAATTACCTATTGTTAATTGATATGTAGAAATTACCACACTGAAGAACCTATGGTCGTTTAGATTTCGACCAAACAGTAGCTTCAGGGCCATCCTTTTACATTTAATTTTATTATTTGTTGATATGGTAACAAAAGCAATATTTTGTAACAAGTTCAACTGTCTTATCTATTGTTGTATATGAGTTACGGTACCGGAAACACACGTTCGAACATGGGCGTTTTGCCTTCAATTTATGGCGGCAATAAAGTATAATAAACTATATATTATGAAAAAATATTACCTATGCAGCAATTGCAATACATTGACGTACGTACAAAGAACAGAGACTTAGGAACATACGTATCGCCTCGTACGTAAAAAAAACAGAGACTTCGTGTTTCTAAGTCTCTGTTCATTGTACGTACGAGTTGACACCCTTTGGACACGAAAAGTACATTGCATGAAACGGACTAAGGGTACAGGGAGCGCGTTAGTCGAGCGCCCGCGT
The DNA here is from genome assembly GCA_902825455.1 of Arctia plantaginis. Taxonomy (NCBI): domain Eukaryota; kingdom Metazoa; phylum Arthropoda; class Insecta; order Lepidoptera; family Erebidae; genus Arctia; species Arctia plantaginis. Next base: position 1,894,278 of record CADEBD010000336.1, on the reverse strand, counting down.
CTGTACCCTTTTTTTTTCCGTGCGGTAATCCCCTCGGATACCACCTATCGGTGGCATGTCGGACTCGAACCGACTAAAACCGCACGCCGTCTCGGGTACTAATAGCCGGGGAACCAGGTATACCCTAGAAAGGAAGTCCCTGGTGCCCCGACATACCTCGGGCCATCTACAGACGAGTAGACGACCCCCCCGTGTGGGAACCCCATGTTCCCTCTGCTCTGACATCTTCGCCGGGTTACAATGGCCGGTTAATAACGTGATCGCATTGATTCAAGCCAATTATAATTAACTAACTTTTGCTCCGCCAGATGTTATGTTGGTTATCGCAGAAAAAGTATTCTAAAACACTTAGGTATAACACACTGTTCTAAGAGTGAAATAATTTTCAAAATCGGATCAGTGGTACCGAAGATTACCCCGAACGTACAAACTAACTAACTTTATCTTTTTATAATGTTAGTATATATGTTAAAGGTACTAGTTTAAAACCTACAAAGAACACAACAACAGGTAGACGATCCCCCCCCCCCCCCCCGTGTAGTAACCCCATGTTCCCTCTGCTCCCTGGAAGCGAGCGCGCTTCGCCATGCGCTCGCCGCCACCCCGGCCTGCTTCTGCTAGGGTGACAGATGGCCTCACCTGTCACCCCCAGGCCTACGCTTATTTAGGACGGAGGTCGTCCGCGTCTGTACTCTGCATGCGAGGACTCAATTAAACGTTTTATCAGCATTTTACTTGCCGTCTCATTTTCCTTCGTTTTTATGGGCACTGACTCCTACAGATATCGTTATGTTAAGTAGCCTTCGTCAAGAACTATCAAATGCGATGAGACTTCTGAAATCCGTAGTTGAAGAGATTAGCGCATACAACAAAAAAAGCTCTTCGTATTTATTGTATTAGTATATGTATTGTATTGTACCTACATATACGAGTAAATATATATATTGGTGAAGTGCCAACTAACGGCCTGAAGATAATAGTCGTGTACATATATGTTTTATGTAAATGATCGTTTGTAACTTTTATAACTCGTCAGCGTTGGATGCATGTTTTTGTTAATTTGAATGATTGGATATTTCGTTGAATTTCATTTTTTTTTTAAATATTGTTTGTTACTTTCTTGAGTGTATGTGAATTTACTATCCATGAACTTTATTGGACTGGGTTTATAATCAAATCAAAACCAGGTCTTGTACCATGAATAAAATTTTCTTTATTTTTGTCCTTTCTTATTTTTCTTTCCCTATGACCTCATCCCTGGAGTAGGAGAAGTTGTTAATTGAAGTTCTTCAATTACCAACTTCGCCTACTTCATGATTGAAGCTAATTATCGACCAAGTCCTTTCTGAAATACATTCATAACCTAAAAATTACTAAGCATTTAAATCAGTTGGTATCGTAAATTACCAAGATTCAACCAGAATCACTAATAAAAACAAAGTTCATGGTACTTACAATTTACAATTCTGCAACTCCAAAGATTTCAGATGGTATCTAATATAATCTTTGTCATAATCGAGAGAGAGAGATCGAGAATCTTGATAGTCCTGTTAGTCCTGAGACAGATAGGTTTAAAAATGTAGATGCTCACAAAAGCGAACACTGACGTTCTCTCGAATACTGATTGTCAAGCTAGGGATATAAGTGAGCTGGCTGTATTCCAAGTCATAAAGTTTCTTTTCTATAATTTGGGATCTAAAGGGGAGGCCACCCTAGTCTAGACAGTCGACCTCCATCGTCCTTTATATCGATCGAACTAATTTATTAATGGGTCTTTTTAAGAATAATGGCATATGTAAACAAGCTAGAACGTTTGTTTTACTGTATAGTGATGTTTTTAACTTGGGACGTGTTACCTACGTAACTAAACTTACACTCATACCCATAGACACCTGCAATCCAATAGTCACAAGTACGTTGCAGCCTCAAGTCGCCTCCCCCACCCCTCCTGACTTTTTAGGCTCCAGGAACCTCAGTAACTAGGTGAAAAAGAACACCTTTTTTGACTGGAATAAATGGACCGTTTCTTAAGTTTACGTCGGTTCTATTTTGACACATCGCCCAAATTCGGCTTTTGCCTATAGGGATTTTACACGCAGAAAAAAATGCAGTCGTACAATGAATGCACAAATTGCGTAAGTAAACTAGTGCCGTAAACTATTATCGCTTTAAATTCAACGACAGACTATATTAGATAAGGTTATTACGTTTATCAATGGGCGTTCATATGTACATTCAAATAAAGATTATTTGGTTAAGGTACTTTTCGGATATACTCGTAATTTATCTTATCAATAACACTGATATAACTAGTCATACCAGTTGTAGAATGGAACCCCTGTGCGTGGCCGTGGTCAAGCGCAAGGTTAGTTATTATTAATTTTTAAATAAATATCATTCTTTCTTTAATGTCATATCCCCCTGGGATGGGGCAGAGGTCGTCCACAGGAAGTCTCCATCGCAATCGGTTCCAAAAGTCGTGCCTAATTTCGCTCCAACATCTCGCCGGTATTCCTCGCCTCATCACCGTCGCCAAGTTTACCATAGACGATCACACTTCCCCTTTCCCCATTCCACTATAGAGCCTGCTTGGGGATGTGATCGGCGTCCCTTCCATGAGTATGTCCATGGGCGGCTATAATCACTTACCGTAAGGCGCTAAAACCCTTCTGGTCCCACCTATTCTATAAAAAATATGCTTAGAATATTCTCTGTATATTTATTTTAAGATCATGTTGTGAAGACACTGAGTTGAGTAACTAACTAAGCCTTTGACAGTGTCATGATAGCTCTCGAACCCTATTAACTTAAAAGCCACTTATACAAAAAACGCTAACGAAGGCAGTAATTATCTTTTTATGTCACTATAGATTCGATGTGTAGATAAAGCGAAACTATAACACGACCGCACCCTTAACAATGACGTATCTGCCACAGGGCTCATCGCTGGGACCACTTTTTAATTACAGAAACTAACATAGCTTTAATATAGCTTTGAAAATATATTTTATTTAACAAATCTAAGAATCGAATAGTTTTATGTAGTTTATAATAAATAATAATATTTGTAAAATCATTAACATTAAAAAAAATGGTATCTATAGATAGGACCCTAATAATAATGTGTCACACGCAACATGATATGAAAACAAAAATAATCGTTAAAGACAGTTAATCAACAGTCGCCCTTAACAGTCCGCTGCTTTACATATGCCTCTCCTTAGAAAGAAAGTTTTGGCCTACTATACCACGTTGGCCAGACGGGTTGTGTTTTTCAGATAGTATTTAAACGTATCCTACCTTAAAAGAATAATTGCCTTCCAGTTCCATTTCATTTCTGGATGGTGTTTATTTATTTTATTTATTTATTTATTTATTAGGGTTAACAACAGTCCTTAAAAATAAATATTACAATTTAAATTTCTACAATCAGGTGAAACCAATTAATGTTAACCACGTATGCAATTTTGATTTTAATATAAATTGCCCAGACTTTGTCACAGCAAAAATGTAAAAAAATAAAAGTTGAAGCCAAAACATAAAATGTTAAAACTAATAAATGGAACTAATAAATTACAACTAAAAGAACAGTGAGATAATATTCTAGGCAAGCAGATCATAATACAGTATTACTCTGTGAAGTCAACTCAGCTGCTTATTATTTAATGTGAAAACTATCTACTTTCAAAACTGTCAAAACAAATCTGATGGGGATTAGTGTCGTAAGACCTAACTATTGAAATGATTTTTACATTGTTAAGAATAAATACTTAATGAATTTTTGGTTTATCAAATAAAGATAATATGAAACTTGAAAATAGTAACAAACATAGTTTTGCCAGTGATATATCATATTTGATATCATGAGGACTGTTAAACTAATTACTTGAATCATAACAAACAAGCGTAATGTGCTCCACTGCATATTTCATTGTGAAATATTAAGATAATGCGAGTCACTTAATATTTTCTGCTACTGAATATTTGTCACTCATTTGAGCTACCAAGTTACAACAAAGTTTTCGTTACCACCTTCTGTAACACTAAGTAGTTTAATATTACGAAGGATAAAACCTCCTTTCTAAGGAGAGGCCTATGTCCAGCAGTGGACTATTAAAGGCTGTTGATGATGATGATAAAATGTGATTTATAAAGTTCTTTATCAACCAATGATAGTTTAATTTTCGAACATATAATTTTTACAAAATAAAGTAAGGACTTTTGCACAGCAAAACTTCCATCGCTTAGCTTTTAATATGCCATGAGCTAACACAACAATTCTCTGTGGGTTTCCGGCACTCACACGAACATGTTTGTCCTTATAGCTCCATACATACCACTAACTGTTATCAGTCGTAAGCCAGCAGTCAATAATTTCAGTAATACACGAGTGGACAATGGAAATGTGCTATAAATTTATTTATGCTTTTTCTTATTGTGATATGTGCTAAAGTGATTTGAAGATTCCGTTTTCTATTATTTAAATGAACAACAATGGATTAACTTAATATAAACTGCAAATCAATAAGTTTTATAAAATTCCATAGTGTCAAATAAATTATAACGCGTTATTAATTGCAAACAATGTTTCGGAATCAGGAATAAATACGAAATTTAGAAATTAATGTGTAAATCAATTTGTGCTTAAATGAAATTGGATATATCCATTTAAGACCTTGGAAAGACATAAATATAGGCGGTAAGAAATGAAGAAACATAAAGAATCTCACTTTCTATATGGAAATACTTTCGGCGAAAATATAATCGTTTGATTTTGAAAATTAATATTTTTTGGTCAATTTAAACCTAGTTAACCTTAAGTTTAGAAAAGTGTTTGTACTCTTTGTCACCATAAATCAATAGTTATTTTCTATCAAGGCCTCTGTCACATGGGATTTACGTGTTTCTTACTGTAACTGATTGTTTGTTGAAATTGTTTATTCATTTAATTGTTCTATTAATAGATCATATTGGTTGTGAATTTCCTTTTTGCGGTATACTTGTCATAATAATTTGCAATATTACGTACAGCATAAATATATGTTATTTGTTTTTTAATATGAATTCTATTGTTCAACTTCAAGTAATGCGTTTATTTTAGATAACCTACGAGATCCTAGTTAATTCGATTACGGTATAACTATTCTACATTACGTCGTCTATTTATTTTTACGTGACTCCTGAGGTGCAGGTGTTCGTGGGCGGCGGTAGGCGCTTTCTATAAGGTCAGCCGTCTGCTAGTTTGCCCCCTCTTCCATAAAAAAATCCTCAGGACTGTTTAAACGTAAAAGATATACACAGAAATGGTATGGTCAAGGTTTATCAACAGCCCCTAACAGTCCACTGCTGGACATAGGCCTCTCCTTAATGTTCAGTTTAATGGGTACCTTTTAGAAGTAGAAATAAAATGTTTTGAAACTCGAGAAAAGATAAAATTTACGTAGATTACGTTACTTGCATCATAGAATAACAGAGGTAATTTTACTGACATGTTTTTAAAAATCGTATAGATACACTAGTGTGTGGTATAAATGTAACACAAGTACGTAACGTAACGTAACATAAGTACTTAATTAGAGAACAGAGATCTATGCACGATTTTAAGAAACTCTGCCCCTTATACAAGGTAGAACCTGAATCATAAAAGAGAAGACAGTATTCAGCCATACATTTATCAGACTGTGAGTATAGAGGAATGGATCAGGATGATGATCAGGCTGTCCTGTAAGTGCATAGCGGTCTCGTTTTGTACTCAGTTTAACCGAGGTTTCGCTCGCCGTAATCTTTATCAATAAATTTTTCCTTTGTTAAAAGATTTTGTCCTATTCCAGATCTATCTCTGTACCAAAGTTCATCATATTGCTCAGCCGTTCTGGCGTGATTGAGTTACAAACATCCATTTATCCATCCATTATACATTTTGTATAAATTAAGTCTACTACGATGCGGCTCAACTTCGATGTTTTTTACGCGGAGCGACCGCCATAAGACTTCCATAACCCAAGTACGAGTCGATATCGCAGTTCTCTAGAAAGACCGTTGTTGGACTTTTTAGCACCGTTATTAGTTTCCCAACTACCCGTTACGATTGCCACAGATGTTCGTGTTTCCCTCGATACCATACTCGACATATATGTTTCTTATCAAAATAGGTACTTATGACTGATATTGAACCATTGTTTGCACAAACCACAAAGCGCGGCTTAATTATCCTTTTAATATCGGCCTTGTAACAGAACACTGGAAACCTAGTTTAATGTAGTGATCAATTCAAACAAATCAGTTGCTTCCTACATACCAGTAAATGAACACGCAAAAGCAACAAAATGGTAGAAGTCGTTGAGCAAGCTTTCTTTAAATGGAAAAAAGAAGACGTTGGTTATTTGAAGACGTATTATAAACCGAGTGCTTTGGAGAATGCCGCAACAACGTGGAAAAAGAAGTCAGTATCAATCGTGTCCCCAAAATCAGGCAGAATATTAAAACAAAATAAAGATACAGAGAACAGTCCTGAAAAAACTGAGCAGAATGGGAAAGTCGTTAAAGACAACGGTTTCTTTTCTAGAATATTCGATGATTTCAAAAAGGCTAAAGTTTCAGACTACACTTACCAAAAGCCAAAAGTTCGAGAACATAGCTCGTATAAACCTTTTTGGGCTACCAAAACGGTGGAAACAAAGACTGAGAAAATTGAAGATGATATAGCCAAAGCTACCTGCACTGTCCAGAATAATGCAGTTGCGAATAAAAAGCTTATATTTGTGAAGGAAGCTATAGGATCTCCGAAAGTGACGTTGACGGATAAACCAAGGTCGTGTAACCCGAAGAAGACTGTCTCTGCCGTAGAATACCATAAGGAGTACAGGATAAAGATGCCTCCAAATTACTGTGGTAGTCAAATGCGTATGCCGACAGGCGAACAACTGTTTTGGGTTTGTTTTTACTATTATATCTTAGTGTTCGTATTTATAAAAGATATACGGTTTTTTCTCACGTTTACTTTGAGGACCGACAAGTTTATCCGACCCGATGTGGTGACCCGAACCTTAACAAGGGTTGCAGAAATTTCCTCGTCAGTGTGCGCAAAAAATTGACACGGAAAGTCGTTCACCCCTTGTAAAGAATCCCCGAAATAAATACTAGTAATACATATTTTTATAAATTTTATATATTACTCACGAAAGGTTCATTTTAAATTAATAAAAACGGAACATTAAAAAATAAGCATAACTGGTTACAAAGGTCACACATTACTAGTGTTCTTGTTAAATATCATGAATTAGTTTTAAAACACCGAAGTTATAAAGGACATACCTTCGAGATTTCGCTTTATCATATACATTTTAGTTCCTTTACTTTAATTTATTCTACCTTTAACTTTATTGTAAATTAAATAGTCTCATTAGATTATTATAATTCAGGTTTAGAATCACTGAAGAGATTAATATGTCTTGATATATTCAAATGTTACCTATGTGATTATTCACATAAGAAGTCGTCAATCATGAGAATTATAATATTCTACTGAAATATTTACGACCAAAGAAAGCGTAGCTATTAATACAGTTCAGTATACATACATACGTCTTACACTCACGTCATATCCCCGAAGGGGTAGGTAGAAAAGGGCATTAGTGTACATATTGTAGAATCTAACACCTAGATCTACTATCAGGGTGCAGGTACCTAGCTTAATTATCTTTTTTACATCAACGCAATAAAAATACGCACATTTCTCTTATACAAAGAACCAATTGGTCTTTTTCTCACATTAGAAAAATCTTAAAAGAGAAGTGTTACTCTTCAGTCCCATTTCTTACTTTGTATAATGCTAAGTTAACACGCTTGCCGAGGCTTGGCAAATGTCTACAAGCTCAAAGCCTTTTTTTTTGGTGACGTGGTGGAAAATCCCTTTGTATCTCCGGCCCCTTGGAGATATAGCAGCCAGGAGTATGTGGTGTTTCCACATTAAAAGCCACCCCGACGGCCAGCCTTAGGCGCCCTGTTCTGGGGAGAACCCGGGCCATGTGATTTCAGATCCCCCCAGATCGATGCCGCACCTAACTAGGCCCTATCTCGGGGGAAGTCAGTGGCTTCTCCTTGCCTATCAGCCTACAAGCTCCAAGCCTACACCAAACACTCGCCAACATGTAAATACGTCGCAAGCGCTTGCCGCAAGCTTCTTTTGATCTGTGTTCAAAAACAACCGACACTAGCCCGGATCGGCTACAATCTCACGCAAGCCAATATACATGCCAAGCGTGTAAACTTAGCATAATAAATAGTATGTTTTCTTTTCTCTAGAGATGACCTAGATCAGAGAGGGGATATACGGTTGAATAAGTACGACCCTATCAAACTGATTTACTAGAAACAATATCTTATGACACAATGGTGCTATATATTTCTATGTTTGGCATGAAATCGAATTAAGTTCTTCAAAGGAACATTGCCAAGTAGGACATAATTTTAGGTTAAGTTACTGTTTTCGTAAATATCATGATTGAGAACTCTTATTTTAAGAGAGATAAAGACCACATGCAAAAAGTTTATAATAAAGAATAGAATTATTCAACACCGTTTAAATGGAGAAATCCTACATGACTTTGAATCTTATGGTTCATTTGATATTCTGTGGATATATATATATATATATATATATATATATATATATATAGATGTTCTTAAATATATAAATGGTTTGTGTACCCTTCAAAAACCCAAAAAGTTCTGCACCGATTGAGCTCAAATTTTGACATGATATACAAACTGCTTCAAATATTGTTGGGCAGGGTACAGCTACCTATAAAATAATAATTTAGTGGATGTCTAAAAGTATTCGGTAATAGTGGACTAAATTTAACTTTAAATCTAAACGATTTTTTGAGTTAAGAGCGTCTTTTAATAAAATCTCAATATTTTGTAGACAGTTAAATTCATAGAGATTACACTATGAATGTGTTTAGATTACTCTATGACTCAGAGATTACCCTATGAATGTGATTCGAACAGACACAGAATCGATAATATAAAAACTTTAATCGATTTGTAAAAGACCCCTGGAACCTTTTATTCTTGATTTTTTAATCCATGTAGGCAGTTTGTTCTACTCCGCTATTACTTAAGAATCTCTTTTTTAAGTTGTTATCCCTATCCTCCTCTTCTTGTTATTTCTCATTCCTTTATTAGGCGTTGTTTACATTAATGAAAAGGACAGCAATAAATAACTATGAAAGGTGTCTCTTACATGTTTTACGTTGATCCATATTTCACCGATATCAAATAACTTTGTTTTAAAATAAGAATTGGGCTTTCAATTATGCCTTAGTACTTACAGGCAGAGGTGATGAAAGGTGTATGAAATTTACAACCAGCCATATATGACTTTTCCAGATTCCGATTCTCGAAAATGAAAGTAAAGGACCATTCTTTATCAAAATATTAAAGAGTATATTTTTATCCACAGCTAGGGGAGACCCGTCCTTCGTCGTTTGGTCCTGCCACTTACCAAGACTTCAAGGAGATCCGGTCTCGATGCTTAGCCGAAGGCAGGTTGTTCGAAGATCCGGAGTTTCCGCCTATTGACCGTAGTCTCTACTACAAGGAGAGATTGGATAGGCCCATCACTTGGTTGAGACCCGGGGTAAGTTCATACTATTCGAACTTCATGTATATTTATTAGTATTTTTTTAATACTAGTAGTATTATACGAAAGTGAAAAAAGAGAAGTACAGCATAGATAGTAGACTTACTAGTCTACTTACTAGACTACTAGACTTACTAGACTAGTCACTAATGAACAAAGTTTCGTACTCTATACTAATATTATAAAGCTAACGAGTTTGTTTGTTTGTTTGGTTCATTATCATCATCTGTTGATGATGCTTTCCTTTCATAGTCCACTGCTGGACATAGGCCTACAGCCAGGAGGTTTTGGCTTACTATATGTTATGGTTATGTTGTTTGGTTAAACCCGCTAAATCACAGGAACTACTTACTGGTTCAAATTGAAACATTATTTTAGTGTATAAGTTCTCACTATGACCATTAGGAGCCGACCATCAAAGAAACGTGTTGCAAAAATGGGTCAATTTTATTCCTTGCGAGAGACTCAGATAAAGTTACGTAGCCACTACTGAATGATCCCATAGATATCCCTTAGATATTTATTCCATTATTAGATAATGATGTACCAGTTTACACGATCTCTGAGAGAAATATTAATTTGGTTATTGTGACCTCAAAAGTGGAAGTTGCACCGTGCGCTATATTAAATCGAGAAAAACAATAAATCAGAGTATGTCTATTCTGACGAGGAAACAGTACTTTCCTGAATACCACGGCAAATTACACCTACGTAAGGAGCAACACCAACTGATGGTAATTAATAACAATCACTTGCAGGAAATATGCAGCGACCCTCAACTCTTCGTGGAGGGTTACAGCAGGTTCGACGTGCTGCAAGGAGAGCTCGGCGACTGCTGGCTACTCGCTGCGGTAGCCAATCTTACGCTGCACAGAAAGTAAGTGAAAGTCTCATAAACAACATAAATCCGAGATTTGTAATTTTTTTCTGATAGTTAATAAAACGCTTGCTATCTTCTTATTGTTTGATATTTTATTACGTTTCAAATAAATACAGGGTTTGAATAACAATAATAACAACTTCGAGAGTAACGTCAAAAGGAATCCTTGATAGAATATACATTCGTACATACTCATACAATGATACTAAAATAAATGGCAAATGAAATTAGTTATACATATATTATGTACATATGTACTATAATATTAAGTTTATTTCGTTCTTTTCTTATAGACTAGTTACCAAAACTGAGTTTCTGAGGTTTCTTTTCATTATTTTGTAGACGTATTAATTAATGGGAATATCGATGTCAATTTACCATAAGTACACAAATAGATAACATCAATGTTATTTCTACGTGTGTTAATATTAGTCGAATAATAAATAAATTAAAACACTAGAAAACAAATACAGTATGAGTCTTTGAACCGATGTCCTAATTAATAAATAGTTGTGATTGTAGTCTCTAAGAAACAAATATCAATTACGTAGATCGGTTAAATCATTCAGACTTTGCACTATGATTGGAAGACGCCACGCGACAATTGTTGTAAAATGGTTGTGTTTATAATTTACTATATCGTTGATGAGACGCAATATTAAACAACAACAACAATATTTTTCCTTGGTGGGAATCGAACCACTATGATAAGTTTTACACCAACCAAGCCTCAGAGGCAACCTGGTAAAATATACAGCAAATAATATTATGTGTATTAGTATCGTGATTACTTATTGCATTTGTCATTAAAAATTATTTCAATATTATTTATATAAGTACTCTGGTTATATAATATTCTATATATGCTGTAGTTGTAATTAATAATATTTTTTATTTCTGTGCGTAGATGCACAGAAATAAAAAATATTATTAATTACGTAAAGGTCGACTGGTAGAAAATGCCTATGGCATAAGTCCGCCTTTGCCACATTTGTGCATAAAGATATATATATATATATATATATATATCTATATCGTTGACACAAATATAAAGCACATACATGCTCTGATACGGTTAAATAGCAAAGTACAAATATACAATTGTCGGTGACTGATAATAATGTTTGGATAAGCGAGTTTCCCATAGCATACCCTTATCGACGGCCTTCAGTATTATGCAGGATGTTTAATATGAACAATGCATTTTCCTCAATTCGCACAGCGGCTTACTGAAATATTAATAAAATAATATATCTTTGTAATTTTTAAATACATAATATATATAAATTACACCCAGACACAGACCAAATGACACAATATTTGTCCTGGGTGGGAATCGAACCCACGGTCTCCGGCTTAGCAGTCAAGGTCACTAACCACTGGACCAACGGGTCCATCAATTTATACATGATCGCTACAGACTCCATGGAGTTCTAAAGGATTTTCCACCCCGTCATAAAAACAAAGCTGCGAAGTTCAAAACTTAATTTTGTTTATATTAGTGTTTTAATTAATTTAAGAAGAGATTAAAGATTCTCATTTTTTTGTCATTTTCAGACTGTTCTTCCAAGTGGTACCTGATGACCAGAACTTTGATGAAGGAGAGTACGCAGGTGTCTTCCATTTCCGGTAAGATGCGATAACTCATTGTGTAGTAAAACAGCTAAGTGTATCCTAGAGTAATGAGCACAGATAATCGATGTCGTTATAGAGAAAGAGAGCGAAAGAGTGAGTTATTACTTAGTTAGAATTATAGGAAGAACTCCTGGTTTATTATAACATCTTCTTTGCTAAGTCCACTCCTTCCGTTCTTCTGAACTCGTAATATATTTCAAAATTTTCAAAAGTAATTATAATCTTGACATCCTTAACAAATTTGATGTTTTTTTATCAACTCCAAGAGAAGAAGTAATCTCTGAAATTACTGATCTAATTTTGATCAGGGTTGAAGACCGATGTGTCGTGGCGTTACAACATCCATTTGCCACGTTATAATTTGCGGGTTTGATTCCCACTGTGTACAACTATATCTATTTGGATTTGTCTTTTTTTGGATTTGTCGTTCTTGTTTTCGCTTTTTTGAGCTGTTTTTAGCTTGAGTCTAGACAAGTTATTTTTTGTACCTAATGAACATTCGGTTACAGATTCTGGCAATACGGACGATGGGTGGACGTGGTGATAGACGACCGCCTGCCGACCTACAGAGGAAAACTCATATTCCTACACTCACCCGAGCAGAACGAGTTCTGGTGCGCTCTCTTGGAGAAGGCCTATGCCAAGTAAGTTCTTTTTGTCAAAAATATAGTCGATTCTCACTCTAATCAAACATATTTGATCAATCTATGAACACTATGTAACATCAGCGATTTACTAAGACGACCGGAGACCTAAAGCCCAACACCCCTCCCCCTCTCACTCATAGGTCAACGACGCACTTATATCTCTTGAGTTGTCCATGGGTGGTTAGTTACTTACTATCAGGACCTCAATTCTGCTATTTTATGTTAGCGTACAAATCACTGTCATTCCATTGACACATTGACACGCTATTGAGATGGCATTAATATCGGTATTCTCCTAACATTCACAGTCTCAATAGACTGTGGATGTGGTGATAATAGCTCATCAATGGTGATATCAACAACATTGCTATACCTGGCAAATAGAATTAATCATTTCCTTACAAATTTACATTGTACCGTTTACCAAATTATTACAAAGACATCAACAACATTTCTATCAGTGAGAGTTCAGTGACAAATCCAGGCCATTGGTCTTATATAGTTAGTAGAATACGAAAAGTGCGGAACTATTCCGATGACATTCCATCGACAATATTAAAATAGCAGAATTGAGGTTGGTGACTCGTTTGCAGGTTTGCTCCCTACACCATAAAAGATATCATCTACTCAAGTAATACTCCATCCAGTCCAAAAAAATTATAATGGTAAACACTGTATGGTTGTATAGTAATACTATATTCATTGGTTCATAAAATTTTTGATGTATGGTTATGTTCACGATTTTCAGGTTGCACGGATCTTATGAAGCTTTGAAAGGCGGTAGTACATGTGAGGCCATGGAGGACTTCACCGGAGGAGTAACAGAGATGTACGACATGACTGAACTACCCCCAGACTTCTTCACCATTCTGCTCAAGGCTTACGAGAGAAATTCCCTTAGTGGGTGCAGTATTGAGGTGCGTAAAGTATTCAAATAATTGTATAATCCAGTTATTAATTGATCCCGAATGTGTATAATATTTGTGTATCTTATGTACAGTCAACAATAAAAGACTATATAACAGACAAAGAACCCAACACTAAAAAAACAGAAAACAATCGAAGATTGCGTGTTTTTTTTTTCAAATTTAAGTATTTGTTCTAAAATAGAAATAAATTTTCATCTATACAAATAAATAAAATTGAAGTGTCTGTTTGTAATGTCAAAATAATAGGTTTTTTTTTATGGTCACACACGATTATTTGCATGATACCTATGCCTTGCCTATAAACCAGTTTAAATATTTTTTAACTGTCTGTTTGTTCCGGGTAATCTTCAAAACGGCTGGACCGATTTTGATAATATTTTACTACCAAGTAGCTGTATATACAAGGCGTAAATTAGGCATTTTTCTCAGAAAAACCCTACAACTTTTTCCCCGGTCCGCGTACCGAACCCACTAAGGCTTTTCAAATTCCACGCGAACAAAGTCGCGGGCACCAGCTAGTTTAAAATAAAATTCTACACCGTGCAATCGAAATAGCTTATTTTTCAGAACATCAATGTCAGTCAAATAAAAAACAAAATGAAGTTTTTATACACAACACGCCTGTGACTTGAAGAATTAAAATGAACTTCTTATGTCTGTACAGCCGGACCCAAACATCTTGGAGGCGGAGACGCCTGCAGGGCTCATCAGAGGTCACGCGTACTCCATAACGAAGGTCAAGTACGTAGACATCGAGACCCCAAACCGCAGTGGCAAGATACCTCTGCTGAGACTGCGGAACCCCTGGGGCAATGAGGCTGAATGGAATGGACCTTGGAGTGACAAGTTCGTATATTCTTTTGGCTTTGCATTCGTAGGAGAGCCATATATATCTATACAACATAAAAAAACAACAGAGATCATACAAAGTTTTCAAAACCAAATGCTACGCATAGTTACTGGGGCCCCATGGTTTGAAGGGTACCAAGTAGCCCTATATCAGAATGCTGAATTAGTTCTACCGGGTTTGGTTCTTTAATGGCTTCGTCACTTGATCAGCTGTCCTCTTGGGTTCTAGGAACTCATCGGACATCTCTGAAATACGTGTTTGACTAAAACCGTATAATTTTTTATTAATATGAATATCACTCAAGAAACTCTTTTATTTATTCTAAAGCCATGTAATAAAAATAACACTCGATACAAAACTAATGTTGTATATTGTTTACAGGTCACCGGAATGGCGTTACATACCGGAGACTGAGAAGGAAGAGATGGGTCTCAACTTCGACGACGATGGCGAGTTCTGGATGTCGTATCAAGACTTTATCCGCCACTTCTCTAGGTGATTATACCGTTGATAATACTGTAATAAGAATGAGCTCTTGTTAATTTTCACTCAAGTGAATAGGGTTAGTGGAGACCAAACCCGCCCTGCCCCTGATTTTGCGGCTCTAAACTCTTGAATTACAGCTGTCTATGGATGGCGTTAGTCGATTACCACCTAGTCACCTGGACCCGTCTGCTCGTTTGCCAATGCTAATAAAAAAACGTGCTGACTAGGCTGTGGAAACTAACAGGTTCTAGAGACAAGATCGGTGAATGAGTAGATGGTGGGACATCCTAGCGAGTATATAGCCTTCATTGTGCTCTATTCATTGTTATAATAGAATATCTTCAATGTTTAAATATTTATCATAGATAGCTTAAGGTGTACGGAATTTTTTCTATATATTTTTTGTTTTTTTTCTATATATTTTTTGATTTTTTTCCTTTGATAATAAATCTTTTTTTCCATCGTATAACATTTATAAGTAACTTGTATTACTATGTATGCATGTGCCTATACTTATCTATGTAGAGAAATTGTAGAAGGTTATTTTTAAGAAACTAATCGTATTTGTCCTGTTGACTTTATTACTAGCACATGTTTAAAATCATAACCGTTCGGTTTATTTGTTTTGATTGTTTTTACCTATTTTTTTATTATTAAAATATAAGATACATAGAGTAAACTGTGGTTTACAGAGTGGAGATATGTAACTTGAACCCAGATTCATTGGATCCTGAGGAGTGTCCAGAGGGCTGCACCAAGAAGTGGGAGATGTCTGTCTTTGAAGGAGAGTGGGTCCGAGGTAAATTGGACATTAATTTATTTTGGAATACAGTGGCGCTGAACAATATTGTGAAATAGAAAACGAGAAAGGTTTATTTCAGTAACTTGTTCAAATATTCATCAAAATCACTGATCGAATATTGTATATCGTTGATGAAACTGCATAAATGCCTAAGAGCAGTTTGCAACAACACGTAATAACAAAAGTCGCAAATTAGTTTATTGGTTATACTTTCCATCCTAAGCTGCCTAACCGATCATCATGAAATCTGATGTTGTCGGGGGTATAGAAGATGCCTTATATTTCTTCTCTAAAAAGTACTGATTAGGAAGGCAATTTCTGGAACTCTGAGTCCTCTTTATGCTCAGCTAGATATGTAATATCTTTTGTTCTTTTCTTCACGTCCACAACTGTAACTCCAGTATACCAAGATCAAACAGTGACCCATGTCATTAAGAGACTCGTGAAGTCCCAGGAAAAGTTAAGCTGTCTTGGAAACAAAAATATCTAAAAAAATATCTTGAGTTGATCTAATTGTGTAATATATTATCAGGTGTGACGGCGGGCGGCTGCCGTAACTTCTTGGATACATTCTGGCACAACCCGCAATACACCATCACGCTAAGAGACGTAGATGAAGGAGACGGGGAGAATAAATGTACCGTGAGTATCTATGACCCGGCAATCTCGTGCGCGACCGTCCCGCGTGTGACTGTTTTTTACTACCTTAGAGTACTAAAAACGGACACTATAGTCCATCAACGTCGTGCGCGACCGTCCTGCGGGGTGACAGACAGTGGCGGGGGCGAGGTAGCGCGTCATTCTAGCACACGGCTACACACGAAGAGAAGTGTTTCCCTTCCCCGCTACACCACCCGCTACCCGCTGATATCTTGAGTACCTCGTCCCCGCCATCGTCACACTAAATCAGACACAAAAACAGTCACACTAAATCAGGCAGTAAGGATTGACACCTTTATCGTTTAATTATTGTAGGTTGTTCAAATGATTTTGGTTCCAATCATCACATCAACAGGCTTTAATAGTCCACTGCTAGACATAGGCCTCTACTCAGAATGGAAGTTTCTTTCACTTTGCAATGCTGTTGTTCTGCGTAGCTTGTTAGCTCTTACGACACTCACAGGATGAATATCGATAGCGACACTCCGTATACACACACACGCGATTACAATAATATCTTACAATTCTTCAAGTGTGAATCCGACTCGCACTTACCCCTATTATTAAATTATCCATCCCCATCACTTGGATGCTTGCACTCCACCAGCAAAAAACTTTTTGCACCGCCTGCGGTATTTCCGGACGGATACGACGTCCAAACCATCAGAGGGCCCAGTGTAAGTTTATTTAAATTCTTCTCGATGGTTACGGTGACCACGTTTAGCGCTGCGATTGGTCTGCACTAAAATCTCCACCAATCACAGCGCCGGACGCGGTCACCGTGACGATCGAATAGAAGTTAAATAAACTCGAAATTAGATGACCATGCCGGTTTTATTTATTATTATTTTTCAGACATCTGAAACAACGCCATCTAGTTTCACATAAAGCAGAGCTTGTACTATGAAAGCTAAATTGACTGATAGAATACTTATATTATTTTTTAAGTGCATACATATTATACATAGAAAACACCCAAAATTTCGAAACAAATATTTGCAGATCATACAAACATTTGGTCCGACCAGGGAATCGAACCCGAGACCTCAGCACGGCAGTCGCATATGCTACCACTGCACCACCGAGGCAGTTTTGGCTCTCTACCCCTCTAAATTTTGAGTAGTTTACAGTAAAATTACATTTCCTTCCAGGTAATCGTAGCGTTGATGCAGAAGAACCGTCGTTCCCAACGCCACCAGGGTCTGGAGTGCCTGACGATAGGGTTCGCAGTGTACCGCATGCCGGACTACGGCCACGTGCCCAAGCCGCTCGACCTCAACTTTTTCAAGTACAACGCGAGCGCTGCCAGGTCCCAGAGCTTCATCAACCTTAGGGAGGTTAGCTCTCGGTAAGTTACTAATTTAAAGGTTATCTAAACTTCAAGACATGGAAACCATTCAACAGTTTACTGGCCTGTTGGTCTAGTGGTTATAGTGAATCTGACTGCTAAGTCCGAGGTTGATGTTCGATTCCCTTTGTTTCAAGTTATTATTATAATTAGTTTCAGATCGAGTTAAATTTTAGAACCGTAATACAATACTGAAATAGTGGTCAAATAGTCACATAGGCTCGTTCACCTCAACTCGTCATACTTTCTTTTTTTAAAAGACTACTTCCGCGTGAGGAATATATCCTGTGTTGCTGGGGAGTTTACAAACATACATGAAACAGACAAAGCACCTAGACTCGAACAACAATTTGTGGATAACACATGCGGGGATCGAATCCACAACACTCAGCTTAGTAGTAAGCGGCGTGGCGACCGCTTGAACCTAGTGGTTTACTACGCCACCCTTGCAGTCAAGTACTCTTAAACGAGTGCCACCAATCGTCCGAGACAACTCAAGTTTCATCTTAATTATTTCTTATTTTTTATTAAATTGTTGATTATTTATAAGGCCTTTAAAGGAATGAAGAAATAATAAAAATGTATTAAACCCTCAACATGTGTGCAGATTCAAGCTGGAACCGGGCACGTACGTGATCGTCCCGTCCACCTTCGACCCGGAGGAGGAAGGCGAGTTTCTCCTGCGAGTGTTCTCTGAGAAGAGCAACAATATGGCGTAAGTACTGTTTTAAATTGTAATCAGGTAATGTCCTACGTATATTATCCCTGAAAATAAATTGTGACCATCCACCATTTTGTGGATGAAAATAAAATTATTATTAATATTATTTTGTTGAAATACCAATCAGTTTACAATTTCATTTTCTTTCACTTTCACATTTAGAATCCATACTTATAAAGGATAACGGCAGATTCTAATCCCCTAGTAATATATGATGGATGATTATGAAACTTGTTCCATTTATAAAGTGAAACATCTTCACTATTTTCATGTAATTATCATATTTTTGATACTTTGCTAAAAGTAAATAAATTCTTCTCAAAGAAGTGTTACAACTGCAATAACTAAACGTTAACAAAACGCATTCCTACGTTTTCTAAACTTGCCATACATAAAATATAAATTACACAAAAAATGATATATATATTAATTTAAGGTACTAATAACTTTTATTCAAATTGATTAAATTAATCGTGAACACAATGTAAAAAAGTCATTAAACTGATTTTACATGATATCATTTCATTGAAAGATCAAAAAAATTATAAACGGATGATTTTGAAAGATATCTATGTTAACTTGTTGACAGCAATGACAACTCATTTGTGACAGCCAGCTGTCATAGGTATCAACTTCAGTACAGCCGATATATGCAAACTACAAACTGAAAAAACTTTTGAACGCAAAGTTCTAAAAATCTAGTAATTAAAACTGTAATTGTTGATGATATTACCAGTTAAATAAAAACAACAAATAATCCCTACCATGAGATACGCAAGGCGGTACAAAAGTCCCATTCATGCCTGCCATTGTCCTTTATATAGGTAATATAAGAGGGCTGCTATTTATGTATTTGGAATAACAAAGTAAAACAAACATATAGCATTTATTATAGTTTCATTGCTTTTCAAAATATTCGCCGTGATGATCGATGCACTTTTGCATACGTTGGAACCAATTTTCGTTGCACTATTTCCATTCCGATTGTGGTATTTCCTAAACGTGCCTTTTGAAAATTTATTCTTCACGGTTGGGAATAAATAAAAGTCTTTGGGGGCCAAGTCAGAGCTGTACGGCGGATGACCCGTTAATTCGATTTTTGAACTTCCAAATACTAAGTTGTTTCAGCCGATGTGTGACAGCTAGTATTGTCACGATGAAGAAAGATTCTGCGTTGTCGGTTATTCTTTCTTATTTCTTCAAAGACTTCTGGCAAACAAATGGTGGTGTACCATTCAGAATTAACCGTTTTACAATCCTCTAAATGTAGCCCTCGCCGAAAATCGTAATAAATCACAGTACGAAAATTTTCACTTGCTAAATCCATAGTGATAAAGACACGCAATTTTCAAAATGCCGCCACTAAGGATAAACAAATGACAGCTACATGAAACAAATTGTATTCTTTAGCCAAAGAGTTCCATTTTTAAATGTTATGATTCCCTGTTTAATATTGTTCTTGTAACTGGCCAGTACCGCATAAATAGCAGCCCTCGTATAAGTTTCAAGATTGAAATGTGTGAGGTATATTATATATTATTATTAAATGAGCAAATGAGTTTGTTTGTTTGTTACGCTTTTATACCTATACCACCAAACCGATTTTGAAAATACTTTCACCAATGGGAATCTACATTATCAGCGAGTAACATAGGCTACTTTTTACCGCGATAACTGACATACTCGGCAAAAGCTGGTATGAGATACATATAAGTCTGAGTGCCTTTGTATTACTTATAAAGTATAAATATCGTCGTTTTATTGTTTACACTAACAAAACTTTTATTTACAGTGAAAATGACGAAGAAGTTGGTATGGGAGACATTGATGAAAGGGTGAGTTATTTTAATTTCGTAATGTTTTTTTAATTCTTAAGTTCTTCTAATCAGGTAGGCCGTGATCATTGAGTACTGAAGTGAGGCTCTACATTGTTCGGTATTAGTGAAACCATTACAAAAATAATAATTAATAATGCGACAGCGTATCCTTGGTTCACATTTTATAAATTCTTTCATATTCTACACAGGGGGCGTATATTTCAGAGTCGTATAGTAGAAATTGACTTGATTTGATTGACTGCACACCGCCGTTCTGGACAGTATATATTGGCGCTAGGTCAGAGTTACCACTTTCGGAGGTCATATCAATAAAATACGAACTTATAATCCCTTGTTTATTCTTGTACGACCGCTAGTCTAATGTGTCGTTTCACTAGGACATCCTGTATTGATAATTTCTACAACGGTTATAGCAACTGCAGTATCTCTCATCACCAACAAAATTATAACAATACAAAGTAATTCTTAAATGTAGTTCAATATTCAAGATAAACATATTAATGAATTTAACATATCTTTAGATGACTTATTTTACTTAAATTACCTTTATTTAATATGAAACAAACAATATTCTCTCGCAAACCGCCAGCAGATGGCGCTACAACCACATTTCAATTGAAATCAAGTATTATTTAACATATAAAACTAACTGAATAAATCATAATCATTCTAATATGTTTTATCTAGAACACTACACAATAATTTGAGGAATTTAAACCTTTGGAATACGTAATTTAATAATCAAATTACTTCAAACAATTAAAACAGTGTCTATTGCAACTACATGTTTCTAAGAACATCTAAGCTTCATGTCCAAATATACGTCTTTCGGAGTATACCTACACCAACTCTTTTCTCTAGGTTAATGATGACCAATATCATGTTATAGGTGAAGGACATAGTCCCGAGCCCCGAGCCAGCCGACCCAGTGCGAGACTTCTTCAACCGTCTGGCCGGAGCCGATGGAGAGGTGGACTGGCAGGAACTCAAGGAGATCCTCGACTACGCCATGCGGGAGGGTACGTGCCTTTTGACAATATTCTTTTTATTTCTACTATATATTTATTTCCAGTTACCATTGGTCGAAATTCGATCGTAATAATTATCATTATTAAAAAAAACTACTTCCAAAAAAAATTGAGTGACAACCTATGGATAAAATGGTTCTTTACTGTATTGAATTTGGTTATTTATATAAAGATCTTCGACTCTATACCATATATACGGGAAAGTATCTATGTTTCTTTGCGCTCATTTATTTACTGTATCACCTTCATATCTGGTGCCAATTCTGTTGTTCGAAAACTCTAAACTAAACTAAAAATATCACGTTTTCAGAATACGAACCGTTGTTTGACAGAACTAAACAAATTTTTTGTGATTTTTTGTTTAGTTTAGAGAGTTATCGAACAACAAAATTAGCACCATTGTCTTACAAGTTAGGACATAGGAAACTTTAATGCAGAAATAATGTAGGGATTAAGTAAAATTTATTTTGGTATATGTAGCATATTTTCTATATTGTTGTAGTTTAAAAAGATGAGTTGAGATTTTTTTACGCTTTCGCCACAGCATAAGTTACGTATATTAAAGAAAGTTTTGCTAACATTAATACTTTGCCAATATTGTTCTGCAGCAGGAATGTTTTTAAATCTGATTTAGTTTGAATCTATACAATTATCAAACCTAATTATTATGATTAGTATGAAAATCATTAATACACTAATTTTTAAATTTACAAGAACTGTTGATTTAAGTAACTTTGAGTTCCTGAAAATACCCTCACTTTTAAATTTTCGCTTTTGATATACATATCACATACATAAGTTAATGCGATCATATGACAGGGACTTAATACTTTGAATATCTTGCCACCAAATTAATTGTTAATTTAAAGATATGTAATAATAATAACAAATCCACACATCTCACACACGGCCCTCTGATCCCAAACTAGGCAGAGCCTGTGCTATGGTAACCAGACTGCTGATAAACACACTTACATATTATAGATAAATTACACCCAGATTCCGAACACGTGATCGTGCTCATCACACAATTATTTGTCCTGGGTGGGAATCGAACCCATGACTTCTAGCTTAACAGTCAGGATAACTAGCCTCTAGACCAACCGGCCAGCAAGATTATAAAAAACGAGAACTTTGATATTTATTTAGTTATTTAAGCTACCTGCTTAAATAACTAAATAAAGATCAAAAACGACCTAGTCTTGGAGGTAGTATTTATCAGTAATGTTGTTAGAGTCTAATAAGGACATTTACACCCAGATATCGAACAAATGATCGTGCTCATAACACGATTATTAGTCGTGTGTGGAAATCGAACCCACGACCTCCGGCTCATATATAATATCTGTCATTATTGCTCTGATTAAAATATAATTATATACCTATGACCCTCCCATATTAGAATCAATTCGTCTTAAATGTAGTAAACTTTCGCAGTAGTAAAATGACATAGCTTTTGTAAAACTCCTAACTCCGTAAATATCGTTACTAGAGACATACTGTGGCAAGAGTTTATTTGTAAATCGTATCACGGTGTTTGTGGTCGCACTCCTCCGAAACGGCACAACCGATTTTAATGATATTTAGTAGGTATAAGAATAGGTCGTAAAGTATTTTTATATAATTTATGTGGTAGAGCAACGTTTAGCCGGGTCAGATAGTACATATATAAATTATAGTGTAGCCAAGTCACTCATCATAACGATTTTATATAATCTTATATATAATGTAAACAATTTGTGCATTAATCGAAGTGATAAAAATGAAATAATTTAACTTATGCCCATTTTTGAGCTTCTCAGTGTGATAACGCTTTTTGTCAAGTTAACCGCGCTTTTATTTCGTTTCGCTAACCGTCCACGAAGGCATAGTCTATGTAAGTATGTACATCAACGTTTTGCAGATATTTTCTTTTCTTTTTCTTTTTCTTATGTTATTATAAGCAAGTGTTATAATTTGTTATGTACATACCTATTTTATTTTATGTAGTACAATAATTATTATAATTTAGCTTTTTAATTTTTCTTTAAAATACTTTGTTTTTGCCAGTGTTTTAATGTAGAATTTATTTAAATTATATTTTTTTCAAATATTGTGATTAAATTGCTTTTTAAATAGATAGTTATTATATATATGTTATGCTTGTTTTGTTAATGAGGATTATTATAGTATATAATTCAGTAATAAATTGGAATTTATACGTAACCATTATACAAAGACGATTAAATTTATATAAAACTTGAATACATCCATGTGTTTGAGTAAACGATGTCTTTTTCAATTCTGAATGAATTTCCTTAAAAAAAATAGACTTTTTCGCTGAACTGTTAAATTACAAGTACTGTTAGGGCTATAGTTATGTATAGGCATATATTTTGGTATCAAACCAATATTTGTAAATATAAAAGCATGTTATTTGTTAGAGATACAGGGTATAAATGACGGAGGAACGAGAAGCTTTAATTGCAAGCAATGTATGTATTACATTTGGGTTATATGCTGTATTTATTGACGCTTTTCAGTAAAATGATCTATACTCAACTAAAAAATATTGTGATTAAAAATTGATTTTAAATATAATTTAAATACACTATATCGCTTTTCGGTACACCGTTTCTTATACCCTGTGTACCACGTAAATATAAAAAGTGTTAAATATTATAACGAGTAGGTATCTAAGCATCCCACTATACGAACAGAGTTGGCCATGCGTCACGGAGCCGCGTACGACGGCGGAGGGGGGTACACCCAACCGCAGGGGGCAGGGGGGGGTGGTGGAGGGCCGCAGGAGCAGTCCTGCCTCGAGCAACTGCTCTGCGCTCTCTGCTCCCCCATCTGCAAGGAGTTCGGCGTCGACCTGCAACAGGTGCAGCAGCCAAACCACCAGGAGGCAGTGCATCTCACACAGCCACAACCGCAAGGGATGTCTTCAGGTACAGGACTGCATGTTTTGTGTGGTTTTTAAAAATTTAAAAGCAGGGTATCACATCAGTTACATTCGTATTTAAACTTTTGGTGTGAAATCAATAAACATAATATTGAATGAATAAAATGATGTTGTGATATCGGTTTCGAAGCCGACATGACTTATCTCTTAAAATTAAAAAAATAATTTATAATTAATTTAAAAATGCGTTTAATATAAAGATAAAGATTCAAAAATACAGTATTATTACTGATGATACTATACAATCAACGTGCCATATTTTATAATTTACTATCCAAAACATATTGTTTATTTGCACTGCAAGCAAGTCATAAAATTATAACTTTAGCGAAAAGCAGATAATATCCTGCCAAAATTCAATGATTAAAACTAGCACAACTAAGCAGCTCTTTTAATGGTGCTGTGCCCGACAAGGTCCATAATTGTCACCTATTTTTAAGCGGTAGGTACATGTACAATATGAAATGCAAAGAATTGAATTGACACTTGAAATTCACAATGACAATAAATCACGCTTCAGTAAATAAAAAAGACTGATAAAAAAGTATTAATGTTTTAGAAATTAATCAGTAATATGTATTTGTAATTTAAATGATAGGTGTTGTTCAAACTTTTTAAGGGATTTTCTTTTTGTTTATGTCAGTTAACTTTATTAATGTGTGAGATTTTGCAGGTTGCCAGCGAAGCGGTTGCAAGCAAGACTTTATTTATTATCTGTTCAAAATTTTATAGAAATGGAGGGCATGATTTAAAATGTCTGTTTTTTGGTTTTTATTTTGTTTTCTTTTGTTTTTATTTTTCAGGTTTGCGACGGTTCATTTTATGTAGCATTATTATTTGTTCTAAGTGAAAATAGTGCTTGTTAAATTTTTCAATAAGATTTAAAAGCAAAATTTTACAATATGTCTGCTAAGCATCACTAACATTAAAATGTAGGAATTTTCAATATTTCTTTGAAAATTGTTACATTTTCGCTTTTACGCATGTTATTTAGTGTATCGTACATTGGAAGTAAACGAAAATGGGCATTTTAAATTATTTTTCATTTTATTTTTTTACTGCAGTTATATAAGTCACCTCCATTTCCATAAAAGTATAATTTAAGTTATTTTATGACGTCATACTGAAGTAGATTCTATGAAATAAGTTTCATGTTCAAATTTATAGAGAGTAGAAACAAAGTATTAGAAATTGTAAAATACTCCATCAGTCAGTCAGTCATATATACAAGTATGATGTAAAAACTATTTTTTATATACAGTAGATATCTATTTTAATTGTTTAAAGCGACGGTAGCCCAATCGCTAAGGTATCGGACTTGCGATCAACTGGTTGCATGTTCGAAGTCACCTATTTCGCTATCGACATTGATCCATTTCTAAGACTAACGTTTTGCTCAGCTTAAGGGGTAAACAAGAATACTAGAAATGTGTCCCACAAGTAAACTATCATAAAAAGAAAACAAACAAAATATATTTTGTCATGATTTTAACTTCAACTTACTTTCTCAATAACAAGTCACTCGAGGCACGTAACATTAAAAAAAACGGTCCAGTAAACATTACAAAAAAAAATAATGAAGAGAAAAAATATAAATAATTTTCATAATATCATTTCTTAAATATTTATGAAGAATATTGGTATACGACCTGCACTTAATCCATAACAAATCTTTTGGTTAATATTAAATATAACGCATTACAATACATCACATTACATAATATTAAATTAATATATTACATAAAATAGGTACACATATACATTAAATTACTTTTTTTTTAAATATATATTTATTTAATACTTTTCATAGTAAACTACATCAGTGTCTCGTCTATTGAATTCGTCTCGTCTAGTATTGACCTCGTTAATATTTAAATACAGTGTACTGTTTTCTCAATATTGTTACAAACAGGACCCTACCACTGGTGACCTTTGTCGCCATCGAGGTCAATGAATAACCTCATGACCCAAGTATGACCTTATGTAAATATTACAGAACTACACGGCCAAGGTTTCTCTAAGGACGTATGCAGGAGCATGATCGCGATGCTGGACAAAGATAACTCTGGTGGACTCGGCTTTGAAGAGTTCAAGTCGTTGTGGATTGATCTGCGTAACTGGCGAGTGAGTATAAAAAAACATACCGTATTAACAGGACGTATGGGTGTGGTGTACGTATGGTAAATAATGAAATTAATTATTGAAAAAACAAAAATTCCGGCTGCGTGAAAAGCGTGTCCTTCAATTTCTCGTTCCACATTTAAATATATGTTGTTTATATAGATTTTTTGTAAGACATTTATTTTTACCCTTTATTTTGGTACTCCATGGGATTGGATTTGGATTGATTTTGAATATAATTTTGCGCCAAAAATCCTCAGTTCCATTTTTAGAATTATCATAAACAATTGCACTCTCACAATTAAGACGACGCTAACGACACTTTTTAACCATCCTGACGCAGTCGGGTGGAATCAAATTTCTTTTGAGCCATACATGGAGTAAGTAAAACAATATTCTTCAAAAAGCAAGGACCTAAGATAATTATAAAGAATCGATGAGGAAACTCCATAAGAATGTTTGGCGGATAAAATGATGGCGGATCAGGGCTATTTACAGGAGTGGACGTCTTTCGGGTGATGACGATATATATAGATAAAATATGTGATGATTTTGTGTTGTGTGGTGCAGGCTGTGTTCCGTCTGTACGACACGGACGGTCGCGGCGCCATCCCGCAGCGCAACCTGCGCGACGCGCTGACCTCGGCCGGCTACACGGTCAACGCGCACGTGCTCAACGTCCTCGCTCACAGGTACACACGTACTGCATTTGTCTTACCGAACTAGTACAACACTTGTCACCTAAGTAGTACATCACTTGTCACCTAATTAGTACAAAGCCAACGTGCTCGCTCACTGGTACGTACGCATCTGTCTTACCGAACTAGTACAACGCGCACGTACTCAACATGCTCGTTCATAGGTACACACGTACTGCATTTGTCTTACCGAACTAGTACAACACTTGTCACCCAAGTAGTACATCACTTGTCACCTAATTAGTACAACGCTTATGTACTAAAAGTGGTTTCCCACACTAAACTTGTCTTACCGAAATAGTAAAATGCTCACATACTCACACACTACACTTGTTTTGGTGAAATTTTGTTTATTTTTTGCGCTAAATAAATAATTATAGTTATTAAAGACTATTATGTGTACATAATGTGAATGTGTTTCCCCAACAGATACGGTTCCTCTGACGGCTACATACAGTTCGACGATTTCATTATGTGTTCAGTGCGACTCAAGACCATGATCGGTAAGACAACTTGTACTTACTACATTAATTAAGTTTCTGCTTAGCTAAGTAGGACTTCGTTATAGAAACTGTTTTATATGTAGCTTTCCAGAATGTTCATATTAACATAATATACGAGAAAGAGAAAAAAAGCTTCTGTCACGAGCAAATTAGTCGAGAAAGTCGAGGTGTCGAAAGTAGTGGATGATCAAGATGGAAGAATTAATAAAAGTAGAATTGAATTTATTATATTGCACCGATCCCATAAGACGGTCTTATAAGATTTAAATGCAAACACAAATATTTGTTAGTTTATTATACTAACAAGCATTTATTATGTCAATTGTGTACAGTCCCAATATCAACCCCTAAGTACTAAACCATTGCATAATTTTCATAAGCAATACCCTTCTTCTAGTAATGTGACAGTGTGTGTATGTAGAATACTTTAACAGTCATAGAGAATACTATAACTGGCTATTAACTGTCATTTTTTTTAAATCCTGCGTTTAAATTATATCAAACAAATAGCCTCCTTGTTGCTGTATATTCCCTCCTGTGGGCATCATTTGTGCATGTTTTGTAGGGTAGATAATCGTTTACCTAAATATAATTAGTCAAATCAGTAGCTAGTAAAATAATAAAAGTATTTATACATTTATTTTCAGGCATCCCCAAAAATTTGTTTTTATAAATGCATGAAAATTTTATATGTCTTGTGATACGCCTAATTAAATTAGCGCTAATTAATAAAAAAAACCTGATCTAAAAACACCACTCAATACATAATGGTGTGAGATTTTGCCAACCGCTTAAATACAAAAATGTTTTGTGATTTGTTTGTTTGTTTTCAATTACCATTACCGAGTCAATATCATTTTTGTACCCTTCCAATAGGTTATGTTTAAGAATATGTTTTTGTGAGTTTATAAAATAGGTTTAGACTGTTTTAGGTGATAATTATAATTGTTGCTTATGAAATATAAGTGTGTGTTAATAACCGTGACAGCGAACAACGAACCGTTGGAGAATCTCGAACGTGAACTGCAGCTGAACTCGTGAGCGGCGCCGGGACTCGCACAAGTGTACGACATACCAAATGACAATATTGTCACCTGTATATAACACCATACATAATTGCAACTACACCCTGTGACTGAACTTTGTTAGCCACGTTCGTCATTCGCACTCATAACTTGAAAAGTAATAATTTAATAATAACTTCACAGTTTCACACACAATGGTCTGATCCCAAACTAGGCAGGGCCTGTACCTACTATGGTAACCAGACTGGTGATGAACATGCTTAATTATTAAATAAATACATATTATATATTAATTACACCCAGACATAGAACACATTATTGTGCTCATCACACAATTATTTGCCCGGGTTTGAATTGAACCCACAACCTCCTAAAAGACATAAAGCTCAATCAGCTGATCAAGAGAATAATATGACAGCTAGTGTTTGCTGTCAGTACCCAGAATATTTATATCTAGCATGTTCATAAAGTACTCTGGTCCAGTTCTGTACTCACTGACCAAACGCAGAAAAAAAATATACATTAAAATTTATTTATCACAGTGAAATATATATTTATAATTTCTGTAAAATTCTTCTAAAGAGTTACGAAAGATTTTGAACACTGAAAAGATCTAGCACATTAGTCTCACACACACATTATAAGAAAGAAAAATTCAATAAATTATGGGATTAATAATCTTCTATTAAAGATGGAGTGTGAAAATAAAGTTATATAAAATTGGTTGAACAGTGTGAAGTTACAGTAATGTTTGGTATTTATGTGCGCTATGTCACCTACACACATGAGGCTGTGTGGGAAAGGAACATAAAATTAAAAAACAATTTATATTTGAACAAAATATTTGATTAAACCTGTTAGATTTTAAAGACATTAAAAGAATTAGTGGTCGTTTCCTTCATAGCCGTGACTTATATTGTTTGCGATAGTACTTTAAATGTATATAGTATTGATTTTTTCTTAAGTAAATATCTTTTATGTGATTTCTAAACTGTTCGCAAACAATAACTTCTCTACATATTTCGGACATTTTACGTGTATATAGTATTTTTTTCAATTATTCAGAATGTGTACCAAATGATAAAATACAATGTAAAATGTCCCCCTTGCACTTAACGCTTACTAACTGTTTAACTATCGCGCCATTTTTTAATCAAACCTAACGCCGGCCATTTTGTTTTTCAGATACGTTCAACAGCAGATCGTCTGGCGGAGATTACGCCACGTTCTCTCTCGAAGAATGGCTGAATCGCACAGTCTACTCATAAAACGTCATCACTAGGCTTATATATGTAAACGAGGCCTATATATACGCATAAATTGTACATTGTCGAATGTTCTTAAATGTTACCGTCATTTTTATAAACTAATTGTTACACTCGTCTAAAAATATATTAAAAATGTATATTAAGTCACAACTTTTATTATGACTCAATGTACCAATACGGGTATTTTCTATAATTGACTAAAAAAAACTAAAATATTTTTATAATTGTAACTATTTAAATATTAGTTCTGCAAGATAGTATTATTTTTGTTATCCACCGATTATTCATTCCAATGTGCTAGAGCGGATTGTCTATGGTCATACGTCCTTGTTTAGTTCTGTGCGATTAGCTGCTAAAGCTTTTTTGTGGAAATCTAATATTTTATGTCTCAACTAAAACATTGCAATTTGTTGCACTGAGAATGCATTTTTGTAATCGCATTGTATTTATTCTGACATTTTTTTCTTTATCAAAGATCTGAAATAAAACATTTATTTATATTTATCATTTGTATCATTTAAACGTTTTTTCATTATCAACCACTTAAAGATAGTTATGGGGCAATATATATATATATATATGACAATGATAGAAAGCAAGAACTCGATAAAATATATAGTAGGTATGTATTGGCTTTCATAAATGAGATGCAGTAACCTTATTCACTATTTATTTGACGAATCAATATCCACATGACATACACACTGTTAAATTTCATAATAATCGTAACAGAATTCCAATCAAACGACCATATCCACGGACTAATTAAAAACCGTGAAGCAGTTCAATTGTAAGAGACCCTTTAAGCAGACTCTTCTACATCTAATCCCAGTTCTCTTGTTCCTCGTCCATGTTCTCGTCGTCACTTTCTTCCTCTCCATCCGCCTTTAACTGCCAAGAAGATGATCTGACCGCGTCTGAAGATACGATTGAAAGCTTCGCGCCATCTGCGAACATTCGCGTTCTTTATTATTAAGATAGAACTTGGCATAAAAATGACTAAATATTTTCAAATCAATACAGGGTACATAGAACCACTATATTAGATCCAATTATAGTTCTGAACAAACATAAAATTTGAATAAAATCCGGACCAGGCGTTGAAAAGGTAGTCAGTGACAAACCCATATATAGAAGTAGATAATGAAAATAGATGTTTCCACTTACTCAATACAGTGCCATTCATAGCCAGGAGCTGTGGGTAGACGGCGAACGGCACGCTCAGCATGAGCATGTTGAACATGCGCGTGGACCTCATCGGTCGTTTGGGCCTGAAGCGGCTCAGGAACGGCATCATCGTCTCTTTGTTGGGCAGGAAGGGCTCGCCGTATATCTGGTGAGGAAGACATTTTAGAATGGGGCAGTTGCCTAACAAAATTATACTAATGTGTCCGCTGTAGCTTTAAATTGTAACTTATAGAGGGCATGCATAATGGTATTTTGACCCTACCACTGTCCTTGTCTCAGCTGGTCACATTTGTGAGACTACTGTTACGCCACACTAGGTGTTAAATATTACTTCTACTTTTGCAATAGTACACCTTAGAAACTATTAAATTAAAACAGCAGTTCTGAAATCTAATATATTTTTATTTAATTTAATGATTAAACTTAAAACACCTCCCACCCCTTGATACACAATGTCACACTTCGTCGACCCCCTGCTTAAATTGTAACGTAATTAATTTTTGGATTGCCCCTAGTGATGAATGCTAAATTAGCATTCCAATTTAAATATGTATTTCAAATAATGAATACCTACCCTTATTTGATTCAATTTTCGTTCCTGTGGCAAGCACTGTGTGTTCACGACCTCATTGACGATCTGTAAACAATTTATTTATTTATATCTTTATTGTATACACTCAAAAAGAAAATAACAAAAGATGAGTTACAAATAAGTAGACGTAACAATCGGCGGTCTCATCGCTCACGGCGATCTCTTCCAGACAACCTTATCAAAGATTTTAGGTATTTAACAGTTTAGGGTAGTATACATACACATAACACATTATCACATAAATGTTGAATTGGAATGCAACCCTTTACTAATATGACAACACTAGCAGTGTCATTTATTATCTGTGTTCCTTTCGTGTCTGTGATACGAATACAGCCTCTGTACGTTTTCTAGTTCACCGTGATCCATTTTAATATTGCATCCAATTAATTACCTACAGTAAATACAAATACCCATACATATTTAGAATATATTATATAGTGAATCTGTATACAGTATTTATAATGACATAAAAATCCTTAAATACTTTATAAAAAACAGGCAAGGTTTTAGCTTGTCGGATTGTTTCAGGCAAGTTGTTCCAGAGTCTTACTGCTTGCACAGTAAAAGATTTGTCTGCAAAAGGGGTGGAATGTTTTTTCATTTTTAGTTTTAAATTCTCCGATGACCTCAGGTCCCTGCAATGTGTATTTCTTTCTTAAGTAAAAATGTGGTGTGGCTTGTATGTTTTTTATTATTATTATTTTTTCTATTTTTTATGTTTCACTTCATTTTCTCTTGTATTCGTTTTTTCTTCTTAATCTTGTTTTCTCTTCGTTGTTTTTTCACCTTTAAGTCCTTAATAACGGACATACTAGCACACATCAAAACAATGTTGTGATATATTTAATAGTGCCATTGTATCTATCTGTGAATTGCAAAAGAGTGGCCATGAGTTTGTTTGCCCTTTCTTCTCATAAGGCTCAACCCCTTGGAAACGGGCGGTTGTAGATCGGCACAGGCATATCATAGATTTTGTATGGGTTTGATTTTTGTTAAATTTATTTGGTTACTATTTGACAAAACAGAGATTGTTGCTTTTGTGTGTGTTGATCTATGACTTTAGAGTCTACATGGAAGACGATTACAAACAATATTGGAAATTTTATGAAATAAAGAAAGTTTGAGTTGAGTTGTGCGGTGTGTAAGAACTCAAAACGTTCTTTGAGATAAGAGGGTGCGTGAGGATGAAACAGAACAATGTATAAAAGAGAAAGTATATAGAGATTCCGGCGAAGGCGTATTGGTAGCCATTTTAGTATAGAAAGATACTCTGAGATGTGATCATACTTGCGTAATCCAAATATGAACATCACCGTAGTGAAAGATGGGATAAAGAAGAGATTGTGCGAGCGCAATTTTAGTATTGGTGGGAAGGAAGTTCCGTAGCCTTCGCGGAGATCCCGCTGCTGCAAATAGTTCGCGGCTAACTTCTCCAATCTGAGGACTCCAGGATAGGTAACTATCCATATAGATCCCCAAGTTTTAACCCTTTCACTATATGGGACAAACGCACCGTTGCAGAAAATAAGTAGTATCTGCTGAAAGTTTATTGTACAGTGCAGCCTGGGACTTCCTACTATAATGACTTGTGTTTTCAAAGGGTTTACACTGAGTTTGAACTCCATACATATTTGCACTAAGTCTCTGTTAATGGCATCCACTGTTTCTGTTAGATTATCTGGAGTAGCTTGTGAGTAAATTTGGAGATCATCTGCATAAAGATGGTAATATACTACATTAGACATACATACTACAAAATACTTTAGTTACTACATTTTATTTATTATTAGCTTTTAATTTATTTTTAGCTTTTTTAACTTCTAACAATGTGTATTGTAATATCGAATGACAATCGGCTTTATAATTTGTGTTACTTTCACATCAACAATTTTACTCACCTGACTTAAGAAGGGTTGTAATTTTTTCAACTCCATGCGAATTTGTTTCCTCGCTGTCTCCTCCTCAGTGTCCATTTGATGTAATGTCGCGTCCAAACCACTCACATGTTCAGTCATCTGTAATATTTACGAAGGTTAACAAATGATAATTAACCATTTTATAATAAGTAAGTTTGCAAACAAGCACCTAGTCTAGGAGTTAGTTTGAATTTTTTGCTTATTGTGTTGTTCGAAAACTCTCTAAACTAAACTAAAAATCACAAAAATTTTGTTTAGTCCTGTCAATTCCGTTTATATATAAAGTATATTTAGTTTGACACAAAAAAAATAGTTAACCGTCCGCGCCGTGGGGTGACGGATTAAGAATACGGATTGTCACCACCCCTATTTATCCCGTGGGTGTCGTAAGAGCCGATTAAGGGAACCAACTACACAGGAGAACAGCACAGCAAAGAGAAAACTTGACACAAACCCTATACCAAACTGTTTGGCCAGCATGGTATAGTAGGCGAAAACCTCCTTTCTAAGGAGAGGTCTATGTCGAGCAGTGGACTATTAAAGGCTGTTTCGTTAAGTTCCTCAAAATAGTTCATAATTGCTCATTTGGTATTCTGTTGTACGTTCTAAACGTCAAAGATTGACTGAAATTAGAAAGTCATCCTAAAATTAGATGGGCTCTAAATAGGTGCCGACTAAGATTTAGACTGTTAAGTATAGTATAGTTCTTAAAATGTTGTGTTGTTTTTTTATGAAAAAAGGGATTATAATTTTTTCCGTAGTCTTGTAATCGCTGAAAGTTCATTATAAATAACAATTAGATATTTTATCATTAATCACAATTATATTAATATGTCAGTCTTTTAAATTTATCTGGATTACTTTTTGGGCTCCCTAGGCTTGGAGCTCAGCTTTGGAGGCTAACTCATCACATTGAGCCTATTTTTCCATCTATCTCTGCATTCCAATGGTTTGCTCAAAGTGATTACCAAGGCAAGACAATTGTATTTAATTTATTAATTTATTATTTTTTGTTTTAGCGTAATGATATTGTTTGTCAATAATTTTGTTACGTACTAGGTATATCATGTCATGTATACATGAAAAGAGATAAAAGGAAGGAAGGAATGCGCGACAGAGGATGTCAAGTCATCAAAGAGAATGGAAGAAGGACTCATTGCAACGATCTCAAATAAATTTGGTAAAAGGGTAGGAACATAATGATAATATACACACACTACATACTGACTGCACGGATGGCATAGTGATTTAAGGGGTCGGCACGCCGCTTCCTACTGCGCTGAGTGTTGTTGGTTCGATCCCCACATCGGATAGTCTGGGTATTGTGTCCGTTTCATGTATGTTTGTAAAACCCCCGTAACACGGGATATATATTCCTAATGCGGGAGTAGTCTTTTTTATAAAAGAAAGAAAGAAAACCACCTTAACCACCTCCATAGTATAAAAGAAACTAAAATATAAATACCTTGGTATAAATCTTCGCACTGTATCTCTGACACAAAGACTTCACATGTTCCATCGGCATTTCTTGTCCTGTAACGACAACTTCGATTAAAGAGAGATAGAATTAAATAGATCGAGTTTGTAGCCAACATGATTTACTCGATATGGATGTTTTGCAGTGACCACAGCTTGTTTTGAGTTGTTTTTTTGGCTCAATGAGCGATTTCTTTTTTTTAAACTTAACCCATCTCACACGGCTGTCTGATTCTAAACTAGGCAGAGCCTCTACCTACTATGGTAACCAGACCGCTCATAAACATAATTAACCATTTCTAAATCTGTACTTGTACATTTTGGATAAATTACACCCAGACAACAAATTATCGTGCTCATCACACAAAATATTCGGGTTGGGTGGAAATCAAACCTACGACTTCCAGCTAGTCAGGGTTACTAGACCAATAGGACCGTCTTTAAACGTAACATATACGTGACTTTCTTAATTATCTGTGTATGTAAGTAATACTGCTTATTTCATATCATGTCTATAAAAAAAGGATAATTCAGAACCTCCTGCATCTTAAAGACAGTTACAAATATGATGTACAAAAAAATACACACAAAGAGCCAGAGAGTCATGTCACCACCCCTGTTCGTCCCATGGGTGTAGTAAGATCTGACTAAGGGAGCAAACTACGGAGGACAACAGCATAGCAAAGAGAAGCAAAACTTGACACAAACCCTATACCAACCCGTCTGAACAGCGTGATATAGTAGGCCCAAACTTTTTTTCTAAGGAGAGGCCTATGTTCAGCAGTGGACTATGAAAGGCTGTTGATTATGATCTAGTATGGATAAAAGGTTTTTTTTTAAATTTATTTGTAGTCATACCCCGTTGTGTAGAGTTAGCCGTCGTTATATCGCTCTCCTGCAACTGCTGCCTGGGAGTGCCAGCCGCGTCCTGTATGGCGTGGAGAGTGGACAGCACCAGCTGGAAGTCTCCGAAGTGAGGGTGCGCCCGACGGTAGGCGCCGGTCGACTTGAAGCAGGACTCCTCGAGCTCAGGTGATCGGGATACTAACACTTCAACGCGACCGTGGATTACCTGGATAAAAATATTAGGACCTTGAATAAGTTGTCGCTGTTTCATCAAAGATGGCAGTAGCAGTACTCCGTGCTTGAAATTATGAATGGTAACGCACTTGCAAGGAGGTAACCTAAAAGTACAGTGTATGATGGTTGGACATTTTCAAAACCATTAAAAAATTACTTCTACTTTTGTGGCAAATAAAGTGTATTTGCGGGGAATTTTATTGCAATACTGCAGACCTATATCGCGAATGGGACATACTTACTGTAAGACAAACATTTATTTTGCAAACTGTAAAAACACTCCGAGCTTCAGTTCGACGTTAACCTTCTCAAAGATAAGCGGCGAAAAGGTAAGGTATGTCCTCGTTTAAATTTCAAATCTTCACTCTCTCAAAGATTCTTCTGTTTTCTTGGGTCATATATTTACAATAAAATGAACAGTATCCTTAACATATACCCCAAAAGTAAATTTGACTGTCTGCAAATGCTAAAATGTTATCTGAAAACCCTGGATTATGATACAACTGAAAATTTAATGACCATCCTCAAATAAAGCCCTATTCTGAATATTCCCTAACCCTCCTATCAGTAATATCAAACTCTCAACACAATCTCATGACACTTTCTACATTAGTCACTATCACCTACGCACAATCTCGTGCTCATTCACTCACAAGTACACACACCCATACATACACACACACGAACACACACACACATTTCTATTTTCATTTTAATTATTTTTTGTAAGTAAATAATGTTTGTCCTCTTTGTTTTCTCTTTGGTATTGTAATCGTTTTAGTTTGTTTAATTGTTAACTTTCTCACACGGTGTATTGACTGTCTCCTATATCCACGCGGAAGGCCTGGTGACCTGTAACACAGGTTTTTTTTTTAACCTACATCAGGCACCAGTCTTTCACAAATGTGGATTTAAGAAGCTAGCCTAGTACTATATTATTTTGTGAAGGTATCCATTTGTGAAAAGAGAATAAAATATTATTATTATTATTCAAAAGAAATCTGCACCTGAAGCATATAGAATTCTTGTTGAGACTTATGGTGACAATGCTCTGTCGAATAAAACATGCAGACTGGTTTCGACACTTCAAAAATTATGATTTTGAACTTAAGGATAAATAACGTTCTGGCTCACCAAAAAAATTTGACGAAGAATTTGAGGAATTACTCAGACGTTAGCAAAACTGGGCAAAACATTACAAGTTGATGAGTCAACTGTTTCAAAACGTTTAAAAGTGTTAGGAATGATCCATGAGTGCCATATGAATCGAAGCCAAGAGACATCGAATGGCGTTTTGTCACGTGTGAACTACTGCTTCAACGACAGAAGAGAAAACGTTTTTTGCACCGTATCGTGACTGGCGATGAAAGATGGATACACTATGATAATCCAAAGCGTAGAAAATCATGGACTAAGCCTGACCATGCATCGACATCGTCCGCAAACCCAAATACCCATGGTTCGAAGCTTCTTCTCTGTATTTGGTGGGATCAGCAGGGTGTAATTTATTATGAGCTGCTCAAATCGAATGAGACTATCACGGGGGATCGCTATCGACTTCAATTGATGCGTTTGAGTCGAGCCGTAAAAGAAAAACGGCCGCTACACGAGAAGAGATAAGAAAAAGTTATTTCATTACATAACAACGCCCGGCCTCATGTTGCAAAACCAGTGAAAACCTGCCTGAAAAAGCTTCTACCTCACCCGCCGTATTCACCTGACATGGCCCCTTCCGATTTTCACCTATTCCGATGGATGGCACATGGCTTATCTGACCAGCGCTTTCATTCTTACGAAGAAGCTAAGAAATGGGTCGATTCTTGGCAAGCCTCAAAAGACATGTCGTTTTTTCGACGCGGAATTCATATACTGCCAGAAAGATAGGAGAAAGTGGTCTCTAGTGATGGGCAATACTTTGAATAAAATGTTTTTGTTCCTTTTTTTTAAATATTGAATAAGTAACTTATTCAAGGTCCTTTGTAGTATAAATTATTAACTATTTTTGTGTACTATTTTATCCTGAGGTTGTATTTTTCTACAACTTTACATTTAGGAAGTCTTTTCCCAAATACGTTTTTACATATTTGGAAAATGACTTTTTGTTCAATATTCAATTTTAAGATAACAAACATTAAAAAAACATACTTTAAACCCCCTTTTCTTGCAGCAACTTAAAAAATAAACACATCATACGTCAAGAGACATGTTTTAAACATTAATCATTTTCTAACTTTCTACTAAACCACAGAATTGAGCAATTGCTCACAACTAATAAAATATGTGGAATCATGTTCGTACTCGCGTATTTACTTCCACAAGTGGTGAAAAACCGTGATTATGGCGATTTGCGCGATATTTACGTGTCGAGAAAGTTACGGCTGTAGTTTGTCCTGAGTAATTTTATTTCATCAATAAATTCAAAAACTTTAAATATATTTATGGTCCTGACTGTACATAATTATAATGTTCTAACTATTATTAGGCATATAGACGAAAACTTAAAGGCAGCATGTGACTCCGTGAAACTTCGAATAATTTAAAATACCTTTACATTACCGCCATCGAGTCTAGAAAGGACTCTGTATTTTATGATTTAAATATAATTTACCTTAGCAATGTCCTGCAACAATTTATGGTTGTATTTTGCGCTCAAACCAACAAGGCCAGGGTATTTAGCTTGTAACTCCGACATAATCTCATTTGTTGTAAAATCAACAATCTGGAAATATAAATCATAAGTTAAAATGACATATCACATCAAAGCGTATAGATGCAGCCTAAAGGCCTTGTCAACCTAAAGGCCAATTCTATTAATACAAGTTCGGTCACAATTCAGTTGAAAAACATCAGGTGTTGACTGTAATGTAATTATTTGGTATTTTATATAAACCAAAATTGTTAGTAATATTTTATTGAGAGTTGATCGGAACTGAATTTTGACTGAACTGTTATTACGAGAATTGGCCTTCTGTCACTTTTTTTTATTCTAGGAAATATAAACAACAGGGTCTAGACTAGACAGAACTAAAGTATTATTTTTTTAAACACAACTCGCATTAGGAATATATATCCTATGTCACAGGGTACTTTACAAACATACATGAAACGGACACAAAGAACATCCAGAATTTGTGGATCACACAAGGTGTTCCAT
Source organism: Arctia plantaginis (assembly GCA_902825455.1). Taxonomy (NCBI): domain Eukaryota; kingdom Metazoa; phylum Arthropoda; class Insecta; order Lepidoptera; family Erebidae; genus Arctia; species Arctia plantaginis. The sequence continues at coordinate 1,854,837 of CADEBD010000336.1, read as the reverse complement.
GTGGGGATCGAAGCCACAACACAACGCAGTAGGAAGTGGTCTGGTGACCGCTTGAACCACTACGCCATCAGTCGTTAGCAACTAAGTTATCTAAAATACAGATATACTTTTGCCTGTTAGTCTTATGTATATGTATGTCATAAGATATGGGCACTTTGGAAATCAAAGATGGTTTTTTTTCCAATTCTCCCATGATAGATTATTATATCAAGAGGTACACAGATAGGTAACAAGCTAATTATTACATATTGTATATAAAAACAAAAACCCGACTGCATAAAAATGTATATTTAAAATTTTCAAACCGGCAATTTTAATTTTTATATTTTTGTGTCACTCTTTGAATTAAGAAGAATTTATTGACACCTTTAAGGCCAAAATCCATCAAGTAGTTTAGTTTACAGAGTGTGCCAAAGAAACATACACTTGAAAAGCATAACCTTCCTAGAGCAGTCAGGTAAAAAGAGAAGGCAATTGATTAAAATGTATATTATTTTTGGTTTATACAAATGGATTGGAGATTGTTATTATTGTTCTGATTGCATACCTGTGACTCGAACTGGGTATTGCCTATAACGGGAAGCCTAATTGTTTTACCATAAAAATATGCTATAATTCATAATAGTAAAATGTATGAAATAGTATAAATACCTTTCCACCAGCATTTTCCTCAGCAATACGAGCCTTTTTGCGCATTGGAGAAGGAACACGTTTACGTTTAGACTTTGATGATATACCTAAGGGTATCTGCAAAATAATAAAAAATTATAATGAGATAGAAAGTTAAAAGCATATTGTTTTGGTGTTGAGTTTGAGAAAGGGTTATGGGACTGACTCATCTTTCTGGTACTAATGTCAATAAATATATCAATGTTTTTCAAGGGGTCAGTGAGCCAGTACTGTATGGGATTAAGATTTTACACCGACTGACCCGAAAGACATTCTCATGCAATATTTCCCCATAACGTATGGTGATGGATTAAGAATACGGAGTGTCACCACCCGTATTTATCCCGTGGGTGTCTTTAAAGCCAACTAAGGGAGCAAACTATGCAGGACAACAGCACTGCAAAGAGAAGGAAACCTTGAAACAAACCCTATACCAACCCATCTGGGCAGCATGGTATAGTAGGCCAAAACCTCCACTCTAAGGAGAGGCCTATGTCCAGCAGTGAACTATTAAAGGCTAACTAAACAAAAAACAATGCACTGACATCCTTAACGCTTTACTTTTTTTAAATTTCTTTAACATACTTACATCAGGCACTTTCTTGGGGATGAGTGCAAATAAATTTCCTTTCCCCTTAAATTTTAAATTGTTAATACTTTCTACTACATGCACGGGGTCCAATCTTTCAGAAAGACGAAGGTAGCAGATTTTCATTAAATTAGAATTATTTGATTTTCCAAAATTGAGTGCTTCGAACTGACCACGTATAGGCTTCTGAAGCACTTTTACAATACCCTTTAGGCTGACCTGAAATTTTTAAATATTGTCGTGAAAATACTTTTGGAATCCAGATATCTAACCAGTAAACACAATATAATAATATATTTTCAGTCGTATTGTGTGGCGTAGTGTATAATAGCAAATAATAAGGCTACCTTGATGGGAACATTGTCAACGGCTATTATAGACATTGTTAAAGCGTTTAATGTTTTATATTTAAATTAATTATTTGTAGATTATCTGTTACAATAACACTGTTCAATGCACCTAGACCTAGATTACGTGCTTTGAAGTACTTCAAACTTTGAAGTATGATGTTTCTTGGAATTAATATTGAAGTTTGACCATAAACTATAATATAATTTGACTATAAATTCGGTGTTGTATTGCTAACTCAAAAAAATATTTAATGCTATATCTAAAATTTATTTATGTATTATTACAATTAAAAACATTTTATTGCTAATTACAAATCTCTGCATATAATAATAATCGTTTATTTTTCTCTCTCTCACAGAATAGTTACAGTTATTCCATCTTAATGTAGGTGTTATGTGTTTGGTTAGGTGAATCTGTGTGAGAGACTGGCATCCGTACTAGGAGGACCTGTGACAAATTTACCAGCCTCTCCAACTCTGGACAAGTTACCTTTCTGATTAACTTCATTAAGCGTAACCAGGAGTTTTTGATCGGCTGAAGAATCTAGAAAACCCGTCAAAAATTTTCTCTTCGAAAACATATTAAAAATATTTATGAAATTTACTTGGACGTTGAGAAGAAAATTACGTAGAAGACGTCAATTACAAATTTGTTGATATCAAAACCTATATTAAAACCAAAATAAAAATGCTCTGTGCGAAAAAAAAAACATCGACGACAAAATTCTCTAGTGTGAAGTCTAACTGTCTCTCAAGTGCTAACAATGGATGAAGACAAACCTCCTGATCCTCCTGATAAAACGACCCCACGTACTCCCCCTTTTTCCCCGACTTCTTATTCTCTTGTTCAACCCGGATACCCCCCCGAACCCTCTTTCAACGTTTGCCAACATCATCTCTAATATTTCACAACCCGAAAATGTCCTTTCCCGCGCTTCTGGTTCACGTAAACGTTTAGTTGATGACGAAATAACCCTAAATCATCCGCCGAAACAGCTAAAAAGCCTTGTCAGCCGTGCGAAATATAACGCAAATGACAATGGTCCTTTCATTGTTCACGTATCGCGAATTGAAATCCAATCCGGTGTCCTTTGGTCTTTTCCTTTTTAAAAATAATATATCCAACGTGGTGAAAGATGGTGTCAAAAAAGTAGGTTGAAATCGTGTTTCTGTGGAATTTGCAACGCCTCACGATGCAAATTCATTTTTAGTTCATGCCCTCCTTGTCAATCTTAAATTTGAAGCGTCTTTCCCATCATTTAACATAACAAGAATGGGTGTTGTATCTGGCATCCCAACAGACATGACAAAAGATGATATTTGTAAGTATGTAACAGTGCCACCACAGAAAACCAAAGACAATCGTCGTAAAATAACAGAAATAAGCAAAATAATTAGCGAGCAACTGCGGAGAGAGAGAAAAACCAAACGGACTAACACAATGAAGAATTTTATAGAAAAAACCGGAGGAATAAAAAAGGCACTGAAAACACTAAATCTCAAAAAGGATTGGATACCTAGCATGAAAAAGAAAGATGGAAAAAATACAGGAAAAAGATCTGAGATACTAAAAGTTGCCACAGAATTTTACCGAAATCTATATCAAAGCCAAAAATTGGGGGGCTCGACTGGAAAAGAATATTATACAGCAACCAATGAAGAGGAAATACCTGAAATATTAAAAGAAGAGACTATAGAAGCAATACGTACACAAAAGAACGATAAAGCTCCCGGATCAGATCTCGTTACAAATGAACTACTGAAAACGACATTACCAGTGATAGCTCAAAAGTTTACAGAAATATTTAACGAAATTATCGAAACAGAAAAGATTCCTGAGGATTGGACTAAATCGACCATTATATTACTACACAAAAAAGGTGACAAAGGAGATATAGCTAACTATAGGCCCATTAGCTTAATGTCTAATGTCTATAAGGTGTTTTCAAAAATTATACTGTCCAGAATTGCCAACACTCTCGAAGAAAATCAGCCCAAAGAACAAGCTGGATTCCGTCGAAGTTTTTCAACCATGGATCATATCCATACCCTTAGACAAATATTACAAAAATATAAAGAATATAACAAGATCTACTATCTAGGGTTTGTTGATTTTAATAAGGCATTTGACACACTGGAACATGGATATATCTGGGATGCATTAAAAATACAAGGGGTACAGTTAAAATACGTACGAATACTCCAAAACGTATATACTAAGAGCACTGGGCAGGTAAAGCTAGAAACTCTTGGTGAAGAATTCCCTATCAAGAGAGGCGTACGCCAAGGAGACCCCATCTCACCAAAATTATTTTCAGCCGTCTTAGAAATGATATTCAGGAACCTAGATTGGAGGAATAATGGAATAAACATAAACGGCGAAAACCTGAGTCATTTACGTTTTGCTGACGACCTCATTATATTTTCTAATAACCCAAAATCACTGGAAACAATGCTGCAACAACTGGCCGATGAGAGTTACAAGGCAGGGCTAACAATGAATTTAAATAAAACAAAAATTATGTCAAACTCATCACAAACAGAGTCAGTTAAAGTCAATAATGAGCAATAATGTCAATAATACCCCTTTAGGGGTATATATGTTCTGTGATAATGAGCAAATAGAATACGTACATGAATACATATATTTGGGACAGTTAATATCTACGGAAGACTGCATGAAAAAGGAAATAGAAAGAAGAATAACTAACACGTGGAAACGATATTGGTCACTTAGCGAAGTAATGAAGAACAATGAAATGCCGATGAAGGAAAAAAGAAAAGTATATAATATGTGTATTCTACCATGTTTATTATACGGGTGTCAAACTTGGGCAATGACGGAACAACTGGCAAACAAAATAAAAGTTTGCCAAAATAGTATTGAAAGAAGTGCAATAGGAGTTAAAAGAAAAGACAGAGAGAAATTAAAAGACATAAAAAGTAAAACAAAATTCAAGAATGCATACACAAAATACAAACAATTAAAGTGGAGGTGGACAGGACATATGGCGAGAGAGAAGAAAGAAAAATGGACAAGACTGATAACAGAGTGGTATCCAATAGATGGCAAAAGAAACAGAGGGAGACAGCCGAAGAGATGGGAGGATGACTTCAGAAAAATAGCGGGTCCAACATGGATCCGAACAGCAAAGGCATTTTTGACATTGTATATAATAATTCTTGACATTGTATTTACTAATCCTTCCTGAAAATATTTGTACGCTGGAAACAGCAGAATATTATGGATGTCATATTATGTCTAACACCTGTACCTCAACAATATTCTGACAAATAAATATATTATTATTATTATTATAAAAAAGAAAGGACAGAATGGAGATCTTTAGAGGAGGCCTTTGTCGGAAGACAAGTTGAAGAGTGAATACCGTTTGCCTAACGCAATATACTATAACAGTTAATTCATTAATAATAAATTAATTAAGATAGTAAATAGTTATGAGTACTAATAAAGATAATAAGTTAGTTAGGCACATATAGATATATTTTTGTAATTTAAACTAAAAACAACAATAAAGGCTTTTTATTTTATTTTTATTTTATTTTAACAGTGCCACCGGGATGTGGTAAGATCCTAAAAGTTAGAAGACTTAATAGGAAAACTTTTAGAGATGGTATTGTTGAGAGGAAATCCACAGAAACCTGCGTTCTTACATTTGATGGTCAGGTTCTGCCAAAGAAAGTTTTTTGCTGCTACACCTCCCTTCCTCTGCAACTATATATTTATCCCTCCATACAATGCAGAAAGTGTTGCAGGTTTGGGCATGTAGAATCTACTGGGTCTACCAATAGGGATGACCTGGTTTTGACAGCTCATAGCGGCCATGTTTGATGATTTATCTTGGACGTCTCTTGACATTTGTGTTCAGTACGGTTTGCCATTTTATCATTTCACGTTTCACTTTAAACCAACGCTTGGAAATTGTCCAAAATTTCTTTGAAAGTGACGAAGGAAACCTGTTACTGTGAATGGCGAGCGCTATTACTCGATGTTAACCGAATATTTCTTTCCGGAGTTTGATGATATTGATGCAGATGACCTTTATTTTCAACAAGACGGTGCACCACCTCACATTACTCGAGTGAACATAGAATTATTGCGTGAAAAGTTTGGTGAGTCGTTAATTTCGAGAAATGGACCGATCAGTTGGCCACCAAGATCGTGTGATTTAACACCTTTAGACTTTTCTTTAGGGTTACGTTAAATCTTAAGTGATCTAGAATCTAGCTATAATTCGTGACCTAAAAACCAACATTCGATGAGCCATAGCCGACATGGTACACCGCGTCATCGAAAATTGGCGTGAGCGGGTGACCGTCTGCAAAAAGAGCCGCGGCGGTCATTTGGCCGATATATTATTTAAAACATAAATTGCAATAAATTATCTATCAAATAAATCAATCGGATGCATTTTTCATAAAAAAATGTGTGTTTTATTCAATTTTTACACCAGGACGTTCTTATTCGTAGACCCCATATCGGCAGATCCAAACCTCGATGCAGTTGTAGCATAGCTATATTTAATGTAGGGTTAAATAATTAGAAACTTTTATTTGTAAGTAGTTATCTAAATTAGTAGAAATAATATTTACAGGCAGACAGACAAAACTATTTCTATTATGAATATGTATTTAATATTGTCAAATATGAGGAATGCAAAACCGGTTTGTTACCGATAGCATCCCTCATATCGTGTGTGTTATCTCGTGTTTACGTTGCCTAAATACTGTACCTAGTGCCATTATATATTCTTCAGTTCGTTTCTCCTTCTAATCTACTCTTGTATCTTTTTGTAACTCTCGTGCGTGGCTTTAATACGTGTCTAACATACTCGTAATATATATATACTTTATCACAAATAGACTATTTATTGCATTAAACCACCTCACAGTAAATGTGGATATGATCACCCTAGTAACAGCTGTGAAGTACAAGAGAGCGACGCCTTTTGTGTCTTATGCTCTGGAGCTCACTTTGCTAGTAGCAGGGCTTGTCCGGAGTATGGCAGGCAGAGGGCTATAAAGACAGCCATGGCAGAAAAGAACATTCCCTACATAGAAGCCAGTAAAAGCATTCCTGTATGTACTCGTAGCTATGGCGACACACTTAAAACTCCACAGACCCAGCACTCTTTCACAGTCCTACCGTAAAACTACTTTCGTCAACCCAAATCACTTACCCCTCTACTGGGGGTAGAGGGGTAAGTGATTTGGGTTGACGAAAGTGATATGATATGATAAAGCCGCTCATCAGGGTCTTATTAATACTCCTCAACTTTCACAACCCAATGGTTGTGCCCATAACAGTCCCTTACAAGAGTCTTCTTTAATTGACAGTTTAATTCAATTACTGACTTTGGAACCGCTTTTCTTCTCAGGCGGACTACTCACCGGCTGACCCAGTGGAGAGATTTATGAGATTACCTCAGGGCGCCTTCTAAGAGAACAGAAGTGTGTGCGTGTGGGAAACCTACGGGATTCCTTAGAGGAAAACAACTTACACCTCAGTCATACATACATGTATATTTCAAAAACAAAATTAAAGTTACAATAAAAAAATTAAATTAATTAATCAGTGGGTACAAGAAAAAAACCGCAGCGGAGCGCGTCAGAGCCGAGCTAATGGTGCTCGGAGCCTCCTCGTCTTCACTCCAGGAGGTCACTTCCCCTTCCGCCCGAGTCGGCTATTTATATTAGGTATTGAGAAAAGTTCACAATTGGTATTTATAAAGTTAAATAGAGGTACGTAACCCTTGGGTACGGCTGTCCGCTTGCTTTGTGAGCCGCGTAACTGCCAGCTTGCCAGAGTGTACCGAGAAACTTGAATCCGAACCAGAAGGCCACAAACGAACAAGCACGCCGTCTGAGGCTGACCGTCTTGACCCCGAAATCTGGGACCCTACGAATGGATTAGCACTCATATTATCGATCAGGTTCCAGAAACAAATAGGTACAAGAAAAATTAATAATATACTCACCACTTTCGTGGGTACTTTTAACAGATAATATATTATGAAAATAAAATCATAAGACAATCAAAACACTATTTAAGATTGGAAGACACGAGATAGCAGAGTGTCTCCCGTGGCTGAAAGCCGGACTTATATATGTTCGGTTACCGAAGTTTCCAGAAATAATCCCTACTTAACATTTTACTTTGACATTTAAATTATCAACGAGGTTAACAAGAACAAAATCAAAAGTAACTCGCTTCCTACCATAACAAAACACTCTCAATACCTATACAATTTGTCATGATAAATCAATAAAATGACCTATCTACAAACAAACGCCATCTAGTGGTCCGACGGCGAACGAAGAACATCAATACTGTAGCTACAAACTACTTTGGATAAATCAAACAAAATGCGACTGGGGGCAATAGATGTCGCTTTTGGCAACTCCGTACGCAATACAAATATACTAAAAAAATAACTGTTACAACTTCACTAATCACCTCAAATATTCCTCTATCTACCTCGCTATCTTCTATTCAAACACCGTCCAACGTTGCAAAATCACCTGTTAAAAATTCTTACCTCTTATAAATATGGTTTCCAACCAAGTGTTCCTACAGTAGAATGTGAGGAGCGTGTTTTATAAAAAGCACGACCTCATATTTCTAGTAAATAAATACCAACCCTTAGTTTGTTCTATTGTAGAGACCTGGCTCCTGCCTAGTCTCAACTTTTATATTCCCCATTACAACATCCTCAGGTGTGACAGGCCTGATGGATATGGAGGTTCTGCTCTCCTAATTAATAATCGTGTTCCTATTTCAACTCTCCCCACTCCACCTTTCCCAGACGATATGAATATCATCAGTGAGAAAGTTAGTGGTTTGAGTTATGTCTATATATATTGCTTACCCTAATCAAAATTTCCTCCCAATTTTAAAAAACACTCTAGAAAATGTTCATGGTCCAGTATTGGTTATGCGTGACTTTAACTGCCACCATTATAGATGAGACTCTTGCGGCACTGGCCTAGTGGATATTTTAGACGAGTTAAATCTTTGCATACTGAATGATGGATCCTGCTCACGAAGAATTCTGTCAGGGAGCATAAAAGCTGTGTAGATTTGACCTTTTGGTCCGCTGACATTGCAGCATCGGCTAGCTGGCAGTGCACAGGCTTATCACATGGCAGCGATCATTACCCAATTATACTCGTAATTTCCTTACCCAGTAGACATAATTTTTCTAAAACTCTATCGCCCCTTTTAAAATACAATCTTTCAAAACCAGCCTGGCAAATTTATACCACTTTGCTAGAAGAAAAAGTAAGCACCCTTCCTGATTTGGACTTTAGAAACTTAACTTATGACGATCACTGCCATGTGAATGAGTGTTATGAAAAATTGGTGCAAGCTCTGAAATTCACCGCTGATTCCTGCTTCAAAATTAAAAATACCAGCAGAGGTAAAATTCCGTTTCGCCCCTGGTGGGACAGTGAATGCACCACAGGTGCTAAGAAAAGAAAAGAGGCAGAAAAAAATACAACCTGGATATGAGCACCGAAAACCTTTTCATTTATAAAAATACTTTTGCCAGTGCAAAGAGATTTTTGCGAAATAAGAAACGCAAAGGTTGGGCTAAGTTCTGCTCCGCCCTGGCTCCATCTACTCCAGCTTCAAAGGTGTGGAGAAACATTAATGGGTATAGATCTAGGTGTTCTCCATCAATTTCCTTTCGCATTGCGCGAGATACAGCTGAACACTTTCTTGATAAAATTGCCCCCCTTTTCAGAATCAGAATCAGAATCATTTATTTGTAAACATAGGTCAATTACAATAGAGTGTGAGATGTTATGGATAGGCAAGTCCTCTATGTTTTGCCCAGGGGCGTACAAATATACACATTTTTACACATTTTACACATTTTCAAATATACACTTTTTCAAATATCATAAATTTGTAGGATTATTTAAACTTCCACATTATTAATAACGTCAATGATAATAATTAATAATCACATGCATGTCAAAATAAATACAAAATACAGTCAATTTTAATAAATGTCAAACAAATTAATTTAATGTCAATTCAAAATCATTAGGATAGTCGAGGTATTGTACAATTTTCTGAAGCAGTAATTATAGAATTGTCGTCCAAATAGTCCTTTAGTGAATAATAGCACTTACTTATCAAGATTTTTAATACTTCTCTTTTAAAATTGGCCAGAGTTAGCGTTTTAATTTTTTCAGGTAATTTGTTGAATATTTTGGTGGCCATACAGAAGGTACTTTTATTCATTAGTGCAGTTTTGCCATATGTCACTTGGAGTTCCGACTTATTTTTATCTCGTAGTTTTCTGTAGTAACTTTTAGTTGCTAGTTTGTATGATGAGATGTTGGATTTCACGAACATATTTGTTTCGTATATGTACAGAGATGGCAAGGTAAGAATTTTTAGACGTATGAAATACGGTCGACAACTGTCGGTGCTTTTTAGACCACACATAGCTCTGACACATCTTTTTTGGGCTTTGAATACAAGTTCTCTATCAACTGAATTGCCCCAGTATATTACGCCATATCTCAGTGTTAATGCAGCGTAACCGTGATAGGCCATTAGTACGGATTCTAGGCTTAGTATTTTTGATACTTTATAAAGAACATAGGCAAATTTATTTAGTTTTTTACATACTTCGTCTGTCTGGGATTTCCAGGTCAAATTATTGTCTATATTAAAACCAAGAAATTTAGTAGTAGTATTTGATTCTATTTTTGTCCCTAAATAGCTAATGTCAACGATTTTATTTGGTGTCCTTTGATAAAAATGCATAATTTTTGTTTTTTCGAAATTTATAATTAGATTATTATTTGCAAACCATGATATAATTCTATTTAATGTTGTATTTATTTCTTTTTCATAAGTATTGGGATCATCACACTTAATCACTACAGTGCTATCATCGGCGAACAGAACCATGGGGTGGTTTATTTGCCCAGGAAGGTCATTTATGTAAAGCAAAAAAAGAAGGGGCCCCAGCACGCTACCCTGAGGAACGGTATTTAATTATCTCGCTTTCGGAACAATATTTTTTTTCAAAACTGGTATTAGAGCATATTTGCTAAATTTCTACAAATTGCTTTCTGCCCGTTAAGTAAGATCGAATGAGATCAAGTACATTTCCCCTGACACCATATCTTTCAAGTTTATGCATTAGTGTAGGATAATCCACATAATCAAAAGCCTTAGTTAGATCCATATAGATAGCACATACAGGATTTCTCTTATCCATATTTGATATAATAGGAAGAAGAAGGTCATGTATAGCCATATTGATTGACTTCTGTTTACGAAATCCCTTTAGTTCTTTTACCAGAATGTTTGATTTCTCTAGGTAGTTATACAAGGACTTATAGATGACCCTCTCAAATATTTTTGAAAATATGGGTATCAAAGCGATAGGCCTATAATTTGACATGGTCTGTCTATCATTTTTTTTGTGCAATGGTACAATTATTGACATTTTTAATTTCTCGGGGAATATGCCGTTAAAAATACTCATATTAATTATGTGACTAAGATGTGGAGCTATGTACTGAGATACCTCCTTGATAACCCTAGTGCATACACCGTCATAGCCAGCACTATTTGTATTTCGAAGTGAGTTAATATGATGATTTACATCTTGAGGTGTGGTCGGCTCCATAAATAAAGAGTTTAAGGTATTTGAGCGTACGTTAATTTCTTGTATGGACCTTTGTTTTGGTTTGGGAACTTGCCTAATATAGAACTCGTTAAACGCCCGAGCTATGTTTAACGGGTTCGTGATTTTCTGTGTCCCTGTTTGAATTTGTGTTATCGGTTCTTGAGGGAAGCAGGTCTTAGAATTATTAATTATGGTCCATGCCGCTTTAGATTTATTTTGGGACGTCTTAATGAAGTAGTTATTTCGTGATGTTTGTGTTAGCGTTATAACTTTTTTAAATCTAGCAGAGTATGTCCTAAATGATTGTTTATTCGTAAGGGTTGGATTTATCCTATATTGCCATAACAAGTGTCGTTTCCTTTTACTACATTTTCTTATCCCGTTAGTGATCCAATTAGCTTTTTTAGTAATCGATTTTGTTTTTATTTCGTACGGAAAGCAAAGATCGTAAAAACATTGAAATAGATCAAGAAAATAGGAGTAGGCCTCATTGACGTCACTAGTTATATATACATCCGAGAAAGTGAGGGCTTTAATGCAATTTACAAATTTCTTCATGTTATCTTGACAGTAATTACGTATTTTTATTTTCCAACGTTTTAAGACGCATGTTTTCTTAACAGGACATTTTAAAAGTTGAGCGGTGTGATCGGACAGGCCCAATTCTATAATTTCTCCTTTACAGCCTTTTACATTATGTGCTATGCTGTCCAAGCATGTCTTACTGATTAACCTAGTTGGTTGAGAAAATTGCAATTTTAAATTATAGTTTAACAATGTATATTCGAAGCCTAAGGCTTGCTTATTTCTTTTCATTAAGTTGATATTAAAGTCCCCACATAAGACTACCTTTTTGTTATTCAATTTTAAACACAACAAATGTAGAATATTGTTTAAATTGTCGAAAAATGTATCCAAATTAGATTGGGGTACCCTATATATATACATGCAATAATGATGTGTTCTGTCAATTCTATAGCGCAGCATTCAATTACGTTAATTACAAAATATTTCCCTAAGTTTAACACTTTATACTTGTGACAAACCCTGGTTAAGATGCACGCGCCACCTCTTTTACTATCTCTGGAAAAGCTTGCTGCTAGCCTGCAGTTTGGTACATTTAGAAGTCCTTCCTGTTCAGGTGTCATAAAATGTTCGGTTATGCATATAGTATCGATCCGTTTTTTACTGTTTTCTAGTTCTTCTAAGTACACAATAAGCGTGTCACTTTTAGTCAAGAGCCCAGCAATATTTTGATGAAGGATATGTATACTGTTATAAACGAAAAAAGTTGGGGCTTACTTCCTGGCTTGAATAATGTTCGTCATCATTAGGAGTCGTTAAAATCTCGCCACATTCTTGTCTGTTGTTAGAATTCATCTGTCTACTTGTCTGACAATATAAGAGTAAATCAATCTTGATATTACTCATAACATTGTCATATATATTTTTGATTCCGTATTTATTGATTCTGCCCGTAGTGTAAGAAAACATCTCATATGTTAGATTACGATTGCTGTCAAAGATGTATGCGTATTTATAGTTTTGATTATCTACAGGTTTGTTAAACATCTCAACCTTGAAGTTATATATGGGTGATGCCATTTTATATGTAGGAAGACAAATTACTACATTGGTGTTTGTAACTTTTCGAAGGGACTCATTTATTAAGTTAATGTAGTTGTTTTCATTTGTGATGATGTGGTTTTCTCCAATAAAAATCAGACAGTAGTCATTTAGTGTGAACCCCTTTAATTTTTCATCGATGCTACTTAATAATTGTTTTATGGTACTGTTAGGCATTATGTAATGGCAGTAATCGAAGTACTCGGAGAAAACTTCCTCTATGGAGGACAAAGATCGGTTGTATTTGTTACTACTCAAGATACATAGTTTATTCTTATCTTTTTGTTTAGATATTTGAACCTTCGGTACTGCAGGATTGGTAGGTGGTGTAGCATCAGGTAATCTTTTATCTAAGTGATTTGTCTGGTAACCATTGGTAGTCTGAGTTCCTTTGTTGAGTTTGATGGTCGCGAAGTCAGGTAAAATGATTCGAGCTTCACGTCTATTGGTCATGTCACCTGCAGAATTAACTTGACGTGACAACTTACTTTTACGTTTTGGTGTTGTATCCTTTTTTTCAGGCGTTGCGCATATTTTCTTGTAGGTATTAACGGTCGTAATCATATTTTGTAAGTCTGTTTTAAGGCGCTGGTTTTCTATGTTTAAATTGTCGATTTCTTGATGTGCGCTTAACAATTGCTGTTTAATTGATTTTATTTCATTAGATAACTCACGAATTTCGTCGGTGGTGTCATGGAAACTATCCGGAACACTCATTATCGTTGTATCTAACATAGTATTGTCGCTACTAATTGTTGTCAGTTTAGACAGGTCGGTTAACGAGCTTGTTCTACAAGGTTTATTACGGTACGTTATGTTACTGCTGTTGAAGTCCATTTTTATTTGAAGTTGTCGTGGTGGACTTTGCTGTGACGTTATATACTTGTTGTACTGTTGGTGACTTTCGATAGAATAGTGAACTTAATCTTGCAGAAATTAAGAGAGTAGAATTATGAAAGTTTAAGTTTTTGTTCCATCTTTAGGAGAAACCTTGTTCTCATCTGTGCCACTACAATCTTCAGATACACGGGACTTTCCATTTTTCGAAAGAGAGCTGGCATGGTTCTTTATAGTGTCAAAGACTCTACAGTACACAACAAGACTATGGACAGTGTGGGAATTTTGGTTTCAGACATCCGACTTTCTTTAGCTCAAAATTCATCTGTGGTCGCTGCTTTTCTTGACGTATCCTCTGCATATGACAGTGTCCTTCTTCCTATTCTCTGGCACAAATTGCACCAGCTGAGACTGCCGGTCAAGATGATACAGTGCATGTGAACGATGTCCCGAATTCTAGTCCTTAGAATTTTGGGCGAGGAGTTCGGTTTATACATATGATATTGGTTTATGTTTGAACTACAACTGTCGTATCTTACAATATGCTGACGACTTGGCTCTGTATGTTAGCGACCGTTGCATTCAAGATGCAGCTCTATCTCTTTCTCTCTCACTGAACTCTTTAAGTCAGTGGTTATCTGTCCGTGGCATGTACCTTTCCGTTCCGAAAAGCGCTGTTGTAATCTTCTCTCGTAAAAGGATGCTTCCTACAATTGATGTTCAAGTACCACAATATTGTTAGAGTTCCCTGGATCAAGGTGGCGGCAAATAAACAACATATCTTCTTTTAATCTATTGTTTTAATACTTCACATAATTCTTACACGTAACAGCCATTTTTACAGAGAGAGATTTTTAAAACGCAGAACACCATAGACAATATACGGTTTCTTTTTTATTCTAATATGACTTCCAGAGGTGGATCATTGTCTTTACTCATCAAATATAGCATTCCTATCTTCTCAAAATTCAAATTTCTAGGTGTCTATTTGGATTCTAATTTGACTGGCATACATCACTTCAATTATTTGATCTCCAAATGTGAGCGAACCATCCCAATATTAAAGGCCTTAGCTGGTGTCTGGTGGGGGGCTCACCCATACACCATGAAACTAGTTTACAACGCATTAGTACGCAGCATAATTGACTACGGTTTGTTTTTGATTACTCCTTGTAATAAGGGTGCACTAGTATCACTTGACAAAGTTCAAGCTAAGTGCTTGCGCATTATAACTGGCTGTATGAAGTCCTCTCCCATCAACGCGATGCAAGTGGAATGTTCTGAACCCCCCTTAGCAATAAGAAGACAATTCTTGTCTGCACGTTTTTTATTAAAAATAATTTGTAAACCAAGTCACCCCCTCTACAAAATAATTTCTAACTTGGATACTGTCTGCAATACTTCTAGATATTGGGCACATAGGGAAACTCCACTGATACTTCAATCCTTTCGTGATTACCAAACTTTTATTAGTAGTGCTGTAAAATTTGAAACTCTCCCTCTGTTCTGCTTCGAATACGACATTCTATGCTTTGAACCAGACGTAATTTTAGACTCTGGAATCCCCAAAGGTTCTGCGAATGCTTATTCGATCTTCAACGCATTCGTTGAAGGAAGGGTTTTGAAAAATTATTTACTGATGCATCCAAATTATGTAGTGAAAGCTCTGTGGGAGCTGCAGTATACTATCAGGATTGTTGTTGTTGTGTTAAAATTTAGATGTCTCAAAGAGTCCTCGATATTTCCAGGCGAGCGTGTTGCCATTCTGGAAGCATGTCTCTTCATCGTATCTCACAACATCAACAGGGTCGTAATATTTACTGACTCCCTTAGCTGCCTCAAAGCATTATTACAAAATCCATTTGAGAATAGGTTACATAGCTCATTAATCCTAGAAATTAAAAAAGCCCTATATAGCTCTAGGAAGTAAAGTATTTGTTCCATTAGTTCCATTTGTTCATTTTTTAAGCCATAGTGGCATTATAGGCAATGAATGTGCAGACTGATTGGCTAAAAATGCTGCTGTTTCTGAAACGGCTGACCTCAAACATTACGTTTACCATTATTATGACCTCCTGAGGCTTCCCCAGGAAAAGCTACTAGAACCTGGCAATTAGAGTGGAATAGCTCTTCTAAAAGGAAAGGCAATTATTATGCCATACAGCCATTAGTAACACTAATACCTTGGTTCTATAAATACAAAAAAGTATCCAAACCTGTAATCTCCACCAACTGTAGACTTCGTACAGGTCACTGTTGCTCCCCTGTTTTCCTACACAAAATTCGGGTTAGGGATTCATCGCTATGCGAATGTGGATTAAATGAAGGCAATTTAGACCACAATTTCTTTAGCTGCAGGAAAAATAACCCATCCTTAGACCTCTACGGGTACTTAAGAAACTTGAAGATTCCCACGCCTATTAATTTCTCTTCTCTCTTAACCTATTCATCTCCAGAACTCTTCCGAACGCTTATGATCTTTATACGTTGTAATACCATCAAACTTTAGTCTGTTCTTCTTTAAATTCTATAATTAACAACAAACAGATCTCGTTCAGTGCAGTGATGTCCTTCAGAGGTTATGTTTTGTCCCTCTACGGCTCTACAAACACACGCACCTTCATCACACACTACATTGAGTTAAAACAACACTAGAGAAGCAAACCTCATTATCACACGTCGAAAAAAGTGTAACCACTTTTGAACTTTGACGACGTAGCTTTGATACCACGAAACATTTGAAAGTAAACATATTTATGTCTCATTTACACGCGAGACAAGAACAATACCATCGCCCGGATTAGACAAAGACAAAGACATATCTTCACGATGGTGGGCCAGTGTTGACTACCGTATGAAATTTTACCCATAACAACCAAGAAACAATTTTTTTTAAAACAATTTTGTAATAAAATAAATTAATTTTAAATAATACATTTCGAATTGAATGGAATAGGTATAAATAATAAAATAACTAGAAATATTTGGTTAAAAGGGTTTATATTCAGTGTAAAATCAAACTCCGCTATGAAGCATCAGTTTTGTATACAATTGTCTTTTAGACTCTTTTTTATAAGTTTGTGTGAATATTTTACTTTCATGATACAATCTTATTTTTACCTATGTATAAATAATGGCATTTAATAGTAAAAGTGAATGATCAACTTGTACTGATAATAAATAATCCCCAGGGTGTATTGCAAATTCTTTTAATATTTTAAAATACAAATAAAAAAAAATATAACAAATATATATATATATTTTTTTTGTTTTTGATATTTTTTTATTTATATTTATTTACTTTTTTATTATATATATATATATATTTTTTGTACAATTATTATTTATATTGGATAATTAATTAAGAAAAATGAATGAATGAATTAATTAATTCTTTTATACAAAAGTCTCCAGCACTGCGAGCTTGGCAGAAGGTGAACGTTCAACGGGTCCCTAAAAAAAGTGATCGATCCAGCCCTAACAACTACCGTTCTTCCTATATTTTATTATTATTGACAAAATGTTTAAAAACAGTACAAAGCATATTATTTCATAAATTATAAATTCTCCCACTAATGTGGTAAAGCAAAAATGTTTTTTTAATGGTAACACTGATTCTAAATTACAATTATCAATGTTTTATTTCAATTATAGCCTTATTTACGATATCATCAATACAAAAACCATAAACTAACACGTGATAAGTAATTCCGCATGATTTATTATGGTTTTGTGACCTTGAATCGCATTGTTTCACTACGCATTTACCCATTTTGGCGATTGTTACTGTCATGTGTCGCTATGTTCAACTCGGTTGACGCCACATTGAACTAGGGATGTTAAAAAATAATCGATTTTTATTGAAATCGATTATTATTTTCTTATAATCCATTTTTTATTCTCGATTTTTGTAGTAATGATAATCGATTTTTAGTAAATCGATTATATAAATTACGTGTTTAAATCGATTTTCAGAAACAGCTCGCATCTATGCGACGAATGAAAAAATCTTGCAGTATGTTTCAATTTTAAAAACAGCGCCATCTATGCGTTGGATCAAAAATCTCTGCTCCGTCCGAAAGATTATTTTCCAAAGCGGGAAATGTGGTCAGGAAAACACGAAACCGTATTTTAGGAAAGAGACTATCAAAATTATTGTTTTTAAACCGCTTACTTACCTACTTATTTTAAATTTTATTATTGTTTAATCCCAGTCAAATGTAAAATAGGACTGCACATTTGTGGAAATAATTATTTTTAATTTTATTATTGTTTAAACTTGCAGATTAACGAAAGATTGTTTTTTATTTTAGTTTTAGAGACCATAACGTAGTTGTTCAGGATTGATAATGATCCTTTTAAGTGTTTTATTTTAATACTAGTCAAATGTAAAATAGGACTGCATGGACATTTGTGACAATAATTATTATTTAAACTTAAAGATTAACGAATGATTTGTAATTTAGTTTAGTTTTTGAGACTGTAGACCAAAGCCAAAACCTCCTTTCTAAGGAGAGGCCTACGTCCAGCAGTGGACTATCAAAAGACTGTTGATGAAGAGTAGTCGTTTAGTTTTTTAATTCTCATTTTAAGTGTTTTATTTTAAAACTAGTCAAATAAAAAATTCTCATCATTTCATTTTTATTATAATAAATAAAACGTTTCATAGTACTAAAATGAGTATCAATAATGCTATTTAGTTTCCTAATTCCCTACTTTGAAATTTTTCGAATAGGTTATTTTTTTATTCATATAATTTTATTTTATTTTTAATCTGATAAATAGTTAATATGAATCTCTTAGGTTTATTATTGGAATGTGGAAAGCATATACTTTTAAATAATACAAAAAAATCGATTATTTATTTTTATTAAAATCGATTTTTGGCAAATCGATTAATTTTTAATATAGAAAAATCGATTTTTATTTAATCGATTCTTTTCCATTAATCTCACATCCCTACATTGAACACTGAATTGACGTTTGCTACGCACATGTCTGTGGACAGATGTGCAGTCATTGATATAATACTTACATAGATGAGTAATTACCGCCTAAAATCGTTGCTACTGCACATCTGTCCACAGGCATATGCGTAGCAAACGTCAATTCAGTGTTCAATGTGGCGTCAACCGAGTTGAACATAGCGACACATGACAGTAACAATCGCCAAAATGGGTAAATGCGTAGTGAAAGAATGCGATTCAAGGTCACAAAACATTAATAAATCATGCGGAATTACTTATCACGTGTAAGTTTATGGTTTTTGTATTGATAATATCGTAAATAAGGCTATAATTGAAATAAAACATTAATAATTGTAATTTAGAATCAGTGTTACCATTAAAAAATCATTTTTGTTTTCCCACATTAGTGGGAGAATTTATAATTTATGAAATAATATGCTTTATACTGTTTTTAAACATTTTGTCAATAATAATAAAATATAGGAAGAACGGTAGTTGTTAGGGCTGAATCGATCACTTTTTTTAGGGACCCGTTGAACGTTCACCTTCTGCCAAGCTCGCAGTGCTGGAGACTTTTGTATAAAATAAGTAATTCATTCATTCATTCATTTTTCTTAATTAATTATCAAAGACAAATAACAATTGTACAAAAATATATATATATATAAAATAAAAAAGTAAATAAATATAAATAAAAAAAATTAAAAAACAAAAAAATATATAGATATATTTTTTATATTATTTTTTTTATTTGTATTTTAAAATATTAAAAGAATTTGCAATACACCCTGGGGATTATTTATTATCAGTACAAGTTGATCATTCACTTTTACTATTAAATGCCATTATTTATACATAGGTAAAAATAAGATTGTATCATGAAAGTAAAATATTCACACAGACTTATAAAAAAGAGTCTAAAAGACAATTGTATACAAAACTGATGCTTCATAGCGGAGTTTGATTTTACACTGAATATAAACCCTTTTAACCAAATATTTCTAGTTATTTTATTATTTATACCTATTTAATTCAATTCGAAATATATTATTTAAAATATTTAAATTAATTTATTTTAAAACAAATTGTTTTAAAAAAAAATTGTTTCTTGGTTGTTATGGGTAAAATTTCATACGGTAGTCAACACTGGCCCACCATCGTAAAGTTATGTCTTTGTCTTTGTCTAATCCGAGCGATGGTATTGTTCTTGTCTCGCGTGTAAATGAGACATAAATATGTTTACTTTCAAATGTTTCGTGGTATCAAAGCTACGTCGTCAAAGTTCAAAAGTGGTTACACTTTTTTCGACGTGTGATAATGAGGTTTGCTTCTCTAGTGTTGTTTTAACTCAATGTGTGCAGTAGCAACGATTTTAGGCGGTAATTACTCATCTATGTAAGTATTATATCAATGGGCAGAATTGTCGAAATCGGCACAGTTTGCCATAAACAAAAAAAAAAGAGTAACCAGGTGGAAGTGTGGACATGGGAGATGTAAAATAAAACTAATAAACGAATATGATGAATAACTAATGAAACGTATCTGTGTGTGTGCGTGTGTGTTAGTGTGTGTGCTAACCCTACCATAATGATCATCTTAGGATCAGAGATTTGATGGCAGGCTAGAATAAAGGTACTCTAAGGAGAACTGTCGACTTAAATTTAAGAGATTTATAAGCCTAAGCAGGAATATACATAACATATACATACATAACATAGTACATAATATGCACATACATGTATCCGCACATACACATACGAACACACATATGAATACATATGCACATACAACACATATGCCTTTACTAGTCCATTGCCTCTCCTTAGAATGGAGGTTTTGGCCTACTATACCACGCTGGCCAGACGGGTTGGTATAGGGTTTGTGTGTAGTTTTCCTTCCTTCTGCAGTGCTGTTGTTCTACGTAGTTTGCTCCCTTAGTCAGATCTTACTACACCCATGGGATGTATAGGGGTGGTGCCATGACTCTATGGCTCTTTGTGTGTATTGCACACGATTACTTAGATTAAACAGGTAATTCATTAAGTGACCCTTCTGGCATCCCCGTTAATGATTGTAATCCAAGCATGCACATCACCAATGAAATTAAAAAATTAGTTTACATAAAAGTGTTGCACCTCTGACTGTAGGAAAGGAGTGATCAGAAAAACAAATTATTGTGTGACTTCACTTATTCATTTTATTACTCTTTTGCATGTTTATTTAAAAATAAATTTTCTTACAACTACACAATAAAAAAATATGTCAGATTTATATTAGATCTCTATGGAAATATAATTCAAAAATTGTTTATTTAGCATTAACAAAAGTAAATCAACATAAGCAATAAAAAATCAAAAATGTGTACTTTTCAAGCCAAAGTACAACAATAAAGTATACTTAATCATACATTATGAACACCTACTTCATCCATAGCGCACCAAAGGCTTAATATCATGAATACTTTTACAATGTTTATCAGTCCAGATTAAAAACTCTTTTTCAGCAACAACACATTCTAAAAGCATCATGCAGTCATCTTCAGCTCTATGAGCAATAGCAACTTTCTTATGTAGTAACCTTTTATACAAATCAGTCAATTTAAAACTAAGTTTTACTTTCACAGTTTCCTTTTTTACACAGCGCTTCTTAGGTGATAAGGTGTTTACACTTATTTGTGGTGAAACAAATGGATCCACATCGGACGGAAATGAGAAGTCGTTTTTAATCCAATTTTCTAAACTGAAATCTGGCCAATCATCAAAAGTTGAGTTAGAAGATACCTTTGGGTATTTCTATTTATGTAATCTTCTGAATCCAATCAAAGAGTCGGCACATAACAAATCCGTAGGTAGTGACATATTAATATCTCTGAATTCAGCTAACAGTATTTTATAATCAAATGTATTGCCATTGTGCGCTATCAAGCATACTGGTTTAGGCAACTCACTTAAGAATGAAATTATTGTCCCTGCCTTATCGCCGAAAATTGGTGCATTTTTCAGCATTTCGTTAGTTAATCCTGTAATAGCAGATGAGTCTGGATGTATCCTTCTTTGTGGGTTAAACAAAAGTATCAGTTTGCTAACGTAGGGCTTTTTCCCAATGGGTGCTTTTTTCAAATCATTACGCGAAGCGGCGACGAAACTGAGTTCTGTAATTTTGGTTTGGTTGCGCTCTTGGTACGGCAGACCTGTCGTTTCTATATCGAAAAACACGTAGCTGGCTATCTTCATTATAATTTTTCACTGCTTCTACTAATTTTAGTTAATTTGTTACTTTATAATAAAATAAAATAAATAAAAAGTTTAAAACAAACTTCTAATAATATTATACTGTACTCTGTGCTTAAACTTTAAACTGGCATGTGGCATATTTCACTACTCTTATCACAGAGCACTTTGATAACGAAAAATAAACCGTCTGATAACACTCTTAAGCAGTGTTGCCTATAGTTAAATGAACTCTCTACCAGATTCGACATCTAAAACAACCAGAAAACCACTAACGAAAAGAGACCCTACTCCACAGATTACCCCCTAATAGATTCCGCATACAGGGCCACAAAGACGCTCAACACATACTTATTACTTATAGCTATTAAATTAAGTGACGCTAAGAATCACGTTCAGTGACGACCAAATTTGTAACGTGTGTGCGCGTAGGAACGTCCGATTTTTTGACAATTTAAAAGTACTATCCCAAATATATAAAAATGGCTTAATGTGCAGTGAAAAGGTGTGACAAGTCAGTTAAGACATCCAGTTATCGAAAAGATGACATAACATTTCATCGGTAAGTAAATTCGCTTCTTATCACGTGACATAATGAATTTGACAACTAATTTAAAAAATAAGCAGACGCGATTAATTGATACGCCACGATATACTGGATTTTTAGGACTTTGTATGTGTTGAAAGTGCAATTTTTTTTATTTAATGATTTAATAAAGAACCAACGCTTTCCTTATGTATCGTTTCGCCGTATCAGCCAAGACCACATTGAACTGTTTTTCTGTAACACCAAAACTGTTTTATGGCATTTATAGAAAAATGCTTGTATATATGGAGTTGCAAGAACTTAATACTGGTAATAGTATAGCTTTAGAACATATTGCCATATTAAACTGTTCTTCAGATATAAAACGCATAAATATGACGACTGAAAGGGGTGAAACTCGCGAGACTGAGGAACGCGTTGATGAAACTTTTATTGATTCCTTACAGCATATAACGTTATTTCAGTTTTCACAAAGCGTCATAGAATATCTCGCTGGCGCTGTTGTACATTATTTAATAAAGAAGATTAAAAGCATTAATATCCCTGGATGAGAAAAAAATCTGTTTGATTTATGCAAGAGATGCAGGAGGACTGCTTTTCCCGTCCACTATGGTCACTAAAATTTGCAGACGATCTGAACAAGTCATTCAAAGCTCAGTTGATTCAAATCAAGGATCTAAAATATATTACAAAGGCAAATTCCGTTTTGTAACACAAACATTAAGCAGTTTCATTAATGAGGATATTTTCCCTGAAATAAAATATCACCAATTCTGACACGAAAGTTGTAATCATGTCATTGATTTAGCTAAGAGTGTCATAGAAAAATACATAGACATAAGATTACTTTATTTATCCCGGAAGACAGATCCTAAGAATTCTGTGAAACGTATTTTATATGAAGCTTATCCACTTTAATAAATAGTAAAATATATATTTAAAAAGTAATATGTACAAATATAAAAACATTGTTTTATTTTATTAATAAATATTGAGTAAACATTGAGTAATATATTTATTTATTAATAACCAACAAATCGACAAAAATAAAGAAAACCATAAGCAAATTAATAAGAACTAGTTTCCTTTGTTGAAACTTAATATACTGATACTAATCGTTTTTGACAGCACCGTCATCGTCGGTTCTAGATTAATGCGATTCTTTGGTACCTATCGATTTGTTTTAAAACGTTTATGGAAATTTCATATTTGTTGCAGCATACCAACTTCAAACCACAGCGTATTCTTAAGATAGCAGATAAGAGATTTAACTTCATTTTATTCTATTGACTGCCGCAGTGGTGCATCCGCACGGTGCGGGCGGTTGCTCTGACTTGAAATCCGGAAATGCTGGTGTCCCGCAAGGCTGTGTGCTATCACGCACACTGTTTCTTCTGCATATCAATGACATGTTGCAAACTAATAGCATCCATTGTCTGAAACTTCCTTCCGTCTTCCTGAAACCGGCACAGGTCCGCACCGACCTGTGTCTTTTTTTGGGTTGAACTGGACCATATTTAGTCCGCTCCAATCTGAAACCTCCGCTAAGGAAGTTTCAGTTTCAGACATAAGTTTGTTTCGACTCTCGATGACGGGTTCCCGATATTGGGACGGCCTGTGTAAAGGGTATCTCCCGTACTATCATCTGCATAGCAATGAATGATATTAGTTTGCAACATGTCATTGATATGCAGAAGAAACAGTGTGAGTGATAGCACACAGCCTTGCGGGACACCAGCATTTACGGATTTCAAGTCATCTTCTTAGATACCATTTGTCGTGTCACCTCAGTTTGAGAGCACCTCCATAACTGCCTCATTTCTATGCTCTCATCTCTATGCAGGGACACTTCAGTACCGGCTTCTCCCTCTGGACCGTATCCAAAGAAGAGCAACCCGAATTGTCGATAGCCAAAAGATCTCCGACCGGTTCGATCCCTTGGCGTTTCGTAGAGATGTAGCTTCACTCTGCATTCTCTATCGTATACATCATGGAGAGTGCTCAGAGGAATTGTTCGGACTAATAACGGCCGCCACTTTCCGCCATCGTTCTACAAGGCAAAATTTTCATCCCCACCACTTGGATAATTGGTACTCCACCACTGTGGGCTTTCCAAGACACTTTTTGCCTTGCACAACCGACCTGTGGAACAAGTTATCGTCTGCGGTATTTACGGACCGATACGACCTTCAAACCTTCAGTAAAAGAGCGTACACCTTACTAAAAGAGAAAGAAAGAAATTTCTAAGTTATAACATCTTTTTAGAAATTAAAATTTTGCAGTTTCCAATGTAATATGAAACGTAATTTCTTAGATTCAACAGGATTAACTGATCCCACTGGCATCCCAGTTAGATAATGATTTTGATCCAAGGATGCTGTTCACGCACCCAGCGCATGAATCGTGTCCCTAGCAGGGAGGCGCGCGGAGGGCGCGGTGTGTGTGTGCGCAACGGCGCGCGGGCTGTCACGACCGAACAACGAGCAACGCGCGCGCATTAAGTTTAACCGGGTCCCCCCTTTAAAGCAGAACTTTTTATGTCATAATATTATTTTGCATAACAACGGATAGCATAAACTATATTTCGCAGAAAATCGTTTGGCAGACACTCATTCATCATACATTCAAAACTCATAATTCTGTAAGTCATAATCATCTTAAGGCACAAACTTCATATCCATAATAATTAAAAAGTAGAACCATCATACCGCCGAAAGTTCATAGTCAGAATCGTCTTTGAGCATAAATTTCATCTCGATAGTCATCAAAAGGCAGAACTATCATATCTCAAAGTTTACAGTGAGAATCATCTTTTGGCATATATAGGTATAATATCTACAACAATTGAAAGACTATCTATCCATTATTAATCTTACCATAAAATTAAAATTGATTGATTGAACACACATTTTTTCGCGACGGATATGGATTTAGATATAGATTTTATTTCCCTATAAGAAGCATGCAAACAAGCATACGTCATTCATGCAGGCAAGCACGCAGCATACAAGCAGGACTGCCGGCAAGCATGCAGCATGCAAGCAAGAATGCAACATGCAGCACATCTGTCACGGCTCCGGCGCTGCGGAGCTGTGGCGGTACCACGCGAGCTTATCGTCGTAGATGACTGCAACGCTCGCCGCCGCGGCTGAGGTGGGCCGGCGAAGCCGGCCAGCAAGCCGAAGCTGCCGAACCGAACCACCTCCTCCTCAGCTCGCGAGCTGCCTCGCCCCTCCGCGGCCTTAAATTACACTCTAGGGGTAGGGCAGACAAGACTACGTGGAGTCGGTTTTGCGGCGATTCTTTTCTGTCACAAACTTTCGTAGCAAGACATGACTTTTTAAGATAATATTTTAATTTAAGATTAAAAATGCTATTTTATGGCAATATGCCTAAAAAAAATATTCAAAGTTAAATTCTGCCATCTTTATAGTATGCCACGTGAAATTGTAACAAATAATCGTCGCTCTAAATAAACGTTATGTTAAACTAAATTATTATGCGGAAGTTTAACTCTGCCAAAGGTTATTATGCTAAATAAAATTAAGCCATCTTAAAAGTATGCCATTGTAAATTCGGAAATATAAACATTCGGCCGAACATTAATTACACTTTTTTTTTTCCGTGCGGAAATCCCCTCGGATACCACCTATCGGTGGCATGTCGGACTCGAACCGACTAAAACCGCACGCCGTCTCGGGTACTAATAGCCGGGGAACCAGGTATACCCTAGAAAGGAAGTCCCTGGTGTACATTAATTTCACTCAATATTTTTATGCCTTTAATATATTCGTTTAAAGAAGTTTCTGCCAAGTGTGTTATGCGAAATAAATTTCGGAGCATCAAGATTCTGCCAGATAGAGGGAACCCAGTTTAACCAATATTGTACTGTTTCATTTCATATTATTATACAGTCCACCTATGTTTTCTTTGACCAAAGAAGAAGCCTTAACAATGTACATCACCAACAAAATTAAAGTCATTTAATTAAATGTATTACCTCTGACTGAGGAGGAAAAAGGGATGATCAGAAAAACAAATTATTGTATGACTTATTCATTTATTCATTTTATTACTCGTTTGAATGTTTATTTAAAAATATAGTTTCTTACAACTACATGATAAAAAAATATGTCAGATTCGTATAAGATCTCTATGGAAACATAATTAAAAATTGTTTATTTAATTAAATAAAGTAAATCAACATAAGCAATAAAATTACAAATGTAGAGTAAAATATCAAAAATGTGTACTTTTCAAGCCCTTAAGGTACAAAAATAAAGTATACTTAATCATACATTATGAACACCTACTTCATCCATAGCGCACCAAAGGCTTAATATCATGAATACTTTTACAATGTTTATCAGTCCAGATTAAAAACTCTTTTGCAGCAACAACACATTCTAAAAGCATCATGCAGTCATCTTCAGCTCTATGAGCAATAGCAACTTTCTTATTTAGTAACCTTTCATACAAATCGGTCAATTTAAAACTAAGTTTTTCTTGCACATTTTCCTTTTTCTTAGGTGATGGGGTGTTGTTTCCACTTCTTTGTGGTGAAACAAAAGGATCCATGTCTAACAGAGATGAGCATAGTATGTCTATTTCATTCCAATCTTCTGAACTTACATTGAAATCTTGCCAATTATCACTGCCTTTTGAATCTTCAAAAGTTGAGTTAGAAGATACCTTTGGGTATTTCTCTTTGTGTAATCTTCTGAATCCAATCAAAGAGTCGGCACATAACAAATCCGTAGGTAGTGACATATTAATATCTCTGAATTCAGCTAACAGTATTTTATAATCAAATGTATTGCCATTGTGCGCTATCAAGCATACTGGTTTAGGCAACTCACTTAAGAATGAAATTATTGTCTCTGCCATATCTCTGAAAATTGGGGCATTTTTCAGCATTTCGTTAGTTAATCCTGTAATAGCAGATGAGTCTGGATGTATCCTTCTTTGTGGGTTAAACAAAAGTATCAGTTTGCTAAAGTAGGGCTTTTTGCCAATGGAAGCTTTTTCCAAATCATTACGCGAAGCGGCGACGAAACTGAGTTCTGTAATTTTGGTTTGGTTGCGCTCTTGGTACGGCAGACCTGTCGTTTCTATATCGAAAAACACGTAGCTGGCTATCTTCATTATAATTTTCACTGCGTCTACTATTTTTAGTTAATTTGTCACTTAATAATATATTCTACCTATTTGATTTTTTAATCAAACATTAACTGCCATATTTTACTACTTTCATCACAGGGTGCTTAGATGACCTCATCAAGTACTTTATTACTATAATACACATAAATCATAAAAATGTGTAAATGAAGTTCATATTTTGATACGTCAATTTTTGAAGTTTTTGACAACATCAACTTTAGTCTAAAGCCCCGTATTCATGGTAAACATCTGTTTAGCAACAAAGTTGAATCAACGTGTTGCGGAGTTGCTGTCAACATGTTGCTGGCCAGTTTATAAACATGTTGCAGAGTTGATAGCGTCATGTTGACAAGCTCTCGCCCGACAAGCGTAAACATCATCATCATCATCAATCATCAACAGCCTATACTAGTCCACTGCTGGACATAGGCCTCTCCTTAGAAAGGAAACATCAGTTTAGCGACAATTGTTGACGTGTGTGAACGTGTTTGCAACAGTTTATAAACATGGCAGTAGTGTGGAGCAATGATAAAGTAATGCAATTGATAGAATTATTTCAATCAAAACCATTATTATGGGATTCTTCTATAAAAGAATACAAAGATCAAGTCCTCAAGTCCTAAATATACCCAAAAAAGACGTGGAAACTAAAATACATGTACTGCGTACTCAATTTACTAGAGAGGAAAAAAAGTTGTCGGAAACTACAGGCAGCGCCGCAATAGAAAAATTATTTATTACGAGCCATTGGAATTTTTATTATTTGGTGCAACTACTTCTATGAATAAAACAGTAAGTTGTTTTTGTATATAATTGTTATTGTACTATTGTCTGGAAAATCATTACAATTAAGTACTCTGCATTATTTTGCCATGGAACACTTCCTTCTGGAGTTATAAAGTAATCGGCAAACTGTTCTCTAATACAAAAAGCTGATTGTGATGCAGGCCTGCCCCGTCTTTGCAAATCACTCATAGGAAACAAACCTAGTTTCCTTCGCCATGAACCTTCTAATAGGTTACCTTCAGAGTCTTCAAAATCAAAAGTTTGTGGAGGTGTATATATAGATCTGGAAACTGTGTTACGTCTTAAGAAGTTATGTAAATATACACAAGCAATTACCACGAGTTCACAATTGGCTGGTTTTAACGGAATAGGTCCTAGCTAATCCTCCTAGCTCTTGATAGTCTGTAATTGAATATACGCTTCTTGTTCCCACGTTCATGAATGCCAGGATATGGTTTCATGATGTTCTCCGTTAGCGCGAAAGCACTGTCACCTACAATAACATATGGCATTTCTGGGGGCCTACCATGAACTTTCCAAAAAACTGCCAAATTCAGAGCAGTTCAACTTTACAGATAACCTGACAGGTTTTCTAATTGTACCATGAACCTTTTCGGCTGAACTGCAATATATCAATTTTTGACCTGAATAATTATCTCTGGTCGATTTGGCAACAACACACCTATACTAATGTCATAAACCAAACGTTCTAAAATCCTTCTCATAATCGTTATCGGTTTTCCGGTTTTATAAACCTAGAATCTAATTATTTAAATAATCATAGGTCAGTATCAAGTACTTTGAAGTAACTTTGTTTCTTTCGTTAAAATCAAACATAAATAACATCTTTTGAGACATTTGGAGCTTTAGCCACTTAAATAAATAATAATAAATAATGTTTAAAATAAACGCTACCAAGATGTCACCTATTTTTGAACGACATATGTTATGTTGAAAGCATAAAAAATTTGAAATAAGTTTCCGAGGCGAATTTGAAATTCTTACTTGAATAAAAATATTTTTTGAAAAGTATTCATCGTTAACAATGACGTCCAGAAGAGTTTCATATGAGTAACTAGAAGTCATGTGGGAGTTCTTAAATACTCACAGAGATGTTGCTGTGGGTTTTAATAAAAGTGCTCAAGCTCGCGCAACATGTCGGCGAATGTGGACAGAAGTATCTGAATATTTGAACTCTATCGTGGGTGGTGCTATCAAAGATTGGAAAAGTTGGTCTAATGTGAGTTGGTGCTATATTTTCTATAGAATTTACGTATTACTATAATAATATGTATATGTTAATTTTTCAATCAACTCTTCATTTCAGTATTGGGTAGATTACAAAGGCAGAATAAAAAGAAAGTGTGCCAGTATTAGGGCATCTCACCTAAGCACTGGAGGTGGACCTTCCACGGTACCGGAATTGACAGAGATAGAATTAAAATTTCTGTTAATTCTTGGTGAAGACCTCTGCTCAGGTCTCCCAGGAATTCAAGTATCAGTGGAGACAGAACTTACTCATGTAAGTAATATGTTTTAAATAAAAAAAGGTTTATAGTTCTCAATTATTTAATAGTGTTCTTTTATTACTGTACCTATAGGGCTGTTGCCCTCTAAATAATAGATCTAATTCTTATAGTTTACAAGACAATCTACTGATCACAATGGTAAAATCATAGTTTAAATTTACAGAAACTTAAACAGTAATTCACAAAAGCTAAAAACATTGAAATAATAGCTAATTTGTTTTGCAGGAAACATCAAATGAAGCTACTAGGGATACTGCAGTTTTTGCATCGATGGCAACTATTGATTCAGATGCAAACACTGGCCCATCATCATCCATCCATCCATTCACCATTCAGGATCAACCACCCCCCACTCAGCCTGATACCCAACCCACTCAGCCTGATACCCAACCCACTCAGCCTGATACCCAACCCGCTCAGCCTGATACCCAACCTGTTCAGCCAATTGAACCGAGGAGAGCGTCCGTACAGAGAAGACACCGGCGCAGGCCTACGCCGATGTCACAGGAAGCAGCGAGAAGGTCGCTTGCTGAGTCAAGCCGTATGCGAGCAGAGGCCACAGTCAATACGGCCAACTCGGAAATTTATCTCCGTCGTATAGCAGATACATTAGACAGGATACACCAAAGGTAATTAGCTATCAGTTACGAAGTTAATAAATACTGGTGTTTTATATATACTTATATAATGGGATATAAAAAGAAATTGTTCCATTTTTTATTTAATCTAATGCAATTTAATATATTTTTCAGTTTAACCGGCATGCCCACAAATGAGCAATGAGCTGTCTTCGAGCAGCTATGCCTTCCTGCAAATCGAAATTATGAACTCTAGAAGAAGACTGCTCTGAAATGCTGTCTACATGGTGGGTAGGTTGTAATTGTGCTTCTTGTAACAGTTCTTCAGATGTCATGTCTTGCACAGGGATACTAGCTCTATTACAAATATTGTGTAAGATGACACAAGCATTTACAATAGATCCTGCTACAATAGGTTCATAATGTAGAACTTAATGCACAAGAAGACATCTAAAGCGTGCTTTAAGAAGCCCAATAGTCCGTTCTATCACATTGCGAGTTTTCACATGCTGTTCAGTGTAGTAAGCCTCTGGTGTATCAGGAGCAGCATCAACAACTGGAGTCATCATTCTTTTTCTTAAAGGGTAGCCAGAATCACCTAAAAAAAAAAGTTTTCTGATGAATCTTAATAAATACTAGCATCAATATATCAGTTATTAGTTACATTGGCTTACGGTAGATTTTGTGATGAAAAAGAATACAAACCTAAAAACCATGTGTTATTTAACTGTGCCATAATAGCTTTTAATGGATGGTGACCCCATATAAAGGCATCATGAGTTGCTCCCCCATGGCTGGCATCCACACTAATTATTTCCATGTCAGAGTTGCATACCTAAAAATAATCAGTCTTTTGATAACTTATAGAGGCAATATTTTTTTTGTTTCAGAAATTACTTCTTGCAACAATCTAAGAAATCTAATATAAATATAAAAGAGGAAAACTAAGCTGAATGAAGCTGAAGATGAGAAATAAGCTGATTGAAGTATCACTTGTACACTGATTATATTAAAATCGGTCCAGCCGTTCCAGAGATTACCCGGAACAAACAGACAGACAGACAGACAGACAATAATTGTAAAAAATGTTATTTTGGCATATGTACCGTGTCAACATACATATGCATTTAGTAAAAAGCGGTTATTTTAATATTACAAACAGACACTCCAATTTTATTTATTTGTATAGATTAGTGTATTTGTATGCACAATTAATTGAATGATTATATATTTCTTTTGTTATTGTTTTTTTTTTATTTAAAAAGACACCTCCCGCATTGTATCACTGGGGACTTCAAAAACATACATGAAACAGACACAAAGAATTTGTGTTCGAAACAAAAATTTGTGGATTACACAGTGTTGTCCCATGCGGGAATCGAACCCATTACACTCAGCACAGTAGGACGCGGTGAGCTGACCGCTTAAACCACTACACCATCTGTGCAGTCAAGCATATTAATCAAGGCAAGGCACATACCAATTGTACATTCAAAGAATGATACTGTTTTCTACAGTAAAAACGTTCTTCGTGTTCCACTGGCCGTTTTATTGCAACATGTGTCCCATCAATGCATCCTAATACTCCAGGCATATGATTTTTTTTATAAAATCTGAAATAAAATTGTTGATAAGTCATACTAGACTATTATATAAACAAACCTACAGAAGTAAATTGTACTCACCCAACTATAGTAGCTCTACGTTCATTATCACTATTAGAAAATTTTATATATTTCTGTCGGAAATGTGGAAGATTAAGGCACTTGGTTACTTGTGCTATTACAGCTGAAACTGTTTGTTGGGCAACAGAATGTGCAGCTATGTCCCCAGTTGGTCTTTGGTACGATCCAGTCGCATAAAATGACAACGCGATCAAAACCTGAATTAATACATTTAGAATATCAAGCTTCCCTTATATTGTTAATTTAAGTCCTTTTAATACTTCATATTTAGTTCCATGATATAAATATGTTTATAATATACTACAAACCTTGACTTCTAGACTTAAATCTGTGGATTTCGTAGGTTGTGTCATGAACGGTCTCATCTCATTACACAGCTCAAGTACACACTCTTTCGTTAGCCTATATCGCTGTATAAACATTCCGTCTTGCAATTCGAATGGTTTGATCAAATTTCGGATGGCATTCCTATTAATTTTGTCACTTACTTTCTTTTTAGCGTTATTAAAATCATCTTCTAAAAACTCAAATACTTCGTCTTCATCACACATCTAAAATAACGGAAAATATAATGAAATTTTGTTCTGAGAAAAGTCTTTAATGATGTAGCTTGAATATTCTAAGCACAAATTAACAATCACTTACATTTTTAATTCAAAATTACTCAAAACAGTTCAATAAAAGTTACTACTTTACGCCTGCGAAATATGACTGCAGGGCAGTTCAGTTTTCGGATATTCAACTGTCAAATATCACTTCATGGTAACGCCAAGCCGTTGAAATCTTAATCACGTGACCACTGACCTGAGATCGCTGACTCGCCTGCTTATCATCGCGTTTATGGTACAAAATAAAGCGACCGTTCAATTCTCGACTAAAATTGGCCTGTTTTAAGAGTTCGTGGTAGGCCAACAGTTTTCGGATATTCAACTGTCAAATATCACTTCATGGTAACGCCAAGCTGTTGAAATCTTAATCACGTGACCACTGACCTGAGATCGCTGACTCGCCTGCTTATCATCGCGTTTATGGTACAAAATAAAGCGACCGTTCAATTCTCGACTAAAATTGGCCTGTTTTAAGAGTTCGTGGTAGGCCAACTGGTCCGCCTAGTGTTATTGGTTCAGGACGTGGCAGTTTAAGTGAGCTTTCTAACAATGCATTATAAAACGGTGTTTCCTGAAATATTCCACTGTCGGACGACCGACTCTTAGCTCCACAATTTGCGTATATAAAGTTATAATTGCCATCTGCAATTGCCAGAGGTACCATGCTGAACTGATTTTTGTAATTGTAGTATTCACTTCCAGAATTATTTGGCGCCATAATCAAAACGTGTTTCCCATCAATAGCTCCAATGCAATGTGGAAAATTCCATCGTATTTCGAATTCACGACTTATTTGTTTCCATTTCTGCTCCGAACTTGAAACCTACAAATATATAAAAAAAATAAGATGATAATTTACTTAATTAATAATTATTATGGTACTTGATGATAATTTAATTTATTTTAATTTAGATGAAAACACTGCACTTGAAAGTGGTATGGAGTTAGAGCCATCTCAATCACCAAGGCTTACATCGAATGCTACAACATCTACATCTTCGAGGAAAATAAATAAGACAGATGAATCAAGTGAAATATTAGTGGTTTTGAAAAGTGCGAAAAAAAAGATGGATGAAAAGGAGAAGAAGGATCCATTTGATATTTATGGTGAATATATTGCTGCTGAATTAAGAAGTGTTAAAGATGACCAAGCCGTGACACAGGCAAAGTACCATATTAATAATATACTGTATGAATAAAAAATGGGACGATATAATACATATGGATATCAAACGGCATCTTCTCATCCATCATCAACACCAAATAATGTCCAGGAAACTGAAATAGGGGAAATTGAGAGACAGGAAATAAATAGACTAGATGCAATACAAGACGAAACAGAAGATTCGGCTATACTAAACTTAGTTAACTATCTCAGTGATGAATCAACACAATAGCATATACTTACTGTTCTTTGTGTTTTTTTATTATTAAAATACTTGATTACACAAATAGTGTTCTTGTGCCTACCTTGACATATCATGATAGTGAGTTAATTAGTTCTTGACATACATCTGGTATGATTTTGCTAATCAATTGTTTTGATACTCTGAATGTATATGAAAGAGAACTGTATGAATCTCCAGTTGCAAGATACCTTGACATATCATGATAGTGAGTTAATTAGTTCTTGACATACTTCTGGTATGATTTTGCTAATCAATTGTTTTGATACTCTGAATGTATATGAAAGAGAACTGTATGAATCTCCAGTTGCAAGATACCGTAATGTAATAGCAAGCCTCGTTTGAGGTGAAACTGGCTGACAAATGTTTGTTTCCCTTTTGGCTATTGATGAACCAATCATTTCCAGAAGATGTTCGAAATCACTTTTCGACATTCTCGTAAAGTTACAAAATGATCCACCTGTCATTCTGAGGTCACTCATCAAATTTTCTCTTTGCAAAAGATAGTTTCGAATCCACCATCTTTTTCTCTTTTTTTGTTAGAAATCCTATACATCAGATACAGAGAACACAACAACACTACCTCAGCATGCGCAACAGAATAAAGGTGATACTCACATCATCAACTGCAGATCAGCTGATGCTACACGCACGGAAGGTATTTAAAAGTTATTATATTACTGTTTCGGGAAGTTTTTCAGTACTATGTGATTCATTATTATGTGCATTTGGTAGTTTTATGTGTATGTGTAAATTTATAATTAAAATTTTAAAGAATTGAAACAAAGAAATAAACAAAAAAACATAGCTATTTTATTAATAAATATTTACATTTCTTTTTTTTTTTTAATGTATGTATGCTTAAACAGGCCAATCAACACGTACTATATAATTTTGGAGCACTAAGTGTACATGATTTGTACACTTAAACTAGTGACTACTCCCTAGAAATGAGAGTAAAGACACATCAAACTACCAAAGGCACATAATAATGAATCCAATAGTACTGAAAGACTTCCCAAAACAGTAATATAATAACTTTTAAAGTCCTTCCGTGCGTGTAGCATCAGCTGACCTGCAGTTGATGATGTGAGTATCACCTTTATTTTGTCGTGCATGCGCAATGCGCAAATAATTGGCTTGGAAATGCCACGACGGTTTTGTATTGTTTACAATAATAATTATTGAATATTTTTAAGAATTAGGCCGCAGGCAAATTAAATTAGCACAAGGGCAATTTTTTCACGCTTGGTAGAGTAAAAAATAATCATTTTTCAAAGAGATATGGCTATTTTAAGTAGAGGAAAATTGAAAATTATATTTCTATTTTTCCTGGGAAAACGAAAAACGGGCTTATAAATTAATTAACGTAGGTCGAAAGGGCTAATTGAGATCTATAAAATGAGATTTTTTTTTTAGACGTCAATTTATATTAAAAGTGTTGTTCCAAATTTTCGTATGAATTTTTTCCGTCTAGCTACCTTTCACAACGCGCGATAAGGAACTTCGTTCCAATAAACAAAGAAATAATATGGTGTAATACATAATTTTGTTTAACAAATTATTGTATTATTCTGCTTAAAACTAGCAATTGGCAGACTGATTTGGTTGTCCGATAAGTAAGTCAACTGGCAGGCCGGTTGTGGTGCGTAGCCATATAATACATATTAATGTATCCCTATATACTCATTGAGTACTTTTAAATATATTCAGTATTGTCTCAACATTCGGTGTTTCAATACCTCTTCAGGTCTTACAGTGTGACCCTGCCGAAGTCGGCTGGCAACGGAGCTTCTATTTAACATTCCCTAACCATATAAAGATTCGGACTAAGATTCCACGATGTTCGATGCGCAAATTAGATCGAGTATTGGTGTTTGACTGAGAGCCTATTACGTAAGAAATTGATTGAAGCTAATGAGATTTTTATAAAGTATTCTAGTTGTTTAATTGAAGTGTCAAGTAGTTTATATTCATAAGTATATTGAGAAGTTTCATACTACTTATTCTGAGATAATTAAATTGTGTAAACCTTGTAAGTTTCAAAATATTGTAAACATGACTACTTTTGATATTAAGGTTGCTTTAAATATGTTACCTCCTATGAACGATGATGAAACTAACATAAATAAATTAATTGACAACATTGAATATTATAATTCTATTGCTACGACTCCCAATGTTAAAAGCCATTAGTTAATTTTGTGCTGAAGAGTAGATTATCGCAGGCGGGAAAACTGCGATTATCTTCTACGAGTAGTTACCCTGATATGAAAAAAATAATACTTTTCCAGAAATCACCAACGATTATGCAAACTAAATTTAAATTTCCGCTTTATACAATTACCATTGCTGCTTTTGTTCTTATTGCACGCGATGTTGACAAAGTCGTCATTTATTGCGTATATTTATAAAACGGCTGTTGACATCGCCATCGCCAGTTAGTGATGTAACCGTACCATTCATTCAAAAACAAACATTCAAGGATCACTTTCTTGCGACGACAGCCACGAGTCATTTTATTTGTAAAAATATGTTTACGGCTATTCAGTATCATCAGTATGACCAATCTCTTCTTGATAACCACATAGTCCAGTTGATAAAATATGTTTCGGAAAAGTACATGGATATCCGTTTAAATTATTTTGCAAAAAAATCGTTACAAACAGTAAAAAAAGGCAGTTTTTAAATAAATTTCTTAAATATAATATATTTAAGGTTTACTATTACTACTTGTAATCCATTTTAATATAAAGATAAAATATCGACACCTTCGAAAAATTTAGTCAATCCCTAGCATTGTTTACAAGGATTCTCAAACATCGAAAGAGGTTGTAGTGGTGCCATATCATTCATTGGAGTAAAATGCAATGTAATTGTGGGTGATTAAGGTTGATAATAGTTTGTGCCTTAGACATTTCATCGTTGTTTTGCAAGTGTGTGCGAGTCTTATAGTAAAATCATATTTTTGTTAAGGTAAACTCAGCAACTTTCGCATGTTACATGATTTCAAGCATATATTTAAGCGTTTATGCTTTGTTTATCTGACCAAAGTGGTGTTGTATACCTTCGATATATACTAACACTTTTCTTATGGGAAATCATGATAATGTTTTTTTCTATAAGTATCGGACATTTAAGGATAAAGAATTCAAAGTTATAAATAAAACACTATTTACACTATACTTTTTATTGTGACACACATTTTTACACAATAAATACATAAGTTTAAATGTCCAGTTCCTTAAGATATTATAATTAAACTATTTGTGTTCAAGATCATTCTTATATGTAGTCCTATCTGATACATTAATTTAATTGGAGTTAGGAGTCTCCTATAAAATATGTGACTTCTATAATATAGATCAGCGATTTCTAAAGTGAAATCTACGAAACACAACGTATTCGTGAGGAAATTGATAAACTGTTAAGATGTCAATTATTTATTTTGAATGAATGATGAAGCAAAAGAGTTATAATCCTAACATACCTAATCCCTACTAACATTATAAATACGAAAGAAATTGTCCATCGCTTTCACAGCTAAACAAATCAACTGATTTAAATGAAATTTGACATGAAGATACTTTGATTTTTGAGGAAGGGCTTAGAAATACACGCGAGAGGAGCCATGGTCCAAATCTAGGATATAAATCAATAAACGTGAAAGTTTTCAAGTTAAGAATTTTTTCAAAACGTTATGTATTAAATAAATATACCACAACTAGATATCTAACAGTGATGTTATCGAAACCTCAACCCTGGTTTTTTACTGCTCATAGGGCAGCAACGCATTTGTATCTCTTGAGTTGTGTATTGGCAACGGTAACCACTTATCATCAAGTGACCCATATCCGTGTGGTCGCGGATTCAGAATACGGAGTGTCACTACCCGTATTCATCACGTGTGTGTCCGGCTAAGGTAGCAAACTACGCAGGACAACAGCACTACAAAGAGGAGGAAAACTTGACATACCAACCCTATACCAACCCATCTGGCGAGTGTGGTATAGTAGGCCAATACCTCATTTCTAAGGAGAAGCCTATGTCCAGTAGTGGACTATTAAAGGCTGTTAATGGTTGATGATGATGAAATGATACATTATTATAGTAAATGTTCAGACGAGTGGCAGGCGCGGCATAATCTTCGATTACTAAAAATCATTCAAATCACCAATCTTCTAAGTCTTCCTCATTGACATCTGCCATGTCAATATTTTCTTCATCTTGCTGGTTCTCATTAGTCTCATCTACATTATGCTCATTCTCGCCATCTTCTTGTGCTGAGCTTTTATTATTCGTTTCTTCACTGAGATTGCCAATTATGTTGTCTATGTCGACGTCATTGGTAAAATCTTCAGAGTCAGTCACCTGTACCGACTGGAAAGCCTGAAAAGCTTCTTCATTAGATGGTTCAACTTCACCCTTATATTCTTCATTATCATGGGTTTGATTTTCTTCATTATCATTGGCCTCTGTATTGTTGATTTGCTCATAAATATTTTTCATTTCTTCACACAAATCGTCCTTGTCTTGGACAGCGTCTGCAGTACCTTTGTCCATATTATCGTCATCACGGTGCTCTTCTACTTCATTCGTCGTCATCTCTTCATTATCATAGCCGGCGTTCACGTCCTCAGTTTTGGGTACACCTTTAATTATATCCTTTTTTTCAGTGTTCTGCGCGAGCTCTTTTTCGAATAGAAATATCGGTCTGGTGTTATTTTTTGGCATTTTTCTCGCATTTATCAAGTGCAAAGGTTTGAAGGACACAAGACTGTCCGCTGGAATCAAGAAAAAAGTTATTTAGAATAAACAATGTGCCTCTTAGGGAAACAGGTTGGATTCAATCTATCGTTAATAGGTTTGTACATCAAGAATAGCAATGTTCTGATAGAAGCGTACACTTATTTTTAGCTCATCGTGCCGCTAACGTGAAGGATGGAAATAATTTGTGGTAAAGTGAGTTTGGAGATTTATTTATTAAAGATTATAAGTTTGTCTCAAGTTAATCATCAGTATTTCTCAATATAAGTAAACTGTATGTAAAAACAACCTTAACACGGACAAATTTGCGGGTAAAATAACTTAGTGCAATGTATTTAGCAGGCAGTTTTAAATGAAGTATCGATTTTTAGATTTAGTAATAATAATATTTTCGGACATCTAGCACACAATGCCATCTGGTTTCAAATTAAGCAGAGCTTGTACTATGATAGTTTGATGGACTGATAGAATACTAAAATACTTTTTTCAAATAAATACATAAATGATTGGGAAACAAATAAAAATTCCAAATCTTTTATAAATGATGGAGTTCTGAGAAAACAAACATAAAAAATAAAAAAAATCATATACATAACAATAACTTAAAAATTTTTTGAAGTCGGTTGAAGAATAAAGATCAGATGCTTCCACTCACCTACAAGTACCTCCTTCATTTGGCACAGCTTGTCATGATCCTCTATGGAATTACAATGCACGACATAGTAAGCGTT
Source organism: Arctia plantaginis (assembly GCA_902825455.1). NCBI lineage: Eukaryota > Metazoa > Arthropoda > Insecta > Lepidoptera > Erebidae > Arctia > Arctia plantaginis. The sequence continues at coordinate 1,815,092 of CADEBD010000336.1, read as the reverse complement.
CTGTTTGCTCTTCTTGAGAGCAGACACTTTGAAGTTCTTGAGGAAGTTCTCGAGCGGCACACGTTTGATCGGCGGGGACGCGTACACTCGGAGCATTGTCGGCAGAATTGGTAGTATGCGCCTCGCTAACATTACTTTGAAAACCTGCAAATGTGATTATTGCAAATTTACGATCTTTAACAATGGCTTACATGGCTTTTTTTTGTTGAAACCTCTCTCGGTCAGCCCTCAGCGGGACCCACAGTGAAATGGTATCTCGGAATCGAACCGGCTTAAACCACAAGATGGTCCGTCACGTGTGAGACAAAAATAACACATCTTTTGATAATTGAAATTGAATTGAATTTTTCTTCTTTTACACTAAAATCTTTCGAGAACGTCGTAAAACCAGTCATGCTAGAAATTAGTCGGGCATCCCCGAAACACTCCTACAGATGTGAATATCCGCGTACATTTCATTAATACGGACTTACTACACAATACTTGTTTCCAATAGACAATGCCCGCACTAGGAATATAACCTGTCTGGGGGACTTTACAAACAGACACAACGAACACCCAAACTCGGAAAGACAATTTGTGGATCACAAAAAGTCTTGTCCATGTGGGGAACGAATCCATAACACTCAGCGCAATAGAAAGTATCGAGACGACCGCTTGCCACTACACCGTCCGTGCGGTCAACTTTTACACTACTACACTTATAAAATATTAAATGGCATAGCAGAAGGTTGAAAAGAAGATTTTATGAACATACCCTCCTCATCTCTGCAGAGACATCTCCTTTGAGGAATTGGAGAAAATTAGCAGGAATTGGATCCTTTCCAGGGTTCTCACAAACCTTATCGATCTGTAACACAATGAATAATATAAATAATTATAAAAATCAATCAATCATCAACACAATGATAGTTTTGGGAAATAGCTGCTTTTGCCTAAAATTTTGAACATAGTAACATAGTTTGTCGTCATCCTCATCCTCCGAGCCTTTTCCCAAACAAGGTTGGGGTCGGCTTTCAATTTAATACGAAACGGCTGAACTTTAATTTTACTCGGAGCGACAGGCATCAGACCTCCACAACCCAAGTACTAGGCAATATAGTATGTAGATAGAGATACATACGATATTGATAATCGGACTTTTTAGGGGTCCAACTACCCATTTGTCATTTTAGAAAATTATAATTTAAAACAGTGTATTTATAATTAAATTTAAATTATTATTTAATTATAAATTTATCAAAATTTTCAGATCATTTTGATATTTACAGATTTAACATTTTCTGAATACTGAAAACTTAATTAATGCATGATCCTCGTTTGCAAAAGTATGTATAGTCCGGGATGTACCGTTGCATTTTAGGTAGTGTTTTTACGCCGGTCGGTTGCCATCTTGTTCAATAGATGTCGAATGACTGATAAGTGAACCGAGCGTCAGCTGACGCACCCGCGGTGGGTGTAGGATTGAAAGGTTCCGGAAGTGGTGAAAAAAAATAAAAAATTAAGTCATAGTACGCCGGCTGAAATTCATTTCATAAATATTTTACATCATACAGAGCTAAAAAAAAAAATCGTCAGCTGCATGGTGGAGGGGGGATTATGCGTCAGCCGCTCGCTTGAACTTGTAAAAAAACACGTAAAATAATGTTTTAGTACGCCGGATGAAATTTAACTAAGTGATAGTTTAAATTATCAAAAGTACGAAAACAACAATCAGCTGCGTGGGTAGCGGTGGAAAGACCGTCAGCTGACGCATTAAATGTTAAAAATATTGGAGCATTGCTACTACGCTGTCTTCTTTTAAACACATATTTCGACATAGATTCTGTCTCACTCCTCGATATTTAAGGTTGGTAGAACTGTCAAGTATCACTTGCAATTGACACGACTTCACACCAGTCACTTTATCTTGTTAGGTTATTTTGGTGGAAGTTTTCGGCAAATTTATCACTTCACAGTAATTAATCGCGTTCTGTTTTGGTTCACTTATTGGTCATATTAGATCAACCATCGATGACAATATCAGCCGGCTTACTATGACTTTTTCATTTGCAACGGTACCTCCCGGACTAGTATGTATGTGGTAAAATAGTAATAAATTTAGTTGTACCTTTATACGCATAATATTAATGGAATTGTTTTGACAAATTGATAAATTAATTTATATGTTAGAAACTTTAAACCTTATGTGGGCGGTCCCCTTACGCATATTGTTTTCAAAAGGTAACAAAAACACAAATTCATATTTTTATTATTAATTAATTAGGATAACATGTCTGAGCTACATACCATTGTACACAACAAGTTAACTTCTTTGTCTATAGCGTTTTTGACCTTTAGTTCCAATTTGTTGAACATTGGTGAAGACAAATCACTCATCAGTATGTCCTTTGCGTCCTTTTTATGTTCTGTAGAATAACAAATAAATAATAAACCGACCAAACAAAGCTACTCTACCTACCACATAGTATATTATATACTATCACTGATGCTTTGGGAACAGGAATTGGAAACTAAATAACACATATATCAAACTACCAGTAACAAATATATCATACTACCAGTTCAGAATTACCAAAGAGTAAACTTTGGCTGCGACACTTCAGGTCGCACAGCTATAATCTCAAACAAAATCTCCTTTTGAGGCTCTTGTCTCTTCTGATAACGTTAAGGTTGTACTTATTTCTTTATCTTTCAATGTCCTTTGGAAGTGTAAAACGTATGTAATATTTTTTTTATTATTCAAAGAACCGAATCCGATTTATATTTAAAGAGATATTCTTCGAAATAGTTCGACGTCCGACCGACTTTATACCATAGTGTATTTGCGTCAAGAAAATACTGACGCATTGATCAAGCTCTGCACTCTGACCAATCAAGTTCCAAGCTTTTGAGGCCTGGCCTGTCTGATCATCAATAATGATTATTTCAGACACAGGATAGAAGTTGCTTAAATACTTCCACAACGATCGGTTACTCTGCTTATCTTCCACCTACGCACTATTCGCCTTCAAGTCATTGAAAATTGTTTAAAACCATTATCTAGCTAGCTAGCCTTTGATATTATTCGAATGACTATTTAAAAAGATGGCCTTTTAAAAAAGAGTAAATTTCGAGACTGAGTGATATTTAAAATTATTCTACTATCGTTGCTTATTCATAGTCAGAAAAAACATTTTATACTTACGCGTATTCAGTTTTTTATCTGAAAAGAAGAAATAAATTATTAAAATAGGTTTAAAATATAACTAGAGCATTCACTTTTTCTCTCTTGTTTGACAAAAAGTGACTGACAAAAGGCCCTTCTATTCTTTAGCCTATTGCCGTCCAGTGCTGAACGAAGGCCTCGCCCAAAGCAATAAAACCCCTTATAAGGTCTATATCCTTATTTCATCTTAGGCAATAAAAACATTTTTAAACAAGGCAAAGACGTCTAGGAATTAATTCTTCTATAATTTCTTTCTTTTCATTATTATGCACATACAAGATTATATATATGTTTGTTAGTGTGTCTGTAGCCCAAGATTCCTGAATAAGTTACATAAAAAAATATGTGGGAGAGGCGCTTGCTGAGGGACCAGTGGATGTTTATTTCACAGATCTACTCGATCGTCACGGTGACTGCGTTCTGCGCTGTGATTGGCCCGCACTGAACTTTTAACCAATCATAACACAGTCGAGAGCGAGTTTGATGTGAAATAAACTCGCACTAGGTCCTCAGTATGTTAAGATAGTAGCAAATGGACGGACGGGAGTGAGGCGTGAATGTATATATATATAAATTTGAATTTATATCTAGGCTATAGGTACATATTTGAATTTTATATTTACCTCCTTCTGGATAATGGGGTATTCGACCAGGAATCAATGCGAGTGGTATACTCGAGGGATTCTTTGCTGTAATAAACAGAATTATTTTAAATGATTAAAATGCACAATTTCGATTAGAACGCTAGTCTTAACCAAAAAAGGTAAATAGTAATAAAATACTTAAAATTGGTAATTTTCTTTTTAGTCTGATACTACTGATTACGGCCGCAAGGAAAACTGTTTTCGAACATAAGGTCTCCAGAATACAATTTCTTTAGCATTTTACGAACAATTTTTTTAAACATTTTGCTGCAAAATTACACAAGCAGAATGATTGAAAAATAAATAATACTCAAAAATCTGTTATATGTAAAAATCAGTGTTATGTAAATAAAAGTATTTTTTTTAAATAAACCGACTTCATAAAAAGAGGGAGCTTTATTTTTTATCCTGTTTGTTATCTCAGAACTCCGTTATTTATGAATCCACTTGGAAAAATTTTTGAAAGGGTACTCGACTTGTTCGGTCTCATTCAAAGTGTAAACAAAAAATTTCGCCCGTAAGGGGTGGTAATTAAGGAATAAAGAATTCAGTTTTAGAACATTTTTAAAACAAGCAATTGTCTATCTAAAATGATTAATAACACTCAAATTTTAGAAAAAAAACATATAGGTATAATGTCCTCTACATATTGGTGACGGATTAAGAATACCGAGTGTCAATACTCCTATGCATTCTGTGGCGTCATAAGAGCCGCCTAAGGGAGCAAACTACTCAGGACAACAACACTGCAAAGAGAAGGAAAATTTGACACAAGCCCTATACCAACGCGTCTGGCCAGCGTGCTAAACCTCCCTTTCTAAAGAGGGGTCTATGTCTAGCAGTAGACTGATAAAGGTTGTTGATGATGACATATTATATTATTCATAATTACCTTGTTTGCTTGCTTTCCCTTTATTTTTATTACCTGTAAACATAATACATTATAATTATCACTTAATACAACCATTCGGGAGTGCCGTTCAAGATACGGTTTTCCTAACGTGTGCACTTTTGTTAGTTAGTGTGTCTCTGTGTGTGTGTGTGTGTCTGTGTCTTTCTGTGTGTGTGTGTGTGTCTGTGTCTCACTCTCTCTCTGTGTGTGTGTGTGTGTGTGTGTGTGTGTGTGTGTATATATATATGTGCGTGTGTTAGTATCGAACTCAAAAACAACTTTATCATGTGAGATAGAGTCTTAAACGTGTGACGCCTGATGTCAAGGAAATATCTTTTGACAATAGGGACAAAAACTTAACAATTCTCACACACGGCCCCTAATCCAAAATTAGACAGAGCCTATTAGCACACTATGATAACCAGACTGCTGATAAACATAATTATATATTTCTAATCATACATTCAGGCATAGAAAAAATGATAAAAATCATCACACAACTGTTGGTCCTAAGTGGTAATCGAACCCACGACCACCAGGCCCTTCTTTCCCACTGGGCATTCTCAGCACGTGCCCAGGGCCTCTCGGTTGATATGGGCCCCATAGGTCTTTGCCAGATCATCGATCGATAATCGATATTTATTGAGGGAAAACATATTTACTTTGAAAAAATTCAACGAAAATGACTGACTACTATACTTTATTTGTCTATTTTAACAAAAAAGTGCTCAGTCAAGGTGGTAAGGGCCCATTGTCCTAACCCAGGGCCCAGGGTCCTGGCCCAGGGCCTGCCCATTGGCTATAGACGGGCCTGACAACCACTGGCTAAGCAGTCAGGTTCACTAACCAGTAGCCCAACAAGCCAGTATTCATTACGGAATATATGACGATACACGACTAAGATTTATTCTTAAACGCATCATTATATAACAAAAGATGCTTACCAAACTTGAAAGTTTGGGGGGGTCCTCCAAATCGCGGTCCGCGCTGTTGCGTTCCTCCTTGTTGTGCCTTTTCTACCAAAAACAAAGAAAATGAGAGATCCTGAGAGACCACAGGTCCTTAGATACCTTCTGGTTATATAAAACTTGTCAGAGACCAAAGGGTACCAAAGAGGCCAAACAAGATGAACTTATGTTGAATAGACGAAGAGCTCCAGCATTTATTACGATATTACTTACATCATACAATATTACTGCGTTGTCGCTGATGTTACGTTATTATTCCAAATCTAATCTCAATCGGTATTGCTGTTATAGTATAAAATTAAAGGTCCAAGATTTAAACCATACTAACAAGGCTCGTAACTACTTACTAAATTGGGAGCCGAACTCAGCTCGCGGTGGTCCTCCAAGCTGTGTTTTCCGTTGCTGTGGAGGTCCTCCAAGCTCTGGTCTCCGTTGCTGTGGTGGTCCTCCATGCTGTGGTTTCCGTTGCTGCGGTGGACCTTGTAGTATATTGCCTAAAAATAATACAAGGTAAAAAATTGTGATGACGTCATTTACAACCTTCGCCCTTTAGAAACAACGGCAGAACAAACAATGGCAGCGAAAGACATTATAATTGAAACTATGTCGCACGAGTTTTGTGAATACAATTATTATATGTCATCATCATCAGCCAATCTCACACAGTCACCACACCTATTGACCCCGTGGGTGTCAAAAAGCCGATCATACCCTTTCCAATCGTTTATTTAACTTTTGCAGCTCTAATACTTAATCAAATAGTGATACCCTGACCCGTTACCGATTCGATTTCTTTTATCAATCGATTTTATTCATGAAGAAGTTTTAATCGATTTAACACACTCATTATTTTATCGATAATTTCGTAATTTTATCGATTATTAAACGGCAACAACGGACGCGGCGGCGACGATGTTGCATTCGACAATTTATCTGTCCAAGAATTGATAATCAATATTACTGAGAACTCAAGTGATGATGATTCCTGGTTATACGAAAAAGACGATTCTTTATAATTAAAAATAGTATTACAGTACCTCTTTTGGTTGTTTATTTTTTTAATCCCTAAAGTACTATGAATTTCAACATTTTGTACTTGTTCATTACAAGTAGGTACCGCAGTTCATTCACATGCTTTTTATTTGAACCAACTACAGTAAGTCTAAACGATTATTTTAGATTCATTAATTTGCAGTGAATACATTCGATCCCATTACTAGGTACGAGTACGATGTTGAACTGAATGAACTGTTTTCATTACGCAAATTATTTATCCATTAAAACAGAGACATTTAGGGCATTTTAATGTAAAATAATAAAGGTTTTTACGTGATTTGATATAAAATATAATCACAATAGTTTTATTGTATGTTTTATTAATATAATAGATAATCGATTTATTTCAAAACCGTTTTTGACACATCTCTAAGTGGGCGGTGCCCGTCCATGAAGTACAGTATTCCCTGTAGTACATTGTATCAAAAATTATTACAAAACTGTATGTGCGTGATCTGTCAAAAGTTAAATAAACGATTGGATACACTATAAGGGAGCAAACTACACAGGACAACAGCTACAATTTGACACAAACCCTATACCAACGCGTCTGGCCAGCGTTTTATAGTAGGCCAAAACTCCTTTCTAAGGACAGGTCCATGTCCACCAGCAGACTTTTAAAGGCTGTTGATGAAATCCACCAACAAAACCAAAGCCACGCCAACGAGCGCCAACTATCCAGGTCTTGGGCAGTTTGCAAAAGGGTGTAAAAAAGGCTTTTATTTTGTCATATACTTATTGCATGGTATGGTGTGGTGTATATATTTGAAATTGTTATTTATAATAATATTAAAATGCGTGTAGAAAATATTACAATATTACCAATCATGGAAGTTGACGCTTGCGGCTGTCCTCCATATTGCAGTCCTACTTGCTGTACATTACCTAAAAAATTAAACTTTATTAGAAAGTTTCGAACAGAATTTGGAAAATAAAATCTATCGTAGTGTCGATTCACGTAACATGGACACACACATGCAGATTGCTATTAATACAGACTCAGAGCTCCAAAGCGCGAAATTACAGAGTTGTCATTCAAACCAAGTCATAGATTAAAAAAACATTTCGATACGACTATAAGGGCTACGAGAATAAGAGAAAAAGTCTTAAAACATATTATTGACTTAGTTCAGGCAAAAAGTATCCAGAAACATTTATGAAATGTGAACAAAAAATAGTATTACCTTGCTGGGGTCCAGCACCCAAAGGTTCTTCTGGTTCATTTCTATCGTCTAGACTCATATTGTCAAACACTGAAATAAATGTTTACTCAATTAGTTAATAATGTTTGTGTACATTTTTTTATTATCTTGTTTTTAGTGTATAACGAAATGACGAAGTTACTTCCACGTTTGACTTTTCTTAGCGCCAAAAATAATAGTGTCAGAATTAAGAGGGGAGGCTTGATTTTTTTCTTATGATACAAACGGCACAGGTGCAGATGGGCTACCTGATGGAAAGTGACTATCATGGACTCTTGCAACTCCTCCCCCTCAGAATTAGGTTGTCAAAAACCTGTGTATCAGACGCTAAAACAAATTGTCAACACACACATACATCACTCTGTATTGTTGGAACTCAGTGATTAAATTCGACCCTCACTAATTCTAAAAGTATTTAAAGATGCTCACCTCCGCCTTTCTTATTCTTTTTAATCGTCTTGCAAGGTATGTTTGTGTCTGCAATGTAAAAATCTTTTAAAATAGCTGTCAAAATAAAGAAGCGTTTTGAAATAAAACGACAATTACTTGGCAGAACTTGCATCGACAACGATAATTACTTTTATTATTTTTTTGTTACATATTAACACCCGTATTTACAAAAAGTTCTTCGGTCAGTGTTCACGAAACACTACGCTAAGCAAGGCGGTTCCCATAGCGTTTGGTGTGACCAGCCTTTTCATTTACAAATGATATACAACATTCTCTTTGTTATGCGAACTCGAAACTATATGTTTCGAATACTGATCTCTGATTTGTTCAAGTGTTGTGAAAGAAAGAAACACTACGAATGTTCTAGATGATCATGTATTGCATGACCTAAGTACGCAGAAGGGGAAATATTGACAGAAAGGGAGAAGATTATGTTCGAATACTAAACAGAAATTCATTATTTAGGAAAGGAAATTAAAAACAGTAAACAGACAAGTAATTGATCAATGTATAGCACGTTACTTTTATTAGATTTAAATAAATGGGAAATCTATAGCATCTTCGAAATTAAAAAAAAACTTATTTACACATAATTAATCTATTCTGTTCGTAACCGAACAGTCCATCATGGGCAGCAAATTATCGAATTCCTTTTTGAGGTTATAATCTAGATCATTATTTGTAAGAAAATAAACAAAAAGGATGAAACAAAAAGGTAAAACCGTTATAAAAGCCGATCCTATGGGTTGCGTAAAATCTATCGAGAATTCGAGATACGTTTTCTTGGGGCGACTTGTAATGATCACAAATCGTCCGCTAATCTTCAGATATTGATTACTAACTAAAATTGACGACATTATGCGTCGTATTTTTTGTGACTACGGGTGTTAGTAAAAAACTTAATTACATTTCTTACTTTTTCTAAATGTATTAATAAGAGTAACATATAGACTAGATCTATAATAACATTAAAAAATAATTTCACTGCAGTATGCATCGATTTGCCTTAAGTGCCCTTTGAAAGTGTAGTCACATAAAGATAATTTTGAACGTTTTTCTTAAAATATTGAACAATTCAGTGTATTTCGGGTACAACAAAATTAGAAATAATATTTATAAACTGATTAAAACGCTATAATTCTACTTAATTTAAGCTAGGTCGAAAACTCACAGAAGTTAAAAGTGACACCCGCTCCGGTTCGTTCCTGGTGCAAAGGTTGGTCATTGCCATTCAACTTGGTAATGCAGCAAGTGTGATGGGCACCTTTCCACCGGAAACGATCAGGAACGTCTTAATTTTTTTTTTGTTTGTGTAATTTTGCTAGTTCTTATGCGTCTTTAATATATTTTTTGTAAAGTTAGTTTATTAGTATTTAATAAATAGTAATTAAAATAAATAAAATGTATATTATTTAAATATATTTATTTTAATATAAATTTTGATAAGAATGGGACTTTCTAAGGGTATGCAAATAATCTTGACTAATTTTAAGTTATATAATTATTTGTGTGCGTGATTATGTGATGGGATGCGTAAACATAAGTGGCACTTATTTAAGCCATCTGTCCGTGTGGTGACGGATTAAGAATACAGTGTCACCACACCTATTTATCCCGTGGGTGTCGTAAGAGCCGACTAAGCGAGCAAACCAACGCATGACAACAGCACTGCAGAGTGAAGGAAAACTTGACACAAACCCTTTTTTTTATTATTTTTTTTTAACGTGTGGAAATCCCCTCGGACCGTCACCCCACCGGGGTTTGCGGCGGGGTGGTGTGTCGGACTCGGACCGACTAAAACCACACGGTGTGCCACTCTGCGCCTGTAACAGGAGGGATCCAGGAACAGCTGTTAATAAGACATCCGGACCCCTCCTAGCGCCAGCCCGCTCCTGGTGCGGGCTTCGTCTCAAAATTTTTTTTTTTCCTCTCTTTAGGCGACGTCCGGCACACGCGGACGCCGCCCCCTCGCGGGTGGCCAAACTAATGCGGGTGGAGGGGAAACCCACCCCGTCCACCCGCGGCCACACTCAGGGCGGCATGAGGCGGTGATAGGCGCGCCTCCGCCACCCGGTTCGCCGGCGGCGGATCGGGTCCGAGTGGAGGTCGTCCTCCCAAACCCTATACCAACCCGTCTGGCCAGCGTGGTATAGTAGGCCAGAACCTCCTTTCTAAGGAGAGGCCTATGTTCAGTAGTGGACAATTCAAGACTGTTGATCTGATGTGATGTGATTTAAGCCACTTGCATCCATAACTAAGGAGTCTAGTTATAATGAGGCAAGATGTTAATAGTGTATAGTTAACTAACCGGTGCGATCGTTTTAAAATCAATTGTACAAAAAAAGAACCTAACACGAAAAGCAGCAGGCATTTTTAGATGTGATCTCTCTGGCCACATCTAAAAATAGCCAACGGATTTATTTTGCGATAGACCTTCACAAAGAGGCAGTCAGATACCATGGAAAAGAAGTCTTTCAGGTCTTGACCTTATGTGGAGGTTTTCGTAGGGAATTTAATACTCCCTTTGTTATATAGAGCTACGCTAGCGACTCTGAATTCAAAGCTGATGCATACTTTAAGCTTTAACGATAGCTGCTTCATTTGTACAACTCCTGTAAGAGGCTATTCGATGGAAACAATGTACAAAGACGGATCACAATCCTTGTAAGCCTTCGGAGCGTCGAATCTCCTAGATCTTTGGCTTTTACTATCAGTGGCTTAAAGTAGTACATACAGCGAATTGAAACGCAACACAACCAATAGTCTTAGAACATATTGTACAACAAGAATTGTTAATTACTGCTGAAAAGACAACTCCCGCATTAGGAATATCCTGTGTCGCGGGGGCCTTTACAAACGTACATGAAACAAAGAACACCCAGACGCAGAACAACAATTTGTGTATCACACAAAGTGATGTCCCATGTGGGGATCGAACCCACAAAACTCAGCTCAGTAGGAAGCGGCGAGGTGACCGCTTAAACCACTACGCCATCCATGCAGTCAATTGTGACGGCTTTTAACCAGTTATCTAAGTTCTAACCATTTGTTAGAGCTTACTTAGCCTGTTACCGACGAATGTCTTCTAAAGTTACACCTGAGATCCTGGGGGAAGGACCAACGACCGAATATCCTGTGATTTTATTCACATAGATTCCGACGTAGCACTTTACGACTAACCCCAGTGAGGTGACCAGGTGTTAAGATTTCGACACAAAATAATGAGGGCCTGGTTGGGGGCCCCGAGGGGATTTCAAAAGAAATTGGTCGGTTTAAAAAATCTCTACATTAGCAAGTGCGAAGTAAAGAGATCATTGATAATAATTTTCTTGTTTGACAAGTCCATAAAACTTGGATATATGATGCTTAATGATGTGAAACATCTAATGCGGAGGGTCAGACCAGCTGTTGGCGTGACGACGCATCGGCATGCGTAACTATGTTACACGATACTATATGTAACATGTAATGCTATGTGGCGAAGCGTAGCCACGCGCAAGTTACGCTGCGACTCTCTCACTCTGATTATCTGACTCATTATTTCTCCAAATAATTTCGATGTTTCACATCTGTCAGACGTCCCGTGACGACTCAATTTCTTACTGTTTCATATGCATCGTACGGTAGTCATTAAGTGAACTTCAGGTTAATATAATAGAATAAGGTAAAGTTCCATAATATTTCTGGCATTGCAGTTCCTAATTACGGCACATTATAGTGCCCGTAAGTAATGCACGGTCAGACAAATATCCAACACACGGAAATATTCAGTCTTATCGTGTTCATATCGGTTAAAGGTCGTCACTCATTTAACAACCTAACAGATGACCAGCAACGCAGCATCGCCCGACGTCCACTGGGTGCTGGTATGCATGCTGACCGACGACCTTTAACCTATTATCAGAATAATGAATTTTCTCCTATGTTCCAAATTTTGTAATTCCCAATCCGAAAAGAATGTTTGTAGTCATTTCAAAAGCACATTAATACAAAATAGTGCTAAAGTTTCTATCAATTATTCATTACTCCGGCAATATTTCATGTTGGATATTTATGTAACTAAGTAAAAAAAAAAAACTAGATTACCTCCTCCAGCATCCACCTTGGATAACAGCCTCCCACCGACTTTCTGGAGACTATCCCTGAGTACCACCCAGTCTCCATGGAAGCCATATATTTTATTATATTTTTTCTCTAGCTGGTTCATAGGCATCGAGTAATCATTGTCGAAGTTAACTCTTACACGCCTTTTGATATTCGATGTAAGTGCAGCGAGAAGTTTACTATGGTTTGGTGCATCATATTCAAATCGAGGATCTTCCATTATGTTCCTAGCTTTAGTAGCAATGAACTGTCCACGCCACATGCGACCTAATTGTATTGCTCTTTGATTTAGTGGGTCACTTCCTCTGTGTACAGGAGTGGAGTCATGTGGAACATTACCGGACTGAGTGTTCCGTTCTCGTTTCCGGGGGTCTCGGTCGTTTGGAGAGCGTTGACGTGGTGGACACTTAAACCGGTTTTGTTGAGACTCATTATCTCGCGGACGCTTATCTTGAGACGGATGTCTCACATGATCTCCATAAATATTCTCGGATGGTCGCGGAGAGTAGTTTCGATTATATTGCCGATTAGGAGAATCACGATCGCGAGAGGTGCCAGCTCTTGGATTCGAACGGTACGTATTATCGTGGTTTGATGCACGACTATTTTGCCAGTTCGAATCACGGCTGTTGTTCGATCTCGGATCATTGTGACTATTCCAGCTGGAATCACCACTACTGTTGTTCCATGTACTTGATTGACGTCTATTGTCCCGATCTGGTGTCGGATTGTTTTCCCATGGCGAGTTATTATTGCCTTTTTGAAAGTTACTATTTTCCCATTTTGATTTACTGTTGCCCCAGTTTGTGTTACTGGTGCCCCAGTTTGTGTTACTGTTGTCCCATTGAGATTGACCGTTAGATTTTGAGTCGCCTTTATCCCAACTTACTTCCCGTTCTTTTTTCGGTGGGGAGTTTTGAGATCCTTCAGACTGCTGCTGTTGGTTCCAAGTATTATCAGACCAAGAACCTTGTGCGTAGCCTTGGTTGCCTGCATTGCCATAAGGCACAGTCTGATAGCCAATGTTTGGGAGTGATGAAGTACTGGGATAAGTAGACTGATTCATCATATAGAATGCACTCTGTGAAAGAATATATGATGGTAGTTATAAAAACAATTTCAACATTAGCAGTATAATTTATAATTAGCAACATCCAACCTAGTTTGCACCAGATATTGAATTGGGATGTGCCAATTATACAGGTGTGTCAAGTCGAATACATGTCATAATCCAATGCAGGCACCCTGCTTGCAGAGTACCTAAGGTAATACCACCTCAATTCAGACAAAATTGAGCAGAAATAATACTGCTAACTATTAGATCCCAGAGATCTGATAGTTGGCATATGTACATTTTAAACTATAATACATGCATGTATGTATGTTTATATTAATATAGAATATGTATGACACAATACATATTCTTTATTGATACATTCACCATTTACATCCAAGAGTTGCTACAATTAATTGTATTTTTTGTAATGTAATTTGCTAGGCAAATGATCAGGGTAGCAAAAGTGCATCAATTAGCCCATTGCCATTTGGATAAAAACTAGATAATAGGTTTAAAAGGCAGGCACCCTGGCAGGCACTTAGATACCCCGATATAAATGTGCTAGTTAGAGAGTCTCCTTCAATCAAGATGATATCCAGGCAGAGTAACTTTTGCTTCAATTGAGGCTTATATTTAATATTTTTTTGGAAACATTTAGTTTCTCTGCATATTGCTTAGAATGACATAATTATGTCATCACAAAGGACCAAGAAAAAAAATAACAGGACTAGTTGAGTTTAGTCGCTCTTTTATTCCAGGTGACGATACCGACCCCAATAGGGTCTCCTTGGAGCTACGACGAAGGAATAGATCAACCCTGGCGTGGTAGTCAACTTTATAAGCTAAAAGGATGATTTCTACCAAACGGCTCGCATCACCACGGATTGGAAAGGATACGAACGGATGCGGCGACAGCCGATTGTGTCCAGCAGGATGTCGACGTATCCCTTGCGAACATATCCATTTCTGCGCCTAGTAAATAGTTTCATTCCTACCGTGTTGACGTGTTCTGATTTTTGAAAATGGTTGAAGTTGGCGTAGTATTAACGTATGTAGGCTTTTGCAACAAACAAAACAATTTTTTTGAGAGGAACTACACTGGATACAATCTTTAACATTTTACTTATTGAAGTAATTTAAATTATTGATTAACATATAACCTTATATATGATTCAAGTGCCCATTAGATTTAACAGTAATTATTTATTATTGTACACCTGCCGAGTCTTGTACCTAACCTAGACTTAGCATAGACTTTAATACCAAATTATGCTACCTTTTACCTATAAAAATTATATGCATTCAGAAGCATTGTTCAATTATTTTCTGTGTAAATTTAGTATTTATAAGAAGTTGTAATTAAATTGATATGTAAAATGATAAGTAAAAAATAAATAAATGGATTCTTATTCTGACCCTTTTCCAACCAAAATAGTAATCTAATTCTTCAATATTCATTGTTGAATTTGGATATAAAATAACATTTACAGAAGTAATTTGACCGACTTGTTCATCTACAATTGATTGTTCTTAACTTGTTGGTAACCATTAAACACACACATAAATAGTGCAGGTAGTACTGACTGCGGACCCTACTAATATATAAGAATTTTTGTCACAGCCTTTATACCATAATACAGGCTCTAACTTGTTTAGAAATAGACAGCCACATCTGAACAATCTTAAGTTGTTACTATGATGATTAATAATTTACTACAAAATGTGGGGCTTGTGGATTAGTGGTAACCTAGCCAGGTCAGTCTATGGATGGGTGACCATTTCTTAACACATTGATCTGTGCTTTGAAGAGCATGTTAAGCCATCAGTTTTGGTTGCCATATGAACATCTGTGGCAATCGTCACGGGTAATCTACAATCAAACACAAAAAACTTAGATATCACCTATTTGCGTTGTGGAGGTCTGATAGCAGTCACTCTGTGTAAAAAATCGAAGTTCAGCCGTATTGTGGTAGACTTAAAGCCGGAAAAGGCTCAGAGGAATAATAATTTACTACAAGATAATCAGAAGGTAAATTCTTGTAATTAAAAATAGTTCGTAATTCAGTTCTGGTCTACCTTTGATCTCACAGATGTCATAAAAGGTATTTTCCTAGTAGTATTAAACATACAACCAACCTTATATTGTATTGTGACCAAAAGTTGAATTGATTTTCTACAAGTCTTAGTAATACTTTACTGATTTACAATGAAAATAACTTCTAGGACCTTTACAATATCAATAGTTGATCGAAAATGGAATTAAGAATGAATTTTATTCCGAGAATTGACTATCAGATCTAGATCTTGAAGTTTAAAACTGTTGTGACTTATTTTACATTATAGATATTACTTACCTGATTAGGGTAAAACATATTTGGAGTTCCATAGTTCATCAGAGGAGGAGGAGGAACCATTGTTGGTACATTTTGTAGTGATGATGTATAATTTTGTCCTTGCGAATAAGCAGATTCCTGTGGCATATGTGATTGAATGGTATCTGAAGGACCAGGTTGTGATAATGTCTGTTATAAAGAACAGGATAATAATTTTATTACAGACAAACAGTAAAAATCTATTAATATTTGTATTAATTTCCATAATTCACATGAACACTGCTTTTCAATCATCAATAACCAGATAACTCATCTTATTATTGATGAATTTGAATCCCTTTTACAATTCGTAAATTCGTGTGGGTTACACATGAACCACGAAAATAATTTTAAAAATTTAAAGCTACATTATCAGTGAGTAACATAGGCTACTTTTTACAGTGATAACCAACAAACATGCATGCATGTTTGTTGACGTGCGAAAGCTAGTATTTTTTGATTTTGTTTCTTATTAGTTAAAATGACAATTCCATCCAAACATTCTAGAAAGACTGCAAGTATTAATGAAAGTTAAGAGTACAGTGATACAGTAAAAGTTGCCCTACAAATACATTTTCAACCAAGAGGTAGCCATCAGGACCCAATATAAGTTACTTACCGGGATTTTCGGTTTTGACACTACCCGCAATTGATGGCCTTTCATAACGGCTCCATCAATATTTTTAGTGAAAATAGCAGCGTCTTCTTCTCCGGATAGGCCAACAGTAACTTTTTTAGTCCGATTCTCGTGTGGAACTAAATTGTCCAAGATTACGTCGGCTATGCCACACTTAGAGTATATTAAACTCTTTATATCGTTATATGTTACCTGGAAAACAATAACAGAGGTAAAAGAAGAGTTTTACGACTGAGCAATTTAAAATCAACATTTTTTGTATAATTCGTAATACTAACCGTATACGGTAAATTATGTATATTTAGTAACATCCTGTGAAAAATTATTGATTATTTTCTGCTACTACCTATAAATCAATCAATATAGACTAATATGTTACGACTAACGAATTTAAACGAACAAATCATTAATTAAAATGACCAAAATCAAAGCCGCTTTCGGCCATGCAATCTAATCCACAGATTACTAAAACTTATAAACTCCGGTTATTAACATAGTCTATGACTAATACCAATGCTTGCGTCTGTTATATATTTTTTGTAAAGTTAGTTTTTAAGTGTGTATAAAATATTTTTTTATCCTAAAAAAAAGATATTTTAAATTATATTAACTTTTTTTACCCAATTTCTGTCAATAAAATATTTTTACAACAATCGAGACAAAAAGCGTGGGGTGCCCCACGCTTTTTGTCAATAAAATGATATTTTTTTCAAACTAAACCAAAAATATTTTATTAGTTAAAATTATTATTAATTACAAAGCGACAAATTCTAGTTTCTGAAGTAAAACTTCTTTACGCACGCTTGACTTGGGGAGTAAGCTGGTGAATGCGTGCGCTACGAAAAGTGTGATCGGGCGAGGCGAACTGATGTTGAGAGGCAGATAAAAGTTAGTGATGATAGAAAGAAAGAGAGTTACGTTTTGTACATTACTGTAGGGTCAAGAGAGAGAAGGAGAAAATGGATGCGAGAAGCTTTGCTTCGCAAATCCATCAAAGTGGCGTGCAATGTAAGAGGCCTATGTCCAGCAGGTGACTGCGATAGGCTGATAATGATGATGGTGATGAAGAGAGAGAGGTGCGAGCACACATTTTAGCCAAGTAGAATAAGTGAAGTTTTACTTCAGTCCTGCGGTCTAAAGCAATCTCGTTTTTTTTTAAATGTGATTTATTTTTAAAAACGCTTTTTTTTCTTAAACGGCAACACTGATTTTCTTGAAACGCCATCTTGTTTTTGGAATTTGACAAGCGGAGGTTCCTGAATTTTCAGTACCTACATCTTGTTGCTTATTCACAAAATACTGTTAATAATTTTTGATAATTAATCTACAATGCTGTAGTTTTTAGTCAAGTTGTTGTTTCAGAATTAATCAAAATGATGATAACAATACAAGGACTGGCACCAAAAGTACGTACTGCTAAAGTTTAGAGATAGCTACCGAAATGATTTTTTCCCAAAAAAAATCCCGGTAAAAAAAAATGTTTAGGAATGAGAATAATGTCATATATTGTGTCTAAATATTTAAGAATCTGAAATTGTTATAAACTTAAATTTGATGACTTTAAATGTAAAAAGTTCAGCAGCATTGCAGGTAGATAGCTGCCACACTCACTGCATAAAACAATTCGATTTGTTGTTGATTTGATGCTACCATTCTCTGTTGAGAGTTTTTAAAAATATCAAAAAAGATAACTGAAACCCATAATTTAATAGCAAATAAATAATTTTATTTTCGAAAGTTTTGAGATTACAAATTATACCTAATAACTTTTTATTTAAAATACTTTCAGACGAAATATACAGATGTCAAGTTGCTGATAAAGCAAGAATGCAACATAGATGATTTTATATTGGACAACCTTGTGCCTGATGTTGATGGTACAAAAAAGGTTCGCATAGGACTAGCTAATGAGAGTGAAGGTTTTAAACTCATAAAATGTCTCAACGGCTATCACATGCCTGGCAACTATGTTGTTAAAGTGTCACCAATTGGTAAACATGCTGTAAGTACTATTTAACCAATTTATATAACAGCTTTTAACTATGTAATGTAGAATTTGTCATTCAAACTAATGTTTGAGAAGAATACTTTTTTCTAGAGGAACGGGATTTGTCGTTTTCTGTACTTTCAGAATGTGTATTTGACATTTAATGTTGGATTAAGTATTTAGGGTGTGAAGACTAGAGTGCACAATTTTTTTATTATATTCTTTCCCTTATTCACCCTCGGATATTGGTTGAATGGATATCTGGCACATCACTAATACATACATGTTTAAGAACCATTCAATTTACTCACAAAATGTAAAAAATTATCATTGATTAGTATTGTAACTGTTGCTGTTGGTCTCGGTGTCACTAAATATAGTAGATCATACTATTATAAAACACAATATAACTAAAATTTGATGTGTTATATTCATTTTCAAAGAATTTTGCATATTGCTCCAATACCTTACATATTAATCAAAATCACTTCTAATTGTGCCCTATGTAAATTTGTCAACCAATAACTCATCTCTATAGTTAGGTAATTTCAACATTCATACAACTGAACATATATACTTATTAAACAAAGTCCAGTTGTACAAATGCCAGCATGATTTAAATTTCCATTTAATTTGTATGTAATGTAATATTGTTATTTATTCAGGTGTTTTTTTTGATATTAGGCAAATGAAAAATTCATAGTTGAATAGGTAGAATGATTAAGGGTGAAAGAACTCTAAATTTATAATAATATTGTAATATGGATGTGCATGTAATAGTAATATACATAGTATAAAAATCAGTGTGAGTAAAGTATATGTTCAGAAGGGAATAATAATAATATTAACTTTACATATGGCTGTCTGATCCCAAACTAGTCAGCAGTCTGGTTCCAATAGTACAGACTATTGGAACCAGACTGCTGATATACATAATTACTTTTATACTTGTATCTGTTTTTCTCCCTAATGAAACAAAAATAAAATAAATACTTATGTATTTTTAAATATGTTCACATACAGATAAATTTAACTCAGCCACAAAAAAAATTATCATAGTCATCACACGATTATTTGTTCTGAGTGAGAATTAAACCAACCATTAAGGACCATTAAAGTGCATTTAGTACACATAGTGCACACAGCTTTATATACTACCAAAATATGTTGTCTTCATTATATGTAGTGTACACATCCAGCCCCAAGGAACAGTAGAATCTCAGTGGTGCTAATTCTGTTGTTCGAAAACTCTCTAAACTAAACTAAAAATCACTTAAAAATGTTTAGTTCTGTCAAACAATGTTTCCTATTCTAAAAATGTAATATTTGACAAGACAAAAATTTGTTTAGTCATTTTTAGTTTAGTTTAGAGTTTTCGCACAACAGAATAAGCACCCTTATTTATGTAAATATAGAAATAAATTATTTTTAAAATGTAACAGCAAGACATTAGTCACAATAAATTTTTATAAATATTTTATTTTAAATAAAATTTTGGCGACTGATTCTTTTTATGTTGTAAGCATCCATTAAAAAAATTTTTTTGGAAATGTCACTCATAGGGGAGTAAAATAAGGCTGATCTTATGGAAGATTGTCATTTTCTAAGTTAGAAACACGAAATAGCCATTAATTCATATAATAATATAGAGTGTGTGTAAATAAGAAAGTGTTATCAAATCTGTTTAACTTTTTTAAAGCTTAGTGAACAACCGGGTGTTTATGATGCAAGATCAAGTTATCAAAACCAACCAAGGAATGACTATCAAATCAATCCACCCAGAAGTGACTACACAAATCAATCTAATTCCAATGATTACAATAGAAGTCCTCATGAGTCTAATGTCCCAAGAGGGGCTGGGACTGGACAACATGGACCCAGCGGACAACGTGGACAACATGGACCCACCGGTCAACATAGACCTGGAGGACCAAGCAAACCGTATGGGTCTAGTGGATCACACCCCCAAGCGCCTCCAGATAATAGACATTCGCAGTGGCTCTCTAACAACAAAACACCCAATCCATGGGGTCCAAATCAATCCATAACTTCTCAAGCACCACAAAATAGCTTTAACATTGGATCTGGTCTTCAGCAGAATACTTCATCTGGTTATATTCAACAGGTTAGAAATACTATCTATCATTATCAACAGCCTTTCATAGTCCACTGCTGGGCATAAGCCTCTCCTTAAAAAGGAGGTTTTGGCCTACTAGTCGGCTGTTACGACACCTACGGGACGAATAGTCCCGAATAATGACACTCCATAGTCTTAATCCGTCACCACCTGAACAACCGAACCGATCGAACGACAACCAACCGACAAATAATATCTACTAAGACAATAATGAATGTGCCTATCTCAATCTACTGGTTTGAATTTTTTTATTATTATAATATTTTTTTAAAGACAACTCCCGCATTAGGAATATATCCTGTGTCGCGGAAGATTTAACATACATAAATGAAACGGACACAAAGAACACCCAGACTCAGAACAACAATTTGTGGATCACACCAAGTGTAGTCCCATGTGGGGTTTGAACCCTCAACACTCGGCGTTATAGGAAGCGGCGTGGCGACCGCTTAAACCACTACGCCATCCGTGCAGTCCGCAAAAATTTAATTTAGTTTTGGATAGCCCATTCATTGAGGAAGGCTATAGGCTTCATAACATCATACTACGACCAATAGGATATTCTGTATATTTGCCGATGGGAAAATATTCCTTTAGAAAGATGGTGTTCAAAGTTTGTTAGGGTTTTTCCTCAACACATTTTCTATACACAAATACTTGTTTGGTGACAATGATGAGTGTGATGGAACCTAATGTTATCTTTTATGAGAATTTGGGGGTGATAACGAAACTGAAGTTCAATGGTATAAACACGTCATTGTATGAAGGAATTGGTTTGCCGTCATTGCCTCCGCCGCAACTGCCCTAGATGCGGCCTAACTGTTTCATGTTTACTAGAAATTATTTTTAAATTCATAACTTTGTCTATGGGCTTTGTGACTTGGCTCGGCGGATGTAGATGCAGTCTCTTGTTCTTAGAAGAACCATGTTTCTGTATATGTGGGCGCGACTCGAACTCTGAATGATCACGACTCACAGAAATTTGATGTTAAGCAATGTTTTCAAAAAAAAAATACGGATCGTAATATGCAATAATAATGTAGGCGCATGTAAATTGGTGTATTTTCTACTCACGAGTTTCTTCACACCACCCCCAGCCAAAAGTTCCATTGTTAAAAGACGAGGAGTTAGGGAAACAACCTAAAGTTTTACTAGATTTAAGTCGCGATAACTCTTTATAAATTTTATTAAATTTATCATTTTAGCATCAAAACCCTCGCACAGAAATACGCGTGTTTGACCAAGGCAGACAAGGTCCAACTCCCGAACAAAACTATGGAGGATATGCACCTAAGAGTAATGTACCTGTAAGTATACACACATTCTTGTAAATATCTCCTGTACAGCAGGGGACTTACAGTTATAGAATTAATATATCTTATTTTTGTCCCAAATTTATTTAGGGTCGGTGAAACAAGATTCCTTCTATGGCCTCTTTTTTTTCTTTTAAAATGGCATCTCCCGCACTAGGAATATATCCGGAGTCGCGGGGGATGTTACTGACATCATGAAACAAACACAAAGAACATCCAGACTCAGAACAACAAGTTGTGGATCAGACAAAATGTTATCCCATGTGGGGAGCGAACCCACAACAGTGTTGATGTGACCGCTTAAACCACTACGCCATCCGTGCAGATATCGTCTATCAATCGTTAATATACTGCTTGTTTTCTTTCTAACCATATATTTGTCCACCAGTCTGTCCTTCTTGTCTTCGGTCGTCCTCTACTCTTATATCCGACAACTTACTATTAGGTGCTTCAATCAAGTTACACATCGAGAAAACTAAGGTATTGACCATGTATTGGCTGTTTTAGGTAACCATAATGAAGGATAATTTCCAAGGCCCCACACCATTTAATATTAACCACCCGGCAGTCAATCAACCACAATACCAGCAACGAGGGGCAACTGGGCACTGGAACCCACACAGTCAACAGGTAACACTATATTTTTATTTAACTTACATAGCCTACACTTGCTTGCTTAAGTATGTGCTTAAGTGCGTTGTAGCCAACATTTAAAGCACAAAAGAGTAACTTCAAAAACTACAAATAAGCAGCGACTCTCGCTACTACGAAATAATTTGCAAATTAGCTTGAAAAAATAATAATTAAAAAATTAAATTTTACTGTTCAAATCTCATTCGCCCATTGTTAGATCACTAAGATATTGTGTCGATATAGTAGTCATGGTAATTATTGCTACTTTTAAATCATGATGCACTAACGACTTTACACCATAACCTACTCAACTCTCCTAACTCGTCTACATACTTGACGTTCTCCTTCCAGTTTCTGTGTTCCAATCAGTGAACCCGTTGCTCTACAAATAATCTTCTTCTGTAATGTCCTTCAACTCAATCTGTATGTCTCTGAAATGCTCTTTCCAGCAAACCAGTCGTAATTCGTTCAAGTTGAAGATGCGATTTCTCCTTACCCAGAATATAGCAAAATCATTATAAATATGAAACTTAATATATTATATTATATGTATATATGTATGTTATATGTATATTATGTATATATATATATATATATATATATCTCTGTATGTATACATTGTTATATTTATATTATTTCACTGCTATTATTATTTTCTTCTCTTCTCTTTATGTGCCAGACAGTATTTCTTAATATTAACTTGTTTTTATGTTCACTTTAAGATTCTTAACCAAAGTGTAGTGCACCTTTTCAGACCTGTCCTTGCAGACTGGTAGAGAATGCCTATGGCATTAAATCTGCAATTGTACATTATGTGCATAAAATTGTTGAATAAACAAATGATGTTACTGGGTGTCTGTCACTGCCCCCGACCCCACATTTAATCTGTGAAGAGAGTTCCTTAAGCAGAAGGATCTCTATTCAGTTCTACTGGGTTGGATAGTTGTAAAGGTTCTTTGGAGTCGTAGACTGATTTTGATGAACTTTCCAACGTTGCCGAATCCTCGTTTCGTCAGCATGATCCGACTCCAAACAAGAGTCGAAACAATCTATAAGCTAGCAAGGCAAGCTTTCAAAGGAATTTAATGTGAAATATCGATGTTGATTATAGCTATATTTCTCTGAGATAACGAACGAAATTTAAATAGGAATTATTGTTTTATTACGTAGGTGACAATGTGACAATTTTTGTTAGATCATGAATTTAGGCTGAATGAGACAATGCCATTCCAACAACATTACTAAAAATAGTTGTAGTGTACAAACAGGAGGAAGAAAATGATTCAGTGCATTTAAATCGCTTTTTCTTTATACTGATATTTTTATTTACAGGATCAACTTAAACCGCAAGTAACTAAAGCTTTCGAAGAAAGAAAATATCCTCCACTAGACCTGCCTAGGGACGCAAAGAATCTTCAATCCAGGCCAGATACTTATAAGGACTATGAAAAAAGGCGTGGGTATTCACCGACACCTAGAGATCCTATGCCAAGAAAAAATTCCCCCGTCAGAAGAGACGAGCTACATAGAGAGCCAGCCGGGCGAATGAGTGACCGGGGCCCCAGAAGATTGTCTCCTAACCGAAAGGATTTCACACAAAGACGAATTTCTCCACCAGGAAGAAGAGATGATCCCATTGGACGGAGATACTCACCCTCAGGGAAGAAAATTTCGCCTGGTGAGTTATTTTTAGTAGAGGTTTAGACTAATTTAATGTTTAAGTTTTGATCGTTTTTATTGTTTTTTTTTCTATGTATAATAATATATATATTATATTATATTTCGTTATATTATCAAAATATAACTAAATAATTAAAACAAAAAACGAATTTCCTCTGTCATAACACCAAGTCGTGTGGTGACGGATTAAGAATACGGAGTAAACACCTATATTCATCCCGTGGGTGTCGTAAGAGCCGACTTGGAGCAAACTACAAACAGCACTGCAAAGAGAAGGAAAAATTGTCAGAAACCCTGGGCCTCAATTCTGCTATTTTATGTTCACGCCAAGCCACTGTCATACCACTGACACGCTATTGAGATGCCATGGAGTGGCCATTGGCATCGGTATAAATATCGGTAGTTGAAAATACATATATTACGTTTAATAAATTATTAAAAAAATAAAATCATAAAAAAAAGAAATAAATAAATTATTAAAAAAATAAAATTCCATTTCCTCAAAAACGTAATATATTTTCAACTACCGATATTTATACCGATGCCAATGGCCACTCGATGGCATCTCAATAGCGTGTTAGTGGTATGACACTGACTTGGCGTAAACATAAAATAGCAGAATTGAGGCCCTGTACCTACCCGTCTAGCCAGCGTTTTATAGTAGACGAAAACCCCCTTTCTAAGGACCTCTCCTTAGAAAGGAGGTTTTCGCCTATGTCCAGCAGTGCAGTGCAGCAGTCCATTAAAGGCGGTTGATGTGATGTGATGACGATGAACCAAGTCTTTCTCCGCAATTTCACTGGCGGCTATGATCCTAAGGGTAGTATCGAGATGTTTAATAGCTTATAACTTTGATCAAGAATTAAGCTATCAGATAGCAAATTTGAAAATAGTGTTATTAAATTATCCTGACTAAAATTATAAATGCGAGTGCTAGTTCGTTTATTTGTTCGTTATGGTTTTACACTCTAACTACTTAACCGAAAACGAACGACAATCATGTTGTTAACGAGTTGTCTAGCGTATAAAAGAGGATATCGGGTACTTTTTGGCATATGCTCATATGAAACGGCTCGATAGAAGTGATTCAGCACAGCCTCACAGGAACCCAGTGTGGAACTTTTTTTTTTTGCTTTTCACTGAGTAAGTGAGGTGACTGGAGACAAAACCCCGCTCGCTATTTCTGGAGAGGGGCTAAAAGAATGGCAACACATTTGTATGTGTGCCATGGGCGACGGTATTCACTTACCATCAGGTAGCCTATCTGCTCGTCTGCCCCCTATATTCTCATATAAAAGGAATAAATACTGTTTTGGAGTGGTATGTGTATAAGCTAATATTAGAATATATTAGTTAGTTTACAACCTATGACATTCCATCAGAAGATAACAGACGTAACATCCCGAGCCACCCCGGCCCGCGTCACGAGTCTCCTCACAAGAGGATATCACCCAATCGCCGCCTTGTGTCGCCAGGGAGAAGGGATGAACGACCAATATCCAGGTATGTATTACAACAAGTTATGTGTCGGATTGTTGAAAATGTTTAACGAATACGGATTATTAGAGTTTAGATGCGTAAATAGGCATACGGTTCTCAAGTGTTTGGCTACCTGTGACTCTGAAATGACTGTTGATGATTAGAATAACAATTAAAATAATGACCTATTGTAATACGTAATATATCAAAGATTTGGTGTTTACACTCGTTATAAAATCCTTGCTTGCGTACCTTGTTTGTAACGTTAGTAACTTAAAATATTTCAATATTTAACAAAACAAGTTCACAATTCTAATGTGAAAAATCTGTTTAAGTTCCATCTAAAAGTAACGGATAGACCTTTTTCACTCTCGGATAAGATTTTTAGAAGTTCAGCAAACTAACATTTACATGACAGTCCTTGACCCGAGATGTTATATTGTTAACAAAGCGCGGGGCCCCAAATGTGACCCTTGAGGTACCCCGGAAACTTGATTATAGTATTACTTCTCAAACCCACTGACAGCAACGCTTTTGGTCTAGTATGTACGAGGGGTGATCAATAAGTAATGATAATCGAGTATTTCTAGAACGCACAAAAACCCAAATTATTTTTTTTCTGCTTGCTTATATATCCACTACTTCAGATTCAAAAAAATGTATAAATAGGATACCATTACCGGGAGATACATTCATTTGAATACGAACTGTCGAAGAGAAAACATCAAAATGGAGAAAAATGAAATAAGAGCTGTCATCAAGTACCTCTGCCTGAAAAAAATGTCTACCAAAGACATACACAGCGACTTAGAGGAAACATTGGGGGAGTCTGCTCCTCCATATTCCACAGTCGCACGCTGGGCAAAGGAATTTAAGCTGGGCAGAACCTCCACTGAAGATGAACATCCACGTCCCTTACTGGAGAAAACGTCAAAAAAGTGGAAGATATCGTGTTGGCCGATCGAAGGGTGACCGTAAGGCATGTAGCTGAGGTCACAGGGATCTCCTATGGCAGCGTTCAAAAAATCATTGTCAACAAAATGCATATGAAAAAGGTCTCTGCGCGTTGGGTACCGAGAATGTTAACCGACGAGCAAAAAAAGAAACGAGTCGACATTTCGAGGGTGAATCTTCAAAAGTTCCAGGCCGATAAAGAATTTTTTTTGTCGCGTTTTGTGACCATGGACGAGACCTGGATCCACCACTTTGATCCCGAAACCAAACAACAATCAATGACTTGGAAACGAGCTTCCTCACCAACGCCGAAGAAATTCAAAGTGTCAAGTTCAGCGGGAAAGGTTATGGCGTCTGTTTTCTGGGATGCAGAAGGAATTATTATGGTGGAATAATTGGAAAAGGGGGCCACTATAACAGGCTCTTACTACGCAGGCCAAATAAGAAGATTGCGAGAAGCTATTAAGTCAAAAAGACGCGGTAAACTGCGCGCTGGAGTGCTGTTTCACCAAGACAACGCCCCGGCACACAAAGCCGCAGTTGCGATGGCTGCCATTGAAGAAACGGGGTTCGAACTGCTCGAACACCCTCCCTATTCGCCAGATCTAGCTCCCAGTGACTTCTACCTCTTTCCTCGGCTCAAAGAACACCTCCGGGGCAACAAATTTGATTACAATAGTGAAGTGATGGCCGCAGTAGAGGCATTTTGGGAGGGTCAAGACAAAGAATTTTTTTCTAAGGGAATCATGGGCTTAGAAAAAAGACACACTAAATGTATTAACTTGCAAGGAGACTATGTTGAAAAATAAAATACTTTTTTTAATCTAATAGTTCTGTTTCATATTGATTATCATTACTTATTGATCACCCCTCGTAAGTGTGATTCGAACCAATTAAGGAACGATCTTACCACACCAAAAGCATTTAGTTTCTAAAATAAAAGCAAATGGTTTACTTTATCAAAAGCGTTGCTGAAATAAGTGTATATTGCATCTACCAAAGACTCGGCATTGACAAATTATATTCAAACAATAAATAGGCTTAGGCTTATAGTTAGAAGTTTATTACATTAGACCAGCCGCTTAAAAATTGTTATAAAGTTAATGATCAGAAACACAATAATAACGAGTTAAAGTACCAATAAAAAATTCTAATGTTAAACGTTATGTGACGCATAGATATTTTCGTATAATTCCTAACATTGCTGTCCGCATTTTGTCTTACCATAGAATTAATAAGAAGTTACTGAATAACTTTGCTAAGTCTTATAGTTTTGCCCTGTATTCATTCTATTGTAAGAAAAAATAAATAATACAAAATGGGTATACATTTATTTTGCCATAAGTAGCGAGGCGCAAAGTGATCCCTACTCTGCCGCCGAGCGCTCAAGATACCTGCCGGTAACTTTATGTATATTGCTTAACAAGTATGTGTTAAACCGAATCATGACAGTTTTTTGATTAGATGAGAAAGTTTTTGAGAATATTGCAAGGAAAGTTAGTTAGAAGGAAGGAAACGCAGTAATAGGAACAAGATTTTATGAATGGCGTGCACTCAAAATAGTTCTTATAAGTTTATATTGAGAGTTGCTATTTCCTTATGATTAATCATGTGGACGACAAAAATTGAATAACCAATATGTTATTAATTTCTGTTAGATATTCGCCGTCGCGACATTATTCGGACAAAGTGGGTGAAAAGTTTGGACAAGCAGTCAAGGATTTGAAAAAAGTGAGGCCAGCGTATGAACCAACTGCGACACAAGTAAGTGATAGTTATAAGGCTCAACTTTTGTTAACAAAAAAGTGTTATCAAGTGCTTTACTAATAAATACAGTTTTAAAGCAAAACTATATTTGGACGTTAACATGAGCGCATGTTATACGCTAAATATGGATTTATAATCACTAAATGAAGCATGTGATATGTATAAAAAAGGATCTTCAATTGTGAAAAGTGTAGCAGGGTAGTGTCATACTAATTGCCATTGTATTCGTGATACTGCTTTAGATATACCTCCGCACTTCTCCGTCTAGTATATTTCTACTACTGGGATACGTTTGTCTGTACATTATCCAGCGAGCTACAGTACATTGAACGAGAGATCATTACACGCCACATTTTCCCTTCTGTACTGTCGTCTCTTGAAAATACTTTTCGCTTAGTTATTAGCTTTTTGCAGTCTCTGAACGATTAGAAGTTTATTTTGCTGAAGCCAACAGCTATATTCGCTGTGAGTATGGAACATAAACTCCACGGTATAATTTATGCACGGTCTGAAAATTGCAAGTTGCAGTTAAATCTACTGCAAAAACTATTCCAAAAAGAAACATTGTAATGATGAACCCAAAAAGAAACCGAACAAACAAAATGAGCTTTAAGCTGTGTTTGTTCGTTCATAATTTCCTATCTAGGCAATTATTTAAATGCCAGTTAGGAGCTTCTGTTTAGGTTATAATCGACCATGGCTTCGACGAAATCCTTTAAAGTGGATATGGTTTTAGCTTTTATTTACGTCAATGATTGGTCGCCGAAGTATCAAAAGAAAACCAATGTCATCGTTATCAGAAATAACAAAAACTACAACTTAAATGGAAGTCATGTTGAGTTGTGAAAAACACCCAGACTCAGAACAACAATTTGTGGATCACACAAAGTGTCGTCTCATGTGGGGACTGAACCCACAACACTCAGCGTAGTAGGAAGCACCGTCGCGACCGCTATAACCACTACGGCATTCGTGCATTTGGCAATAAAGTTTTGAGAATCTGAAGTAAAGTGTGATGTTTACACGTAGGAGAAACATGCTTTCTTATAACTTGTCTACCTCGCCTCGCAATAAACCAGGATATCGGTTTATGGGTTGTATATAGTGATACATGATGTGCGAACTGTTCATAATACTAAAAGAAAATGTGAGGAAAGCTACATTGATTGTAAGCTATATAACATTATAGTTACGCACGATTTTGGTACGGACCATCTCCATAGCTCAGATTCTTCCAAAGCCAGCCCCTCTACAAATAGTCAACCGAGAGCCTCGAATTATAGTAATTATTGAAAACCATTAATAGGAAAAAAGTATACGCCGCACACGAAGAGGGATGAGGGGCGGCAAGAAGCGAGCGGCAGCCGCCGGCGCAAGGACAGCTCTGCTACTCCAGAAGGAACAAGAGTGTAGTATGATGTAATAATTCATTTTGTTACACATTGCCTCAATATTATTCAGTTTTATACCAACTAAAAGCATTTAAGAGGTCGGCTGAAGGTCCCTCAAACTACAACAGAACATTTGTGCCTTTAACACGTTAGATTTAATTCACAGGAGGTTGCTAGCACGCCAACGATTTCTAGGAATTTGTTTGAAATATAAACCTTATAAAAAGATACAATCATAAGATAAGATATATATGCCGAGAAAAAGAAGAGAGAGGAAAGGTCTCCTAGAACTTGATGTATCGATAGCCTTTTAAGCTTGGCATCATGGACGAATCTCAAGATATGTCTTGACACCAAAGAGAGTAGAGGTACAAAGTGACAGAAGACGCGAAGTAAAACAGTGTCTGCTATAATGTTTCTGCTATAGTACTTCTGCATACTTTGTTAAACAGCAATCCTTTTTAGATGACAACTTTAACTTTAGAAAAATTAATATCATGTTCACAGCATTATATCAAATAACACATCTCAGACAAGTTAATAGGGTTCTTAGCTATAAACTTATATTCGTGTGTCTTTCTATCGTAAAATTTTATAAAAAAAATGTTCCATGTTTGGACTCGAATAAGACTCGTCTTGATTTCAGGCTTGTGGCTACAATATGTTGATGTATTTTGAAATTCATTTGAGATATCGGATTAACAATGAATACTAATAATGAAAAATGTAACGGAGTACTGTTTATGTCGACTCTACGATTAAAACAGTCAGTAATCGACTGTGCGTATCATTTTCAAAAAATAAGCACCAACATCCAGTACTATTACAAGATGTTGTCAGCTGTAGCGTTGAAGCAATAGGTGCCCAGTAAATAGCAGAATTTCTTGACAAGTAGTCCGTTGTAGTATTTTCTGTAGTTTTTGACTCATCATTATGTTAAATTGAGTCAATAACTACAGCGGGATCGCGATCAGCGACTATCAGAGTGCAATAAGCCGGCTGTTAAATGAAATAAATTCGCCGCAATACTATTGCTTAGTGCATTGGTCGCAGTAGTTACAAATGTTTTTTTAATATTTAAAAACATTAACTCCGTGACAGTCACTAATAATAATAGATTTATACATCTCACACACGGCCGTCTGGTTCTAAACTAGGCAGAGCCTGTGCTGTGGTAACCAGACTGCTGATTAACATATTTATACTTCTAAATACATACATATCATAGATAACTTACACCCAGACACAGAACAAATCATCGTGCTTATCACATAATTATTTGTTCTTTGTGGGAATCGAACCTACGACCTCCGCCTTAGCAGTCTGGGTCACTAACCACTAGACCAACAGGCCCCGTCACGTTACTACACCCGGCAAGCTGAGTAATGTAGTACAGTGATAAACATCATAAAGATTGATGGCATTAACGAGCATAAGACAAACGAACAGCGACAAGGTCGGAATGTACCTTAACTGCTATACATAAATATATTATGTTCCGATTACCTTTATTTTGCTCTAAACAAAAACAAAGACTTTATAAAGAAAGAATGAGAATAAACTAAATGTTGTTTACGAATAAGCATAGACAGAGATACATATAAGTGTGGATACCTCAAACATACAGAATGTATATGATAAAGTTATACTAATAAAAATGGAAAGTATAAATAAGCCTTTCAGTAAAATGTCAAGTTTTACTTCATTGTTTAGCGATGCAGGGGCTGTATCTACCTCCACGCGCTGGCAGAATGCCCGGCGTGGCCTTTAGGCGGCTATCGGAGTAGGAATTCTCTCGCTCGGTACAGAGCGAGTGCCGCGTTGAATGCGATGCTTGCGAAGGAGACTGCTGAGTAAGACCGAGACCAGGAGAGGTTTAGAACTCTCCCAGGTACCGCAGACGACTCAGGCGCCGGAGATCGCTGATCGTCCTCCGTCCTTCATAAGCGCAGGCCTAAGGGTCACCGTAGCAGAAGCAAGCCTGAGTGGCGGCGTGACGCTTTCTTTCGGGGGGACGCTTTCTTCCAGTAAAGGAAAATCAGGGTTTCCACACGGGAGGGGGTCATCTACAAACTGTAGATAGCCCGAGGTACTTCGGGGTACCAGAGATTTCCTCTCACACACACAGAAACACACATGCACAGAAAAAAAGTGGGGTGTTGCACAATATTGAAGAGACGATTCTGGATGAACAAATTAAGATTCATAAACTGAAATAGTGCTGGACAAAAGAGGTTAGACGTGTAACGTCAAATAACTAAAAACAATGTATGCACCAGCATTGTTCAACAGATTAGTCAAAATTTTATCAAAATGTCTATCAGAGCCAGCTGTGGTTACCAATAAGTCTGGCTTTTTAACGTCAATTAGGGCTTCGCTGCCTCGGCCTCTGAATATACCCAGTAACAATAAAAGAACCTACGTTTTGAACGAGAAAACACATCTGAAAAATAAAATATAAAAGAAATAAAATGTTTTTCAGAGAGCATACAACTGAAGTTCATATGATCGCGTCTTGATGAATGAACCCTGAAATAATTATGACTTGGTGAAATTCATACATTTTTAATAGTTCAAACTACCAAAATAGTTTTACTAAGCATTTAAAATTTATCAAGACTGGTTTTTCTATGTTAATTTGTAAATAATATTTAACTTGACGTGTTTGCATATAAAATTTTAATTTACAGGCACCAAATCAGGCATCATCTATGTACTCAGGTGGTTTTCGTTCAAGCGACCATGACAACGTTCAGTATCCTATTCCTGGAATGAGGCAGGAACAATCAGATTCTTGGCATCGGCAAATTGATGAGCAGACTATTCCTATGAAACAACGTGATGTTGAAAGACGGCAAATGGCCAGGGAGCGTGTACCTGAACAAATTGAAAAGCGATATTCGCCATCTCGGAAATCACGATCGCCGGTACGACGTGACAGATCTCCGATCCGGGATCGTTTTAAGAGAAATTCTCTTTCTCCACGATCGTCCTACTCCCCACGCCGGTCATGGGCCCTGGAGAAACGACGTAGTCCCGATGCACCACCACCTCCGATTTGGCCGGTACAGAATCCCGATCGAGAACATGGTAGATCGATACGTCCCAATTTCGCGGAAAAAGATGAAAAACCAAAACATCAACCTATATGGGAAGGAAGATCTTTGAAGGAAGAAGAACTTCGTAGCAGACATCCTGAGGATCGTAGATCATACGAGGAAGCAAAAATTCGTGTTGCTAAAGAATTAATGGAAAGAGAGTCTTCAGCACATGCGGGCTCAAACGACCGGTACCAACAGAAATTTCCACCGCGTGAAGATTATGGAGAACGTCGTGATATCTATCGTCGGCGAGACTTACCGGAGCGGAAGCCTCTTGCAGATTACCGTGACTTGCCACGGAGGCCTAGGGAGGAAGATCGATTCGATGACTACAATCGCAGAAGAGAATCACCTCACCGTGAAATAAAAAATGATACTCCTAAAGATTTCGATAAAGATTTTGAAGACATTTACAACAGAGCCGTGCAGTTTAAGAAAAAAACAGAAGAGTTGAGGAAATCGGGTTCGAGAAAAAGGGATGATTTTGATGATAATCGAAGGCGTGACGAGAAGATTGATCATCCACGACAGCACTACGACGACCATGGGAGATATCGTGAGGAGGAGTCACTCAGACAGAGGGAGAGGGAGGACAGGCTACCTCGGGACGATAGACGTCTAGATGACAGGTTTGATGATGACCGAACTCGTCGTGAAAGCGACCGACGCGATGATTATCGCTCAAGCGATAATCAACAAAATGAAAAAAGTAGGCAAATTGAAACTTCTAATAATTCCAACAGTCAGAAAAGGGAGAAAGCTATTGAAGAAATCGCTCAAAAAATTCTCGAGAAGAATGAGGAATACAAAAACGTACAAGGGGATCAGAGACGGTATATACTTGAAGAACTTAAACAAATCGTTACTAAAATTGTTTACGAAATGTTCGGTGATTCGGAAGTGTCTTTCATCGAAGTGATTATAAAATATCAAGCTAGATATAATTTGAAGGATGAGGCCAAAATCTTGCAGGATGCGATACGGTCTCTACCGAAACAATTCAGGACTATCAAACGTCACGCTCCAGGTAAGAATTTGTTCTAGTTCTCGAGAGATTATTATCCTGTATTCAACGCTAAGGGTGCGTTTCCAATGACACGGAGCTGGGCGGAGTGGAACGTAGAAGAGTAGTGAAATGTGGAAAGTGTTTTCACTGAAGCGGAGCGGGGCGGAGTAAAGCTCAACTGAGCTGAGGAGACCAGAGCTGCATTAAGCCGTACCGATCAGTCAAATTCACTTTATCGGTAAAGGAAAGAGCAGTGCTTTTCACATCTTTTTTTTACTGGAAGGTGAATATTCGGCAGAGGTCCCGCTACCCTCCGCTTCGTGCCCTTCGTTCGGCACCACGCCCGCTCTGCTCCACTTACACTGTTTCCACTGGTGCGGAGTCGAGATTTCGAAAACTGTGATAGGCCAATTAACGGTCTGTTCCTCTCCCCTCCGTCTAGCTCCGCGTCAGTGGAAAAGCAACCTAATTAACAGTTAATGATATACAAGCATGTATTGATCATATGAAATATCGATGCATTGATCGATATTTTGCATTATTGATAAACTGTCAGTAAAATGACATTTTTGTGTATAATCCTGAGGTTATATAAAAAAGAGTCTTACAAAGCCTGCAACATTAAAAAAAAACTTTTCTCGTCAGATGATTTATGCAATGTTTAAAACGGTATATATGTCCACAGAATCTGATAATATTCCTGTCAAGACTAGCCGTAATTCGCCAAGCTCCGACTTGAACCAAGGTAAGATATTAATCGCTATATATTTATTACTTCACACAATTGCGATAGGCTCATGCTGCTCTATCACTTTATCGGTTATTTACCATGCACCAGCTATAAATTGGTACTTGGATAAAAATTCGAGTAGATCTCTTCAAAAAATCCTGTCTTTTCAGAACCGGCTGTGCGTCCCAAATTAAGTGATTCCAGTAAGTACCAAAATATTCTTGATCTTATACTAATAGTTAAATATGTCGTTATAACGTTTATTAAATTATTGTCAAGAATTTATTAGTGCCAAATACATTTTTCAGATATTAACGTGAAACTGCCACCACCAGCCGTTCTAAATATGACCCATACAGGAGTCCCACCGCCTCCAACAGTCATGGGTCAGACTATGATGCCTGTTATGGTCTCCCCACCTTTCTATCAATCCTACGATAACTTACAGCATAATCTTCAAAACTCAGTTTATATTCCGGCACCAGTTCAACCTGATGTGGACGTTCCACAATCCGTCGCACCTATTCCAGACTTTGCGCCTCCATTGTTTACTGAAGAAGATAAAAAAGGAGGGTACAAGCTTTACCTACGTAGGGATGATTTCGAAAGAATCTCACATATGGAAGCGGACTTTTTAAAAGAATACCTCATTTCTCAAATGTTTCAAGGCACAGGGGAATATCAGGGGTGGTCGCCGGACTTTACTTTTAAAGGGCTACAGGGCTTTTATAGATATGAGGTGGTCACCAAGGATGAGTGGTCCAAAAATTGGCTTCTTAACTTAGATTTCACCGAGTTTAAACATTTCCATGTCTTGGTTTATACAGAAGAAGAATTGTGGTATGAAAGAGTCGCTATATGGCTGCCCGGTCATTCCAGAGTTAGAAACATCGAGCCATTCGAAAAATTAAAGTTACAAAATACGAAAATATATGGGGTTAACATTAATAAATGGAAGTTTGTGAAAAAAATCGTAAATGGAAAAGGTACTAGGTTATATGTTGATATGCCACCGTCGTCTGCTCGGGCTCTTGAAACCCATGGAATGAAGTTAAGCTATGAATTACAACAAGTTAACGTTTTTGCAAAAGCAATAGCCGTCGACAAAGATTCTTTTGATGCGGGGCTAAAGGATTTCAGTACTGCTGATCCTCAGGTAATAGAAAATGCCATTAAAAATTCACCTATGCCTGTTCTCGCAAACGATGTTTCGCTCATCAAAATTACTCTTAACGGATGTAAAAAGTTAAGTCTCCCTCTGGCGCGTAAAATTAAAGAAGTTGTCATATACAATCTGTTCCAATATCATAAAATAAACGGTAATTCTCGAACCGATTTCGTAAAATATGGGTTTTTGCCACCCAACTATTTTGCGATACTACCTTTAAATCAGGAATCCAAGCGATGGCTTCTGGGTTGCAATTTTCCCAAAGTTGAAGGGCAGTTTGTCACTATTGAAGGGGCAGAGGAAAGTATCACGCGATATATTACAATGAATGTAACAGTACCATACGAGAGACATTTGCGCTCGAGACATTTACTAGAAAAGCTAAAAAACAGCAACCAGGGTGTAAAAAATATTAATTTCAGTTTGTGGAGGTCTACTAAGATGAATCCCGTTGACATGAATAATATTATGTACAAAGTGGAGGTAGATATGGAATCGTTGGAGACTTTGGCTGCGATGCAGTACCAATTAGATTATGTGGATACGACCGGTTTGCACACCGTGTGCTTCGAATCAAAGTATTCGCAGTCTGAAATAGAGGACCTTATCAAAAATCACAAAGCTGAAATGATGGACAGTTATGACGTAGCTAACATGGATTTGGACTCAAATGCATCTGAATGTTCTGGAAATGATGTCATTTGTTTAGATTAAGATTTGATTGGTATCTTCTGGACTTATATTTAGTTTTGTAAGTAATTATCTATACAAATATATCTATATATATGTTACTTTTAGATTTTGTGGTAAAATAGTTCATTTAATAAAATTGTGTGTTCCGTTTTTGTGGCGTTTGTTTTCAAATTTGTTGATTAATACACTTAGTGTATTTTCGAATAAAGCGGCAGTGTACTGTCTATTTTCTGTGGGAACATAGATATCATTGTTACTTATATATGGTATATGCGTTTTAATTTCGTTTATTTTAGTAAAATATGTATTTTCCAGTTCTACTACAGTTACAGTTTTAATTTCATATAGTGTTGTACGTTTCCCGTATTAGCAAAATCTAGAAAATCAACTTCTTGGTTTCATAAGTTGTCAGTTGCTGCTTTCTCCTTATTGAACAGGTAAGTTTATACTACGTGTATTTTTATTTCAGCTTTATTTAAATATAAACAGTTTAAAACCGGGGAAACGAAAAAAAATATTAAAGCACAATTGGTGGCTCTTAAGGTCTAAGATGCTTTAATATCGTAGATGAAATTGTTATTTGCTATCATAGACATTCCTAAGTACCCATATATTTGAAAGTTTTGATGTAGAATAAACTAAAGAAGCATTGGTGAAGTATTGAGTTTGGCAACTCTAGTTACTTTTTAAATTTAAAAAAAAAACGAATTACAGAAATGGTCAATAAATAATAAACCTTTTTAATCTTTAAGTGTAACGTTTCTACCGGTAATTAACTAAAAGGTTACCATAAGGGGAAAACATGGATAGCAACCCCCTACTGTTTTTTTATAGGTGAGCTTCTTTTACTGCTTGCTGACGATTTTGTTGTAAACTAATTTATTAATGATGGTCGATATTCGGAAGTAACATAAAAAAAGATTTTTTGGTTTGGTTTTTATGTTTTTTACATCTTCGTGGCATTTATTAATCTAAAATTCCAATTTCTTCCATTGATCATGTTTTGAGTTGCAGATTTATTAGATTTGGAGTCCACCCAACTGATAAATACAACTACTGTTGTGACAAATTGAGGCCACGATACCAACAAATCGGCACACTTAGAGCATTTAAAAAGGTAAGCACACACGAATACTCTGTTGAAAAAAAAAGTAATAGTTTAGAGCTTTTTACGACTAAATTGAAACTGCAAGCTAGCATAGCTTGCAGTTTCAATTTAGTCGTACCTTAGCCTATTACGGCTAATGAATTTAAAGGAGGTAAGTTTTATTTTATTGAAAATGAAAAAAATTAAATGTATTTTCGTAAAGGAACACATTCAAGAACATATCATCTACAGCAGTAATTCATTTGTGTATAGAAGAGCGTTCAACCTATGAATACCACCTGGGATCAGGCAGAGTAGTGCCATTCGCGTAAATTAGTTTCTTCATTTGCAACCAGGACGCCAAATTAGGAATCGGTAAGATATGATTGCTGTTTGTATTTAAGTTTACTCCAACCACTGACTTCCAGGCTGACATTATTTACGTCCACAAAGTGTCTTCATCGCAACATATATGGTAATATCTACTTTAGTAAGTTTAATTTTCTTACAGCTGCAGAGCGACCAAAAGATATGCATCTTTTGCACTATTCCAGAATGTATAAATTTAATAGAAATAAGGACTACGCAGAATGTTTGCTTTTTTCTAGAACAGACCTTTTGAAAATCTATTTGCATGTTGTTGAATGATTTGACTTCCCTATACTAAAGTTTCGTAGGAAAGTGATTTACTATCAATGAATCCGAAGTCATGTCTCGTTGTCGCTGTTGCAGGTTCGATCGATCGATTGTATGCTTCCATAGTTTCGGTAAATCCTCCATAGTCCAAATACAGATGGTCTTTGTGCTCAAGACCTTTATACATTTATTGGGTTCTAATGATACGTGAACGTAATAACACTTTTTGAGCTTTCATTTTTTGCCCAAAAACAGAAAGAATTTTTCTCGCTGGTCTGCTTTGCCTTCGACTTGGAATGGAATTGACTTACGTAAGTTGGTGTATAGACTTCTGTCGATTCAAATCTGGAAGTTTGTAAAACACTATATTCTGCATGGTATTCAGACATCGCATAGATCACTTCGCCTATAATCCGTTGTTGTCTTCACAGTGAGGATTAAAAGTTGTATCACTAGTAACCACATCACATCAAAATTAATAGTCCACTACTGGACATAGACCTCTCCTTAGAAAGGAAGTTTTGGCCTACACAAATAGTAGCCAATGAAAGTAATTTGGATTTCTTTTGTTTTTAAATCAGAACCTTCTTCTGAACGAATATTTCATGTTGTTTGCGTACAACCGTTTTTCAAACCAAGGTGTTCATATCAGTTTAAGCTTGTAAATACTTTTAATAATTTATTGTATCTTCGTTATTTATTCCAGATGGCATGTAGCTGAAATGTTGAACCTATTTAAATGACGAAATATGCTACGTTCTGCCTTGGATTATTCTGGACAATTCAGTTTATGTATGAACGAGTGAACTAAAAATTCGTGACTAGGAGTATTTGTTTAACAGAAAATGATGACATTATGTTAGGATGTGTATCTGACTTTAGTTTTTATTATTGGGTATCCTTTAAATTCAGCACCAAGTCACTGTATCAAAAAGTAGTCATTATAGAGGTACTTTGAAATTATATTTTGAGTTATTCTTTAGCGAAGTTTCTTCTGTTGAAGGTAGGGGACCTGTTCAGACATCGATGAGGCTGAAAAACTCTCATATGGTTGTTAAGAAAAATCATTTTCTGAAGCTGCAACAGCAGACAATCAAACCTACCACGAGATCTATCGAGAGTAAAGGGAAAGTCACGAAAGGTATTAAATATATATAATATTATAGCACAGAATTAAAGTATTAGTATTTTTGTTAATAAATCTATTAAGCAAAGTTGTTTTGTACGAAGAGCATTCACATCAGTAAGACATTAGTGGTGAAAATGATGGATAATTTTCGTAACTGCTGACTCCTAATTACAAGCTCTACACCTTTACTATTCTGATCTAATTTCATCATTACCTTAATTCATTTCAAAACATTTCACTAAAACAGAACTAAATAAAAGCCAATATCAAATTGTTACAAGCGTTAAATATCATTGTGAACTCAACAATTCCTCTGTACGGGAGACCGTAACATTCAGCTATCATTAATATATATCTCTCACATGACTAATTAAAAGCAACCAAAATAGAAATGCAGTTTCTCCCATCACTAATAGTAAAGCGGTATAGTAACGTCGAGTCCTGAATGTCTTGAGTAGTATTAAGAAGTAATAAATAACTATTTCCAAACCTTAAGTGTACAGATAACTGTGATAAATGACTGTGAAGCTCGTCGTGGTTTCGATTCCCACTTAAGACGAATTACGAGTGTTGTGTGAAAATATTTTTTTGATAGTGTAATTGCGTTTATGCTTATGTTGTTTTGTGTGTCTATGATAAATGTTACATGGTAGGGGTGAGCCCTACAGCGGCATGGAATACAATAGACGTATATTTATATATGTTCTTGTTATCTTCTTTAAGAGGCAAGTACTCCTGCTGTGGTCGACTCCAAGAGAAAAGGGGGACTCCACTCAACTACTCAAGTTCCAAAACGTATCTACTTACGTACGTATTTACGGTTTATATATAGCGTAAATCTCAAAATGACGTTTATTGAAAGTAAATAGAATAATAATGAATTAAACTGCACAGGTGGGCGTAGTGGTTTAAGCTGTCGCAATGCCGCTTCCTACTACGCCGAGTGTTGTGGGTTTAAACCCCACATGGGACGACACTTGTGTAATCCACAAATTGTTGTTCTGAGTCTGGGTGTACTTTGTGTCCGTTTCATGTATGTTTGTTAAGTCCCCGACGACACACGATATATGCGCGGGAGTTGTCATTAAAAAAACACATGTAAGATGTAAGCAAAGCATGTGCCCCGTAGCTTAGATTTCCAGAACTTTGTGGTCGGTGAATAATGCTTTAGTACGAATAAGCCTGCTCGACCGGAGTGTTGCAGCCCTACAGTGTCAATTTAAATTATTGCTACTTTTAAATCATATATATCATACTAGCTGATCCGCGCAACTTTGTCTGCGTCTCTCAATAGTAATAAATTTTCTCCGTTTTTGAAACATTCTTAGCGTGATGATATATAGCCTATAGCCTTCCTCGATAAATGGGCTATCTAACACTGAAAGAAACAAATCGGACCAGTAGTTCCTGAGATTAGTGCGTTCAAACAAACTAAGTAACAAACTCTTCAGCTTTATAATATTAGTATAGATTTCACATGTTATTGAGATTTCGTCATAGACAAAGATCAATTAAAAATCATATGATTGTGAATTTATTCCATCCCCAGTGTCAAGCAATTCTTTCAACGAGTGAGTTGAGTGAGGTTACCATAAGCACAAACAAACTTCAGAGGGTAATGGCGGTCAGAGCCATACGCGGTTACCGCACCGTTTCGACGGAGGTGGCGTGCGCGTTGGCCGGAACTCGCCCTCCGCCCGAAGACGTGCGCGAGTGGCGCGAAGCCGCTCGCCGAGCCACGATGGCTCGTTGGTCGTTCCGGCTGGAGACACCACGCGCTGGTTTCGCCGCCGTGGAGGCTCTCCAGCCGGTCATCGCCGAGTGGGCAGGGCGGCAGCACGGGACCCTTACCTTCCGGCTGACGCAAGTGCTTTCCGGGCACGGTTGCTTCGGAAAGTACCTGCACTCGGTCGCTAGGAGGGAACTGAGTCCCGCCTGCCACCACTGCGACTGCAGTGAGGACTCGGCCCAGCACACGCTGGCGGTCTGCCCCGCATGGGCGACGCAGCGCCGGGCCCTCACTGCAGTCATCGGAGTGGATCTCTCGCTACCGGCCGTAGTACGCTCCATGGCCGGTAGCGACAGTTGTTTTACCGCGGTCGCAACCTTCTGCGAGGAAGTAATCTCGCAGAAGGAGGCGGCGGAGAAGGCCCGGGAGGACGACCTCCACTCGGACCCGATCCGCCGCCGGCGAACCGGGCGGCGGAGGCGCGCTTATCGCCGCCTCATGCCGCCCTGAGTGTGGCCGCGGGTGGACGGGGTGGGTTTCCCCTCCACCCGCATTGGTTTGGCGTCCGCGTGTGCCGGACGTCGCCTAAAGAGAGGAAAATTTTGAGACGGAGCCCGCAACAGGAGCGGGCCGGCGCTAGCAGGGGTCCGGATGTCTTAATAACAGCTGTTCCCGGATCCCTCCTATTACAGGCGCAGAGTGGCACACCGTGTGGTTTTAGTCGGTCCGAGTCCGACACACCACCCCGCCGCAAACCCCGGTGGGGTGACGGTCCGAGGGGATTTCCACACGTTAAAAAAAAAAAGGCACAAACAAACTAAAGGATATACTTTAAAAGAAAACAGTGACCATAGGTCTATCTAGACTTTGTTATCATCGCAGCATATTTTAAAACTTTATATGCATTGCATGCTACAAATCTCTCGCAGATAACTTTTTGTCAACTTTAATAGTTTTTATGTCTTTTCTAGTCGTTGTATTGTGAATTCAAGATGTAATATATTTTTCACAGAAGAACCAAGGAAACCAGAACCAATTAGGCCAGAACCAAAGAAGCAAGAAGCAGTTGTAAAGAATGTAGTTAAGTCACCACAAAAAGCTGGAAAGACGCGCGGGGATTATGAACTGAATGCACTCATGACGAGGATGGTGGACGACGAACTAAGAGACCTTATGAGAAAGGTATTGGTGTTGAAACTTGATTAATTCTTAAGTACTCTTTGATTGAACCAATCTACAACACAAGCCAAGCGAAGCGGTAGAGAACTACCTACCTTCTTTCGAAGCGCTTCGTAGTTTTTTTTAATCCATTTATGCACAACATTAAAACTCAATTCATGTAAATGTTGTTACAGACGCATTATTTGAAAAAGCTACTAGCATTTTTCAAAAGAAACAATTGCCAAACAAGCACCCCCTCCCCCTTCTCCAAATTTGTATACTACATGATAATCGCTACCTGATTTATAAAATACTATACCTATTTGTTACATTCAGACTTTTCAAAATCTCGTGGACGATGCAGCTGATGAGACCGAATGCCGTTTTTCCCAGATACTGCGGAATGAGGTTGCACCTGATTTAAGAAACGTAAGTTTTTTTACTTAACTTAATCGTCAATGTGAATTGCTTCGTCCAAATTTGTCTTCCACATAGGAGATCTGGCAATACCCTTGAACTGAATGTGATACTAATGACTAAAAACTGTATACTGGATTACTGCATAGTTGCAAAA
Source organism: Arctia plantaginis (assembly GCA_902825455.1). Classification (NCBI taxonomy): domain Eukaryota; kingdom Metazoa; phylum Arthropoda; class Insecta; order Lepidoptera; family Erebidae; genus Arctia; species Arctia plantaginis. The sequence continues at coordinate 1,772,147 of CADEBD010000336.1, read as the reverse complement.
TCATCAGTTTCCCGTGTATGATCGTGTAGTTCTACTGGTTGATCGAGGTATATCCTAGTAACAGAATATATAAAGTTACTGGGTACATCATTACCAGCCTATCGCTGTCCCCTGCTGTTGATGGCTACGGCATAGCAAAGCTATCAGGCATGAGTATGGTAACTACAAATAATATATTAGCCGTTCCCTACATAGCGTCATATTACCTAGATATAACTTTCCTTAAGAGTATTCAACTCTTAGCAAAAATATAAATTGAGTGATAATTTAAAAACTAGTTCATTTAAAGAATTGAACACGAAAAATGTGGCTTCTTTGGCCCTATTCGTTTTCCTGTCTGACAACTACTATATTTCCACACAGAGCTTTCGTCAGCCAGTAAGCCGGTTATAAAAGAAACCAAGCAAAATAACGCTTTGTAGTTATTGACACATTGCGCTGCCCCTGCTAATCTTCCTTCTTCCTCCGAGCCTTTTTCCCAAAGTAGGTTGTGGTCGGCTTTAAGTCTACTACGATCGGTCTGGACGGCGATTTTTTACTTATAACGACTGCCATTAGACCTCCACAACCCTTAGGTTTCCCCTTTCTACAGGATTTCGATATCGCCCAGTACTTATACGAGTCGATGTCAAAGTTCTGTAGAAAGAGTGTTGTTGGACTTTTTAGTGCTCTAACTACCCGTAACGATTGCCACAGATATTCGTATGGCAACCGGGACCGACGGCTTGGCGTGCTTTCCAAGGCATGGAGAGGACTCAATGTGTTAAGAATGTTCACCAATCCATAGACTGAGCTTGCTACGATTGCTCAACTTTCTAATGTGTTAACTTACTCGGCTACCGATAAGCCACGAGCAAAATGGGCAAAGTGCAAAATCATGATTTTTTCTTTTCATGAAAAAATGGATGTGCAATAATATTTATTTGTTTTAGTCGACCAGTCATTTGAATATCAATAAAATTTGGTAATTTTATAAGGATTATCCTATTGATAGAAACAGTCGAACTTGATAGTCAGACGGCAATATACACTATATTAATGTTAATACTAGAACAAGTTAGAACAACACACGTTGTTCTAATTTGGTTTTTACCATAATAACGTATTTCTATTTACAGGTAATAGGCTTGAACATAACGAAGAGGTTGCTAAACGTACATAACCCCCTTTGTGTACAGGTATGTATATCTAATAATATATTTGGAATAAACTTACGTAAAATTATGTTAAACTCAGCATATTATGTCTCAGTTCTATAATCTAGCATAACCACTCAATCCAATGATGTCCATGATAATGTTAAAATGCTCGTATATTTAAAAAGTCCAATAAGTACGCTGAGATAATTATGATTCTGTGGCCTCTGATATCTGCATTAGAATTCAGATATGTAGTGTACAAAATGTCAAAAGTTACGTTAAATTAGATTAATCAACCTGCCCATAAATTTGTTTTAAAATTTACGAAGTATATTGAGGAAAACTTAAATGTATGGTGCGTCTTTTTTCTATAGAAAATTAACATAGCCCGATTTGCATTTCTCAGTTCTTTTTATATTATGTACGTTACAAAATAAGTGGTCTCTTTTATTATTATTAATCCTCTTATTATATTATCTTCCTTCATTTCCCTTAACTAATCTTTTTTTCTTCAGATTCAATTCAAGGGTAAGCCTGATAAATTTGAACTACGTGAATTTCTAAAGAAGTACAATTTCATAGGGTTCGCTCGTAAAGCAATAAATATATTCGCAGCTCAACTAAAAGGTATCGATGACTTCGACAGATTATGCACCGAGGAGGAAGTGAGATGCGGTAGGTTTTTACAACATTAATATTTATTTAATTTACATACACTTGGTAACGCATGTCTACACTCACATCAGTTGCATAGTTTATTGTTTCTTAAGGCCTAAGAGTTCGATTTTTACAAAACAGATTGTTGCTAGTGTGTGTGTGCTGATTTATGACTTTAGAGTCATTATGTAAAATACGATTCCAAATAATGAATATTTTGACTTTGACCAACTTTTCTTATATTTACTTTACAGGTAGTGTTGTAGTATCCGTGAGTCCAGAGTACAAATTTACCAGGTGCCCGACAAATCTTAAAACTAAATATAAAGACGTTCATTTGGAAGAACTTGTAACCAACGTTCAACAAGATGAAGAATTAAACAGAGTTCAAAATAAAAATATATCTGAAACATTTAAAAGTATTAAGAGTGCAGAGAAACAAGAAAAAAGTAATCTTACTAATGCTAAACTTGAAACTATCAAATTGGAAAAGTTAAACGAGAAAAAAGCTGAAGTTCAACCACCTATATCAAATAACGTCGTCAAAAGTAATATAGTGACCAAACATGTCGAAGCCGGTAACAAACCTAAACAAAATATTGCTAATAAAGAAACCACATCTAAACAAGAGTCTCCTAAGATAATAAAAACTGAAAATAAAATCGTCACATCCTCTAAACCAGAAACTAAAATTACTACTCCACAGAAACGAACAACAGTCACCGTCACAGCTAAAGTGCCCCCTGCTAAAACAATAACACAAGTGACTCCTACTAAGACTCTATCTCAAGTTTCTCCAATTAAAAGTGAAACTAAAATGGACCGAACGAAAGGTGTAGTGAAAGTAGCTCCACATAAATCTACTGCTAAAGTTACCCCCTCCAAAGCGAAGCAGCAAATATGTTCTAAATTGGCAACACCAAGGAAATCAACCGACGACGAGGACGATTATGACGAATTAGATGACTATGATATTTTGGCATTAATGTCTGAAGGAATTGTGTTAGATGAGTGCTGTGGGTCTGACGAAGACTAACCTGATAAAATAAATTAAGGTGTAAAAAGTTTTATTGTTGGTTTTCGTGTAAATCGCTGACAACCTAGCTATTCTTGAAGTTTGATTATTAGGTAAAAAAAGCAAAGTTTATATAGAAAATGTGTAGACAACAAAATAACTTGATTGAAAAATTAATAAAGTCTATGAATGTAACACTGAAGATATTTAATTAAAAACTATGAAGCAACCTGGTTTCTCTAAATTTAAGTTAACTGTATACTTTATGGCCTTTACTTACTCAATTTTATGACCAGCAGTCATTTCCCATCTAAGTTTCATAGTTTTGCAGAAACATGGGTCAAAGCAACTTTTTGGGCTTAACTTTTTAGCTGAAGGATATCATTGCAAGTATTAGGGATTGTACCTATCTATCTAATAGTAATTATTATACAACAAAAAATAGTTTGTAAGTTTTCTGATGTAATGAAGCGAAATGTTTCAAGTTTTATATTGTCCTAGTCTTAAAATATAATATTTGTAACAATCTAATATACATACGTATCATATTAAGTTTAACTTATTGTTCTAAACGACATAATAATATGTTATTGTTATACCCACTAAGGTTGTCACAAGTTATTTTAGTAAAAAATAAAGCCATTCTTCATATTTTATTATGTGTTTTATTACACCATTTGACGGAGCAAGTATGTCAGGAAGAAGGGGGAAATACTTCTTAGCTTTACTTTCCATTTTGAAAAAGAAGAGCTGTGCATTCGATGTACCAAAATAAATTAATAAAATTTCCTTTGGGTTCCTCGTATTGCGGTCGGTTGTGGTTTACCAAAAAACACCCAAAAACCACGTCATTTATTAAGTCAGTATAAGGTGTAAGCACTGCAAAATGTATGCAATGTAATACTTGGATGAATCAGACTGATATAACAAAGTATTGAAGAAATGAAATTAAATAATTGGAACATACAATCAAAAAAAGTTCTGATTTCCATATATCAAGCACTGTGATTGCATATAGAATTTTAAGAAAATTGCAAAAAGACTACGAAGACTATACCTATAATGTTTTTTTTTTTCCACCGGGGTGGTGCCACTCTGCGCCTGTAATAAGAGGAATTCGGGAACTGCTGTTATTAAGACATCCGGACTCCTTCTAGCGCCTGCCCGCAATGACACAGGCACCACCTTCGGGTACATTCTCTTTTTAGGCGACCTACTTAGGTCGCCTCCTCGCGACTGGCCGTTATGGCGGGTGGAGTTGAAAACCGTCCCGTCCACCCGCAGCAACACTCAGGCGCTAGTAAGCGCGCCTCCGCCGCCCGGTTCGCCGGCAGCAATTTGGGTCCGAGTGGAGGTCATCCTCCCGGGCCCTCTCCGCCGCCTCCTTCTGTGGCATGACATCACACACATTCACAGAAGGATGCGACCGCAGTAAAACATCTGTCGCTACCGGCCATGGAGCGTATAGCGGCCAGTAGCGACTGATCCCCTGCGGACCCGAAGCTGCGACGCCCAGGCCGGGCAAATTGCCAGCGTGTGTTGAACTGAGTCCTCACTGCAGTCGCAATGGTGACAGGCGGGACTTAATTCCCTCCTAGCAAACGAGTGCTTCCAAAGCAGCCGTGCCCGGAAAGAATCTGCGTCAGCCGGAAGGTAAGGGTTCCGTGCTGCCGCCCTACCCAATCGACGATGACCGGCTGGAGCGCCTCATCCACGCGAAAAATGCCATGTAAAATTTACGGCCGATTTAACGACACACAAGACAAGCTGATAATTCAAACCTAAAGTAACAGACGTAAGGAGCACTAAATTAAATACCAACTCAATAAGTAACTTTTTTTAAAATTTTCGTATGTGAACGATAAAATTTTGTCAACTGTTAATATCATTTTCCATATGGCCTGAAAAGTCATGTATTAAATACATACTAGGTTACCCTTTTTTACTTGGTTGGTATGGTAACATCGTTTTAAAAAAAAGAAAGAGTAAAGAATAGACTGTCATGGTGGATTGTAGACGAGTGCAAGCGTTTGTCATTAGTTGTAACACTATTGATTTAAGCACTGTATTAAACTTTGTAATTTGCTAGAAATCAAACTATCTTAATTGCAATAATGCGACGCAATCGCAATACAAATCTAGGAGGAGGCGGCGGCAATTTAAACAGATCTAGTGATCTTTTCCTAACAGATCATCTGAAGGTATTCCTTTTACCGTAATCTATTAAAATGAATGTTAATAAGTGAGGAAATAATTTCTATTCTTCGAATAAACTTGGAATTTCCTTTCAAAAATCATTATTATGCACATACAACATCATATTTTTAGTTGCTGTTTACCAATGTTTAGTCATTTGTAAATACCATGACCTCTCCAAAGGATTGCTGTGATGATCTTAATCATTATAGTAAGACGACAGAGAATCTGCATGTTGTCTAAATTACCTCAAGTGATGAGTCATTAGCCATGCTTTTTGTACTATGTGCAATAATTGACTTTCTCATAACCTGTTCAATATATTACAAATTGATTGTCTAGATAATTTAAAAATAGCATGAAAGGTTGAATTTGGCCCACTATACCACACTGTCCGGCCAGCGTGGTATAGTGGGCCCAAACCTAAAACCACAACCAACCTAAAAATAGTTTGAAATAGGGGTTTGTTTCAAGTTTTCCTTCTCTTTCCAGTGATGTTTTCCAACATAGTTGCATAGAGGTGGTGACACCATATTCTTAACCAGTCACCACATGGACAAACCATATTAAAAGCATGCTGTGGTCATTACAGTCCATGCTAATTGTTTCTCAAACCCTTGGCATTTTTTTTTTGGATCAAAATATGGAGAGAGAGAGAACCTTGTATTTTATATCATTTCATATTCTTGTATTTAATATAGTTGTTTTCCACAGGACATTGATCTTGAGTTAGATCTGCTAAAACGCAAGCGGGAGATGCTAGAGCAGCAACAGCAGTTAATACAGCCATTAATGGGACAGGTACTTAGTCTTTGTACAAAATGAGACAGAATCTTCTATAATTATCAAAAAAAAATATTTAATCTCAATTACAATTTTTATTTAAATAGTTAAGAGACAGGTAACATGTTAGGAACTCTCCAAGTAATTGTTTATTATTTCTGTGCGATAATTGTGTATTATTCCTGTGTATTTTTAGAGTTTTATCAAAGTCAAAAGATAAAGATTCATAAAAATTTAAACATTAGATCAGATTAGGGCCCTTTTATGAATGAAAAGTCACTGACTGATGATCTTGGTGATACAGCAACAGTAACTCTGTCTGTGATCAAGTCGGAAGGCTAAGCTGTTTGTACTGTATTACTGCAAGTGTTGCTTTGTAAGACTACATTAGATATTCTGTAGAACACTGACTGGGCGAAAAATATTTCTCTAACATAAGTTCTCAAATTCAGTCATGCAACAAGTTTGCAATGTCCTCCTCTATTTCTGATATATCTTGAACCTGGATTGCCATGTATTGTGTAATCTATGAAATATGTCGAAATGTGTGGAGTATTTTATTGTTTTCATGTTTTTGAATTTGAGAAGCTTGAAATATTATGTTCACATCTTTTTCGTTCAGTCAGAAACACTATCACTTACAAAAATACAAAAATATCTTGTGTGCCCACACCAGACTGCTTTTACTCCAACCAATGCTGGAGCTAGTTGATCCTGACCTGATTTACTGATTAATGAATAAAGGATAATTAAGTCCACCAGCAGAAATATCAGGGAGTCAACTTGAGTGTTTCAGCATACAGTTACAAATAAATTTATTTTATAATTAAATTTCAGAGAAGTTTTAACCAACAACCATATTACCAGCTTGAACCCAAACAAAGTGGTTCCAACCGCGATTTCTCTCACTTGTACAATGATGGATCCCGAGAATACCGCAAGCCCTATGGTAGAAAACGCCAATCTGACAGTGACTGGCTACACGATTCCTACCCTAAAAGGTCTTCTGGACAAGGTCAGCGTGGTTCTAGCTTTGCTGGACCTTCGTCTACCCGAAACCAAAGATCTTACGGCGGTCAAAACCAGCAACCAAGGTCTACACCTAAACAGTACGGGCAAGGTAAACAGTTTATCGGCCAAAGGATCAATAATCAAAAACAGCAAAGACCTTCAAAAAATTTTGTTCCAAATAAAGTAACCAAGGCTTCCAAAGCTTTCGTGCCACCGAACAAACTAGCGTCCCAACCGGTCGCTGGTCGAAGTAAGTTGGTGGCAGCTGCCGTTATGTCAACGGCAGAGGTCGAAACTCAGGATCGGGAAGCGCTTAGGCTGCTCCCAGACCAAGTACCGACCAAGCAAATGACTGGCCGCTTGGAGCTGGCTCTGGGAGCCATCTTGAGGAACATCCGAGATATGTGTGCAGAAAGTTCGCATCATGAAATATTACGCACTTCCTCGTTACAACGTGTAATTAAACAAGCTATTCGCGAGCGCGTCAGAAGCGCTATGTTAGGCAAAATCGTCGGCGCTACCCAGGAAATCGTCAAAGAATATAGAGCTATGTATCCTAAAGACACTGATTTGGAAATAATGAACATAGCATTAGAGGCGGGCGGCATCAAGCCAGAGAAAGACCCAAAACCCATAGGTAGTTATTATCTTTTATTATTAAACAGTTCTGTGCCGCAGTGCAAGTATTTTGACACGGACAAGAACTCACCTATATATTTATCACTCCTTCACCCTTTACTTTGAAAATGTCTTACTATTTGGTAAACCCCAAAACCAAGAAGGCTAATGACAATTACTGGATCAAAGTTATCATTACAGCTCCATTATGCCTTAGGTAAACTATAGCACTTCGTAATGGTATCAATTAACCATTTCATTTTGTCATCTACATCCATGGAAGCCCCTGAGACCCGAATAAACACTCGAAATACGCAATTAATACAACATTATATATTACATAACAAAAAGTAGCAAAACTGTGGTCTTCTATTTTGTAGATAGTTTCTTTTCCACTTAGATATTTATGACCAATCTTTGATCAGAATTTTGCTGTGTCCTACCATAATTATTATACATAATTGAACATATGGAGTCACTATGGTTTAATAAACTCTCACTAAGAAAAACCCATGTAAACTGTAATCTAGAATATGTCTAGCTGCCTTATTTTATTCTTTTCCCTTTTGGTCCTTTGTAGATTTTTACCAAGAATGAATTGGACTTTGTCTTGTCTTATTAATATTTATACATAATTGAAACTTAGTTTGTACGGAATCAACGGTAAACATGTCTATGAAATGTTGATAAAGCTGTTGTAATTATTAATAATTTGTTTTAAATTTCTTAGTTTTACAGAAAGACAGACCGGAGGAATACTACAAAGTCAACATGATTAAGCTTATTGACACACATCTCCATGAAATATTTGATAAAGTAAGTTATTAACATTACTTTTAAAACTGTTTAAAATAGGCAGTTCTAAGTTCTTTAATATTTTTGTGTGTGCATATTTGTATGAATTTTATTATGTATATATAGAGGGTAATGGTTATGTAAGGTAGAGATGTTGTTTCCTAATTCATTGTTTTTGTTAAAAGCAATTTACATATAAATCCTATACTTTAAAGCCCCAAATTATGAATCCATGACTGATCTAGAATAAAATTTTGTAGATTGAAAAGATATATGAAGCTGAAAATGAAAAAGAAAATTCCCAGGAAGGTGCTGGAGAAAACAATAATATGGAAACAAACAATGAGCCTGATGGTGAAAAGGGTGAAAAATCTGTTGAAGATACACTTAAGGAAAACGAGGCTATTAATAATGAAGCTGAGGCTGAAAAGAGTAACAATATCGAGGCCGAAAATAATGAAAATAACGAAGCCGCAAGTGGTGTTAATGCCCATGACGTAGGAGGGGAAAATAACCCTGCCCCAAATAACGAAAATAACCCTGCCCCAAATAACGAAAATATTACCGTAACAAATCATGAAAGTGTTGCAAACGGAGATAATGAAGACGGCGAACCGCTCTTTCCGCAAGCGAATGAGTACAAGCGATTGCTGCCTCGACTCCTTAAAAGGCATATACCTGTAAGTTTGTACTTTATAAATACATTTGTGTGTGTAATGTATGGATTTTTTTTAATCAAATTAATCTTTCAGACTATTCTAAAACTTCTACACCTAAACAAAATGTACAGACGCGCTGTTGCTGACATCGTCACCACCACTAAAGCTAAGTTTGTAGAGTATGAAAAACCTGAAAATTCTGCCAGAGGAGAGAGCTCTGAGGTATCACAAACCCCTAAGAAATTCCCAGGGCCATATGTTGTTCTACCCTATTATGTTAAGGTAAGTTTTAATAAACTTTCGCTAGCCGATCGCTCTGAAACATCGATTTATTAATGTACTAAGTAAAGGTGTCAAAATAAATCTACCATGAAATATTTGATTTGTTATTTATTTCAGGTAATGGGTAAACCACAGCTGCCAAAGAAGAAAGCAATGAATACATTTCTGGAAGCGTTCAATCCTAAGTCTATTAAGAAGCATAGGACTATTCACAATCTACTGTTTATTGGATTTACAGAAAAGGCAGACTTTGATGCTATTGTTCAGGCAGATGGCACTGTCATTGGTAAGTTTTGTAAATGCTATGTTGCATGCTATTCAATTATCGTTTTCTATGTATAATATGTAAGTATTTACAACAACTTAAGTATTATATAACTATTATTACTTATGTATTATAAAATTTAAGTATTACATCTGTCAATTTAACTTTCAAACTACAACTACACTCTGCTTAGTTTTAAACCTGATTGCGTTGTGTGGGAGATGTCCGAAAATATTTATTTTATTTATTTATTCAAACTGTCCTGATGCTAGTAGTAGTAGCAGCTGACATAACCAAGTTTTTTTTAGTGAATGAATAAAACCTTTTATGTGGTATATTAATTCTAAATTAACGTTATAGGTCGCAGCACATTGAGCATCAGAATCTGTGACAAAAACAATGGCAAACGTGATGAAAAAGCTCAGAATGGCACTTTAAGTAGTGCAAGTAACCAAAATGTCTCTCAAGTTCAAGAAACTCTTGATACATCACTTGATAAAAAAAATGTAAAGAAAGAGTTGGAAAACAGTGAAGATCTAGCAAAAGAATTAAATGAAAATATAATAGATTTGATTGAAAGTATAGAGAATAATGGTATTAAATCTGAAAATCCAAAAGACGAGAAAGCTAATGAAAATATTGAAGAAGCTGCTGAACAGACAAAATGTAAGGATGAAGTAGTTAACAGTAATGAAGTTGTTGGGGACACTAATGAAGTTGTTGGGGACACTGATGAAGTTGTTGGGGACACTGATGAAGTTGTTGGAGGTACTGATGAAGTTGTTGGTGACAGTAATACAGCAGAAGGAAATAGTGAACCAGTAGTTGGAGACAGTGATGAAGTTCCTGAAGGTACTGATGAACTCCCCACAGATACTGAGAAAACTGAAAATAGTGAAGAAAAACAACCATTGGTTGATGAGAAAAATGATCAACTTACACAACTAAAAAGTACTGGGGGAAGGGCCACACCGACCCGTACTTCAACCAGGTTGGCAAACACACCTGCCACTCCTAGTACTATCAGAACCCGTCGGGCAAGCAGGCTGATGCAAAATTAGATGATACCTTGTCACAAAATTACTGTTTTTACTTAAGACCGTTCAAAAGATATATTTGTACTGTTTAAGCTGTACATTTTAAAACGACCTCGCCACTTCCTACTGCGATGACGCTTTTTTGTGATCCCACTTATAGCATCCCCTGTGACACAGGATATATTCGTAGTGCCGGAGAAGAAGCAGCAATGTACATCAATGTAGTGATTTTGTGCAATTTTACAAATATATAAAACTAATTTTATCCATACTCCTAAGCACATAATTATTAACAGGTCGACAATGTGCTTGTGACTCCCGCGTTCATGGCGTTCATGGGCGGCGGTAGTCATCAGGTTAAACGTCTGCTCGATTGCCGATCTTCCAAAAAAAAAAATACAATAGAGTAAGGAAACCTTAGATATAATATTACATACCACTATATTGTGCTGTATTTTAAATTTGTTTTTATAGATTAATGGTGGATAATGATTCCTTGCAGTGGTTCTGTATCTATACATCTCCATCGCTATGAAAATCCTAAGAATTTAGTTATAATAATTAGTAGTTTTTTTTTAAGTTATTATTTAAGTTTGAAAATTGTCTTGGAATTAAATAAAAACTTTTACTGACTTGTTTAACTTTTTTCCCTAAAATATATATAGTGTATATTATATACTAGCTGACCCGCGCAAGTTCGTCTGCGTCTCTCAATAGTAATAAATTTTCTCCGTTTTTGAAACATTCTTCATTGGTGCTCCGCTCCTATTGGTCTTAGCGTGATGATATATATAGCCTATAGCCTTCCTCGATAAATGGGCTATCTAACACAAATAATTTTTCAAATCGGACCAGTAGTTCCTGAGATTAGCGCGTTCAAACAAATAAACAAACAAACTCTTGAGCTTTATAATATTAGTATAGATATATGTATATAAAAATAATAAAATCTCCCCACAGCTCTGATGACAGGCCATTACTCTTCTTTTCATGAAATTTGCCATGACGTTTAAAAAGACAGCGCAATGTACTAGGTGATCGCTTTTTTGTAACCACCTAAACATGGTCGGGTTACCACGGACTTGCACCTTCTAATGACTTTTATTTAACTATCTCGTAAATTATTATATGTACGATACCGAAATTTTACAGGTAGACAACTGAACTAAACAACTAATTGTTGGCATAACATTCAGTTTATATATCCACACACAGGTTTATCGGTGGCCAAAAAAGGCCGCACACATTGTGATCGTGAACGTGGAGAGCTACATTTCATCATAACTTTTTAGTCACTTACAGTATTCTTACGAAAATTCGTATACATTTGAAGGTAGTTACAAGCAATAGAATAACGTTTCAAGTAAGTCTTTAGAGGTCTTATTCAAAGTGTTAGGACGTATTGAAGTGTTTTCATACTTACCTAAATAATTTTTAAACGGTCCATTATTTTTATTATTTTACTGTCGAACAAATTGAAACTAATCCTTAAGAAGTTATGTACAAAAGATGGTTACAATCCGCTTACCCGTTTCAGAGATCCAGCAAACCCACAAACGTTACTCCAGCAGGATCTCGAATAACTTCGCAGCCGAAGAAAATACAAATACCAAATAAATTGTAACATTTACCTAGTCCAGATAACTAATTATTTAGCTAAAATTTATTTCAATATTACAATTAAAAAAGAAAATGTCTGGCTGCGGTAACGTTCAAACGTTACCCCAGCAGGAAATGTTTTTTTGAAATAACTAAAAAAGTTTAAGAGAAACAAATTTAAAAATGTGCTTAACAATTACAGAAGGGGAGCAACTAATTATCTATAACGTTTAAATGACCATTTTCGACATTATTTTGCTGGGGTAACGCACACCACAAATGTGGCTGTATCTCACCGATGACGCGTTGGGTATCTTATTTGAGCTCAGGAATTGAATCAGGAACCCGAGATTTCACAAAACCCCAAAGAAAAAAATTGCACGATCTTGGTGGCCAGTTGACATCAGAATTTCGTGAGATAATGTGTTCTGGAAATCGTTGCTGCAATAAGTCGATTGTTTCATGCGCGGTGTGGCAGGTCGCGCCGTCCTGCTGAAACCACTTGTCCAGACCCATGCCATCCAGTTGAGGCCACAAGAACAACGTTATCAAATTCCTGTAACGAATGCTGTTCATTATTGTAGTACACGCTTCATTTTCTATTACTCTAGAATCCTTGCCATATATTTTTCTTACTTTTCTCTTTGCCTAGTTTGAAAACCAGTACATGTCCAAGGAGGGTTTACATTACGCTGGTAAACGGGCAAAAAATAAATGTTACACATTGCAAAGACATGGCTGATTTATTTGACAGAACATAGCCTAAGTCGAATTGTAAAGTTCGCAGAAAATGAAGATGGTATTTGTGTCCGCAATCGTTATGTGGTTTCAATAAATAAAACCAAAAATTTTGCTATATACTAAATGTTATAACTATACTGAGTATTTGGAGAGTATTTTAATTTAAATTTATCATTATTTCGGCTGTTCGGCAGTCACTGAGACTTCGTCTTCAACCTGTAAAAATAGAATTCATATTAGTATTAAAGGTATTTGAAAAATTCTCTCACTGGGGGAACTACTTGTAGCAGTTTTGTACAATTTTTGCATTTGTTTCCTTCACCCACTTTATAATTTAGGGTATTTATGGCAAATATTTTGGAATAACTTTTTATTACCTACTTTTTAAATCCAATGATTGTTTAGTCAAAACACTGCTAAGTGCCATATATTTTAGTCATAAGTATCACAATTGTGTGTCAACAATTAATTAAACATAATCAGTGTTTAATTAATTTGATAGCTATAGTGTATATTATGAACTCTGCATTGGCTTGAACTAAATTCTGTAGAATTATAATTAGCTCTTCAGAATTTATATACCTACATTTTTAATTTTACAAAAGTACCTTCCTTAATAATGAAATTTATTAACTAACGTAATGTACAATCAAATCGCGCCGAGGAAAGACCCTGCGCCTCTCCTCTTCTTAGCAGCAGCAGCAGCTTCTATTCTCTTTATTTCAGCGTACTCTACGTCAGCTATATCATATACTGACTTTGGCGTTACCTGTAGGCAGGTAGGCGGGGTAGGAAATATAAATTGATTACGGGAAAAAGACGGGATTGATGTAATTGGACACTACTAGGATAGTCTATTTTGTAAAAATAATCAATAAAATCTTGGTTATAAACAAATATCAATATTTGATCCCTTGTGTAATTCTTAGATGACATATTTAATATCTTTTTTTTCTGTTATATTTACCATAACCCATTGCTACTTTTACGGTCCTATGAAGTACGGGCACCTATTTCATATAATACACTAGATATTAAGGTATATCCAGTGTGTGTTATTTCGTGTTTAAACTCATTGGCGAATCTTTAGATTAAGATTGGCGTGAAGCATAGTGAGCACATGATTTTCTTTAAATAGTATAAAACAAAGTCCCTTCTTTATGTTGTCCGCTTAGATTTTTTAAACTAAGCAACGGGTTTTAATGCGGTTTTTTACTAATAGAGAGAGTGATTCAAGAGGAATGTTTATATGTATAATACATGCATATTACAGAAGAGAAAATCTGATAATTTCAAAGATTTCTCTTAAAAAACATCGTTTTGAACGCTCAAATTACAAACGCTGGCTAATCAGTTTGAGATAGACCAAAACGGATAATCTTTTTTATCTTTTAAATATTATTACCTTTTAAATATTACCAAACAATAATGGGTTATTTACGAAGCTATTTTAAGCAATACGCTATTATTCCTTTTCCAATTAACAGCATATTATTAAAATGAATATTTTAGAAAATATTTGAGGTTTAAAATGCGGGGGCAAAGCGGACGTCGCCGCTTCGGACCGTCCGTCTCGGGTGACAGAGGCTAGCAAGAGCGGCGGAGGAGGCCTATAAAGATGTCCTGTAGTATAGGTCAGTCATAATAAACGCCATCCGCGTCGCCGAGCACTGGGCCAAAATCGTGTAAATTGTTGCCATTGACACGGTAAGTGGCCTATCATTATAGAAGTATAATTAATTAGTTCACACTCACACCTCATTAATAGTATCTACACTGCATACGTGCGAAGCCGGGGCGGATCGCTGGTTATTAATAAATGCAAGATACAACTTTTCAAAAACTTGGTGATTTTCGATTCGATAATTATCTAATTTCATAACTTAATGGTTAATGAAAGTGGATGATAAAACTTAAAAAAGTAAAACTTCTTTACGCACGCTTTACGGGAGGTAAGCTGGTAAATGCGTGACTAGAGCGTTACGAAAAGTGTGATTGGGCGAGGCGAATGGCAGTTGAGAGGACGATATAAGTTAGTGAAGATAGAAAGAGCTAAGAGTTACGTTTCGTATATTGCTGTAAGGACAAGAGAGAGAAGTGGGAGCACACATTTTCTTTCCCTCATAGCCTAGAAGTTTTACTTCAGTCGTGTGGCACACTCGTTTTTTAAATATAAAATTTTATTGATTACTTTCTTTTTAATGAAAACGATTGTTATATTTGATTAAATCGGCACCTTGTAAGGTTATTTTCATTAAACGAACTGACTGAAATGAATTCTGGCGACACGCACGAATCATCTGTAATGGAGGACGCGAATGTCAGTCAACACTGGCAAAAGTTTGTATAGATTGATTTAAGTCCGTTTATGACTGAAAAATATTTTGTGCTATTGAAATCGATGCAATTTTTAAATTAAATAATGAGGCAGGATGTGGGCTTAGGTTCTCATTATACAATCAATAGGAAAATCTTACCTTTTTTAAGCTATATTCAAATATGGCTAGCTCTGTATTAATAAAGACAATTATTGGCCAAATTGTTATTATTAACTGTCTGCTTTAAAAAATTGTTAAAACCATATTTATGAATTACTATGTGAAAACTAGAGAAGGTGACCCACCCGTCTTGGCATATACTATTTGCTGTCATTAAGGGGTTAAAAATGGATCACTGAGTATGATCCCTTATGTGTATTATTATTACAGTTTCATTGAACACAGAAATTATGCCCCCACTCAGTAAATAAACCTTGTGTAACATTATACATACTAAATTTACAGGCAGATTTAATCTGATCAACTCCAAAAAAAAAAGCCTAAGGAAAGCTTTAACAGCTTAATTTAAGTACATATATAATAGCTGGATGTATATATTCAAGTTTATAAATGTCCCAGTAAAAGTGAAAAGACAGATGATCTTGGTGATAGAATAGTGCATTTTGCAAGGAATGAAAAAAAGTAACCGAATTTTTTCTGCTGATTAAACTAACTACAAATTCGACGCGATGACCAAACGAGTAACTCTTTCTCTTACTACTGAGGAAAATCTTTTTAAATTTAAATGCGCCAGTCCAAAATGCACAAATGCACACAGTTCTGATCGTTAACCAATTTTATTTGAGATTAATCGGCGTTCCAGTCCAGTCCTAGGTGCGCGGGTCTAAAATTTTATGTGTGGAGGGCGCTTATGTCTGTGCATCTTATTTGTTGTTAATTTCACTTAAACGTTCTTTATGTTTTAGAATAATATTGTACTGCAAAAGGTATTTTGCTAACTGAAATATCGATTGGCCAAAAAAATTTACTTCTCATGTTCTGTCATCATCATCATCAGCCTATTGCAGTCCACTGTTGGACATAGGTTGCTCCCATTGCACGCCACTTAGATCGATTTTGGGCTTCTCGCATCCAGCTCCAGCTAGCCATTTTGCGCAAATCGTTACTCTACCGGGCTTGTGGGCCTACACTACGTTTGGCGAGACGCGGTCTCCACTCAAAAACTCGTTTTCAGCCCACTGCCACTTCAGCTTGCTGATCCGGTATGCTGTCGGTGACCTTGATTCTCTGTCGGATCACCTCACTCCTGATGCGGCCACTAAATGCCGAGCATAGCCCTTTCCATAGCACGTTAAGCGGCTTTGAACTAGTGAACCAGCCGTACCGTAACTGTCCACGTTTCGGCTCCGTATGTCATGACAGGTAGGACGCACTCATTTAAGACTTTCGTCTTAAGGCACTGTGGGATCGACGATAAGAAGACTCGACCTAACTTCCCAAACGCTGCTCAACCCAACCGAATTCTTCTGTTCACTTCGTCCTCGAAGTTGTTTCTACCTAACTTCTATGTCTGCTCGAAGTAAACATAATTTTGAACAACTTCGAGAAGGGCACCGTGTTCCGCAATCGGTTTCGGTAGTACATGTTCATTGGTTTTATCTCATGTTCTGTAATGCTACAAAATTTGCCGGGTATCCATCTATTTCTCATGACATGTATTTAAATATGGGGTGTAGCATATATGGTTACAGTTTTGCATTATGACACAATTAGAGTATTTTTATACAAAGTATTTTGATGTGTTTTCAAATTCTAGAGTTTGAGAAAACCAAGTATACTTTTGTATATTTATACCTATTTAACTTTATTTTTATAAAATTACAAATGACCAAATGAAAAAAATATAAAATTTCAAATTTTAGTGCAAAATCTAATTCAAACTATAACAAGTCGATCTCGGCCTAATGTACTAATTAATAAAAATTAGTAAGAGATCGTTTATTTTGTTATTTTATGTAGTGTATCATGTGCAATATGGATAAACAAACTTTGCAACTTAACTTTGTTACTTTCTAAGTTAACTTTTTACTTTTCCTGTCCTGTGTTCCTGATAATCTTCTTAACGGCTGGATCGATTTTGATAATGTTTTACTACCAGGTTATCTGTCTATACGAGTATAAGCCTTATATAGACAGATAACCAGGTAGTAAAACATTATCAACCCAGAAAACCCTAGGGAATCGAACCCACTACGGTAGCCCTCGAAGTAGCGAACGAAGTCGCGCGTACCAGCTAGTTAATATATATCTATATATATATATATATATATATATCCATCATGAGATAAAAAATATCTTACTTAATTTGAATATATATATATACTTATATATAAATGTTGAGTTGGTTTATATATACTTCAAAAACTAAAAAGTATTGCACCAATTGAGTTCCCCTTTCAAAGATTGTTTTTGTCTATTAATTACGTCAGTTTCGTTGCTTATTTCTCATCAATGCAACCACAATGTGCCACAGCGAAGAGTGGCAGGGCACAGCTAGTATTTCATAATATAGGTAGCATATTTGCAGGTAGCAGTAGGTACACTTAACATTAGAGTTTGCGTCAAAAACACTAGTACACCCGATGACCGATCGGAATGCCTCTCAAAGCCAAGATATACTCAATAAATCTGAGACTGACATCCTAGGAAGTGAGTTAGATGGACAGATTAATGATCTGTTGGCTTCTATAAGGAAATCGGAAGAAAATCAAAGTAATGACAGTAGTAATTGTGACACTCCAGAAGAAGAGATCACTATAGATGGTATTAGAGAAATTTCTCACGATGATAAAACAGATGTAGACAATGACGAAGCTATTGCAAAGAATGGAGAGCCGGTAGAAGATAATGAACAAAATGAAAGTACTCATAACATTAGAAAATACAGACGAAGCAAGCGAGAAAAACGACCAAGTTGCAGAATTGAGAAGTACTGGAGGAATGGCAACACCGACTCGTACTTCCACCAGGTTGTCAAACATCAATGAATCAATGAATTGCCAAAAACATGAATCAATCTGCCACTCCTAGTTCGATCAGAACTCGTCGGGCAAGCACAATGATGCAAAATTAGATGATCAAATAGTGTAGAACAATCACTATTATGAGTATAAGTATAGTGAGCGTAAGTGAGTACATATAAAAAGTTACTATAGGTCAAAGTATAAAAACAAGACAAGACGTAAAAAGAAAAAATAGCGTCATAGAAAAAATTGACTTTCAGCATACTGTAATATATTACTGTCTAATGACCCTATCTTCTTTCTAATAAAGCCAATTTATAATCTATTCTCTTTTTACTATTTCCTAACAAAACATATTCATATTCGTTTCATTACAAAGCGAAGAGAATAAAAATGTGCGAGCTACTCAGTAGTCGCATGTGATCTGAGGGCTAAGTGCAAGTTTAACACTATTTACATCGACTCGCTCTCGACGGCGAGCGCGATTAGCGTTGCGATTGGTGGAGATTTCAGTGCGGGCCAATCGTAGCGCCGAACGCGGTCACCGTGACGATCGAGTAGACGAGAAATGAACTCGCACTTGGCTTTCAGATATTTAGCACAGCGCGCGCTTCCCCACCTTCGTTCAGACACATCTATCTCTTTTCACACAATCACTTTAACATATTGCAGGAAAACGAGTGAAAATATGCTCCACATGAAAAAGTAAGTAACATTAGGCGGAAATCCACTGCTAATAGGTTATTGCTGTCAGTCAACTATTGAGAATTAAGAATACTGATAAAGATATATTTCGTGGTAAATAAACACGTAAGTGTATAAATAAACACGTAACACGTACACTCGTCGTATGCTATCTTTCAACTACAGCTGAAATCTAGAAAAATAGATGTTTTTTAGCATGGCTAAAGTTACAAAAACATTGGTCTATTGTGTATCAAGCATTCTAATACCACAGATTTTGTTCGAGTATTTGAGACAGTGAGTCTGTGTCTACAAAAATCTGTATTAATACATTAAAGCTGCATTGTTTTGGACAATTCTATTTGTATTTGATAGCTAAACACTTAGTTCAGGCTATAAACGCAAATGAAACTGCTTGTCTGTGATTTTTTATGAAATAGGGGCCAACGAGCAGAACGGCGATGTTGTCTGAAGTGATGCTAAGTAACTACCGCCGCCCAAGCACCTGTGACTCGAGCCATAAGTGCGTTGACGCCCTTGGAGTCCTTCCACCAGAATTAGCGGGACAAAATCACAGTGAACTGATTTTTCATTCGATTTTTGCGTACGTAGGTTAGGGTTGCTAGGTAGGTGGGTTAGACGTTATTTAACAGTAAATCTAGTATTTTTTAAATTATTATGTTTGGAATGGTAGCTATATATAATAAAATAATTACTAGATTTACTGTTGAATACGTACGAAAAAATCGAATGATAAATCACCGGCCTTTCACAGTTCAATGTGACTTTGTCCATTGCCTAGCGGTGACATAACTCACTATGTCTTTCTACTTTCAACATCAACTTTCTGTAAGGCTGTGAATCACTCTGATCGTGCCGCTCTATTTGTGCACGGACCTCCTTCGTACATATACGTATACATATATTTTATAAATCTCTGATATACGCACCATCAGCTGATTGATGTAGTACTCGTACATGACCGTGTCCGTCACAGGGTCGAGTGCTGTCTGCATCATCTCGTCAAATTCCTCCTGCTCAGTAACAAAACAGTACAAATATTGTAAGTATAGGCTTTGCCGGCAATGACGTAGCTCAAACACATTTTATAACTCTTGCATTAGGAATATATCCTGACTCGTTGGAGACTTTACAAACATTCTTGAAACCGACACAAAGAGCACCGATATTTAGAACAACAATTTGTGAATGACACAGTCTTTTTCCACGTGAGGATCGAACCCACAAGATTCAGCGCAATAGAAAGCAGCGAGATAACCGTCGCCATTCTACCACATTGATACAACGCCATCTAGTCCCAAACTAAGCAGAGCTTGTACAATGGGTACTAGACAACTGATATAAATACATTTTTATACTTTTTTGTAAATACATACATATTATACATAGAAACTTTCAGACCAAATCAAACATTAAAAGTTCAAGCACCCAAATGTTTAACTTGACCGGGAATCGAACCCGTGACCTTTAGAATAGCAGTCCGTTACACAAACCACTACGCCATCCGGTCGTCATTAATTTAGCACAGGCTATTTTTAAGTGAAAATGTGGTGTGGCCCAGTGTGTTTTTTTATTTATTTGTATGTTTGTCTCTTGTATGTTTTACTTCACTTTGAATTCTTTTCCACCTTTTATCTGGTTTTCTCTTCATTACTTTTGCCTTTTAGTCCTTAATAACTGACATACTGGCCAACACATCAAAACAATGTTGTTTAATGCAATCATTAATTTAGCACAGGCTATTTTTAAGTGAAAATGTGGTGTGGCCCAGTGTGTTTTTTTATTTATTTGTATGTTTGTCTCTTGTATGTTTTACTTCACTTTGAATTCTTTTCCACCTTTTATCTTGTTTTCTCTTCATTACTTTTACCTTTTAGTCCTTAATAACTGACATACTGGCCCACAGCTCAAAACAATGTTGTTGTATATATTGAATGTGACTGTATCTACCTGTAGGAGTGGCCGTGAGTTTATTTGCTCTTTATTTTTTTTGTGAAATAACGATATTTTAAATTTGTTTATTACTTAAA
This sequence comes from Arctia plantaginis, assembly GCA_902825455.1. Lineage (NCBI taxonomy): Eukaryota > Metazoa > Arthropoda > Insecta > Lepidoptera > Erebidae > Arctia > Arctia plantaginis. The sequence goes on along the minus strand of CADEBD010000336.1, from coordinate 1,751,313 downwards.
TTACGAAACGACTAGCAGAATTGTCTTGATCAGCCTATTCAGGCTAGTACTCGCTTACTAACTGTCATAAGGTAACCGCCAGAAATTTTGCTACCAATAATAGGTAAAAAAAAACGTAGTTTAGATCAGACCTGAGTAAAAGGTTCTCCTTCTTCCAACATGAGTTTTGTAAATCTTTCCTTGGTGAGGAACCCACGTCCTTCGGTATCAAAGTAGCGGAAAGAGGCTAATAGTACTTCTGCACTGGCCGGATAAAATCTGTATTGAAAAGAAACAATGAGGGCTGAATTTTCAGTATACATTTTTATTTTATTATATTTAAATATGTTAAAAAAAAATTTGGAAGAGTGGGCAAACGAGCAGATGGGTCACCTTGTTTCTTTTCTTAAAGGTTTGAAGTTCGTATCGGTCCGGAAATATCGCAGACTATAACTTTTTCTACAGATTAGTTGTGCGAAGCAAAGTCTTGACAAGCGCACAGTGGTGGAGTGCCAATTATCCAAATGGTGGAGGTAAAAAATTTGCCGTGTGGAACGATGTCGAAAAGTTACAGCCGGTATTAGTCCGAAGAATAAAATTCCTCGGAGCACTCTCCACTGTATAGACGATAGAGAATCATACAATAATATAAATAGATGAAGCCTGGGAACTGTAGGTATATTCCTCTGTAAGTGGTAGGGTAGGGCCGGTAGGCAGAGAAAGAAGACTGTTCTGGCCTTTCATCTCTCTTTGCTCTCTGCACTGATTGGCTACTGCTTTTACCATTTAGTAATAGTTTTAAATAGCTAATCAGTGACAAGAGCCGAGAGAGATGCAAGACAAAAAAAAATTCTTTCTCCCTCTACCAACCATATGCCAACCATATGCTCGCTTCCTCTACATTTATAAGGTCTTTGTAGAGAATGCAGAGTGAAGCTACATCTCTACGTCATTCCTAGGGATTGAGTTGGTCGAACATATTTTGACTATCGTCGATTCAAGTCGCTTTTCATTGGATACGGTCCAGAGGGAGAATCTGGTAATGGGGTGTCCCTGCATAGGAAGAGAATAGTATTCCATATGTGGTCGGAAATCCGTGTGGTGACGGATTAAGTCTCTGGAGTTCCCTATTTATCCCGTGGGTGTCGTAAAAACCGACTAGAGGAGCAAACTCTTTAGGATAACAGCACTACAAAGAGAAAGAAAACTTGAAACAAACCCTATAGTATACTCCTTTCTAAGGAGAGACTTATGTCCAGCAGTGGACTAGTAAAGGCTGTTAATGATGCGGCAGGAATTGCGCCTTCTAAAGTTGAGACGGTGGGTTGAAGTGAAATACTCCCTCGATCTGGTCAACACACCGAGCTTCTTCGTGAAAAGCCGCAACTGCTTTTATGCAATTGGAGCGTTCTAGGTACAGGTTGGAAAATGATCGTTTATTTACCTGTGCTCCATCATAGCTTTGGCCATGTACGGCATAAAATATGCTAATGGAACATTTCCCGTCGCTTCTTTATTTTCAGTTCTCAAAATCACTTCCTGTATTTCTGCTTCGGTCGGACAGCAACCTGAAATTAGTTAATACCATATTATCACGATTAGTTTGAGCCCGCGGGGGTTTCAAAGGCAACGTTTAAGCTTTTACCTTTTATAACATTTTTCAGATCTAGAGTAAATCGGAACTAAATTTTAAACGCATTTGTTATACGAGAATTAACCCACAGACTTTAGTATGGGATGTAGTTAGACTATAATAAATAAATAAGTATAGATTAACTGCACCCTGACGAAAGGCTGTAAAATTATGATCTTAAAATTAAAATTATACCTACAACAAATGATCATGTTCATTACACAATATTTATCTAGGGTGAGAACTACAACTAGTCCAACCAGTACAAGTTAAAAACAAGTAAAGAAAAAAAAATCAAAAGAGGAATTACAACGAAATAAAAAAAATGAAGTTTTTGTATTTCTCTCACCAGCCTTATTTACACTTTTAGGCTTAGACTGCGTTTCCAGCAGAGATGTGCGAGGATGCATAGCGAGGGATTTGTTTCTTAAAACCCAATAAAACCACTCCAATTATCTAGCCTAGCTCAGTGCAGATCTGGTGGAACCCGCTACAGCTGTGTAGCGGGTTCTTTTATTCGGCGGCAAACTCCATCTAGCGACTACTATTTTATTACATCCCTTACATACATCCTTGCCTTGTTTCCCATCTCGCACCGTTCAACAGTTTCGTGTTTCGGGCAATCTCGCACCGCTTACCTTAAACTCAAACTTAAAATATCAGTATTTCAAAAAAAATATATGTTAATGTAGACTTAGTCATAGATCAAAAGATATTATTATTTATTTAGTGGGAGATCGAGACCTCCGTCCTCTATAAGCGCAGGCCTGTGGGTGACAGGTGAGGCTATCTGTCACCCTAGCAGAAAGAGGCCCGGGTGGCGGCGAGCGCGCTGCGAGGCGCTCGCGCCCTTCTGGGAGCACAGAGGGAACATGGGGGTTCCCACACAGGGTGGTGTCGTCTACCCTCCGTAGATGGCCCGGGGTACTTCGGGGCACCAGTGATTTCCTTTCTAGGGTATAGAGTTGACACCGGTTTTAACGGACATTTTTCGTCTCTCCTGCACCCTAGGCGTCGTTCCGAACTCCTGGAAGGTAGCGTTTGTGCACCCAATCCTTAAAAATGTGACCACTCTGATCCGACCAACTACATATAGGCCTACAGCCATAACCCCCTTGTTCTCTAAGATTATGGAATCCGTAATCAACTGTTATCTCCTCAGGTACTTAGAAAATCACCAGCTACTTGTCTACCTAACTCACCGGTATGCACAGGCGACCGAGACCAAGGGAGAGGCTTGTGCGGTAAGCTTAGACATAGGGAAGGCCTTCGATCGGATATGGCATAAGGCGCTATTCTCCAAGCTCCCTTCCTATGGGCTTTCTGAGAAATTATGTAAATGGATCACCGGTTTCCTTGCATGTAGAAGTATAAAGGTCGTTATCGATGGTGCGTGCTCCGACTTGAATTCAGTAAATGCAGGTGTCCCGCAAGGCTGTGTGCTATCACCCACACTGTTTCTTCTACATATCAATGATATGTTGCGAACTAGTAGCATCCATTGCTATGTAGATAATACCACGGGAGATGCCTTTTAAACCGGCCGCCGCAATAATTCTCGGGAAAACGTCATCGAGAGTCGAAACAAACTGGTGTCTGAAATCTGAAAAAAAATCTTAACGGAGGTTTCAGATTGTGGTCGACTGAATGTAGTCTATTTTAACCACCTCCACAACTGCCTCAGCTAGTGTCAGAATCCTAGGCATCGACACCTTGAGCAGTTTCGCGGTCATTTAGTGGGTGAGGTCAAATTGGCCTCCAAGAAGCTCGGTGCGCTGAACAGACCGAGGCAGTATTTCACTCCAGCCTATCGGCTCCAACTCTAGGCGCAAGTCCGGCCTCATATGGAATACTGTTCTCATCTCTATGCAGCAGCACCTCAGTACCAGCTTCTCCCTCTGGACCGTATCCAAAGAAGAGCGACCCGAATTGTCGATAGCCAAAAGATCTCCGAGTGGTATGATCCCAGGGCGGGGTTGGGTGTGCTCCAAAAGGCCAAGATCGCCTGGAGCAGATCCAATCCTGGTACGCCCTCCTGTCCGGAGGGCGTACACGGCGAATGGTCATGGGGGAGAGCGAAACAGTCGTGTAGATCCCCATGGCAAGTCTGGGTGTCATCCTTCCCGTGGTTGCCGCCTGTTTTAGGTCTGATTCCCTACGAAACAGATATAACAGAAACACCCAGACGCAATTCCATCCCACAAAACCTATCCCTTCCCATTTTCTATCCCATCCACACCTACTGCGGACACTAAGTGGTTGGTGCCTGCGGCCTCACTATCAACAAAGACTGAGAGTGAGGGGGAGGGGGGGCAACCACCCGCATGTTTGTGCCGTGTGCGGGGACCCGTAAGGGAGGATGAAGAGATCCTGGTAGTTGAGCTGAAAGGCAACACACTGCTTTGGCCTGGATTTCTCTTTACACGGGAGGCTGAAGGCTAGCCACCTTTGGTCAATCGGCTGTAGTATCCCGTCAGAGGGCTGCTGGGCGAGAGCTCTTCCTTGGTGGGGGTGGACGACGGGTGGGACGACCAAGTCTTCCTACCTAGTTCGGCCTGCCTTCTGCCAGGGAGGGAGCTCTATATTTCCTTGTCACTTCTGGCGTCGTGTGCCTTCTGCCGCGGCGTCCCCACTTGAGGGCTCCAAGGAGGGTGGAAGGACAAGGAGATGAATAAAAAACTATGGATACTAAAAAACCAAGTAATAAAAAAACCACCAAGCCGGTACCGAATGTGAACAACCCAAGTGCCAGGCTAAACCACCAATCGGCTGACCCCAGGGTGAACAACCCAAGGGTGAATCCGGCAAATACACCATTGGCTTCTGCTCAGGCAAACAACCCGACCGCAGCGCCATCCACGACTCTGGCGACACCTCTGGTGTCTAACCAGAATACGGAGCCAGTGTCGACCATCGACCTCTCCTCTTTGAGGGCAGCAATGCCCGTACCTGCGGGACCCGGCCTGGAAGAAACCGGCTGGAGCCTGGTAAGGACAAAGAAGAGAGCGTCGAAAAAACCAAACCCGTCCAAGAAGACCCGTAACGCCAACAGGGCGAAAGCCCGAGTGGAAAGGCAAGCACGGTGTCTGACCTCGGGTGGAAGTAAGCGGCTTGAAGTCGCTGAAGGGCCCGAAGGGGCCCACGTTGCCCCCGCCAGTGACGTGCTGCCCCGAGGCGAAGACGAAAGTCAAGCCACGGGGAAGTGTACTCCTGTGGGGGCGCCACCTGCCAAGACGCCTGTAGCGGCCAAAGTACACTCTAGGCAGGGTCAACCTGGACAGGGTAAACGGGCGAGACGAGCGACACGTGGAGGGAAACCTTCAAGTGATACAAAGCCCGTCAAAAGAACTCGCCCGGACGAGTCTCGCACTCCCCAGGGCAGTGGCAAGCGATTCAAACCGCTGCCAAAGACCGGCTCCACGAGTTACTCCGACGCACTAAAGGCGAATGACCTTTGCGTCGCGGTCATGCTGGAGCCTTAATACGACCTCACCAAGGCACAGGCAGAGGACATCGAGGGCCAGCTGCAGGGCGTGCTAGATGAGGAGATCTTCTCGCCCGGCACGTCAAGCGCACCCGTCGCTGCGCCACAGTTTAGGGCCAAGCCTTCTACAGTGAGGGCGCCCTTAAGATGTGGTGCAACGACGAATATTCCCTACAGTGGCTTCGCCGATCCCTGGTAAGGATCCCATCACCACGTGAAGGCACCAAACTGGTCGTCAGGACGCAGTCTGAGATCCCGAAAAGGATCAAGGCTGGACTCCTGGTACCACAAATCGGACCAGATGATACACTGGTCCGTATTCAAACGAGGCTAAAGTACCAGAATAGCCAGTACAATGTGGCCAACTGGGCCCTCTACCATGCCGAGGCGCAGGAGGAAAAGAAATGTCTCTTCCTAGTGCTCGGCATCCCAGAAGAGGACGTCGTGAAGCTCAAGGCTAGCGAGCGTAGAGTATACTACAAACTGGGTAACCTCTACGTCCGCTTCCTTGATGAACGTCCCGCCCCACCAACTAACCCAAACGAGGAGCCATTCGAGGGAGGAGGAGAATCGGCCCTACAACACCCTAAGGACGGCAATGGAGGGGATCCTCTGAGACCCGTTGAGGAGACAGCCTGCCGGGGTCCACCTCCTGAGGAGTTGGAGGACCTACCGGTGGGCGAGAGTGACCTCGACGACATAGAGGATATGCTGAACAGCGATGATGGCGCTGTCTGCACCCCCCCATAACACCCTTATAGCCATCCAAACCAACCTCCAGCACAGCTATACAGCAACGGCTACCCTACGCAGAGAGCTGGAGGTAAAAACCAACACCGTAGCCCTAATCCAGGAGCCGTGGATTAGGAAGGGCAGGATCTGCGGTCTAAATAATATTGGAGGTAAGATACTTCTCAACACTACCATTGATAACCCGCGCACTTGTATTTATACACCAAAACATGCGTGTACTATCTTAATGACCGAGTTCTGTTCCAGAGACCTTACCTCTATTAGGTTAAAGGAACCCTCATCAAACCTGCCTGACGTGGTGATAGCATCAGCCTACTTGCCGGGCGATGCTGACATCCCCACTCCGGAGCTGGCTGCGCTGGCACACCACTGCGAGCGCGAGGGTCTGGAGCTGATCATCTCTGCCGACACCAACGCGCACCATGCGCTGTGGGGCAGCAGGAGCAACAACCGGAGAGGTGAGGAATTTGTATCGTTCCTATTATCAACTAACCTTAACATTATCAACGTGGGCTCGGAGCCGACATTTGTCACGTCCAGGGCCCAAACTATAATTGATCTTACATTAGCAAGTGAGCACGCATCGCAACACATATCGAACTGGCATGTTTCGAACGAAGCATCGTGCTCAGACCATCGCTGGATCAAATTAAACTTTGAAATGAAACTTAAACTACCCGATCCCCGACGGAATCCCCGCACGATGACCGGAAACAGTATGAACATCTTACTGCGGAGAATCTGCGAAGCATCAACCCAACATACGCTACGGGGACTGTTAAGGACATTGACAGTCATGTTGTCAACCTTACACAGACACTGATCGATTGCTTTGAACAAACATGCCCACTTTCCACACCCAGAACTGGACCACAGAACAAACACCAATGGTGGGGTCCGGAACTGGAAAGACTACGTCGTAAAGTGAGAAAGTTGTTCAATAAAGCAAAAAACTCGCGATTAGACCAACATTGGGATGCCTACACGCAGGCCCGACAACAATATAAGAAGAGAATCAGAACCAGGAAAACTGAGTGCTGGAGAAACTTCTGTACTAACATAGAGAACAACAACCAGGCCAATAGAGTCAAAAGCATACTGTGTAGTAGAGGCGAACACAATCTTGGCTCACTGAAGAAGCCTGATGGTGAGTATACCAAAACAGACTCGGAAGCCTCAGAGCTGTTATTAAAAACACACTTCCCTGGATGTCGCATATCAGATGTGATGGAAAAATGGGAAGACAGATGGGAAAAACCACCAGATGATACAGACTGGGATACGGCCCGCAAAGTTGTCACCCATGACAAACTAAGATGGGCAATTAACAGCTTCCTACCATTCAAGGCGCCAGGACTAGATGGTGTCTTCCCAGGCCTACTGAGATGGTGTGATACGACATTACTGGACCATCTTATAAAAATCTATAGGGGCTGCCTGGCGCATCAGTACATCCCCTTGAAATGGAGAGAAGTTAAAGTAGTCTTCATCCCCAAACCTGGTAAAGGTGACTACACACAACCCAAATCACACCGACCTATTAGTCTCACATCTTTCCTACTAAAGGTTCTTGAGAGGCTAATAGATAGGGAAATCAGGGAAACTGCGTTAGTCAGTCATCCTCTACACCTCAATCAACACGCATACTCGATGGGTAAATCAACAGAATCTGCCCTACATCGAGTTGTTTCATATATAGGAGACAATCTAAATCACAAAAGGTCAACACTGGCCACCTTTATCGATATCGAGGGAGCCTTTGACAAGACCAACTTCACCAGCATTAGCCAAGCTCTGTCTAGGCATGGTGTTGATTCCACAATCTCAGGGTGGATCGACAGCATGCTAAGATATAGAGCTATACAATTCACTGTGAGCGAAGTGACTAGAGGAGTGGTGGCTAGAGGTTGCCCCCAGGGCGGTGTACTCTCCCCCCTTCTATGGAACATTGTTGTGGATGAGCTCATCGCACAACTTAATGACCAAAGATTCCTCACAATAGGCTATGCAGACGATATTACCATTCTCATCAGCGGTCCTTTTGAGGGCATTACATGCGATCAAATGAGACTTGCACTGAAGATCGTGGAACAATGGTGCGCAGCACACAACCTGACAGTGAACCCATCCAAAACAGAGATGATCATGTTCACAAACAAACGCAGCCTAGGAAATCTCAGACTTCCCAAGCTATTTGGAACACAACTTACTCTTACCAAAGAGGTCAAATACCTAGGAGTAATACTGGACAGTAAACTCCTGTGGAATAAGCACCTCGATGAAAAACTGAATAAAGCCTGCATTATTTTCTGCCAATGCAAGCGGCTACTCGACAAAAGCTGGGGACTATCACCCAAAATTACTTTATGGCTATACAGGACAGTCATAAGACCAATAATCACTTACGGTGCTGTTGTCTGGTGGCAGAGAACAGAGCTAAGCACCGTCATAAACAAACTGCAGCAATTCCAGCGACTCCCATGCTCCGCGGTCACTGGCTGTATGCGCACAACGCCTACTGCCGCACTGGAGGTGGCTTTTGGTCTGCCACCCCTGGATCTATTCATACAGCAGGAGGCCGCCATGGCGATCATTAGACTCAAACACCTGGGTCTATGGCACAAAAGGGAGGGATCGCACTCTAAATTATGGGATCAATTGGTGGAATACGAACCACTGATAGCAGCTCCATGCGATAGAATCACAAAACACCATATCTTCACAAGAAGATACTACATCCAGATACATGGAAATGACCGAGATCAATCCGGCATTAACGAAGTCCGAATTTACACGGACGGTTCCAAGACTAGGTCAGGAACTGGAGCCGGAGTTTTCTCGCAAGACCTAAATATAAACATATCACTAGCGTTAGGCCAACACAGCTCCATATTTCAATGTGAATGTGTGGCAATAACTTACGCCGCCACAACGGCCATGTCAAGGGGTATCAAGGACTACAACATCCGAATAATATCCGACAGCATGGCCGTCTTAAAGGCATTGGAGGGCAACACAATGACCTCTGGTGTTGTCCTCGAATGCCACCAAGCACTGGAACAGCTCGCTATATTCAATGGGGTACTCCTCCAATGGATTAAAGGGCACAGTAACTCACACGGGAACGATGCCGCAGATGAGTTGGCAAGGAGGGGCTCGGCAACCCCAACCTCTGGCCCAACCCCACTCCTGCCCATATCGTTTAACCAAATACGATGCTGGGTCAGGCAACGGACCTGTGAAGCACACAACCGGAGGTGGAAAAACTCACCCGGCTGCAGACAGTCCAAACTGGTGCTGAATCAAGTCACGCCACGACTAACCTGCAGACTGATCAGTCTTAGCAGACCGGAAATCAGAATGGTTGTCGGAACTATTACAGGACATCTAGCCCTGAACCGACAACTATTCATAGTCAATGCGACGGACAGCCCCCTGTGCAGGGGGTGTCTGGAAGCTGAAGAAACGGCCGCCCACGTAGTCCTGGAATGCGAGGGAGTGGCCACACAACGGGCAAATATCATTCCTGATATAAAGTCGCTCCTAGAAGCCTGTGAACGCCCCAGGAGGCTTCTGCGCTTCTGGAAGGAGCTTGGCTGGCTCACCTAGTCAACCAATCCCCGACGCATGAAGGACCACTCTGAGTCTAAATGCGGAAACCGAGGCCCACAACCAATACCAATACCAATACCAATACCAATGATCCCAGGGCGTTTTGTAGAGTTGTAGCTTCATTCTACATTCTCTATTGTATAAATCATGGAGAGTGCTCCGAGAAATTGTTCGGACTAATACCGACCGCAACTTTCATCCCCACAACTTGGATAATTGGCACTCCACCACTGTGGGCTTTTCAAGACACTTTTGCCTCGCATTCCCAACTTGTGGAACCAGTTATCGTCTGCGGTATTTCCGGACGGATACGACCTTCAAACCATCAAGATAAGAGCGTAATCCTTCCTCAAAGACTGGCAACGCGCATGTGACTCCTGAGTCCTCGCTTTTTACCAGGCGACCCGTATGCTCGTTTGCTCCCATTTATTAAATAAAAAAAAACTAAAACAGTTCGGTCAATTTAGACGTTACCTTGTAGTGACAGATGAAGTTGAAAAGTTTTAAGATTACATGATTTAAAGAAAAACTATTTCGAAATGTAAATTCGTAACAGTGATAGCTGTAGTATTACCATAACAAATTGTAGATCGCTTTAAAAAAAAAGATAATGGTAAAGTATCTACTTCAGTTTGAATACTAGATATTGAGAGAATACAATTATAAATCCATTCCATCCATTTGAAACCACTATTGGAGGTATCCTAACACCATCATATAATCTTCTGTGTACTTATTACAAACTGTATACCCATTGATTTAGTTAATTCCTGACTAAGGAATTTATTATTAAACAATTTTAAATGTTTCTCAATAAACTGTCACATAAATAAAAAATATAATCAAACAGAATGTAAGTATGAGAACTTACCAAGAGAACGCAAAATAGTTCCTATTTCTCTAACATCGACAACTTGCTTGCCAGAATGATCAAATACTTCAAACGCTTCCGCAATTTTCTTTTCCAAGTCTGTATCGGGAACAACGTGTGGTACTAAAAAGTAAAAAAAGCAAAAGAAATAATGCAAATCTGATTTGAATTAAATAATTTTATGATTGAAAAGTAAATCTACGATACATTTAACTTCTTCTTTTTTAGCCATTGTGAGATAAAAAATTTAATGAGATTCAAATATGAGTAGTTAGTATCGTCATACACTAAAATCTATAATACAGCATCGTAGTGGATAAAAAACCTGTTTAGGTATAATAAAATATCCCTAAATTTACTTGTTTGTAACTAAGCAACTGAAACTGCCAAGCCAACCAAAGGGTATAACAGCACTATGTGACCAGCGGTGGTCGTCAATGATTTCGCGTCATCTTCATCGTCATTGTTCCACATACGCAATATCCCTTTAATTCAATTATTTTCTTTATATATTTTATTTTTTTCTTCGACAACGTAAAAATAGCTGAGTTTTAGTCGATTAAATCGATTGTGTGTAAAACGGCATTATGTTCTTCCGGTTCCGTTAAATGTTGTTAAGCGCGACGGCCATCTTGATTTAGCTTCGCGCTCTATCGTAGCGAGATTTTCGCGAGTAATGTTTGGTTACACTTAACTTGTGCAATAGTTATTATAAATATTGTTTTATTGTGATTTGTGAACTGGACACGATATTAGACTCAAGATGGATCCATCCAAAATGAAAGTGGTGGATCTAAGATCAGAGCTTGGCGCCCTCGGTTTGGATACCAAAGGGAATAAGCCGGCTTTAGTTGAAAGATTGAAGAAAGCACTAGAAGCAATGACGGGAAAAGGTAAATCTTACTTATACTACGATTTCAATAACTTATAATGTATGTCTTAACATCTTTTGTTTTTCCAAGTCTTTTGAATCAATAATTCCTATGATGTTATGGCACGTGTAATATTTTGGCAGTTAAATTTTTTTGCGTGGTATGTTCGCTTGGTTTTACCGCCGTTGACGTCATGCATGAGGCTATAACAGAGGAAAAATCAATTATTTATGTAAATGTCAATTATTTTACATGGTACATATAGTTTTGAGGCTTGAATTTCCCATATGCACACACAGAGCGTGTTGTTTTATCTTTGTACCTGAGAAAACTGATTAAACAGCTATAATTTTTATATGATGGTTCAGTTTTGACTATCTACTCTAATTACATGTCTGTTGTAGGGATTCATAATATCAATACATATATTTGTATGCTTATTCACTAAAATTAAACATGCCTTACCTTGAAAACATAAAATTCATTAAGTACATTAATGTGTTTTCAATTAATTTAAGTTATAGTGGGCTGTAACAGTGTAGATAAAATAAAACAAAAACCTGAAAAAAGCCATAAGTTTAACAATTAATTATTAACACAAACATTACAATAAACCAAAAGTTAGTGCTTAACATTGCAAATGCTAAGAGCACTAAAAAACATTAATATGTTTTTAAGTGGGAAGAATGGACCTAATGCTTTAGCAATAATTTTTCAGTATTTTCTATTAACTCAATAAGGATTAGTCTTAATCTCCTTAGTTTGTGAGTTAAAAAGTTTGTCTACTTAAAGATTTTAAGAAAGACTATCAACTGAGCTAACACTTCTATCTGCGGCACGACTTTCTATTGACGTTGTCAAGTATGGTGTTAAAATTTTTTTTTACAGAAAAGTAACATTATTATAAGCATACATGTAAAGTTTTAACATGTGGAGACGCATAGTTTTAGCAAAAGTTATTGATTTAAAAAAATATATTTTGAAATCAATTATTTTTGCAATATTTATGTCAATCCCTAACATAGATTATATAGAATTTGCGTTGTTGAATGTTTTGTCTTACCTACAGTTAAATTGTCATATGTTCGGTAACATTTTTTCAATAGATTTCATGCACACAGTTTATATACCTAACCTAAATACTTTAAGGGATTGTAGTTGCCATCATTTCTGATAGATATCACTATGAAATACCATATCCCATCCCATAATAATTATTTGCAAGATATTGGACTTGGTTTTTTATAACATCGCCAAAATTTTGCCTCATGCAATTTTTTTAGAACTTGTACCTTTTTTAAATGCTTTTTTTACTGTTTTTGTGTAGATGATAATTTGTTTTGTAATTTCAATTACTAAAATTGTAGTTAATTTAACAAACTGGGTAGATGGTAAAAAATAGGAAAATAAAAACTGACAAAATGTATGTATTAACAGTTAAACTGCAGATGTGTTAAAAAACATGTATGTATTCTCAGCTGTCTAACAAAGTATAAGTAAAATATTAGTAAAGTATAATATTAGTCTAAGATAGTATTAGAATTCTTTCTCGTTTTCTATTTGGGACTGACTATTGCTAAGTGGAGTTTGATTTGTGCTTCTGATAATATTGAAGATTAGTGTGGGTAAGACTGAGTTTGGTAATATTTCAGAACTAAATTAAGTTTTTACTTACTCAACTTACTCATAGGAGAGGGGTCTGATACAATTTTTTCCGAGCGTAGAGGGCTATCAAAGTTCCTGACTTCTTGTTGGCGCCGACACAAAGTCGGTGTCGTACAAGTGTGATTAGTTTCATGTAAAATGTTCTACAACTAGAGAAGTCGATTTTCTGTCAGCCCCAACATTCAACGAGTAGGAACAAGCTCTATATATCTAAGTTGCACACAAAACGAGATATGGCTTATATTCTCAATTGAAGTGCATAATAATTGATTTATTTATTCGTAAATCTGCCACCTCACTGGCAGCTAACTAGTTTACTAGCGAGGTTTTCTAAACACATGTAGAGCAGAGAAGCTATTTAGGATAGAAGATTAATTATTATACAAAATCTTGTGACATAAATAATACCATAATATTACTTCTTTTTCAGCTCTCCCTGACACCTCAATTCTTGATACGTCAACTGAGGATGCAGATGAGCCTGCTACTCCAAGACGAGTACCTGCTGCCAGAACAACACGGCGGTCATCATCATCTCGACTTGCTGCTACTCCAGCCAAGGTTAGTAATTAATTAATTTTAAAAAAGTAACTAACTTATAAAATATAAATATTTCTACATATGAATGTCAAATTTATATCCTCCTTTTTATGGAGAGGCCTAAGTCCATCAGTGGACTATTAAAGGCTGTTGATGATGATAATATACGGCTACATTTCAAATGCTATTTGTTTTTACTGATTTTTCAGGGATCTAAAGATATTCTTATTCATCCAGTCATACTGAGGTATAATTTATAATTTTAAATCTACAATTCGCACAGCTACAGAAAGCAAACACGCCAAGTGAATAAGTATAAATAACCACTGGGAATGCCCTTATTTGCATAATACACCAAATAATTTGATCTTACAGATTTATTAGCATAACTCTTTCATTTCATTTTATTATTCATCTTTAATTGTAAAAATTGGCCTATGTCTTTTCAAGGCAATAAATTCATTTCACACACATCACTAAGGATATTCCTAGATTTAAGCATTTGTAGTTGAAAATTACTTATTTCAACAATTATAGTTTTAAAATTGGAATGCAAATTGGTGGAAGCAAGATGAAAAAATACCCATGGATTTTGTCACGATACAATGCTACGAAATGTACCAGCAGGATGCGCACGGTTTAATAAAATAAACACCTAATCTCTTTTTAAAAGCCTGATAACACTTAAGAGTTTAGAATCGTCGTAAAGGCTTGCTATTCTCTTCAGCCTTGGTTGTAATGCCAATGTTTTTGTGTATACATGATGCTGGATCCCGTGTGGAGCTGGCTTTAAGAATTTAACGAAACAGCCTTTGCTACGCAGTGACGCTAGCTTAACCTTATCTTCTAGGTGACTACAGCACTGGAGGGCACTTGAGATCTCAACATCAAGGATGCCAATACTTTTGAGATGGTAAGAGTCAGAAGTCGTCTCGATTTCAGATACAAGTTTCCTACTTGTATCTGAGAATCAAGGGACATTTAGACGGATAGTAAATGTCCTCGATATGATGGTGCGGATACCAATGATAATACTGCCATAGAAAATTAATGATTATCTGAGTTTCCCATCTCTAGGGAGGGTGGATGTCGTTCCTATGGAATGATGATAAACATTTACACATTTGCAGGGCAGCGGGCGTCATAAAATAAATATTACATATTTTAATATATAAATGCATTTATCAACATACTAATACAATCTGTGGGATAATAGCTGAAAACTTTATTCTTCTTCTTAGGAACTGTGTTTGAGTTATATTTAGCTAATGATAAAACCAATTCTTGGGCACATGGAATATAAAAACTACGAGTTACGAGGGTACACAACGAAATTCAGCTGAAGTTATGCAAAAATATTATGGATGTATTTACACAAATTTCAAAATTGTGATCAGATAAAAATAACTGTTTTTAGTTTACCGTTTTGTTTTCTTTTGAATTTAAAAAGCGGTATGTTTCCGCTTTGCCTTAATCTAGAATTCGTCATCAGGTACCGAGACACCATAAACCAAGGTTTCTCAAAGTGAGGTATGCAAACCCCGAGGGGTTCGCCAGTTGCAAATAGGGGGGTCGCGACAAGAGGTACGTTATTGCGTCTACCTTTTTGCCTTTCTCAGCTCAGCTTCGAGAACTTGATTAAGCAGCAGCAAGATAAGAAGAAAATGACAAGTTTCATTCAACATTTAATAATAGAGTGCATTTTCAAACTTGACTTCGACTTCGACCGACAACAGAAAAATTTAAGTGATGTTGAATAAATGCCTGGTTTTACTTGCAAGATTTTTACTACAAGATATTTAGGAGTTCTGTGATCCTTTTTTTCGGGTAGCCACTGATTGAGGCCACGATGACATGATTATTATGTCTAACCGACAGTTGCCTTTAGGGGCTTAGTTTTATTATGATAAGACGACAGTTAAAGAAGCCACTATCAAGTCAACGTTAATGGACTCTAGAGTCGGCCACCGCTCCATGGAGGCTACTACCTTTTCTGCATAGTAGGCCAGCTACTTGTTCATCGAAGAAGGGCTTGTAGTGTTTTTCCAGTCCCCTTTTACTTTCGGCGGCGGCTTTAGTGGCATCGAATGCATTCAGTAAAAATGATACGGTGTTATCCCTCAGTGTCCCCACTAACTACTTAGTACTAATGCTTTTCTATTTATACAATCTAAACATTTTTATTAAACACAGCCACTACAAGCGGTCCGAGAAGAACCACCAGAAGCAATAGAAGAAGAGAATAGAGGAAGCGAACAGTACTCACCGAGCCAAGAAGATTCTGACAGTGAGACACCTGCCAAAAATTCTGAACCAGAAATATCACAACCAGAACCACCTGCTGAGGTACAGAAGCCTGCAGAAGAACCAGTCATAAAAGAAGATGAAAAGTAAGTAAACTTCGTTTAAATCTCACACAAGTAAATTTGTCTAATCTGAAATCAATCATCTAGGGATCTACTATGATTGTGATTTAGCATATAATTTTCAGTTTTGTTAGAAAAATAAACAAGTATTTCTTTAAAAAATATATTATTAATTGTGGCTTAATTTTTAATACTCAATGTAATACAGCAATGAAGAATCCCAATTCCTCCCTGTACTTTTTAAAGTAAGCATTGTCAGTAAAACAGATGTTTTCCTATAAAAATTATACAGAGGTTAAATACCTAAGTATAATTTGTGGAACACATTTTTCTAAGTATATGGTATTTTTAAATATTCATTTTCATACTAAAAACGTAAAATAATGATTAGCGTCGTAACTTTTACAATAACTTCGCCCAACAGGGCGCGTGAAAAGCAAGTGAACATTTCTTCGTCGCCGTCATTCCGCATAAAACATGCTTATCAACCAAACGCGTTGTCAGCTCACTTGTGCTATTTCATTCATATTCATTCATTTTCTTTACGACAGTTTGATAAAGAATCAATTAATAATTAAAATAGCAATAGATTTTGTATAAAAGGTTTGAAATTTTAATCAATTTCATCATTCAATCAAAATAATGTTACCCAATTTATAATGTTATAGACAAGACTTGATTTTATATTAAAGTTACCGATGATAGGTGAGAGATCTAGAGCGTTAACTCTAAGTATAAACTTGAATTTCAATATTTTATGTTGGGTATTGCAAATACTACTGTTCGTAAGATATACAATTTTTAGTAAATATCGGTTTATAAATATGCAGTAAAACATTTGTTGACATCGCTACGTACAATAGAATGTAACTATTTCGGTATAAAAATCTGCATTATCATAGTAATTTACAAACTCCAGCACAGTTACATTTTCAAACAATTGTCACATAAAAACCTCTAATTATTGATCTTACATCACAACAAGAAATTATCAAATGTCACGTACATTTGTCCCGTATAATTTAAACACATTTAAATATATTTTTTGGTATTTCAGAAATTCACCTGTCAAGGCTAACCTGGCCAGCAAGGAATCTGGTAAGTCTTTTTGTGTGCTACTACGACCTAAATGCAGACCTCCTTAACAAATACGACCGACTTCTGAATAACTGCATTAGATTTATTATTAATCTCCGTAAATTTGGACCATGTCTCCTCCTTTCTTAAACTAAATTGGCTCACGATTCGTCAGCGCCGTCACATGTGCGCCTCAACCACTCTTTGTACTATTCTCAACTCGCTTACTCCACCAACCTACTTGACATCCTCCTTCTAACTCTTGTGTTCTAATCATGACAGAACCCTTCGCTCCGCAAATAATCTTCTTCTGTTATGCCTCTCTCATACTTCTGCGTGTGTTCATTCTTCCTTCCTAATTCGATCTGTCCTCCTCTGGAACGCTCTTCCCCAGGACATCAGAATGGCACCCAGTCGTCATTCGTTCAAGGTGAAAGTATGAAATCTCCTTACACACAAACTAGCTACATCGTCATTGGATTAATACAAATATCATATAAATTATTTGTATGTATATATATTAATGTATCTATGTATGTGTAGGTATATGTATGTATTTAAGAAAGTGGAATGAACATGTATATAAATTTTTATATTCATGTAAATCGTATAAAATTATATTCATAAAAAAAAACGTATCCATGTAAATCCATCCACCAGGGATTACACTAAATAATGGAATCGCTACAGACAAAAAATCCAAATAACATAATTAAACATTAACATAATTACAAAAAATATCCCCTTGGGGATCAAAATGGACATAAACAACCAGGGGATCCTAGTGGACGGTACAAAGCAACGAGAGAATTTCCTATCAGTGATGTTTGTTGTAAACATTGTTAGAATTGTGTGAAATTTGTCTTGATTCGATTTGATAGAACCAATGGAGACACAGGAGGCGCCTGAAACTGTTGAGGACGAGAATGCTAAAGTAAAATCTGATGACAAAGAGGAGATGGACCAGAATGTTGAAACAAAAGCTGACGAAGAAGAAGAGTATGAAAATGACGAGGACAGAGATGACGAAGAGGTTGGTATTAATTTCTATTTGACCGGCAATAATAACTAAACTAAAGTGGGACTCACTTATCGCTACGCACGCACGTGTGTAGCACATAGTGTGATACTCTCACTCGCGCCACATCGACCATTTGTCACTGATTATATTACTTAATACATTAAGATTATATTACTTATCATAAATTAAGACAAAAGCATGTGCCACCGTATTCGGAGTGATTCTTGAACTCTCTTTTTCGCATCGATGTCATTCCAAATTTGATAAGCTTGTACTTACCTACCTAAAAACACAAAGTACACTGATGCGAATCTTCTTACATTAAAGTACAAACCTGTTTAGACTTTAGAGCCAATACAGATGTTAAAAAACTCTAAGCTAGATAAAATCACTAAAATTCAGTTTAGTCTACCAAATAACGGTTGTTATGCTGATCATTTGGACAACTTATTTTAGGTTTCATGTCACCAAAATTTAATAATTTGATGTAAATAAATATTTTTCCTTTTTCTTATTTGTATGAAACATGATTTTTTTTATCTTAATTTTAGCTTTAACTGTCTTTAGTGGACAGGCATATTTTTTTTTTAATTAATCATGCATACTGTTTGCTCGCTGTTCACTTATAAATCTTCATGGCAGTCGTATCTAAATAAAGAATTAAAAATTGTAAATACTATCGAGACAGAATGCGTTAGGAAAGTAGATGGAATGATTCCAATCCCTTTGTGCTGATGTTCACAAATCTTTAATAATTTTATTAATTCACTTTTTTCCATTTATTCTTAATTTTTAAGTAGCAACAGTACTCTCTCATTTAGGTTTTAGTTACATTAAAATCAAATAACGCCGCGATGTATGGTGCAAAACTGCACATAAAAGCGAAGGGAGCTTGTAGAGTTTCATGAATCCGGTCAAAACCATAATAAATATAGGATAGCTTTGTGTGTTAAGACTATAGACAGTGTTTAAATTATTATTTTTATATCTTACGCTGAATCTGTTCGTTAATCAGGATGCAGAAGAGAAGAAGAAGCGTGAGTTGACTGAAGAAGAGGAGTGGAAAGATTTGAACGAACGCCTAAAGGTTCGCGAGCAAGAACGTCTTGAACTCGAACGTAAACAAGCCGAGGAGGATGCTAAAAGACTCGAGGAAGTTAGTAAGGTATGGATTCTCTTGTCTAAACGACTTGATACTAGTTAACAATTCTGTACATAAATGCTTTATAAATATTATAAAATGGTAATAAGTTAAAAGTGTATAACGATATGATTAGCAAGCAGCGTGCGACTTCTGGGTCTATCGGATGTCTCGCCACCTTGTAATACAATACCTATATTGGGAATGTTGACACCTGTCACAAATTTATGTTGCATTGTATGTAAATTAATATATTTAAAACTTTATTTAATTAAAGTTAACACACTATCACTGACTCCAAACACCAGACACATTCTTTACAGATTTAACCTACACACAAGCTGATGCTTTCAGTTGGTTCATACATTACCCCTAGATTATTATTCCTAACCTAATCCTAAACTGAAAGTTTAGTAGTAACTTTTTTCATAGATTTTCCTTTCAGTTAGGTTCTTATATGCAATAGAATAATGTTTAAAAAAATCACTTCATTTGTCAGCATCCCTATTGCTGAGATCTATCTGCATCTAGACCCATTAGACATATAAAAATAGAAGTATTATATAAATACACAACTATAATACACACCAACTAGTCAAAGTAATAAATCTTTAGCTGCCACTAAAAGAGAACACTTGTCAATCACACTGCAAAGACATGACTGGCATTACAACGTAAACCGACGTAAGCTTTCAGACAACGCGACTTAATATATAAATAATAAATAATAGATGGTTTTGAACAAATTTTAGCATTTTTTTTCTGTGTCATTTGCCATTTAAATATCTCAAAAAGTCAATTTTAAGACACACCATATATATTGTATGAAGCAAACCAAATTTACATAATACCGCACAATCATTTGTTGTATAGTTTAGCCAACATGGGTCCGATAACTTTGTATAACACCACCAGGACCCTGTTAAGCTGAACCGTTTGAGGCGCAAGCAACAGAAGAAGGCTCGCTGGAGCAACTTTTACAGGGCTGTGGAGGTCACTAACGAATTGCTAGCGTTGCCCGAGGTACGTATACATACCTCTGGGAGATATAGACATCTTGTGATTTAAATTAAATTTGGCTTTAAAGCTCTTCAAGGGGTTGAATTCAAAAATACCTATCCTTTTAGAAATCATTTATATGCCTACCTATTATTGTATGTTCTAGTTCCTGTAGATTTAAAACTTTATAGGTAGAGTCATTCTGCTGTGAAATACGACAAATCTTCAGTTCCTAAAAGTAACAAATTAAATGATTGTAAGTTAGACGAGAGTTTCAAACAATTGATTTTCAAAGGGAGTACAAATAATGAATGTGATCAATTGACACATAAGTGTGATGCTAATCATCTGTTCAAAATCTGTCATAGTAGATATTAGTCTCACTTTATTTATAAATATTTATGCAGAGTCTACATACTATTATGTTTTTTTTTTGAGTTATAGTTAGAGGTTATTTGCGCTTGTGAAAAACAGCATGCTTTTAGTTTTAAGTTACGAGCCATTTTGGCGATTGAGAAGTTGCCCAAATAGGACAGGAAATGAAAGTTAATTTTTTGACGAAAAATAGTATAACAATTGTTTGCATTACAATATAAATAAAGGAGACAAGATATTGTTATATTCTTACGTATTTCTTTTAATTTATTTATTTTATGTAAATGTTTTATCATGTATTTTTGTATATGATAAAAACAGATGTGATAACTATGCGTTAAAATATCCATAAGTTGAAATTTCAAGTTTTTATTAGTGTATAAAGTGTCAAAAAGGTAACCTATTATTTGTTTCTGTTTACTAGGAACCCGTGAAAGATAAGAGGGAGACGACTGACGTCAAGATCGCTGAACCTGAAATAGATGAAAATAAGATTACTCTGTCTTGGTGTAAGTGTTTAATATTTATAGGTGTCGGTTTAATTCTTTAATTTATTTTCACGGACCGCAGAGATTCCTACCGCGCCGAGCGTGGGGGTTCGACACAAACCGTCGTTTTGAGTCTGCGTTTTGTGTCGAATTCATGAACGTGTAAAAATTTTTGCGACACATGACTTAGTGCGGGAGTCGTATTTTAAAAGAAGGAGAATATGTGATATACCCAGTCACATACATTATTAAATGTGAATGTAAAACGAATGAGAAAGAGAGGCTCCTATAAGGTGTATCGCGTGTGCGCAGACGACAGCGACCTGAACCAGTACGTGGAGGTGCCGGCGCTCAGCGGCGTCGTGGCGCAGAGCGACGGCGCCTTCGCGCACGCCTGGGCCGGCGCGCGCGCCACGCACGCCGTCGCGGCCGGACGCGTCTGCTACGAGGTACGAGCGTCATCTACTATTTATTCGTATGAGCCAGTGAGGACTCACCCTATCGATATGTATTGTAATCCAAGTAAAGTCCTTTTTTACTTTTTAATAATAGACTAGTCAATTTCTAAATGACAAACCGAAAAGACTATTTATCAGCTTTATCTGTTTGTATCGATCGATTATAATTTGTTTTTTTTTAACCTGTTTTATATAATATAAATTGTCACTTCTCCACTTGAAAGATTACATGATCTTTTAACCGTTTAAGTTTATTATTAGAACGAGTGCCGTATATAAAAATAACTATCGATCCGCCCCGGCTTCGCACCAGTGCAATGCAGATACTGCTAATGTGATGTCAGCGTGAAATAATTATAATATTATTATGATAGGATTATACATCGAACCGAACATCTTTATATGCAATATTGATAAGCCCGCTCTGATCCTGCCGATCGCTGTCACCCGCGACGGACGAACGGCCCTAGGTGGCGACGGACGAACGGCCCTAGGTGGCGACGGCCGCTTGCCCCCGCATTTTAAAGCTCTAAAATCTTCTAGAACAATTATTTTAATGATAAGCTGGAAAGAGCAATTTTAATCTACATTAAATACACAACGTATCTAACGTATTCAATTGGATCTAAATTACTGTCTATATTGGTGAAAACCGCATTCAAATGTGCTTTTTCTATATTGTAGGTGCGAGTGGGAGCTGTAGTTACCACTACTGAAATCACTGAAAAAGAACCCATTGGATCTGGTCTGAGGATTGGCTGGTCTACCACCGATTCCTCATTACATCTAGGTAATTATTCTTTTATAACATTCATATTACTGAGAGTTTGATGTGAATGATATTACACGTCAACGTCGAGTTGCCGTGAAATATCACTCACATCGACACGGTGACAATCGCAACGACAAACGCGTTCGTCGTCGGCAACGAGTTGATGTAAAATAAACTCACACTAGCACTCTGATACTTGTCTCTTATTTCATATTGTTGGTGGTTTCACACCACACAACTGGTGTTAAGATCTTCTGACCTCTCTTTTTAACTCACTATATTTGCTAGTGTTTTGATTTGAGATTTTAATATATAAGTTATACTTGTGCAGGTGATGGCGAAATGAGCTGGGGCTACGAGAGCAGCGGACGCGCCGTCCACAACAGCGAGTTCAAGGAGTATGGGAAAACGTTCACCGAAAATGATGTTGTTGGTGCTTACTTGGTATGGATGATCTCTTATTTATACTTTTATTTTAAACAAACTCCCTACTTTTTATAACAGTTAAACCATTAGCATTCTTGAGGGGTTAAAATATATACTTTTTGTGTTGTAAGTGTACAAATTTTCTATTAATAATTGTAGGAGAGCAATGATACTTTTGTCTATGCATTTGAGTCTTTTTAAGTTACAGGTAAGCATGGCGAACATTTTCTTTTTCAGGGAACTAAGTTTCAAACAGGTTTTTTCATTTGATCATTATATTAAGTAAATTTAGCCCCGTTTATAAGAATCGATTTACCTATACACGCGCTATTAAGGAAATTGTATAAATGATATTTGACACAATTGTTAACTATTTCGTGGTGTAACACCCCCCAGGACCTGGAGTCGAGCCCGTGTAAGATCTCGTACACGCTGAACGGGCTGGAGCTGGGCGTGGCTCACGAGTTCGACAAGGACGCGCTGGGCGACAAGGCGCTGTTCCCGCACATACTCACCAAGAACACTTGCTACAAAGTTAACTTCGGATATGACAAGTAAACATTTTGTATTAACTTAAGACTTAGTAATGGACTGATGCGCGTAACTAATGCTTGGTGTAAGTATCTACTTAACTGGAAACTGAATACATGGAAAATACTTTATTATGAAATTTAAGCAGATATTGTTGTATACAGTATTATTATGTTTTGTCGAATTCAAAACATGTTGACAATCAAAAATTTCTCTCTCTGTCTATATAATCTCTTTTTCCGTTATCTACACAAATAAAAAACTATATTTAAAAAGTTATTATCACTTGAAGTTGACAGTGCTGTGAAAAATTATAGCCAAATACACAATAAAAAAAAGAAAAATTCAGAACTCCTTTCATGAAATTGGAATAGAGTTTTAATTTATAAATGATTAGTAGAGTTTTTTAAAACTTTAAAACATTACCACTTGCATGATATGCATAGATATTTCACTATGTGATTTTGGTGCTTCCTGGAATAAAGACATCATTTTTACAAATCGCAGCTTTAAAGGCTTTTACCAATTTCTGTTATCTCTCTCTCAATTTATGAGCTAACCCTTTTCGATGGAGCAATCGCTGGGCTTTCAACTAGTTAATTATTTGTTAGCCTGACAGGATTTAAACACTAGAGAACTAGTAAGATATGTAAAACACACACAGTACAACACACCAAATAGCAATAAGGGAACATGCTTATTGTTATTCAAGACAGCATAATTTCTATCATATGCTCATGATCACCATTATCGCTTTTGTCAGCTTTCGAAACTCAGGATAGGTAATCAGGTTGATGTATATTCCTGTATAGATCAACCCATATTACCAATGTTCTATGAGTTTCATGGACAGGTATATTAATATTCCACTATATTACTTGTGTGTTTACATAACATATGAGTTACCTAGAGGAATTACATTTTTATTATATATTTATATTATAAAGCTTACGGGGACAGCACAAATCTCATTTTTATATAAAATTATTAAGTTTTATGTGAAATTACCTATTTTATTACTATCACATTTACGTAAATTTGAAAAGACGACTTTTTAGTAAAAGAATACAATAAAGTGAAGTTTATAAAGTGTGATAGTATATTTTAAGAAATACCTAAATGACATTTGTGCTTCGGTTTGGTGAATTACTTTTAATATATCATTGAAAATTGAATTCATGGGATTGGTGATGGAACTTTAGAAAATTAAACCACATGGGATTGGTAAACAGTTTAGGATAAAAACATTATATCTTTACAAATCTCATAACATTATGTTTCTATTAGGTACAACATGTTAACGAAAACCAAATTGGTTCGCACGCGCCTAGAAATTCCTGTTGAGCAAGTTCTAGAAGAGAGGAGGCGAATTGAGGAGGAGCAACAAAAACAGAAAGAGGAAGCTGCAAGAAAGGAACGCGAACGCAGGGACAAGGAGAAAAAGGAGAGAGAGGAACGGCAAAGGAAAAAGAAGGAGGTACATTAATAGAAAACATCATTTATTTTCACACAGACTGGACAATATCAGATGTTTTTTATTTTACATAATTATGTTGTTTAGAGATTACACAGCTTAGATATATAATGTCACATCCTCTGAATGCCTTAAAAAAATGCCTTTTTCGGTAGGAGCGGGAAAGAGTAGAGCGTGAAAAGAAAGAGAAAGAAGATCAGGCGAAAAAAGAAAAAGACGAAGAGGAACCAATGGAGACTGAAGCCGGTGAAAAAGACAAAGAGAAAGAAAAGGAACCTGAAAAACCTGATGAAGAGAATGAGAAGGTTGAGGAGCCTAAGGTGATTGTTTAATTTTTTATTTTGTTGAATTTAAATGTTGTTGTTAGTGTGGTTCCATGTAAGGATCAATGGTGGTAGGTAACTAACTACAGCATACATTTTTCCTGCTAAGAAAATTGTTATTTATATTATAATACAATTACTTTATAATATAATTTTAAAGCAGGTATATCAATGTTCCGTATTTACTCTCTTATATCTTGTGTTATATGAGATCGCAAGCGGAACAACAGTACTTTTAATTTTAAACGGTAAGGAATCCACTGTGGGAGAGCCATGCTTCTTCACATATGGGCTGACTCGACAGGAGTGATACCACAAAAAAACGGTGTTAAGCAATGCACTGACTGCACTGATGGTGTAGTGCTTTAAGCGGTCACCTCTATGCTTCCTATTGTGCTGAGTGCTGTGGGTCCGAACCCCACATGGGACAATACTATGTGTGATCCACAAATTGTTGTCCTGAGTCTGGGTGTCCTTTGTATCCTTTTAATGTGTTTGTAAATTCCCCTGCAACAAAGGATATATTTCTAGTGCAGGAGTTGTTTTATAAACCAAAGAAAAATAAAATTTCCATGCTTTCAACGAGTGAGTGAGGTTTGTGGAAACCCAAACCCCACTTTCGTTAAGGCAGGTTGAGCACTCAAGGAGTGGCAAGGTACATGTGGTTCTTTAACTGCAAATTTCCATGAGCAGTGCTAGTCACTTATAATCAGGTGCCTCTGCCTCTCTTGCTTCCCATAGCATAAAAAAAAATTACAGTTTAATAAACAGTGTTGTAAGAAGTATTTGGACTAAAGAATAAGTTCTCTTTTGTTTACAGGAAAATGGTGAAAAAGTTGAGGAGAGCGATGAAAAAGAGAAGGACGAAGCGAAGCCAGAGCCAATGGAAGCTGAACCCTCAGAGGCGAAAACTGAAACGGAAATTAAAGAGGAACCTGGTAATTTAACTATATGATAATTTGTTTGAGCATCAGTATAAAATAATTAAATATACACATATGTACAATAAAATTTTCTTATATCAGATGAAGCTGTAGAAATAACTGAAGAGCAAGTTCTGAAGGGTCAAGTTGTGTTGGACAAGAAAATTAAGTTTGTCATACGGTAAGTTGAAGTTACAATGTCAAGCATATCTTATGAGTTATATTCAATCCCCAGGCTAAGTTAAGTAGCCTTCTTTAAATATTCCATTATGTGTGGTAACTTTGGCACATATCTACATAAACCTCCTCTTCTCCTGATTCTGAGGGGGGGACTCAAACAATTACAGATTATTTTTTAAGTGTTTCCATGGCCTACCCAAATGTCCAACTGGCTTTAGTGTCGTGCTTCGGGACGTTGATCTTGACCAATATTGGTTAAGCTACCTGATGGCTGGGGCCCGTATGCCATCAGTATGGACAGACTGACTTAAAACTACGGTCCTTTCTTCAAAAGGCCTACCCAGACCCTATACTGTAGTGTCTTTAACTTAAAAAGACACCTCTGGTGTTTGTTACGATTTTTCTTCCCAGAGTGAGTCTTAGGAAATGCCGGCTTCTTCTAGCTGCAAAGTCCAACTTGTAAAAGTGGTCGTCGCTTAACATCAAGTGGCACATCTGGGCCTAAATTCTGCTATTTTAATATTGTATCAGTAGACTGTCGGAATAGTTTCTTTTCGTATTCTGCTAACTATTTAAGACTGATGACTTGTCACTGAACTGCCACTGATACATGTCGATGATGAATGTCGCATCGCCTTTGTTATAGTGTGGTAAACAGTACATTTTATATGTGTAGGCAAACGATACCTAAATTTAATTTGCCAGATATGGCAATGTTGTTAACATCACCATTGATGAGCCATTGTCGCTACGTCGACAATCTATTGACTGTAAATTTATGTAAGTAGAATACCGATATTTTTTCCAATGTCATCTCAATAGCATGTCATTGTAATGACAGTGGCTTGTACGTTAACATAAAATAGCAGAATTGAGGCCCTGCACGTTTGCTTTCTATGCTATTAAAAAAGTAATGTGTTTCTTTCCTGCAATGTATGTAGTGTCATTATAATGTATCCAAAGTGTATATTATAATTCTTAAGGCAGGTATATCATTGTTCCGTATTTACTCTCATATATCCTGTGTTGTACGAGATCGCAAGCGGAACAACATGTTTATCGTCATTTAAAATTTGTAGACTAGTTAATGTTATTTATTTTTAGCCACTCAGTTTGCACTGGTGGCATATATATATGACAAAAAAAATCCGTTATTGTGTGGTTATTTTAGAAAAAAGACAACGACTAATGCCCGGTTTCTGAGGAACTTTTAACGGCAGTTTATCTATTCATTAGCGCTATTGGTTCGATAACCTAAGAAAGTGCGTTTCTGAACATCGCAATGTAAGATAAACTCCGTTTAAACTTAGGTTAACTTAACTGACCAATGTGTGCCGTTTATCGATTTCATAACTTTATTTGACGTTTTGCTTCAAGCAAATTACATAAACTTTTAGGTTATAACTGTTATTATTAAATTGTCAGTGAAAACTTAATATTAAAATTAACGTAATGAATACGAGCAGCTCATCAGTTTGATTTGGAAGTATTGGAGTTTATTTCTAATATTCCAGTACCTAGAAACTTAAGACATAGGAGAAATCCTTTCGAAATGTTTACGGATGAAGAATTTAAATTAAGATATCGCTTTGACAAGAACACTGTGATACACCGAAGTGATATTAACAGCCCTGATCTAGCTCCCGCTATGGATCGCAAATGTACATTGTCTGTGTTGGAACAAATCTTCATAGCATTACGATTTTATGCTACAGGTACTTTCCAAGTAGTCATTGGTGATGACATTAACGTTCACAAAACCACTGTGTCAAGAGTGGTTTATAAAGTGAGCAAGGAAATAGCAAAGCTAGCTAGGAGTTACATACGTATGCCAAATGAAGACCTGAGAGAAGTAAAGGCACAATTTTTTAAGAAAAGATAAAGCACAAACGATAGCAAAGACCACGGCAAAAGCAAAGAAAAATAATACCACGATGAAACTAGACGAAACTTTTTTTTGACATCAATGAGTTTGACGTTTATTTAAAAAAAAAATTGGCTACGATGTCGTACATTCATCCGCTGTTAAATAGCGAATTTTAATAATTTATAACTAAAAGAATACTTATTTACCCTTGAATAAAATATTCTCGTAAATAAAGCTAGTAATAATCCTGAATTAAAATAATAAAACCAATTTTGAACTTGATCTCTTAAACAGACCCATCTAACGGCAGATTATGGAACTGCTTATCTGTTTGATAGTTATTGAACGGTTCATTGCGTGTTCAGAAACGCAGTGACAGTTAACCGACGTTTATCCTATACATAACTTTATTGTATCAATAGCTAATGAGAGTATAACTGGGAACTTCAGAAATCGGGCATAATAGATATTTTGTAAGTGGAACATTCAGATAGCAGACATTTTCAATGATTGTCGTCATATTTTACAAAATTGTTTATTTATACACCTAAACTTCTTGAATTAGTATCCATTGACAATGGTCTTCGACCACATCGAAATTCTTTCACTACTATTGAACTTTATTAGACAGAGAGGCGCGACGGATAAAGCCTATTTTTTTTATATTTTGTATGACAACATATTTCTTATAAAACATATTCTAATTATCCATAAAGTTGATAATAAATATTGTATATAAGATCTCTTAAATAACAGGCGAATCATAACGGGTGTACAAGAGGCTTTATAGAAACTTATATTTCCCACAGATACTTGGTAGAAGAGGAACTGGACGGTACCGAGGCCTGCTTGGTGCCCGGATACGTGCTCGTCAGCAACGCCGACCTGGTGGAGGGCCCGACCCGGCCTGCCAGCATCGCCGACTGTGAGGTAACGGCGCACATACTGCATCTCTCAAAACTACAATATCTAAAACTGTAGATCCATATCTTAATCGGCAAACAAATCCACTCTCTATTTACAAATGGGTAACTCCAGCGATCATCGTAGTATTTTAATAAAACGGGTAAAGCATTGTAACATTATAAAATTAGCCGTCGAGTTACAACTGCCAGATGTAAAACATCGAAATTATCTCGTCACACCACATCATACGTTACATATGCTATCGCATGACGCGGCGACGCATGTCGTAGTGATGCGTCACCCCCACGGCCAGTCTCACTCTGTGTCTCCTCTTCATATCAAAAACGTATGTGTTAAGTAGTAATTAGGTTTGGTGTTGCGGTGTCGCTATAGAGTGTACGTCGTTGCGCAGGTGATCCTCATGGTGGGGCTGCCGGGCGCGGGCAAGACGCACTGGGTGCGCCAGCACGTGGCCGCGCACCCCGAGCGACGCTACAACGTGCTGTCCACCGCCGCGCTCATCGACAGGATGAAGGTACGTGGGGGGGACCACTGGCGGCAGTACCGTCCCTGTACAGGCGGATTTATTGCTGGTTTTCGATCGCGGTGCTACCCTCTCGCATGTTACCCTCAAAATTTCTTCTACCTAGTTGAGTTTACGGTATATTTAACTTAATAAAAAAAAATCTAGCTACCTATAAAAAGAAAACTGGTTTTGAGACTATTAATACCATCAATAGCATTTTGACATTTAATTTATTAGACTAGAAGAATTATTTGAAACATTCATTTATCTAATAAATAGTAGAGACTATTTATTAGATAAATGAATGTCTCAAATAATTCTTGCAAGTCGATAAAACCGTCTAGAAATCCACCTGTATATTGTTTTTATTAAAAACTGTTTTGAGTTGTTGTTATGTTTTGTAGAGAGAAGTATTAGGATACATGCCATTATGACTACAGATAAAATTGCAAACCTCCGATTCCAATTAAACTAAATTGATGAATTAATATAATGGTGCATGTACAGCTTCGACAACTGTTACACATTTCTATAAGACAAGTAACAACTCAACTCCTTAAAGTATAAAACTATTTAATGGTGAAATAAGTACGATATTGTTATTTCGAGTCGACACGAAACACTGGACAATTACTAATGGCTAATTCCCTTCCAGCAGAGTATATGAGGTATGATGAGCACAATACAAAGCGACCCCGACACCTATAAACTCTGATACTAATGTCCATCTGTATTTTCAACAGGGAACAATATGAGCACCATTTAAATATGAAATGTAACAAAAGCAATGTTTACCGACCTTTAGCGGTCAAGTCGAGTAGTTAATATGATACCAGTGGATCGCCGACTGAAGAGGACGAACGTTGACGAGTCCCGAGTGACAGTCACCAAGGAGTGTCCCTGGTATCACAACACTTAACTATGTATATAGCTTTAAGGTTAGGCTAAGCGCGGTCGCGCCGCTTGTGTCTCGTTCTGTATGAGTGTGTACGTCGTTCAGGTGGACTGTAAACCGTTCCGCGCGACCTACGAGGGCAGGTGGGACGCTATGGTGTCTAAGTGCGCTAAATGCGTGCTTAAATTGTTGGAAATCGCCAAAGGCCGCAGGAGGAATTTTATCCTGGACCAGGTGAGAACCGTTTTTATATTCGTTTAAATTCATTTTGGCACCACACTTAATCAGGAACAATCGAGATCGTATGTCCCACTGTATATTTTGGCTACTCTTTTTATTTTATAATTTATGGTTTTATTACTTACTATAGATCTTATGTAAGTATGCAAAATTGTGTAGCGTGTAACTACATATGGACTCGATGTCTTCGCATCGTGAGGTATGTCGTATGCATAAGTGTAGTTAAGGCCGTATATGACCACACCGCTTCTGCGATAAGTAGGCAAACTATGTAACGTTGCGTTTCTAGAATCGTCGGAGGTAAGTAACGCGCGAGCCGAGCGGAAGCGGTGCTATCGGTTCACACACATTAACCGCGAATGGGATCTCTATTGAGCTTGTTCTAGGTGTCGATCTGCCACAGATAAAAGTATAAACGACGGGACGTCGCTATCTATAATGAGAATGTTTTGCTCCACATCATAATCTGCGTGCATCGTCGACGGCGTCATATTCGCGCGGTTTCGATATCGCGCTCGGTAAAAACAGACGAACGTTTACCCGTCGGCTCAGAGGCGCAAGTTGCGGGAATTCGACGGGTACCGGCGAGTCGCGGTCGCGATCGTGACCGACGACGAAACGTACCGCGACCGGCACAAACGCAGGGAGGAGGCCGACGGAAAGGAAGTGCCCGACCCCGCTATCGTGGATATGAAAGGTTGGTAGCCGCCCGCAGCCGCTCCCCCCTTGGACGCGCGCCCTTCCCCCGCCCTCCGCCTCCCGCTGACGCGCGGTTCTGTTGCAGCCAACTTCATGCTGCCCGAGAAGTGCTCGTGGGTAGACGAGGTGGTGTTCCCCGAGCTGGGCGCGGAGGCGGCGCGCGCGGTGCTGGCCGACTACCACCGCGAGGCGCGCGCCGCCGGCGTCACGCGCGACAAGGACAAGCGCGAGCGCTCCGCCTCGCAGGACCTGCCGCCCGCCAAGCGCCACCGCTCCAACGACAAGGGCCGCCACCCGCCCAACGACCGCCGCCCCAGGGACTTCCAGCGGGACCGCGGTGAGTGCGACACCTTTGGGAAATATAAAGGAACGGGCCTTAAGCGGTCGCGTAACACGACGTGTAACTACTGACTTTTCACCTTGGTAATCGACCGACACTATTTTCTTAATGCAAATGAACCATAGTGTATTTCACAGTTAAAAATAAACCTTTTTTTATTATTATTACTAATGTCGACTGTACTGATTAGGACGACGTAATAAGGTAATGAATTCAATCAATCGATCAATAAGCTTTTATCCTGAACGTTTTAGATGCATTTCTGAAGTACTGTAATGTTGTACAGGATGTCTTTTAGTTCAGAATGCCACTTAGCCTGGCACCCTTTGACATCTGCCATTCTTTCTATCCCTAGCATTTCTCCTCTAGTTGGGACCGAATGTTAAGTTATGTAAGAAATGAATTATGTATTTAAAATTAATGCATTTAGGTACCTTCGTTAACTTACTGACAGCAATCACAACTCATTTGTGCCATCCAACTGTCACGGGTATCGACTTCAAAACAGTCCATAATGCAAACTGAAACACACCTTTTGAACACAAAGATATCGTGGGAGAGCCATGCTTAAGGCACATATGGGCCAAACTCGACCGCATTAATACGACGGAAAACCGGTGTAGGCTTGTGTCCACTAACAACAAATTGCTTATTTTATAGTTTTAAATTATAAATGAAGACATGGATTAAAAAAAAAACAGTTTAATTCTCATAAAAGTTAGGTTTTTTTTTAATAAATTGTAACAAAACAAGCATTAAGTCACGTGACAGCGAACACCAATCAGAAAGTGTTACGTCACGCCACGCAAAACATCATTGTTGTTGTTGACGTTTTTATACTACAGAGCAAGTTACTCCTCATTGTTTTTCGTTTTTAGCATATTTTCTTACCTTAATACAGTTTTGTTTCGCAGACTGTGACGTCATTCAAGACGCCATGACACTATTCAGTGTTTTGAAGGGAAATTTAAATTGTTTTTCTTTAAATTTTGTATTCATATACCTATTGTAAATATTGTTTTTTCTTTAAAATATAGGTTTTTCGGAATAAAATAGATATTAAAGTTTATAATTAACCAAGTTTTCAAATTGAGTCAACTAGCCTGTTAAGCATGTCGTTCTTGGCTTTTCAAACGAGTGAGAGGTTACCGGAGCCTTAACCCTCCTCTTTCCCTTGATTCTGAGGGGAGGGACTGAAAGGGCGGCAACACACTTGTAACTTGAGTTGCAGATGTGCGTAAGTGACTACTGACTTATAATCATGTGAAATCGATCTGAATAGTTTTTTTTTATCGCACAGAGGATAGATGGGGTGGTGGCGGTGGCGGCGGTTCCCGCTGGGGAGGAGGCGGTGGTGGCCGCGGAGGGAGCCGCTGGGGACCTCGAGAGCCCCGTGGCCCGCCCATGGGCGGCCCCAACCAGTCGCGCTTCGACCGGCCCTGGCAGTCGCACGGACCCCCTCCACCACCAAGGTGACCTACTCCACCACTAATTACTATTATCATAGTTATTTAATAAATAACATATGTATTTATATATATGTTAATTATATTGAAGAGTTGTACGTATTATAAATACATAAATAGGAAAAATATATAAAACTACTTTGCACAGCACAAAACTTTTACAATTTAATTATTTTTTATAAATGTGAAGGTGAGTTTGTTTGTTACGCTTTCACGCATAAATCACTAAAACGATTTTAGAAATTCTTTCACCGATGGAGTTTCATTATTATTAGTGATTAATATAGGTTAATTTTATCCCGATAAACGATATACATGCGGGCGGTGCCGTGGGTAAAAGAATTATATTTATATATTATGTCAGATTTTTAGAATTAGTTAAATGTAAAAAATATAAATTAAATAAATTATTTTTATTTTAATGTTCATTTTTTTACCTTTCAATTTTTGTCATAGTAATCGTTAAGAAAGAAGTTTGTATTATTATGTATACATATAAATTTATATGTGGAATAATGTGTTTTCGAACAGAGGTGATTTCGGTCGGGGGGATCGCGATAACTTCCGCGGAGGGCGCGGCGGTCAACGGCCCGACCGCGGCGGTCGGGGCGGCGGCCCTCCCCCCAACGATCGCTTCGGACGAGATCGACCTCCCAGACCCAACGACAGGCCCGACAAGAGGCCGCATCAGCCCGGTACGTACCGACCGTTAATCGTTTCGTCACATCGGTATCGTCGATACTGAACATATTCGACTTAGCAGTCGAAGCGGTCATGTAGTTATTAATAATAACGGGTCGGTCGGCAGGCGGCGGCAACAACGGAGGAGGCGGCGGCGGCGGCGGCTGGCAGCGCGGCGCCGGCCCCCGCGCCCGGCGCCGGCCCGCGCCACCCCCTGCAGCGCCCCGCCCCGCCGCACGCACAGCAGCGCCCCAACCCCAAGGTACTGCTCACTGCCACACCGGCACTCTTGTAACCCCACTGATCTAACACAACTCTATTTACCGAAACACTGTAAATCTCATTTATCGTAATCTCACTCGAAGTCAAAATACAATGGAGACGTTCGATGTACGCAGTTGACTAATTAGTTTTCACAAGATTTCATTTAAATTCTCGAGAGTTTAGTAACCATAATGTTATAAAAGTAATTTATTCGGCATCGGTTAGCTATAAGCTCGAAAGTGCTATGTTTGTGTGGAATCCACACGAGAGCGCATACACTCTTCTGCTTGAAAAAGTAAAAAAAGCTTTCCTCAAATATCTCTACAACTGTGTCTACGGATACTATCTATATAGGTATATATTCCCACAAATGTTTCTTCTCGGTTGTCTAGGCGTCATTGGAAGTCAGACGAGAGATGCGCTAACTTGCAATTGTGTGTAAATTTTTTAGAGAGGAAGTTGATGCACCTACATGATGAGTTGTTTCGATTTTTTGTGCGCGATAACTCGCAACCGGGCTCCCATGTTGTTTGCCGTACCATCATGTCATCGTGGTCATCGTACCACCAATCCTGACTTGAATTTGTCATCCCTCATGCGATTCTGTGAGCAGAAGGGATGATTATCTATACTAATATTATAAAGCTGAAGAGTTTGTTTGTTTGTTTGTTTGAACGCGCTAATATCAGGAACTACTGGTCCGATTTGAAAAATTCTTTCAGTGTTAGATAGCCCATTTATCGAGGAAGGCTATAGGCTATATATCATCACGCTAAGACCAATAGGAGCGGAGCACCAATGAAGATTGTTTCAAAAACGAAGAAAAATTATTACTATTGAGAGACGCAGACGAAGTTGCGCGGGTCAGCTAGTTATTTATATTTTGTCTTTGTTTTCATTTAATTTAATTAAACAAAACATGAAACTGAGCGGAGTTTCCGCGACACGCTCCGCTCGCAGAGAACGAACTCCGAACGTCTCAACGCATCGACTCAGTGACATATTACTCTGAGCTACATTTTGACCAACGTTTACAATCGATTTTATCGACACCGAAATCGTTACCTAAAGTGTAAAATCAATCGACAGGCCTGACCTAACATGTCTAGTTTCATTTCGTATACGTCGAGCAACAGTATTATAAGAAACTAAATAACCTTTTAACATGTATTTCTGTAGGATGGACCAAACCAGAACCAGAATTCGAACCAGCAAAATCCACAGGGTTGGAACCAGTGGACTGGCGGATGGGGAGGCTGGGGTCCCAACTGGGGAAACCAAGGCCAGGGTAAAATATGTTTTTAGTCACTTAATACGTTTATATGTGTAGTGAAACGTCTTGTTAGTAAATTGTGTTATTAAATATTAACCGTGTGTGAACTAACATCTGTACACACATTGAAAAAGAGATTTAGCTTAGTTAAAATATCACGGAAATTATAATAACATCATAAAATAAGGAAAATGATTTGGGGTCGCTGATAATGAAGTGACACACATAGTTGTAACAAAACAATGCGCGTGTAATGTGCTAACATATGTTTTTTTGTAAGTCGCTGGTCAGTTAACAGCTAGGGCCTTGTGCTGCTAGTTTATTTCACATCAAATCGTTCTCGACAGCGACTTCGTTCGTAATAGGCTAGTTGACAAAATTTCAATAACTGCTTAATATTTTAGCTTATTAGGCATTTTATCGAAAAAAAAGGTTTATTTATTTTTAATCGAGCGTTTACATTATAAATTTCGCGTTTTAAAAAACCAATTTGAATTTGGTTCCAAAACGCACAAGACTGTCATGGCGTCTTGAATGACGTCACGCCGTGCGAAACAAAACAAAGAGCGATCGTGTCTTCGTACGTTATAGCTAGTTTTTATCGTTTAAAAATGAATTTCTCATATTATAAGTACTGTATAGTGCCCCAGTGTGATAGCACGACTATAAAAACGCCAAACAAGTTATTTATATATGTTCCAAACAATGGAAAAATACGGAAAAAGTGGCTAAAACTTGCAAGAAGAGATGATGCTCATACTTTATCAACAGGTTCAAGAATGTATTTTTGTGAAGATCATTTTGATGTAAGTATTTCACACAATACAATCTATTACTTAATTCGAGCAAACTAGATGTGTTTTGTAGAATCCCTATTTTCTAAATAATAAATACATGAGTTCAGGTTAAGTTGTTTCACTTTTAGGAGTGAACGTTTTATTTTAGTTTTCTAATTAATGTTACAAACATACTCTTTTTATTATTCTAGTTGCCAAATGATATGATTAATTATATGGAGTATCATATGAAGGGAACAGTATCACAAGTGCGCATGAAACCAGGTTGTATGCCAAGTAAATTTGGATGTCAAGAAGACAGAAGAAAACGAACATGCAGCAGTACAGAACGGCCATATATTCTAAAAAACAAAGAAAGATGATAATAGAAGAGTGTCTGAATGAATCAAAAGAAAGTTGTACTCCAAGTTGTTCTCCAATCCAGATTCCATGGTTAATTCTTTCAAATTATAATTATCAAAAACTGTATCAACTTGATATTAATTGTTAAAAACCAAAATTTTATCAAGAACAGGTAGTACTCGGTAACTCGGTACTCGAAACGTCAAAGACAAGATTGGAGTTTCGCACGGCGTGACGTAACGCTTTCTGATTGGTGTTCACTGTCACGTGACTAAAGGTTTCATTTTACGAAATTTATTTTTAAAAAATATTATTAATCTTTAACGCTTTTAATAATTAAAATTGTTTGTTATTTTCTCCATAATATAATTAATCATTATAAACCCCTATCCATTATATTTATTCTTAATGGACACAAGCCTATTGTGATTGATGAAGAATTCAGTGCTGGCGAAACATAAAGTCGAACGCGGTCGTGCTACGACGCAACGTCGTAAAGTCAAGATAGAAATAAGAAAAGGAATACTAGTTATTTCGGATCCTAGTAAAGCTTTATAAAAAAACTTGTCGTTTCTATAGTATGATCATGCGAGTTATAAATTCTGAGACATTTACACTTTTACACAGGTTGGCAAAACTGGGGCAATTGGGGTAATTGGAACAACCCAAATCAGGGTGGTAACCAAGCTCAAGGTCAAGCCCAAGGAGGGCAAGGCCAAGGTGGTAAAGGACAGGTGCAAGGGCAACAGCAGCAGCAACAACAACAGCAAGGGCAGCAGCAGCAGTGGCCTGCAAACTATACCGCACAGCAATGGTACCAATGGCAACAGTGGCAACAACAACAACAGCAGCAGGGGTGGCCAGGGGTAAGCCTGATTTATAAGAAGTACTTTGTATACTCAAACTAAAGTCCCAACAAAACTAATGTTATAGTTTAGATACATATTTGATTTGAATCCATTGGCGTACTACATATGTCTAAATTTTAATTGTTATCTTTTGTTGACCTGTTGGTCTAGTAGTAAGTAACCCTGACTGCTAAGCCAAAGGTCGTGGGTTCGATTCCCACCCAGGACAAATAATTTTGTGTTGAGCACGATGATTTGTTCTGTGTCTGGGTGTAATTTATCTAAAATATGTATGTATTTAGAAATATATATGTAATTTTATCAGCAGTCTGATTACCATTGTACAGGCTCTGCCTAGTTCAGAATCAGACGGCCGTGTGAGATGGGTGAAGTTATATAAATATATATATATAGCAGGGTAGCAATGGAGTCTGTAGCAATATTTTGTTGTTTAAAGCATTAATAATTTAAATTGCATATGTATAATACATACTTGCATGCCTTACGTTGCTGTAAGTATCTTATACATAAATTTAGATACTTTTAACACTGTTTCTAACCATAATCCCGCTGCGACATTTTGCACCGCACGTCAGCTACCTACACAATTATCAAAATTACTTTAATGTTAATTTGTTTCAGTATCAGCAAGGTAACCAGCCTGGAACCCAGCAGGAACAAGCTCAAGCGTGGGCACAATATTACCAGGTACGTTAAATTTTTAATTGTTTCATTTTATACCTTACTACCTACCGCGATTTCGCTCGTATTATTGTCAACTCTGCATTTGTCAAGTTGTTCAATATAATAATAACATTAAAATTTTTGTTAAAATAAACATAATGAGCATAAATCCATAGAAAGTGCGTCCGCCGCGTGCATCTCTCGCCGGTGGTAGCTAGCCATGTTTTAGTAATCTCATGTGTTTTAGTGTTTCTAGAATTTTGGTTTAATATTTTTTCTTTAACAAATTTTGAAATAGGTCATTATTAATAAGTAGTATCTTTTACTATGCCATTCATACGAACCTATTCCTGGCCTACAGAAGTAATTTTAATAAAAAAATAAAAAAACTTTCTCCCTCATAAGCACACGTTAATATTATTTTTATAATATGTATTAGTAAAAACTAGGAATGTATAAATAACGTAACCAATCCAATGTTTCTAGATGCAGAATTACGCAGGCAATGCGAATGCGGGCGCCAACAACGCTGTGACGGGTGGTGACAAAAAGTGACAGTGCTAGTGATCCTGCACGGGTATCGAACTGGCGACCAAACGGTTAAAACCTGCTAGATATTTACCGGTCCTATATATTAATTTAATTGCGAGATACTCAGTATTTCAAAATATCGAGTTATAGCGAAATACTGCGGTTTATTTTATCTCCGTGACGAAATCTAGCAAGTGTATAAACTAATTCATTTAAAGTGGTCGTTAGTTTCGTAATGACATATCGGCAATGCAAAGGTAAACCCAAAACAGTTAGACACTACTAGTCACAGGTTTGGTTCACGTATATTTTTAATTCAAAATGCAATGAGCTTTGTCTACACTAGATATAAGAACATAACAATAGTACTAGATAAGATAACAATTTTGCCTTTGCATAGTCGCATTCACAATCACCGATACACGACTATTGGGAATTTTGTTACTAGATAATTATTTTGCACTCTTTGATTTGGTTATTTTTCTTATTATTTGTTCTAATTATTACTTACGTGGCTCATTGAAACTAGAATCTGTCATTGTTTTTATATTTTAGTTAAATGTATTAAGTAAATAGACATTGAAAGCCGTTGTAAGTACTACTGTACGATTTATTTTTTACATTTTTGTTCCCTTGGAAATTCAAACTACATTATATATACATATATAGTGATAGTCACTATATCACTTTTGAAATTAAGTTGGATGCATAACTTTAAAAAGTTGAATTTTTCGCTACGTAAACTTCTCTGTAGAATTTTCTAGGCGATGTATACATTTTAATTACTTCTTCACCTTTGACATGGGAGGGTCAATTCAGGGTGGATACACACCCTGAATTGACCCTCCCATGTCAGTCAGAAAATGCATCCAATAGTAATCTCTGCTCTTAATAAATAGTAATTAATTTTAAAACTACATGTTTGAAATATCATACTATTTCCAACCTACCTAAGTATTTGGGAAATGTTACGGCGTAAAAGTTTAATAAAATGGCGGCATTCACACAGTAGTCTAATTGCCGTCAAAAATGCCGCTACTGTGAAGTGAAAAATAGCTGAAAACATAGATATTACACGAAATAGACTGACACTATAGCGAAGCATCTGTGAAACATGTTTAAACAAATTCATGTTGAAACGCTATCTATATTGCCTTAATATTTGGGCCCTGAATGGGCGGCCTTATTCATTAGTTCCTTGCCATGTTAAATGTACAGAGATCCATTACAGTTCCGAAATTGTGTGATTAAGTGATCCTTAGATAAATTACACCGCTGTAGCAATTTCCTTTTAAGATAGAGCATATTTTAATGATTAGTTTAGGAAAGAGTGTCTTTTTGAGAATAAATTCTTTAAATCTAAGATACTATTAGAATCAGAAATGAAACGGCCCAGGAAGAGCGCCGGATTTCAAATATCTAATATCTGCCCACTATGAAACCGGAAAGCTGACTATCCGACTAAAATAAAACTTATTTAAATTTGATCCTTTAATCGTTTCTGCTACAAATGTGTAAATCGAATGACGACGGCAGGTATCAGTTTAAAGTCGGATAGTAGTTTTCGCCGGATTCTTCTTGCGTTTCGTCTCTAATGTCAATATTATCTTAAAGAATAGTATTTCGGCTATAGATATTAGTGAAACACGTTGGCAATATAGAGTTTAACCAATTTGGTATGAAGGTAACTTTAAAATTGTAATGTAATTTAAAAAATTGGGTTTAGTTGTAAGTTTTTTAATGACTAAGTTACAAGAGTAACGTTAGATTGTGTGTGTGTGTGAGTGAGTGAGTGGTAAGCTCAAGCTTCTGTGTACAAATGCTAGTTAAGTTTGTGGCACGTTTGGATTGTCACCACTGAAAGTAATGAATAATAAAATGTATTCGTTAACTATTTTTTTGGTTTTACTCTGTTTCCCCGCTATTTGTTTCGTTTGCATAAGTACCCACTTACAAATATAACTACAAAAGTAAAACAAATGTCGTCATATATTCTCAGGTTTTTATGTTCACTATACTGAGTAAGCTATATTTCCATAGACAATTCTCTGTTTAACGAAATGACTGGTCTAGTGGTTAGTGATCCTGACTGCTGAGCTAGAGGTTGTGGGTTCGGTTCACATCCAAAGCAAATAATGGTGTGGTGAGCACGATGTTTTGCTCTGAGTGTATTTTTTTGATTAATGTTAGTTACTACACGGAATTTCATCCCATACATATATAGTATGGATTTTGTTAAGTAACTATGCTCAGTAGATAGCAATGCATTAAAAATAGAACATTGAAGGTTCGAGGATCTCATTTTTTAACAAGAGAAAGAGAAGAAACAAGACAGATAAATTAGTGAAAAATAGTAGACCTAAAATAAAGAGCCATGACTTTCTTAAACGTGAATTAAAATTGTTATGGTCAAAAAACTTGAGCTCTCAATCCAGACGCGTGCACAAAGTGGCGTAGCCCAACTCTTAGTACCTACTCACTATCCCTGTGGTAATAATTTTTATTTAAGAATTTAGTTAAGGTTTTCTCAAAAAAATAAGAAATGCCCAAATCTGTAGAATATGACATTACATATTTATGGCGGTATATCTAGCTCCCTCAATTCGTTACGTCTTTACTGAGGAATCTGCAAAACATGAAGATTACTGAAGAAATACACAAATACGACTAATATATTTTACTTAGATAACTCCGTGAATTATTTAAAAAGTAATAGTGTCACAAAAGCTAACACTAACAAAACCCTCAAATAATAGAAACAAGAAAAAGATGGCGATACAAAAACTTAATTTTTAGTGCACCAACTCAGTCATCTAAAGGTAGACTGGGCGAAATTGCCTGGTGCATTAAGACCGCCCCTGTACAGTGAATTGTTATTTATCCAAAACTAATTAAATAAATATAATCCGCAAAATTAAAAATCAAACTACCAACTATTTATTCATTACGGAAATAACAATTAAAATGGTATATTTGTGTTTATGTGATTATTAGGATTATGTTAATCTGTGATTGATGTTAGACACAATTGAGTACCTAGGTAGGTATGCAAAATACAATCCCTAAAATTTTAATCAGCACAACGCTATCTAGTAGGACCAAAATGATGCATGTAACTTCTACGAATAAATACGGCGGCACCAGGTGGCATCGATATAATTAGCGGTTCTCTATTTTTTCGTTTCGTTATGTCTATGGATTTCCGCATTCTGCAGCCTAATGTACTTACCCAATATTAAAGCGCTGTTTGATGGCAGGTGTAACAAATCAGTGCAGTAAATACGCAATCAGCCAATCTCATTATTCAGTCCGATGGGTAGGAGGAACAACTCTTCCTATTATAGAAGCTCTTCAGGGAGTGGATGTCAATCGTATAAGTCGTTTCTCATTCAAAGTTTGCAAATGAAACCAGTGACTGCAAACTTTTTACACAGTTTATTCATTCAAAAATTATACTATTGCCAAACTTTAATCTTGACAATTGTGAAAAACCTTTAATTATCGCCATTCAACGAGAGGAAATAATTCACAACAGTTTTCCGCCTCATCGAATAGAATATACATTGATTTAGTTTATGTAACAGTGTTATATTAATTATTTATATCTAGATAATATTAGTTCGTTACATTCTCATTTAGTTACCACTTTATAATAAAAATAGAGACTTCGATCAACACTCAAACTACAAACAACAAATCGAAATTTAATTCGCAACTACTATAAATTAATTGTACAAAATTTCAGTAGTATACTTTTCAAGGTTCACGATTAATCATTACATAAAATATAACCATCAGATAAATATATGGCCATAATTGTCGAAAAAATATACACACATGCACACACAACTTACTTAATTTAAATAAATGCAAACATTAACGCCAAAACTAAAATAAACTTTGGTCTAAAGAACCCACTTGCAATGTAAAGATTAAGTGACGCCTGTAACTAAGGTGAACGAATGATGACATGTACATATAGATTATTGACCGAGTTAAATAAATTAACGGCTAGGGCATGATATAGATAGTGAGGAAAAATAGTAATGGAAATTGAAGCTGTTAAAAATTATTGTAATGTCAGAGAGCTGATTTAATAATTATACTGATCTGGAAAAGCATGAAAATGGTGAGTTTCAATAACGTATAACACTTTTATTTACATCATGAATTGGTTGGAACACGACGAGCTAGTTAAGCTAGCACGAAGCTTAGCTAGCTTAGTTTTTTAAATAGCAAAAGTCTCACATGATTTTGTAGACGTTACCTGCAAATGAATTTGCTGTAACATGTATGAAAATGCTAAAGTATGGCTAGCGACACAGGTGTGGAGAAAAACAAAATATGGCCGAACTTAATAAATGAATAATAAAAACAACGGAAAAGACCATATGCTTAGTTTGTATGTAATGAAAAAGAATATTGATACTCCAAATTGTTCAAGATAATAATAATAAAAAAAATATCAATCGCAAAAGAATAAATACTTATGTACATCTCGTAATTGTTAGACACTAGCGATTTTTTCGTTGCGTATTCTCTTATTTTTATTTCTCCGTGACCTCTATTTCTTTTTCTTATAAGGCGGTATATATTTCTAGTATTGCTTTATTATCAATATTTTGCATTTTTAATTGTTAAATATAATTTTTAATCTTAAGTAGGCAATCATTTTTGTGGAAAATAATATGATACAAATTGTATGAAGATAAGAAGACCTCTGTAAAGTTTGTTCAACTTAAGACTTCGTGGACCAAGATTAGAACAGCAAGAAAGTACAATAAGGAACGGATTTTTAGTAATTAATTTTGCTATTATTAAAGAAAACAAACTGGATTAGGCGAACTAAAGCTTTGTGTTCTTTGGTTCTCAACTGACAGATGACAAGACATGAGGCGGTATTTTAAATAATTATCTATAATAACTACGCTATGTAAGAGCAAGTACACTTAAATATTTTTTGAAGTAAAACTTCTTTACGCACGCTTGACTTGGGGAGTACGCAGGTGAATGCGTGACGAGAGCTTTACGAAGTGTGATCAGGCTAGGCGAACGGAAGTTGAGAGGGAGATATAAGTTAGTGAAGATAGAGAGAGAATTATGTTTCGTAAATCAC
Organism: Arctia plantaginis; assembly: GCA_902825455.1. Lineage (NCBI taxonomy): Eukaryota > Metazoa > Arthropoda > Insecta > Lepidoptera > Erebidae > Arctia > Arctia plantaginis. The sequence goes on along the minus strand of CADEBD010000336.1, from coordinate 1,707,875 downwards.
TGTAGGGGCAAGAGAGAGAGGCGTGAGAACACATTTTCTTTCTCTCATAGCCAAGAAGTTTTACTTCAGTCGTGTGGTCTAAAGCACACTCGTTTTTTTATAGAATGGCTCGATATACCTTTAATCTTAGACATTTCTAGGAAAACAAACCTCGTAGTCTGCGCTGCGATATTGTTTGCGGTAAAAAATTACGGTATAAATATTTTTTCAAGTACAATTGCCCTTACATACGAAGAAATCAACAGAAGTTAATATAGGTACATCTTTTAAGGTTTATAATCGTACATATTTCTACCTTAAACAGTAATATTTCTTTTGTTATGCAACAGTTAACTCTCTAATTTGCATATCATATTTATAATTCAAAAAAACTACATAATTTTAAACGCTGCAGTAACGTGTTTAACGGTTGAGCCACTTATTCCCACAATATTTAAACTGAGTGTCATGCATGAATTAGGAACTGTATAGTTTTTAAAGTAATTAAATTTATTAATGCCATAAGGAAGGAGAGCACAGCCGTGGTGTGTATGTTAAGTTAACTAAATGTTACCAACAACAAATTATTTTGTACTAACTGTGCGTTACAAAAATAAGGATAAATCAGTACCGCTCCAACTTCACTCAAAACTCGAGAGAGTGGCAAAATGCTTCAATGATATTCACACACCAGCAGTGGTTATAATTTGAACAAGCCTTTACGAACTATACTATAATTCTTTGGAGTTATAAATTTCACATTTCTATTGTAGAAAAAGAACAATGTTTTTTTTTTATATTAACATTTTATATACAAAAATTGAATGGAGATGGTAAATTTTTCATATAAAAATACTTCCTGTCATTTTCTACTGTTATAAATTAATAAAAAAAAACATTTAATTAATTAAAATTATTACCGTAAAGCTTGTTACTGCAGCGCCACAATAACCTAGTGATTAGTAACTTGTAAAAACGTCATAACTTGAAACACTGAGGTGAATAGTGGCACATTTTTGTGTTAGTCCCCATACTTACACGATACTTGCGTATTTCAAGTAGACAACATGCCGCGCAACCGCCTTACATCAACACTAACGTAATAAATAAATCTCTAGAGCACTTAGCAACGACAGTAATTTCTGCTGATCCTTACAACTGTTTAAACAATTATTTATCATTCTTTAGATAATTTCGAACTTCTGGCACCTTCATGAGTTGTTTTGGGAGAGAGAATAAATTTTGCGCTTTAAGTCAAAACCATTTTGGATGACTAGGAGGATTTCACCAAAATAAATTTTGACTTCATTCAAACACTAAACTATATCAAAATATACTTAGTAGAAACTATATCAAAATATTTCAAAATATACTTAGTAGAAACTATATCAAAATCGTCACTGTTCAGCTATTTTTATAAATCTCAGTTTCAAATTGTTTGCGGTAAGAATAAAACTAAAGAATTTATACCTAGATAAGGAAACTGAAACTCGGCAAAACTTAGCATGTCATTTCACAAATTAACATAATTATTTGTATGCGAACAATAAACAACCAATGAAGAGCTTCAGATATTTTAAAGTTTTGAACGATCGCGTTTAACAAACCCAATGGCGGCCACGCTGACTGTTTCCATTTGAAATACGTTATACGTTGGCGCATTGTCAAAATACGGTTATATTACAATAATCATGTTACGCTCATATTAAATTTAACGAAGCAGCTACTCTATAAAATTTTATAATTAAGAAATTCATTTTGTCAATATTAACGTAAAATAAGATAACTTTACTTAATTCCCATTATTATACAAATGGCACTTTTGTGACACATCAGGATCGTAGCTACACTTAAATGTATTCTTTCGTAATTTCTTATATATCTTTATATATCTTTCGCAACATTTTACTAATGCATTTATTATTTCAAAATCTATTTTTAAAAATGTCATAAAAACATCAAAATATATCTAGAAAAATGATTAATTCCACACACGCAAACACACACTGTTCTAGTAAAGCAGTAAATTAAATATAGTTAAAAGCGACAAAGAAACAACCAGATTAACCAGAGGCAATAATATTTTGAGAACCTGGACTTGAAGTTTATGAAATATTAAAGTTTGAACTCAATAATTAGCTTTTAAAAACGTAATACTTGAAGTAATAAAGTAATTTTAGCTGCGATCCTGAAAAACACTGGTAAACACCTAAAAATACCACACAAGATAACATTACAATAAGACTAAACAACCCCTCAGCGGTAGTACATTATATAGTATCATAACTCTTTTGTATTTAACATAGCACTAAGTGCACTTAACATCGTTATGTATCACACGACTTTATGGGATCCTTATATAAAGTTAAAGTTACAATATTTCCTCAGAACATAATACGACATCCAGAAAACTTACATAATACGACACGGGAAGTACATTTTAACTATTATTTTTTAATCAACAGTAAAGTCCAGAAAAATCAGAAATATTATATTACTCTAATGTTTTTGACATGTGTCATAAAATAATGTCCGGCGCCAAAAAAATGTAATTTAAAGGAAATTTAAACGCATCAAACTATCCACACAGAAGTGTCTCCGTATTTTTAATTGAACAGCATACAAAATTAATAATTACTTAATATTTTGTACGCTTAGAGTAACCTGACGCGTCGGAGACGGACGCTAGCTTAAAATAATCAAGGTTAGTGTACTTAGTATTAATTACATCAGTTCAATAACTCGACGGACGGACTACAAAGACCTACGCATATATTCAACACTAACACGAGCGCGCGCAGCCGTCACACCGTTATATTATAAGAAAAAATCGCACGTTTCAACAAAAGGGTGAAATTTGATAAAAAAATATGTTAAATAATTTTTACAGCCTCCGCAACATACTACCTATATTTAGAAGCAATCTCTGGGCACTTTTTTGTTTCTAATTGCTGTAAAAACTTCAGATCTTTTATCTGACTGTGTATAATAACAAAATCAGAATTTTTAAATATACCCTACACCTATAACATGTGCTGAGGCTGAATTTTTAAATAATTAATTTAGTATAAAGTAATTAAAAGACTTATTAATTAGTAAAAATGACGGCACGTGAGAAGAGATACGTATATCTAGATTTAACAAATATTTCTTATAAGTAAAATGTAATACAAATAAAATGAAGAGACGTGAACTACATAAATTTTGTGATTATTAACGAAAGAGACATTTGTTTTATTACAGAAACTTTTTTTTACATTTTAAAAATTAACTTTTGCATAAAATGTAAAACCCAATAATCAATGTGTCAGAGGAAAATATAGTTTCCCTAGCCAGTGTAGACGGTATATCTCGGCTTTTAATAGAATAGAAATATAGTCGGATAGTTATAATGAATGACTAGGGTCGCGTCGACGCCATTTTTTATTTTCGCCAATGTTGTATTTTTTTAATCACAGTCAGTTTTTTTATTCATAGACAATAATCGACTAAAAATAAGTAGATCATTCTTTTAAGTTTCACGTTGGACGTCCGAGCGACCCTGGCCCTAGCATGGTCGACAATGCGCCAAACTAAATATTAGCTAACGTTAAACCTAGTATGTATTAGTTCGCACAACACTTCTGACTGCTTATCTGCAACAACGCAGTACATCTTCTGTAAGTTGAAAATTATTAATAGATATATATGTATATACTTCTTAACACATAAAATAAAAAAAAAATAAACGCAAAAGAAGAATATTTCGACTATATATTTCCATTACAAATTGATTAAAAAAATGTTAATTCTTGATGTAAAGCTCATAAAAATATGAGCGATGGCTCATTCGATTCGGAATGACGTCTACAAAAATGTATCAAAAGCATGATCAGCACATGAATAAATTGCAAAATTAAATCGTTTTTTGTTTATAACACAAAAATTATTAACATTTAAGAAAAAAAGATCTTTAAAGAGGAGGAAATTTCCAAGAAAAATGTTCCGACTGCCGGCACTCTATCTCTATTTTTTATAATTTTAATTCAACGCCGAACATGGTGCTCCGTCCAGCCGTAACGACATAGGTGCAAAACCGCTAAAGACAGTGTACCACATAAAATATTTTTTTTTGTATCAAATATTAATTTAAAAAACTAAATAAATTATGGTATCTGCTAGACACTTGAAAGAATAAATTTTATTTACAATATGTTTACTAAAAACACTCACGTTGTCATTGCTGCTTTTGCGTGCATGTATACATAGTGTATGTCTCAACGTGTACAGTACATATGCGTGGGTGTGTTTAATGCTGGACGCATTAAACACACCCACGCAATACCATAGCGGCGTGTGGGTGTGTTTGTACAGAGTGTAGGTGTGCATACTCACGCTGCTATTGCGGCGTGTGGGTGTGTTTGTACAGAGTGTAGGTGTGCATACTCACGCTGCTATTGCGGAGTGTGGGTGTGTTTGTACAGAGTGTAGGTGTACATACTCACGCTGCTATTGCGGCGTGTGGGTGTGTTTGTACAGAGTGTAGGTGTGCATACTCACGCTGCTATTGCGGAGTGTGGGTGTGTTTGTACAGAGTGTAGGTGTGCATACTCACGCTGCTATTGCGGCGTGTGGGTGTGTTTGTACAGAGTGTAGGTGTGCATACTCACGCTGCTATTGCGGAGTGTGGGTGTGTTTGTACTGAGTGTAGGTGTGCATACTCACGCTGCTATTGCGGCGTGTGGGTGTGTTTGTACAGAGTGTAGGTGTGCATACTCACGCTGCTATTGCGGCGTGTGGGTGTGTTTTTACAGAGTGTAGGTGTGCATACTCACGCTGCTATTGCGGCGTGTGGGTGTGTTTGTACAGAGTGTAGGTGTGCATACTCACGCTGCTATTGCGGCGTGTGGGTGTGTTTGTACAGAGTGTAGGTGTGCATACTCACGCTGCTATTGCGGCGTGTGGGTGTGTTTGTACAGAGTGTAGGTGTGCATACTCACGCTGCTATTGCGGCGTGTGGGTGTGTTTGTACAGAGTGTAGGTGTGCATACTCACGCTGCTATTGCGGCGTGTGGGTGTGTTTGTACAGAGTGTAGGTGTGCATACTCACGCTGCTATTGCGGCGTGTTGGGCGAGGAGGAGCGCGAGTGCGCGGCGAGCGACTGCTGCAGCGCCGCCGGCGTCAGCCACTCTCTGCGGGGGGCGAAGCTCTTACTGACTGACTCATGGCAAGGGACGTTCTCTCGCTGAGCCTCCGTGAGGGGGTCTACTTATTTTTTGACATTATGACACCTCTTTCTATTCGAACTGGTTAATATTTAATTACGAGAGATTACATTTAGACTCATAAAAGAGGACTCGTACGCTATCATACGTAGTCTTGTCAACATTACTATGGCAACCCTTTTGAATAGTAGTAACTACAACTATTTGAAAATGCCGTTGAGAGTATTTTATTGGGTGATAAACTTGGTGATGCACTTGTGATTAGTTGACAGCTGTATAAAAACGATTCTAAATCTGATGATCTTATTTATCCTAACTACGATAATATGAGTTCATAACACAAAGGTTAATTTTCAAAAATGCTGTAACGCTCATGCAACAAACCCACGATTTATTTATTATTTCATTGTACACCAGCTATTGGCCGTGTCTTCGCTCGCGCCATTATTTATTATTTCGTGTTAATAATTTTGAAAATGACTTACTGCCATACAACCGTTCATCCCTTATTTTACCTCTTAGGGGTGAAATTTTCAAAAATCCTTTCTTAGTTGGTGCTTATAACATAAAAAGCGTCATCTGCCATAATTTCAAGTTTGTAGTCTCAGCGGTTTAGGGTCTGCCTTGATGACTCAGTCGGGGCAAGTAATTTTATACGTATAGTAGTGGTAGTTTCTGACGTCACAAATCATTAAACATTAGTTACTTGGGCAGGCACCGCTGCAGGAAGGGCACGCAGGAGCTGACGTAGGCCAGGCGGTTCACCCACGCAGGGATGTCGCGGTCACACAACGCCTGGAAAACACCATTTCACATTCAGCTGTTACAGAACGGTGTGGTTATATTCATGACTATAATACGACATTATGGCAATGTTAATTAGAATCTCAAATGTAGTTGCCGTGGAGTTATGATATAGAATATGATTGCTATGCTGACAATGAAATTCATAAATTTGTTTTAAAAATGTATACGGAACCAAACGTAATAAACTCTTAATTGAATCTGAAAGTCTTAAACGGCAGTACTAGGAACATTGGGTTTTTATAGTCTATTAAAGAACCATTTTATGTAACGGATACAGATATGATTCGAGTAAAAATCTTGAGAACTAAGTAACATCAAAATACCACCAACTTACCAAACAAAACGCAGATGTGAAATGGTTGCAATTGTTGTTCATAAGGTGGTATCTGAAAACAAAGAGGAAATATTGGTATTGACAAACACAAAAAAACAACGTAAAAAGACAACCGATTCGAACTCTTTAAGCGTTATACTCGTATGCTCAGAATATCATTACTTCTACTATTACTTTCTTGTGCACACAAATTCACACAATATTTTTTTTTTATTACTAGCTGGTACCCTACCCGCGACTCCGTTCGGGTGGAATTTGAAAAGCACTGCACAATTTTATTTATTTGTATAGATAGAGACGCCAACAGCATACATAGACAGACACACATTCGATCAGTAGCAAGATCAAAATTAAAGTAAACGAAAATTAACAAGAATATAGGACTTAGGAATTACATACAGATAAATTTAAACAATGAAAGTGTATATCTTAAAAACCGGCAAAGTGCGAGTCTGCCTCGCGCACGAAGGGTTCCGTACCATTATCTATAAAAACGTCAAAAAAATCATGTCTGTTGTATGGGAGCCCCACTTAAATATTTATTTAAATCTGTTTTTAGTATTTGTTGTTATAGCGGCATCAGAAATACACCATCTGTGAACATTTCTACTGTCTCACTATGACGGTTCGTTTCATGCCTGGCAGATGGCAGACAGACAGACAGACGGACTGACTGACGGACAGCGGAGTCTTAGTAATAGGGTCCCGTTTTACCCTTTGGGTACGGAACCCTAAAAATGAATAAAGGAATTATGGTAAATATCCAATTGGTCAACGGCAAGCGCGTTTATGGTTGCGATTGGTGGAGATTTCAGTGCGGACCAATCGTAGCGCCGAACGCGGTCACCGTGACGATCGAGTAGAAGTGAAATAAACTCGCACTCACCTGTCACCGCGAAACTGTTTCCCGAGCTCTGTGACCAACCGACGTACCTCGTCTTCGCTGAAGTCCGTATATCCTATGTGTACACTTTGTCTGAAAAAAAAAAACAATTAAAAAAGATTAAAATAATGCAAGCCCATAAAAGATTTATCTATGCATGATATACTGATGGAATGTAACTTTCAAAATGAACGCATATTTTTTGATGAACTTCGTGATGACGACAGCTTTATCTCAGTAATAAATGATTTTATTGATATATTTAATATTAGTACAGAGTTTATGAATTAACTGTATTATTTTCTACTATATTGTTGTATAGCGTTCACTAACACACGATGTATGCTTATCTATACAAATAAATCAAATTGGAGTGTCTGTTTGTAATATTAAAATAATCGCTTTTTACTAAATGCATATGTATGTTTACACGGTACATATGCCAAAATAACATTTTTTACAATTTTTGTTTGTCTGTCTATCTGTCTGTTTGTTCCGGGTAATCTCTGGAACGGCTGGACCGATTTCGACGGGACATTCACTGGCAGATAGCTGATGACGTAAGGAGTAACTTAGGCTATTTTTTTAGACTAGCTTCGCCCCGCGGCGTTGCCCGCGGTTATAACAACAAACGCGGGTAACACCGCGGGTCTCAGCTAGTATTGAATATAAAAAGTATCTTGAAATACTTGAATGCCACAAGATGGAATATGGAGGAACGAAATTCATATTTGTAACAACTTTACTATTGTACCCATATTCGCAAATAAATGTTTATTATTATTGTTTTATGGACAATAAATGAATAAACGCGAAAGTAGGCGCGATGCAAGCGCGCTCTACCTTTTACAATTACCGTGAGTTCTTTTATCGTCAACCGCTAACAAGCATATGGTTGTAAGTCTTGTCGTCTGGTATAAGTTTAACTAGTTTAATAGACAAAATTATAAATATATAAATTATAATATTTATAAATGTATGTTTTTGGCATGGGGGAGCCATGCTGTTACACAAATGGGCCGGCTTGACTGGAGTTATACCACGGCCTTACAGGAAACCGCCTTTAAGCAGTTTTTTTTCGTTGTTCAGCGAGTGAGGTTACCGGAACCCAAACCTCCCTCCGCCTGATTGCGGGGGCACTTATAAGAGCGGCAAAGCACTTGTGACTCTTGAGTTGCACGCACTTGTACTTACCATCAGGTAACCGGTCTACTTGTTTGCGCCCCCGCCCCCCCCCTCCTCTACTAAATGTATAAATGCTTTAAGAACGCATAATATACAAACTCACAAATCTTAATTTGTATTAAATACCCGCTTTCAGGCGTACTAAACCTTGGCATTACATAAATAAGTATTCATCCAGGCTATGAGCTAACTGCGTGACACAATTTATGCAAATTCGTTCATGTACCTACCATTCAGTTACGGCCATACGAATAACAAATAAACCTTTGTAACATTATACATTTTTTTATGAATGAATATTTATGTCGATACACAACATATACTCGTACATATGAAATATGTTTGTGGTGCATGAAACAGATTTTGTGGTTGTGGTAGCATCAGTCGCTAAACTCTTTAGTTCACCCTGGAACCTGTATTTTAGCTAGCAGCAAGCGCCACTTTGACTTCTAATTATAGTTAGTGCCCTTCCTAGTATTTACTGCAAATCATAATTTGCTTGAAATAATATTAAGAAGATGTCCCACTCTCTGCGTGTATGTGTCGGAGAGAATGAAGTATATGAGAATGGCATTCGACTTATAGACAGATGCAAGGACATTTTCGCAAAATCACTTTGAAGTAGTATATATAACACACCTGAATCTGAACTGTTCGCCAAGTTCCCTCTCGTCTCGCGGCGTTATCTCGAAGACACCGGTGAAGGCGTAAGGGTGACCGCCGTAAGCCCACTCCGACCCATGGACTTGTACACCACTGTGAAATACCCCAACACCTGCCCCTGCCGTATACCTACCAAAAACAGCGGAGGTATCACTTAAAAAATAATTGCGAAATAAAGATAAAAAGTGAAATATGCATTTTTTAAATTAATTTTAGTACCTTAATTAATTAAACCACCAACTACCTACTTCAGTATTTTGACTGGCCTATTGGTCTAGTAGTGACCCTGACTGCGTCACGGTCACAGCACGATACTTTGTTCTGTGTCCGTGTGTATTTTATCTATAGTATATATATTTATTTAGAATTATATAAGTATGTTTAGCAGAAGTCTGATTACCATGGTACAGTTTGGGATCAGACGGTCGTGTGTGAGATGTGTGAGGTTTTAATGTTATTATCGCCAGGTGATCTATGCCCGTCATCGCGGCGGTAAGACCCGTTATGGAGGATTGGCTCGAGAGAGATCACGGGATCCTCTCATACCGACTGCGCAGGTGATCACTGGGAAAGGATGTTTCGGGGATCACCTGTGTCTGATCGGCCGATGGTCGGACGTTGGACACGGCGCTCCACACGCTGGCAGAATGCCCGGCGTGGGTGCAGCAGAGGCGAGACCTCGTGGCGGCCATCGGAGTGGGAGTTCTCTCGCTCGATAACCTGATTGCGGCTATCGTGCGGAGCGAGAGTGCGTGGAACTCTGCCGTCTCCTTCTGCGAGCAAGTTATGCTTGCGAAGGAGATGGCGGAGCGGGACCGGGAGAGGTTTAGAACTCTCCCGGAACTGGAACGGGCCAGGTACCGCAGACGACTTAGGCGCCGGAGGTCGCAGAACTACCTCCGTCCTCCATAAGCGCAGGCCTGGGGGTGACAGGTGAGGCCATCTGTCACCATAGAAGAATCAGGTCGGGGTGGCGGCGAGCGCGTTGCGAAGCGCGCGCGCCCTTCCGGGAGCACAAAGGAAACATGGGGATTCCCACACAGGGGGGTCGTCTACCCGCCGTAGATGGCCCGAGCTACGTCGGGGCACCAGGGATTTCCTTTCTAGGGTACACCTGGTTCCCCGACTACTGGTACCTGAGACGGCGTGCGGTTTTAGGCGGTTTCAAAAATGGTATTAAGAAAACCGAGAACAAGTATTGCAAAGAACAAGCTGGTCTCTCAACCTGTTGAGAGACTTGGCAGTTACGACTTGTATAGACTAATATGCAGATATTTGAAGTCCGCAACACATCTGAGGAAGGACTTAATTTCATTGAACTATAAACCATTTGTATAGTAACAGAGAGACTTCTGGAGGAATCTGTTCAGGCAGAACACCTACAATAAGAACGTACCTTTATTTAGGTTGTTTCGTGTTTAGTTAATAGATGGCATTGTTAGAACTTATAAAACGCGCTGCTGTTTGACCACATAAAAATGTATATGTAAATAGTATGAATTTGTATAGAACAGTTTATAAAAAGCAGGTGTGAGACACAAGTTGAGAGACATTATTTGTGAATAATATACGATCAATATGGTAATGTATTTATTAGTATTATTTACGGTTCATCTAAAGTTCTTTCACGTTCAGAAGCTTTGCCCTGCCCCTCTTTCTCCCCTCCAAAATTAGTCAATAAATTAATTATATTTTCACTTTAAGATATTTTAAAAGTTCGCTATCGTGTTCAGACTAGATTTCACTGGTAACAGTAACCGAGGGAGATTGCAAAAAAATTAAGGTATAGATATTACTCTCTGACCGGCACAACTTCGTTTGAAACTCTTTAGCTTTATAATATTGGTATAAATAAGGAAATATGTAACAATTACCAGTTGGTCCAATACATATCGTATACATTGAGTACGACGGGCGACTGTCCGGGTCGAGGGCCGCACTGCTCCGGTCGCCGTGACAGCATCGACATGCACGACGGGAACATGGTGCAGATGCCGCACGACTGCACACAACACACACAAACACATATATTTTAAACACCTATATCATTGACACCCTTTACATCAGAGGGCCTAGTGTGAGTTTACTTCACATCAACTCGATCGTCACCGTGACCGTGGCTGGCGTTACGAATGGCCCGCACTGAAATCTTCACAAATCGCAAAACCAAACGCGCTCGCCGTCGAGAGCAAGTTGATGTGAAATGAACTCACACTAGGCCCTCAGTTGTCGCAAACTAAACATAACTATTTACAAAATAAAAGCCAGGGGCAATAAGACATCATTATTGGACATTGGCAGTATAATGTACATTTTAATAAGACATGTAGCTGATTTTCTTTTAATTTACAAGCATATTTTATTAATATGCTTGTAAATTAAAAGGGGATAGTATTGCCCATATGGACGGGCCTGGTGTGGTCTATTGGATACTAACTGCTAAGCCGGCGGTCATGAGTTCGATTCCAACCCAGAACAAATAATTGTCTGATGGGCGTGATCATTTGTTCTGTCTGGATATAATTTATCTATAATATGTTTGTGTTGAGAAATATATAAGTATGTTTATCAGCGGTCTGTTTACCATAGTACAGGCTCTGCCTAGTTTGGGATCAGACGGCCGCTTGTGTGGTGTGTGAGGTTATTTTCATTATGATTATGTTATATATATAATCATATTTACTTATAATTCGCATGATCACAAACTGTTGAGATCTTATTTGATCCTAACCTTGGGTACTAATAGGGTAAATGCGAGTGTTATATTGGTTTTTTATGCTTTTATATTTAAACTATTTAACATTTTATAGCATTTTAAAGCTATAGATACGGATATTGTATTGTAAATATGTATTTTTTGCGTTATAGACAAATATTTATGAAGGTAGCATTAAGGAATGTACCCATGCTACGTGACCAATTTAAGAGAGGACCCCCCCCCCTCCCGTCTTCAAATTACCACGCTTGGTAACAGGGGCAGTAGAGGGTTCAGGTTTCTGCCACGTAGTCGATATCATAATATGGCAAGCGCTGTGTTAATAAAGACAAATAAGTGCCGATTGTTTTTTAAGTCTCCGTTTGCATAAAATGATTTATAACCACATTTATGAATTACTACGTGTTAACTAGGAACGAGGAGTATTGGCATATGTTGTGTGGTTACTGAGAGGGAGGGGGGGAGCTGATAGTATGAGAAATCCCCTTACTGGAGGGCAAAAATTAGCTATGTAGAAAGTAATTACAACACTTCTTGTATAATACGTAGTAGAAAAATAAAAAAATGCATGCTGACTTGATAAAGAGAGAAAACCAAGATACGGGTATCGTATAGTTAGTTTCAACATACGCCATTTATGCTACATCTATACAAATAAATAATCTATGCAAATGAATGAAATTGAAGTGTCTGCTTGTAATATCAGAATAATACGTTGTTTTCATGCTAACACGATACCTATGCCTAAGGACGAATTTAAATATTTTTTGTCTGTCTATCTATAAGTCTGTCTGTTTGTGCCGGGTAATCTTCGAAATGGCTGGACCGATTTTGGTAATATTTTACTACCAGGTAGCTGTCTATATAAGGAGTAACTTAGGCTATTTTTCCTCTCAGAAAATCCCTATAAAATTTTGCCCGCTGCGGGAATAGAACCCGAGGCCTCATAAACTGCAGTTGCACCACTAAGGCAGCGCTTTTCAAATTCCACGCGAACAAAGTTTCGGGTACTAGCCAGTTTATACTAATAATATAAAGACTTTGTGAGTTTGTATGTTCGGGGTAATCTCCGGTAGGCTACTGTTCCGATTTTGAATTTTTTTACTGTTAGAAAGGTATACTGTCCCTGAGTGCTATAGATTAGTTTTTACCGCGATAACCGACATACATGCGGGCGGAGCCGCGGGCAAAATCTAGTGTAATATCTATCTGTTATTTTCTATGCTGAACTTAAAGGGTCCATTAATTACTTCAGGTGATACTGACGATTTTTCACCTAAATTGGTGAGATATGATGAGATTTGATTGACTACGGATAGACAAAGTTTTCCTTGATTGACTTAAGAATTGGGAGAAAATATATGTTTTGTTATATTTATACATTTTCGGGATCAGGGCGACCTTATTAAGGGGTGAAAAGACCTTCCGCGTCAACCCACCTAAAACCGACACGTCAAATACGAGACCATTTTGGGCATCGCCGAAATACAAACCCGAGTAAAACCGTTAATTCTTTATAAATATAAATACCACTGACTAAATTGTTTTTTCATTGTACAATTCCTAAATCGCTTCATTTAAATTGATGACGTCTCTTCACCGCAATTCCAAACCTTCAATCCGGTCGAGTCTACTTTAAATTCGCGCTTTATGATAACTATACACTTGTATTTCTTGTACAAGGTCGTTACAACGAACCAAGAGTACTCGACAACGTGTCTATCAGTATCCGATAACGCAGAGCCTAAACTTCGCACAACAATGGCAATAAAATTCAGTAATTGACTAAAACTAGAAGAAAAATTTAGGTAAGTCAAGGTGGAATAATGACGTGTCCGATAACGTATGTTTATACTCATTCAGTCCGTGTGGTGACAGTTTAAGAATACAGAGTGTCACCACCCCTATTCATCCCGGGGGTGTCGTAAAAGCCGATTAAGGGAGCAAACTACAGCACTGTGAAGAGAAGGAAAACTTGAAACAAACCCTATATCAACCCGTCTGGCCAGCGTGGTATAATAGCAGGCCAAAACCTCCTCTCTGATCAGAGGTGTTTTTAGCATTTTAAATTAATTATTTTAATAAACTAAATAAAGATAAAGTAGTCTTTCAATAATGGATGAAATGGCTCTTAAACAATTTCACGAAAGAGGCTAAACATTTTAATAATTTACTGAACAGAACGTATTTCTTAAATGGTAATGTAAGCACTTTTTAAGTTGTTCGTATAAGTACATTATATAAGGATGTACGAAACATAAGAATAGCACTGTATAAACTCGATTATATCGATAGATCAAGTGACAAAAAGTAATACAGTTAATAAAAAATATAACAATTCATGTTTTCGGGCACATTTTTAACTCAAACCATCACTAAAAACCGATAATAACTACATCGTACCGATAAAATAAATAACAGTCATTTATTAACTATATAAATATATATACTCTGATTATCTGACCACTATTTAGACCCAATCATATCAGACTACTTCTTGGAGAGATTTTACTTACAGCCAATAAAACCGGAGAAGTATCTCAAAAATAAGCGTCATTAAACCGAACTGTTTCGCGTTAAGTGAAAATAGACTGAGAGGGTCATAATACCAAGCTATTCTATTAAGATTATATATAGCTCAAAACAGTGTTTTGCAATTAATCCAGATTTGCAAGATATTTAATAATATTTATTCAGATATCTAATAAAAACATTTGGTAGGGTGTAAGGGTAACCGCCTGGAGGATGGTGTCTGCAGGGGTTCTTGATGGCTTCCTTGGTAGGGTCCCCTGCAATAGACTCATTTGGTTTTGCCATGTGGTTTTAGTCGGTGATAACCTGTCTACCTGTAATGACATATTATATACAGTCCGTATTCCTACTTCTTGTAGATTTTCAGGATCCCGTACCGAAAGGGTACGGCGGCCTCTAACATCACCTCTATACATAAGAAGGTTATAACGTAGTTAGTAGACCTCTGTACTACAATTCAAGATTATCTGAAATGTATTTTTCTGTAGGCGAATTCCCCACGTCGGGTTATTAGGATAAACATTATAAATTTATTATTTTTCCTTACAGCTTATTTCATCCATCATAGCGCTTATTAATATAGATTGTTTACTATTATCTCAAAGATTATTTCATGTACAATGATTTCATTTCAAGTGTATCGTATATTCCAAAATCACAAACATCACTCTGAATGTGTTAGGGAAGCATACAGTCATATTAGCCACTCGGCTTGTTTGTGCGTTATGTTTCACAGAATCACAGGTTACGGAGAAGAGCTACTAAATACCGGATGTATCTAAATATTATTCTTTCATCATTCATCGCATATAATATTTCATCATCTTTTGGTAAACTAGAACTTTAGCGCAATATTATATAGTTTTATACTATGGTAGGTAAATACTGCAGACTTACGCTATTTAATCAATTTACGATATCTGTTAAACCGAAATGTTAAGAAAAGGATTGCAGAGCCTAAATCGAAGTGCAAATACCGATTTCATCATCTCAGCCGAAACACGTCCACTGCTGGACAGAGGCCTCCCACGAGGTTAGCCAAAGCAACCGGTCCTGTGCTGCCCGCATCCCATCATCATTATCATGTTCACTTTCACATTCATACTCTTCTGACAAACATTGAAAACATAAAACGTAATGTGAGACGAAAAAAAATTAATAACGCAGAAAAATTCTGACCGTCTACTCTACACTGTACGTGCACCGGCAGATAAATTCGCTGTAATAATATTATTATGGTTGCATTAATTAGCTTATGTGTACATAATCCATCTATCGCTATCATTCTCGTTTCTCCTTCTTTAAATCTTGTACATAGCTACCTTGTGATAATAAATACACACGCTAAGGCATTTCTTACTCCTTACATCCAATATCAATGTAAAGATTCCGAAAATAGAGTTATGTACCCCAAATCATAGTGCTTCTGATCTGTCTGTAAGAACATTATTAAATAGGATTGATATGGTACAAATTGCCGTTTTCCTATCTTGTATGTTTAGTATTCTTTACATTAATTTACTAGCGGGAACATTTATTATCAAAAATCAGGTTTTTATGATGTCACAAATTCGTTAAGCTGTATTTTATAAATGATTACGGTCTGTGGGAATAGACAATTATAATTGCTCTATTTATTGTAGTTTATAGCTACACAGTTTTTTTTAGAAAATTTGACCTATGAACTACATTAGCATAATATACTTCCTTACAAAAGGCATTGGTAACAAAACCCATAGAACTGAAAGGTACAAGACAATATTAAAATAAATGTCATCTTCTTCCCTACAGACATCGCGAAACAAAAAGGCAAAATAAATTGTAATGAGTTTGGTGTAACTTCAATGCCCTAGAGAGTCCTATAACATTGGACAAACTTGGAAAGAAAAACGATTATAAAAAAATTGGAAGGCCTGTTTTTGTTACAAAATATGTGATACAATTTTATTACGACTCGTTTTTTAAAATAAAGTCGTAATGGAGTTCTTAAAATGTCAAAAGTAAATAAAATAAAAAAGTCTTGGGACTCCAGAACAATTCACGATCCGATTCCGGGACTTCGAGACTTCTTATGATATAACTAGAATTGAGGTCTTTTGAGGAACATAACGGAAGTTATGTCACGAATCATTAAAAATTTGTAAGAAAGTTTGTAATTGAAAAACGAGATTATTCTATTTACGAAATTTTATCATTTCTAAGTCGATATTTTCAGTTTTGTCCAAAAAAAATCTAATTCTATTGGACGGATTGAAATAGCTATTCTAATTTTTTCCTTTGCCTTTATTCACTTCAGTAAAAGAAAAGTTTTACAATTGTTTAATCCTACCTTAGTTCACTGTGAAAACAACTTATAATTAAATCCTAAGCTCAAGTTAATAACTTTATCAAATGAACAAGTGACTTGGCACGAAGAAAGGCTTGGCATGGCGTCTACCGCAACTTAAGAGGCTTACCGTATCTAGTAGCACGTTGTAAGGGTTGAATGAACTACATAAAGTACATACAAATGTTAACGTATATTGTCATACAATTTGATAAAAACAAGGTAAAGTTTATACCTAGTACATATCAAGGGATTATTCAACTATTATTGCGCCGAGCGTTGTGGGTTTGATTCCTATCGGGACAATTTTATTTTTGTTGTTCTTTATGTTAGTTATCACTTATCAGTATGTTTGTAAAGTCAATTCCGTATCTAAATATCGTTATAGAACTCTTTCAAGAATTTTAAATTCAATGAATTTTAATTGTAATGAATATCATGAACTACGATATACGTATAAAGATTTACTTATGAGCGTTATGAATGTATGAGACCTGGAACTAATATCTCCCACACGCCCACTGCTGTAACTCCTGTACACCAGGATTAACAGCAATCACCTACGAACACACTGAGTTATGACACTCGGGAAGTCCCAGAAAAAGGTAACTGTCTTGAAATCTGCAACAAAATTAATAGATGGAAGAAGTTGGAAATATAATAAATACATTTCCCTTCTTAGCGAAGCGAGGGACAAAAATTAATGTATGAGACATGTAAAAACCGAACTAATCAAGAAAAGCTAATCTAATCAATAAAAAGTCGAAATTACAAAAAAAAAACAGACAACCAAAATCAAAACCAATTAAATAAAAACTGAACTACTAAACTACACCTTTTTTTTTTTTTTTTTTTTTTTAACATGTGGAAATCCCCTCGGACCGTCACCCCTCCGGGGTTTGCGGCGGGGTGGTGTGTCGGACTCGGACCGACTAAAACCACACGGTGTGCCACTCTGCGCCTGTAACAGGAGGGATCCGGGAACAGCTGTTGTTAAGACATCCGGACCCCTCCTAGCGCCAGCCCGCTCCTGGTGCGGGCTCCGTCTCGATGTTTTTCCTCTCTTTATAGGCGACGTCCGGCACACGCGGACGCCGCCCCCTCGCGGCTGGCCAAACTAATGCGGGTGGAGGGGAAACCCACCCCGTCCACCCGCGGCCACACTCAGGGCGGCATGAGGCTGTGATAGGCGGGCCTCCGCCGCCCGGTTCGCCGGCGGCGGATCGGGTCCGAGTGGAGGTCGTCCTCCCGGGCCCTCTCCGCCGCCTCCTTCCGCGAGATTACTACCTCGCAGAAGGTAGCGACCGCGGTAAAACAACTGTCGCTACCGGCCATGGAGCGTACTACGGCCGGTAGCGAGAGATCCACTCCGATGACTGCAGTGAGGGCCCGACGCTGCGCCGCCCATGCGGGGCAGACCGCCAGCGTGTGCTGGGCCGAGTCCTCACTGCAGTCGCAGTGGTGGCAGGCGGGACTCAGTTCCCTCCTAGCGACCGTGTGCAGGTACTTTCCGAAGCAACCATGCCCGGAAAGCACCTGCGTCAGCCGGAAGGAAAGGGTCCCGTGCTGCCGCCCTGCCCACTCGGCGATGACCGGCTGGAGAGCCTCCACGGCGGCGAAGCCAGCGCGTGGAGTCTCCAGCCGGAACGACCAACGAGCCATCGTGGCTCGGCGAGCGGCTTCGCGCCACTCGCGCACATCCTCGGGCGGAGGGCGAAATCCGCTCTCCGCCCGGAAGTCAGCCACTCGCCGATAAACTTCGGCGAGCACTTCCGCCTCCAAATCCCACGGGGGAGTTCCGGCCAATGCGCATGCCACCTCCGTCGAAACGGTGCGGTAACCGCGTATGGCTCTGACCGCCATTACCCTCTGAGGGCGCCAGAGGCGTACCCTATTCTGGGCGGTCAGAGCCGCCGCCCACACCGGTGCACCGTACAGTGCCATTGACCGGACAACCCCCGTGTACAGCCGTCTTGTCGCGACGCTGGGTCCACCCATATTGGGCAAAAGTCGCCCTAGGGCAGACGCAGCGCCGACCAGCTTTGGAGCAAGCTGTCGGAAGTGCTCGTCGAAGAGCCACCTCCCGTCGAGGATCAGGCCCAGATATTTCATCTGGGCCCGAACCGGTACGAGGACCGAGTTGACCACGATTGAGGCGCCAGGGGGTGGACCACGACGGGGCCCATGGAATAACAGGGCCTCCGTCTTATCTAGGGCCACCCGTAAGCCCAGCGCCTCAATGCGCCCGACCACCAGGGAGACTCCCCCTGTGGCCAGGCGCGCCGCCTCTTGGAAGTTTGCCCCCCGGGCTGTCACGAGGGTATCGTCTGCGTAACAGATTACACCCAGCCCGGGGGGGAAATCGGCGCGAAGGGCCCAGTCGTACCCTATGTTCCACAAGAGGGGTCCAAGAACAGACCCCTGTGGAACACCGCACGACATGGGCCGACACCTCAGATTACCTTCTCGGTCCTCGTACACGACGGTACGCTCCTCTAAATAGTCTGCCACTAGCCGCCTCAGGTACTTTGGCACCCCATGATAGTGGAGTGCTTCCCTGATGCAGCTGAATGGCAGACTATTGAATGCGTTGGCGATGTCCAATGACACCGCCAACAGCACGCCGCCACAGCTCACGGCCTCTTCGGTCACGGCCCTCAGGCGCAACACGGCGTCGACTGTCGAACGCCCCGCCCGAAAACCAAATTGGGCGTCCGACAGATCGGGGCCCACCTCGCAGAGGTGCCGGACGATGCGGGCAGAAAGAACCCTCTCAAACAATTTGCCCGCCTCGTCCAGCAGCACGATGGGCCTATAGGCCGCGACCGAATCGGCAGGCCGTCCCGGCTTCCTCAATAGGACCAGCTTCCCGCTCTTCCAGCACTCAGGGAAGCGTCCCGACGCCAAGCTAGCGTCGAACACCTCCCCGAGGCGGTCTGCCATGTGGTTGAGGGCCAGGGCCAGCACTCGGGCCGGTACCCCGTCTGGCCCAGGGGCGGTGTTCTTGGAACGGATCCGTAGAACAGCCGCCCCTACCTCCGAATCCCGGACGGGCGGAACATTATCCTCCCCGTGCTCCCCGTCGTCTCCGGCCAGGGAGGCCATCGACGGGGGAGTGTGTTCCGCTCGTTGTGGGAAAAGGCCCTCAACCACTTCTCGCAGGAAGCTGGGCTGGAGAGTCTCCGTAAGGGGGGGGCCCGACGCGCGGAGCTTTTGTCGCACCGCGCGGTAAGGGCGACCCCAGGGGTCACGATTAAGACCCTCCAGCATCTCCTGTCTTTTTTCTTCTTTGGCGCGGCTAATGGCCAGCTTCAGAGTTTTCCGCGCCCGTCGGTACTCCTCATGAAGCCGGTCCTCCTCACCGTCTCCACGACTAAACTACACCTAGCACAACATTTAAACGTACGAGTGTGTAGCTTCTGACCTCCATAGTTATAGTGTGACCTACATGAAGAAGCTTGTTTAACTTTCATACCAACTGAAAAACTGAACTATCCAAAAATTTGCGGATAACTAAAAGTTGTTACAAGTGGGGTGAAGCTGAGAGCGGGCAGTTTATCCGTGGATATTTATGAAGTACTCCATTTCGCTACAGCACCAGCATGCGTTGAAAACTCATAGAATATTATTTTAGGTTTTAATCAATTATTCAAGTTAAAGGTAGTATATAATTTATTGTTATTGAATGGTGTATTGTATATATATTATAGTAATCAAAATAATAATAAAATCTAGAATCTCTTTAGCCCAATTTTTCCTGACCATCCGTCTCGTCTAGAATTCCCTTTTGCCAATTTTTCTTAAAGTCTGGAATGAATTCCTTCCCTCCTATCGTAACAGTACTTTTAGTCATACGGTACCTACTTAAATTAAAAATTCTGCTAAATTAAAAAAAAAAACTACATGGAAAAGTAATACACAACGATCCTGTTTTGTTCAAATCATAAATGATGATTTTTTGAATTACGAATAAATCTGTCAGTGTTTCATACACATAGATAAAATTTAACCTTTTCCAAAAATCAGGCTGTCAGATTCAATATGAGCGCTTCAAACCAGTATTGTTCTTCAAAATATTATCGCGTTCAAATACAAACACAACTTCAGTTTTAATAAAAGTATTGATTAGTTTATCAGTGAAATGAGGACTGCGTACCTGTAACTCGAACTACCTATTGCCGTTAAGTCTCGAGTCTTGAAAGCCTAGTGTAAGTTTATTTTACATCAACTCGATATTGTGTTGCGATTTGTCCGCACTGACATCTTCACCAATCGCAACACCGAACGCGCCCACCTTCGAGAGCGAGTTAATGTGAAATAAATTCACACTAATATATTCACAATAACTCTGGGCCCTGTAATTATCATTTGTTAAAATTGCTTCTAGTTTATATAACATACTATAATTATTTTCGTTTGTAGTGATACCTTCACCACATTAATCCTGTACTTCAATGTACAATTAACTGTTGGCAATGCTCTCTTTTGTAGTTTCTAATCGATTACTCACGTTAAGCGTAGCAGATAAGATTTTTGGATTGTATAAACGCACATTGTAGTAATTTAGCAACAGTTCCTTTAGCACAGTTTTTTCTGACCATCTGCATCCGTCGTCTAGAATTCCCCTTCGTCTAACTTTTTTTAAAGTAGGCAAGTTGGAATGCAGTATAACCTTCTCACCTATGTCAAAATAGGTTAGGCATGACTTCCTTCCCTCCTATCGTGACAGTACTCTTTTGGCCAAACAATAAGTATCGCCTTAAGATAACTAAGTACTATTCTCAATGCCTGCATTTGAAATTGTCAATTAAAATAATAAAGACCCTAAAATCAAGGACAGAATGTAGTAATCCTATAGCTACAATCAAAATCAAATTTTCGGAGCGCCAGGGTTCGTAGTGCAGTGAAACTGAAATGTGTGGTACATTCAAATGAAAGGGTTTTATTTGTAGATGAGTAACAGTGGTGAGTCATTTTTACCCCAATCGTTTGTTTTTTAATCTGTTGACGGTAGAGGGTGTCAATTTGCTCGCAGCCTTATAAACGTCCCCTTGTTATTTAACAGGTAAATGTAAATTAATGTTTTTGTTTTACAGTAATTGTTTCGGCAAGTTGTACGGCTGTTTGAGATTCTGACGTGTTATGTGCGTGTCAGTAAGTTGTACATCATAGTGATGTTTTAAACTTGTTCGTTAAGGGCAAACATACCGACTTTGAGATTTGCATATTCATAGATTTAAACACAAATTAAAAGTAACAATTGTATATTTTTGTTTTTCGACACGTTTGCCCAAAGAGTAATACTTAATATTCGACTTTGTTTTTAAATAATAGTTTATAACTACTTTTATTATTATATTACTTGAAATTTAGTAGGCACGACACGGTTTCGCCTTTCTGTTTTTTTTTATTGCGCTACACCCTAATTCTTTTACCAAAATAAAATTAGTCTAAGTTGGTCCTTATAACATCAGCTATCTGACAATGAACGATCTTGAAAACGGCTGCTACCTTTCGGAGAATAGCAAGATGAAGCAGACAGACAATAATTTTAAGAATAGAATTTTTGTACCTAGTAAACATGTTCATACATTTACTAAAATTTTAATTTTATTTCAATGATTTTAATTTTACTAAACAGTATTTTCATGTTATTACTTATTACGGAACATAGAAACATTTTAAAGTAATTAACTTATTACTATTAAATTAATACTCATATAGATAACGTATACATTTTACAAGCAATCATATAAACATATAATTCTCAAAAGATGCTGTAGAAACGTCACAAATTTCTTTCTTCTTTATAGAATTAGGACACGCATGGTCATAAATAAATTTTAAAGAATAACAGCAGATCCTGTACACCTAGTAATATATGATAGATTTGTTTTTTGAGATTGGTACCCTTTATAACGTGATTCATCCTAACTATTTTTATGTAATAAGCATATTTTTTGACCTTTGCTAAAAGTACATAAATTAGACTTGCAACGAATAGTATATTCGGCAGTATACCGAATACCGAATATTCGGCGAGGCCCCTGACCGAATAGCCGAATATTAGGCAAAAGTATTCGGCTGGATTTTAGCGCCAAAAACTTGTACAGACGTGAATTAAATTATGTACCTGTTTTATGTACCAATGACTACTTAATAAATGATTATAAAAGAAATGAGAACCTTACCCTTCTAAATTTTGATTACCACAATAATTCAAATACATAGAATCCTCCATTTTTCCAATTCAGAAGATGATTATGTACCTGTGTTATGCACCAATGACTATTTAAATGATTATAACAGAAATGAAAATATTAATATATACGTAATCAATCGATTTTAATTTTTCATTTTACCAATTATTTCTCAATGACAAAATATATTATTTAAGTATTCGGTATTCGGCCGAATAATATGTAGATATTCGGTATTCGGCCGAATATAATAAAAGCAGCCGAATAGGCCGAATACCGAATAGTAACCGAATATTCGTTGCAAGTCTAACATAAATTCTACTAAAAAAAATTATGTTAAAACTGCAATAACTTAACGTAAGTGTTTTGTATACTTGCCATGCATAAAATATAAATTACATAAAAAACGAGAGGTTTAAAGCGTTATTTGTGAATAAGCTCACTAGTGTATTTAGCAGTTTAAAACAGGTACAGTTAAGACAAAGTAACAAAGAAATGAATTATTTTGAATCAACTAATTTAAGAAAAGGGACTGATAAATCTTGCCGATTAGATTAATCTTGAACATACTCGTATTTTATTGACGGATCAGGAAAATAGTAAAATAATGATTCTGATTTTAATACCTACCTACCTACCTACGTTAACTTGTTGACAGCAATGACAACACATTTGTGACAGCCAGCTGTCACGGGTATCGACTTCACTTCAGACTATTATGTAAACTACAAACAGAAATAACTTTTGAACGTAAAGTTCTAAAAATCTGATAATTAAAACTGTAATTGTTGATGATATTACCAGCCAAATAAATAGAACAATAATCCCTACAATGAGATATGCAATGGGGTACTAAAGTCCCATACATGCCTGCCATTGTCCTTACTTAGTTTGGATGTAGGAGATGATCTCTGAAACAACTCTATCAATTCTGAAAAGTTTTACATATCACTATCGCACAATACTATAAGCAACTTCTAATCGCCCATAGTTATTCTATAAAATTAGGTTCTAAGTTCAAAATCTATTAAATATAGAATCACAAATATTGAAAAAGTAACAAAAACGTAAAAACAATTTACGGCTGTTTGTAAATTGCAACTAGAGAGAGGAAAGCCGTGGCCGTAAGCCTCTCCTGTTAAGTAGGTAACCCCGCATCTCGCCGCACACCAGAAAAAAACACTAAACAAAAACTGTATACATACATATCCACATGTCTCCTTCACACCCATTACTAATCAAATAACTGTATTTTCACTGTGACAGCCTATATATTTACACTGTCAATTCACAACAGCACATACACTAGGTTTGTATGCTCACACATGTTCGTCAGACCATCCGTTTTTAATGAGAGATCACGACCTCCGAGTGAGGAGGGACCGACCTATTTGAAACTGTATAGTAATTGATGCTGCCCGACTACGGTTGTGTATTTTTTTTATGGATGGATGTTGTAAAGGAGATATTGTTTATTTTCGTTCGGGAACAGTCAACCGCTGTTAACTGTACATTATGGCGTTTAAGCATAGACGAATATTTATTTATTTCATTTTTGAACAAATGTTTTTGAGTTAGTTTGAATATGTCAGTGTTGAGCAAAGGTAGTGTTAAGTCAGTGTAAAATAATGAGTGCGTGAGAGACCTAAAGTTGTCGGTTAATAAAATTTTAAAATTTTTCATATTTTATGTTTGATAAAAACAAAAATTTGTTTTTTAAAAATCTGAATGTCAAAGAAACCTAAATTATACCACAGCAAGGTAAATAGCATTAATATGAACATTTAAAATTGTGAAAATGGCTGTATGAATTTTTGTTATTCAATAAGTCACAACGACTGAACAGATCTGAACGAAATTTGGTTCGAAGTTTGATCAGTACATGGCTAATTTTTATAATATTAAAATTGATGGACAAAGGACATTAATGCGACCGACGCCGAGGGAAAAAGTTAATAAGTAACACTTTTAAATACAACATGAGTTATAGGTCTAGCCATGATTAAATGCTTTGTAAGAATGTTTTAATATTTTGAAGGAGATCAGCTGTAAATACTCATAAGTAGAATCAATTAGTTTATATAAAGTAATGTAGTGCGCTTGGTTTGGCTTACTTTCCAATAAAAAAAAAACTGGAATAGCAACACTTTTTTATAGTGACATTACTTTGGTACTTAGGTTGGTTAAAGTCTGAGGTAGATCTTAAAACTAACCGGTAACATAATGTGAGTATTTAAAACTCCCTGCTACTTCAACTTTCTCTGGTAAATTCAGGCACACAAACGTATACAAATAATCTTGTATTTCAACAAGTAGAGAAAGCGGCCGCATCGATCGCACAGAAAACCTTTCATTTGTTTTGATTACTATTGATTACTGTCTACCAGCTGTATGAATAAACTATTTCGTTACCAACAAGAATAGTTAATGTAAGCTTCGAATGGGATCACGAGTAGCCGTGACGGAGGGACGTAGGAGGCATAGCATGACACAGGTATTGAAAACAGATAATATTTACCCCTAAATAAGAAAAAAATAAGTAAAACCGACTTCAATATGCCTACATCATGTCGTCACATTAATTGCCTTTAATTCTTCTTTACTTAATGTTGGACACTGATATTTTTTCTTAAATATTGAATGGAATCAAATAAGTAAAAACATTTCCCAAATCGGTTCACAAATGACAGACATTTGTAGACAGACACTTGTGGAAGGCAACAAATGGGTTAGTTTTTTTTAACTTGTTTTATACACCAGGGAAACGCTCGCCGTTTTTAAAGACAGTATTTTCTGCGGTCCCTGGGCTGATAAGGGTACTGAGTTTTTAAAATCACTAATGGATTAATGCGTTTGACCTTTACATGAGACAATTACTGTTTGACAAAAATCTTTTTCTTCTTTCAAAAAGTCTGCTACTACATTGCAAACCTGGCAATTTAAGGATGTATTCGTTTATTTGTAAGAGTTTATTTAAGTATAACTTAATATAGTTAACAACATAATATCGTCAGCATGGGTGGGAGAGATCGACCTGAGTGATGCCATGGCCTCATAGGAAACTGGTGTTAAGTAATTCTTCAGTTGCTTTTTACTAAGTGATTAAGTAATTACACCAAGTAATTTTATTATTATACATATATATATATATATATATATATATATGCGTGTGTGTGTGTAAGTGGGTTATAGGTTTATGTATATCTTATCTTATAATATATAAACAGACACACACACACACGCACGCACGCACGCACGCACGCACGCACGCACGCACGCACACACACACACACACACACACACACACACACAAACACTCACTTAACCGCGATTTCGTTCATTATACATTACATTCTGTATATTTCTGTTAGCAAATACGTATTATGGCAAGGTAAACCGGAAACGATACCGATATAATAATTATGAAGTCTTGTCGAATATTGTTTAAATATAAGTTCCAATTTAATATTATATTAATTTTAAATAGTTATTTTAAATAATTAATACTATCAAAATCGATAACTTTAAAATTGTAATTGATAATTCGATATGGGAATGATTTTGACTCGATTGACACGCCGTTGGACAAAATGGCGTGCGTGGGGGCGCATAGGAGCGCCGGCGGCGATAGCGAAAGGAACGTGGAGAGAATATTGTGATTTGTGAGGATAGCCTGGTTAACTGAATAAAATTGTTCATCGAAGCAGTGGAATTAATTCGAAGACCCCTTTTGATAATCATTTCTAATAAGTCAGAAGTGGGATCTGAGTTTTTATTACTCTTTCACGCCTACAAGTGGGTAAGCTGATTTTACTTTTTATTTAGTTTAAGGAAACGAATATATTATCCCTAAATTAACCTTTATAAAACAAGCCGGAACAAAACGCTAATCCCATTAAGTTCTGTTGTTTGTTTGTTACCTAAACCTGATTTGAACCACACAGAGTCACTAACTTTATGGATTTTATAAAATTTGATTGGGATGATATCTACTTTAAAAGAATGTCTAGAATGTGAAAGCATGAAAATAGTTAATAACATATACTATTGTAACATCAGATTATTACGTTTTACGAATAACAAAGCAATTTTAAAATGGAGAATAACTTTTGAAAAGTAGGTAGGTAATCATAGTCATTTATTCTAAACGTAAACACAATGTTTCTTATTTCCTCATAAACTATGTGAAGGCAAAATTGTTTTACTAAATCATAAGAGTAAATAAGTCACCAAAACCCGTTGCTTACTTCAGTAAGCAGACGACAAAAGATGAGGAATTTCTTCACTCATACGAACTGGAAACTCTTGCTGTCGTGTGCTCGCTTAAACGGTTTCGTACGTATCTGATAGGTATTCATTTTAAAGTATATACAGACTGCAATGCACTGAAAACTACTTTAACTAAGAGAGATTTAGTCCCAAGAATTGCAAGATGGTGGTTGCTGCTTCAGGAATACGATTTTAGTATAGAGTGTCGCCCCGGGGACCAAATGAAGCAAATGACCTGTTAGAGTGTCGAGAGTTTGAAATCATGAATGTAGAGGTAAACGATTGGTTACATACGGTACAAATGACTGACCCCGAGCTAAAAAGGATTAAACTAATTTTAGAATCCGACGAGAATAACGTTAAGGATATTGTGACCAATTTCGTGGTTAAAAATGACAAAATTTATAGACGAGTAGGAGATCAACTAAAATGGGTAGTGCCTAACGGAGCTCGTTGGCGTATATGCCAGTTGAACCATGATGAAAGCGGCCACTTTGCATATGACAAAACTTTAGACAAAATTAAACATGATTATTGGTTTCCGAAAATGAACAAATTTATCCGAAAGTACGTTTCGTCTTGTTTGAACTGCGCATATAGTAAGGGTTCTACATCTAGAGTTGGTTATTTACATCCAATTCCCAAAGGGGATACACCATTCCATACTCTACACATGGACCACTTAGGTCCCTTTTTTAGAAGTAAAAAGGGAAACTCGTATATTCTAGGGGTAATAGATGGCTTTAGCAAATTTATCTTTATAAAACCTGTTCGAAACCTTAAGTCCAAGACTACTATTAATGTATTACAAGATGTTTTCAATACAATTGGCATACCAAAAGTAATTGTTTCGGATCGCGGAACAAGCTTCACGTCGGCTAATTTCAAAAAAATTATTGCGGGGATAGGTGCTAAGCACGTTCTCAATGCGGTTGCAACACCTCGTGCCAATGGGCAGATTGAGAGGTACAACCGAACTATATTGGAGTCACTGACAGCGACCAATCATGGGATGGACGAGCGTATGTGGGACGAGAATGTAGGGCAAGTACAGTGGGGCCTGAACAATACGAAAAACAAAAGCACGGGTAGAACTCCAGCTGAGGTAGTTTTTGGTTTCCGCACCATCAGCAGTAATGAAGGTCCGATCATAAATTCATTAAATGAGACTCGACCTAAATGTAATCAAAGTATCAAAACACCCCGACACGAGGTTAGAGCAGAAGTTCAGGAGAGCATTAAAAGGAGTCAGGACTACATGAAAAAATATTCTGATAATACCAGAAACCCAACTAAATTCTACAAAATCGGTGATCTAGTTATGATTCCAAACCATCATATTCCTGCTGATGGTAAAAGCAAGAAATTGCGTCCCAAATTTCGTGGCCCTTTTAGAGTAACTGGCGTTCTGGACAATGACAGATACGAGATCAGTAGCATAGACGAACTCTCTAAGAGAAAGTATAAAAGTATTTATCCATCTGACCAACTAAAAAGGTGGATAACGTTTAGTTTCCAAAATGACTCAGATAAAGATGATTTGGTATCTAGTGATGAAGGCCAAAATGAGAATTAAAATGCTTTATTAAAATTATGCCAGATGCATTCATTAGTTTATTGATAGGATAGGATGAATCGATTAAGCTGGGTTGTTTGCCCTTGATATATATGTTACATAATGATATTGATTTATGATGATATTAATTGATAATGGGCGTTCTGTTTCATATTTAGAGTAACTTAAAATATTTGTTATACATAGGCAACCCAAATCTCCTTTTCGCTTCCATCCTTTCCGTCCTCTTCTGATATTGCAGAGACGAGATAAAACCAATAAGACTGATGACCAGAAATATACGGTAATTATATCATGGTACTCAACTATTGAACAAACAGGAAAGTGAAAGTTACCAGAGTACAAGCGGTACGCACCACTAGTGGTCTCAGGACAGTGAAGGATGCCGATGTTTAAGCGGTGCTCACTGACTGATGGCCGGTGTAGGATGCCGAAGTACACTATTGAACCAAAAACAAAAAAAAAAAAAAGTGAAGGATACCGGAGTACAAGCGGTGCGCACCACTAGTGGTCTCAGGACAGTGAAGGATGCCGATGTTTAAGCGGTGCTCACTGACTGATGGCCGGTGTAGGATGCCGAAGTACAAACGGCACTCACAAAGTAAATATAGCCAAGGTGGAAGCGGTATTTGCTCCTGTGGCACTGTGGCAATAGATGCTGGAATTAACCTGGTTTTGTATATATTTATAATTTCTCATTAAATCATAACAAGTGGTATTGAGAAAACTATTGTTAAATGTGAATTTATAGTTAAAATGTATACTTACACACAAGCTATAAAAAGTTTTATTGCAAAAATCGGCATATAAGGTTGAAATTCACATTAGATTACAGTAATATGTTGATCTTTTACCTATAACAATAATAGTTATTTATTGGTCCCTATTTGCTTCAGAATGAACGAGAATGAAGGTAAATACTTTAGTAACATTAAAAGCCAAATAAACACTTATATTAAAATAAACTTCCAGGTTACCAGTAAAGGAAATTGGACATATTGGTTAAAGCAAGGACCTAATCAATCACTGCACGTCAATACCAGAAGATTAACAAGGAAATTATGGAGTAGGAAGAGACGATTATGTTGCACCTTGTTTTACTCTAATTTTTTTTAATAGAATAGACTTACATATTTGTTCTAAACATCTAATGGTGATGTACTACTTAACTTGTCATCATTTAATTTAATTATTAATCATTTAATTTGAATAAAGTAGGTATATTAATACATAATTCATAATTATGATCACTTATGCTATATTACTTAAATTTAATGTATTTAATAGCTTACATGTCATACATTAAGTAGCTGATATTAATATTTTGGAAAAGTACCTAAGCTCTTATTTTTTTTGTTTTTGTATAATTAGGCTCAAAAAGCCTCTGGTGTTATAGGTTTAGTATAGATGTGTTAACTGATGATCATGCTGAATTAAACTAATACAATTGATAAGAATCACTCAAATTTATGATTTTGTAAATGTGCTACTATTATTGGTTATGATGGGCAAATTGGTTATACCTAGTAAATGTAACGATTGATAGCAACATTTCGCATAAAATTTATATTTCTAAGAAGTACCGAATAACATGTTTGGGGGGGAATTCACAATTCAAAATCATTTTTTTTCTCTTTTTTCTTTTTTATATATGAAAATCATTTACTTGTCAGAGAAGTTACACAATTACAATTAAGTAATATTACTTGTTTAAGATTTAGTAAGGTAACAGGCTACCCATGCAATCAACAAAGATAATATGTACACAATTAAATACTGGATACGCCTACAAGTGTATAGGGACATACCAGCTGTCAAATGGCCGGACTGGGAATAGGGACATTCCATAAACAGGACGGCCGACTGTTAGCAAATACGTATTATGGCAAGGTAAACCGGAAACGATACCGATATAATAATTATGAAGTCTTGTCGAATATTGTTTAAATATAAGTTCCAATTTAATATTATATTAATTTTAAATAGTTATTTTAAATAATTAATACTATCAAAATCGATAACTTTAAAATTGTAATTGATAATTCGATATGGGAATGATTTTGACTCGATTGACACGCCGTTGGACAAAATGGCGTGCGTGGGGGCGCATAGGAGCGCCGGCGGCGATAGCGAAAGGAACGTGGAGAGAATATTGTGATTTGTGAGGATAGCCTGGTTAACTGAATAAAATTGTTCATCGAAGCAGTGGAATTAATTCGAAGACCCCTTTTGATAATCATTTCTAATATTTCATACTTTTCTTTGTCTGATTCTAATTGAGGATCGCGGTTAGTTTGGTCCAAGAACTACTAAAGTACTCGCTGGTAGGAAGGAGCTCTTTCATTTCAACTTTTGCCTATTCAAATTGAATAAGTTGGCGAGAAGCTAGGTATGAACAGTTTATTTAAATTTGTTATGGTTCCTCCTTATCTATACTAATATTTTAAAAGGTAAAGTTTGTGAGTTTATATGTTCACAGTAATCTTAGGAACTACTGGTTCAAATTGACAAATTCTTTTAGTTTTGGATAGCCCTTTTATCCAGGAAGGATATAGGCTAGGATATATAAAATAAAACTACGACCAATGGAAGTCGAGTATCAATTAAATATGTTGCGAGACCGGAGAAAAAATGTTATTTTTGATAGAAGCAGCCGAAGTTAAGAGAAACTACCCATTCAACAGTTTTAATCTAAGAATTCTAAGCAGGCACGAAAACTTGCATACCTAGAAGTTAATATACATGTTACTCCATCTAACTAACTTCGATCCCAAGCTCTGAATTCCCTTTGTTATGTAATAGTTATTTAGTTTTAGAAAGCAGGTACAGACCCTTCGGTAAAAGAATTACAACACATCTCAAGACGAGAAACTTGTAATATATGTATGTGCGAACTGAACCAAATAATCGAATGAACTTTCCTTTGTCTTACATTCTAGTTTCGATTTGGAGAGAGATAGTGGCTAAGGTACATTTCAAGCATTAACATAAGTTACGGGAATCATAGTTACCAATACAATTTTTTTTACTTTATTTTAAAATTTCCTTTCGGAAATATTTTAATGCTTTTAATTATGTCACATACTTGATTTAAAATATAAAATAAAAGGATTACAAAAAAAAAACAAATATTCATCCAAACCAAACTGTTTCAGCTACGGAAATACAGCCCCAAAATAGTATCAAACCGTACGTTAGCGTGTTAAAACGGCATTGAGAATAAACTGCCCTAGTTTAGCACATTTCTTTGAGTCGACTGTCACCGCCTGCAGTTAAAGATAAACAAAATCGGATTTTCTTAACAAGTTACGAAATTGCACTTTATACTCTTAAGTCTAAAGTGCAATTTAAAAATGTCTTAACTGCGTAAGTTTTAATTAATTTTCAAGACCGCAATAAGAAACGTTAACGATGAAGCTCGTCTATGCACACCACTCAAGTACGAGCAGACGATGGCTAACAAATGTCTAGTGGTCCTCTAAAACCACTCTAATCAGTTCCCTTTAATTAAATACAACAGTGATATCTTGCGGATAAGCTGCTATTCAAGAAAAAAATATGAAGTACCGTCGTACTGCCCTATAAAGCTTTATGGTTACAACGTCTTAAAAATCTTTTGAAATTGTATATTGGACATTTCACGACCACTTTACGACTTCTTTTTACCAACATGTAAACTTACCAGGGACCCGGATTTTAAAAATGCGTAAACCAACATCGTAACATCTACGCAAATCATATTTTACCGTTTTTAGGGTTCCGTACCTCAAAAGGAAAAAAGGAACCCTTATAAGATCACTCTCTTCTCCGTCTGTCTGTCCGCGTGTCACCACCGATTTTCTCAGGAACGGTTGGACCTTGCAAGTTGAAATTTATAATAGATACTGAGGTCTATAGCCCCTATTAGGTTTATAAAAATTAAGAACAAGTCATGGTCCTGAGTCGACACGATAAAAAGATAGGGGCAAATTTAGATTTTCGCGAAAACTTGTAAGTACCGAAATTTACCTTAATTTTCAACTTTTTAATTTTTTGGCATATTTTCCTTTATTTGTGCTTTTTGCCAAATTTCGTGATTCTTTCCACGGGCAATACCATATAGGTCTATATCTATAAAATAAGAAACTGACTAATCGATCAACGCACAGCTGAAACCAAACATGAAATTTTGCACTAATGTTCCTTAGGTGAAGGTGGTGTGCACTAATTTATATTTAAAAAATTCTACCCCTAAGGGTGCAAAATGGGGGTTGGAAATTTTTATTTTTGTTAGCAGGGTTTTCACACTCGCAGAAAAAAACTACCCCTTTAAGTGATTAAATGGGAATGTTTTAAAATGAGATTGGGAGTTTGTATATGCATATTCTAGTAGAGAAAATACGGGAATTCCAAAGATTTGTAATGTGATATTATACATTGCATTCGAGCGAAGGCCAAAACTTCCTTCCTGAGAGGATGATGATGGCCGGCGCGTGTCGCTATTTTTTATAAAACAAACATTGAAGACTTAGGTTTTTGGAACGAAAACCTTAACTGGTAAACACAGTTATGACGGGCCTGTTGGTCTAGTGGTTAGTGGCCCTGACTGCTAAGACACAGGTCGTGTTTTCGATTCCCACCCCAGACAAATAATTGTAAAATGAGCACGATTGTATGTTCTATGTTTGGGTATAATTTATCTATAAAATGTATGTATTTATAAATGTATAAGTATGTTTATGAGCAGTGGGGTGACCATAATACAGGCTCTGCCTAATTTAGGAACAGCAGTGACATTCTTTGAACTTGCTTCGACTTAATCCATAGCGTCTTGACATTGATGTGAAATACATATTTGATGTGTGACTCGGCATTTGGAAGAAAGCAGTTGTTATTTCTGACCTTGCCTTACGAGGGCGAACCATACAAAGGATGGATAATGTTTATGTAACTATTATAGACATGTAAGCCGCAAAAGGACTTAACATTTAAAACAATGCTCACACGTTTACGTAAACTAACTTTAATGACCCGTAAACTGCTTTGTTAGTATTTAGTAGTAAAAATAATGATTTCCGTGTTTACAGGATCAAAACTGGTCAATGTTTTAAATGTATTAGTATATCTGAGAACACTCTTGTGACACTATATGGATTAAGATTATGATCAACAGCATTCATCTATTCCTTGTTAGTCTTACAAACAAATGCGGGGATGTTACCTGGAATATTCAGATAGTCAGTTGATGTCGCTGTCCTAGTGGAGCGTCCAATCTGTGGATGGTCCTATCCCCCCCCCACTTTCCCGACTTTCCCTCACCCCAAGTTTACAACTGTATACCTTTATTTATTTTGAATAATAATAATAACCTCACACATCTCCCATTTTCTGTCTGATTTCAAACTAAGCAGTGCCTGTACCTAAATATTTCTAAATACATTCATATTATAGGTCAATTACACCTAGTCGCAGAACAAATGATCGTACTCAACACACAATTGTTTGTCCTAGGTGGGAATCGAACCCACGACCTCCGAGCAGTCCGGGTCACTAACCACTGACCAACAGGTCCGTCAATTTATCCCTACTCCGTCTGAAACAGGTATGTTTCTCAAAAGTTGGCCACAAATGGAACCAACCAAACGATTATCTGACCCCAAATCGTGTTAGAAAAAAATGTGCAATAAAATGAAGGAACTACAAGAGCAAGGACGATTAATTAATCTTCTCCCATCATTAAAAAAATAATTTGTTAAAGAACAAAGCTCAAGCCTGCATTGTTAAAACAATTAACTTCCTATTACGATAGTTTTTATCGTAGTTATAATGAACACGCAATGAACAGAATTACCGGGGCACGCCAATTGTGATAAGGTTTGTGATGCGGGCATTGATTCTAAACTTCGGTTAGTCTAGTTTTTAATGGCGATGATAGAAAATAAATATAAATATGACAAAAAAATCTAACGTATTTCTTTAGATTTTTTTTCATATTTACATACACCATGACGATGAGACCATACAACACTTTGCTTTGTAAGTAAGCCTTATTGTCAATAAATTTTCTATGCCATTTAGAATTCTGTATTCAGTTCAGAATTTGTTGTTACTTTTGGTAACCTTGTTTGGGTTATTTAATGTGTACCTAATATCTGTGCTCTCTGTTTTCTGCAATCTATGAGAGCAATTTTGTGAATCGGGACGGAACAGTGTTCGGGTCGGCAACTGATTTGACCAATGAGCGCCCTTGTTTATTACCAAGATGAGAATTCAGTTACACATCATATGCGACTACTGTTAAGGTCACTTGTTTTTTATAAAGTAAATAGTACTTAGGTATGTAGCTATGTGTGTAAGTTGTAACCGAGTAGGTTAACACACTGCAAGAGTTAAGCAATCCTAGCCAGATCAGTTTATGGATGGGCGACCATCCTTAACACATTGAGACTCCTTCGTGCCTCGGAAAGCATGTTAAGCCGTCGGTCCCGGTTGCCATATGAACATCTTGGGTTGTAGAGGTCTGATGGCAGTCACTCCGCGTAAAAAATCTAAATTCACCCGTATCTCAGTAGACTTAAAGCCGACCCCAACCTTTTTTTTTTTGTTGACGGAGTGGAAAATCCCTTCGGATCTCCGGCTCCTTGGGGATATAGGAGCCAGGAGTATGTGGTGATTCTACTAAAAACCACTCCGACAGCCAGCCTTAGGCGCCCTGCTCTGGGGAGAACCCGGGCCATGTGATTTCAGGTCCCCAGATCGACGCCGCACCTAACTAGGTCCCATCTCAGGGAAAGCCAGTGGCTTCTCCCTGCCTCTCAGCCTATCCAGATGTTGCAGCCCGATCACATTTTCAGTGCGATCAGGCTGCCATCCTTTAAGCCGACCCCAACCTAGTTTAGGAAAAGGGGTCGGAGGAAGAATACATACATAATTAATATGGTACCTGTTCTAAGCTTTAAATAGTACAAAAGCTATACTCCATCGCCACTTAGCTGTTCGGATTACACACTCTCAACACTAATCTCTGTCGAGTGCCTTTCCTCTCGGCGTATTTGTCAGTTTACTTCGCAGTTTCTACAGGAATTTCAAAGGAAATTCACAAACTTGTAAGAAGAAACTTGACTAGCTTTTATTTTGCAGGACCTGTTCTAGCGAGTTTTTAACCTAGAACGCTTAAAACAGTACCCTAAAAGGTTGAAACAATAAAAAAAATGTATACTATATAACTATTTATACCGTTGACTGATGGCACTTGGTGGAACTTACTACATATATTGAATTAAGTCAAGTTCCACGTAGTTTCGTGAGACGAAACCGGCCAGGCTTAGTAAATAAATTTTGTTGAACAGTACAAGTGATTTAATTAATTTACTACATAAAATTCAAGTTTAGCCTATTACAATTTTGAGCAAGATCTTTCGAAGTAGATTGCCGTAAGCATGACCGCTAAAATAAACTGCTTTAAATGCTTTCGGGCTTCGCAGGCTTTAGAAATGTACTAAACAAACACGTTTAAGAAAGGTTAAGAAAATGTATCGAGTTAAAGTCCTAATAGCTACAATTAAAAATAATACAGCGACATTATCACAAGGTCTATATGAAAATATAGAACCTTAAATATCACAAATGTATGCAAACGAATAAATTAACACAAGGACTGATTGTAACAGCGATACGTAATATTTCTTTACATTTTTGCACAACGAGGGTAAACTTGCTTAAGTCCTAACACATATGAGGCGTTTTACTTCCTTTTTAATACGCTTTTATTAGCTTCACCCACTCCTATTCATCCCGTGGGTGTGGTAAGGGCCGACTAAGGAAGCAAACTACACAACAACAGCATTGCAAAAAGAAGGAAAACTTGAAACAAACCAAATACCAACCCGTCTGGTCTGGTCGTAGTATAGTAGGCCAAAACCGCCTTTCTTAGAAGAGGCCCATGTCCAGCAGTGGACTATTAAAGGCTGTTGATGATGATTGATAATAATAATGTATGTAACGGGTCACCCACTTTAAAGGGTCATTATCAAAGTTTTGGACACTTGCAAGGCTGATATATGCTTTATATGTTGTAAACACACACTAAGAAAGGATTTTTGTAAATTTCACCCCTAAGGGGATAAAATAAGGGATGAACGGTTGTATTGAAGTTCGTCATTTTCAAAATTAGAAGCGAACCTTGAAATAAGAAATAATAACTCGAGTGAAACCGTGGGGGTAGTTAGAAATAAAATATACGCTACCGATAAAATATATTTAAATAGTGCAAATATTTTCCCTATTTCATTATCCTTTATTATTAGCAGATTCTGGCTTTGAAGACGACCCTTCAATGTGAGTCCAAATACGTTAAGCTCTCCGATCAATATAAATATACACATCAGCTTTCCCTCCGGCTAGTGTTAAATAAATGTAAACGCAAATCCAATAAAAGCGTCATGGGGTCATGACCCCTATATATAGTATAGGGGTCATGACAATTGGTTAAGGAAGGTAGCACAATTGTTTAACAAACTACCGAACGATCTCAAAGAATACACTAATATAAATGTATTTAAAACGAAATTATATGAATGTGTAATAAAACTTTGATTACGAGTATAAATTGTGTTTAATTGACTGGGTAATGAAATTAATTAATTGTATCGATTTCTGACATTGTTATTGCATTGCTTTTTACTTATTTTAAATGATTTTTTTCTATTATAAGCATGAATACATAGTGACTCTGGAATAACAATCACTGCCTGCTTCGTAAAAATCTAATACAGCCAGACGGATTCTAATTAATAATGAATGTATTTAATTATTATTTTTAAAGTGAACTGTAAAGTTTTTACCAAAAGAAAATCCCTTATCGTAAGCTTTATCCTAAAATACTAAAGCTTACCATATTTTAGCCAGTTCTTAAAAAAAGCAAACTTATATCGTGCCTATCGAATAAAATAAAATACAATACAATTTGGAACAGTATTCAGAATATACAGAAATTCGAGGACATTGCCGGATCACCAACCTAAGGATCGTTTGGTTTACTACAATATCTACTGCGCCAAAAATAGCATTACTATGGACAATATTCATAATCATGAATCTAGAGATATTGTGGACTTTCTTTTTCGGTTTTTCAGTTTTCGGCAATCTAGAGTATCTACTACTTTTAGAATCTGATATAAAATATAGGGCGACTTTTAACGTCACTAATAGCTTCATCTATGTATAAATGTTAAAAAAATTTAACGTCACTAATAGCTTTATACGAGTATACGCCTGGTAAAGTGTCCTCGTGTATGAACAATATGTATTTATGTCATTTGTGACACATGTTCAGTAGTAGGTGAGACTGGTACTAATATACCACATCGGACTATTTCGAAGCCGAGCCTATCTCATTAAGATTTTGCAATTAATACTTCACAATCGGGCCGCCTGTCGTTTAGAAGGGAATTTAAGCCGATGTAAAACGCTTGGGAAATTATTAATAATAATAGGTCTTTACCTATGAAATTGCCTAAATTTTGGAAAAAGTAATAGTCGGTAGGTGCAAGGTCTGGTGAGTATGGCGGATGAGGGAGAGCTTCCAACCCCAGCTCTTGCAGCTTGGAGACTGTCTGTTGACAGCAGTGGGGACGACCGATTGACCAAAGCTGGTTGCTTAGTACTCACCAGACCTTGCACCTACCGACTATTACTTTTTCCAAAATTTAGACAACTTTTTACTGGGTAAAAAATTCAATTCCCGAGAGGCAGTACAAAATGCCTTTGAAGAGTTTGTTGCCTCCCGTCCAGCTGATTTTTACAAGAAGCATCAATAAACTGCCAATGCGTTGGCAAAGATGCGTCGATTGCATGGGTGATTACTTCGAATAACAGAAATAAAAAAGTTTGAAAAAATAAGTACTTTCACTAATTGCATACAAAACGGAAAAAACGGCATAGAAAAACAACAACAGTACTCCTAACGAACATTTATGAAAAACTTATGATTAATGCTACAAAAATAATTATACCAATTTATGCAATTCGAATACCAGATGATCACCCTGTTCTCTAGCAACGACAACGTCATTTCATGATGACAGTAGACAAAAGGGTTGCAAACAAATAAACTCACTTTCGTATTTATGATATATTAATCAAGATTTATACCTAATAAGCTTATACCTAATATAATAAGATTTATACCTAATAATATTTTAAATGATTTTTTTCTATTATAAGCATGAATACATAGTGACTCTGGAATAACAATCACTGCCTGCTTCGTAAAAATCTAATACAGCCAGACGGATTCTAATTAATAATGAATGTATTTAATTATTATTTTTAAAGTGAACTGTAAAGTTTTTTATCAGAAATAAAGTCCTTTAAACTGACCCCAGTAGATCTATAACTTTCTCAGATATAATAAAACTGCGTTACAAAAAGGTTTTAACGCTCTTGGAAAATAAACACATTTACAAAACCCTGGAGACACTTTACCAAAAGAAAATCCCTTATCGTAAGCTTTATCCTAAAATACTAAAGCTTACCATATTTTAGCCAGTTCTTAAAAAAAGCAAACTTATATCGTGCCTATCGAATAAAATAAAATACAATACAATTTGGAACAGTATTCAGAATATACAGAAATTCGAGGACATTGCCGGATCACCAACCTAAGGATCGTTTGGTTTACTACAATATCTACTGCGCCAAAAATAGCATTACTATGGACAATATTCATAATCATGAATCTAGAGATATTGTGGACTTTCTTTTTCGGTTTTTCAGTTTTCGGCAATCTAGAGTATCTACTACTTTTAGAATCTGATATAAAATATAGGGCGACTTTTAACGTCACTAATAGCTTCATCTATGTATAAATGTTAAAAAAATTTAACGTCACTAATAGCTTTATACGAGTATACGCCTGGTAAAGTGTCCTCATGTATGAACAATATGTATTTATGTCATTTGTGACACATGTTCAGTAGTAGGTGAGACTGGTACTAATATACCACATCGGACTATTTCGAAGCCGAGCCTATCTCATTAAGATTTTGCAATTAATACTTCACAATCGGGCCGCCTGTCGTTTAGAAGGGAATTTAAGCCGATGTAAAACGCTTGGGAAATTATTAATAATTATAGGTCTTTACCTATGAAATTGCCTAAATTTTGGAAAAAGTAATAGTCGGTAGGTGCAAGGTCTGGTGAGTATGGCGGATGAGGGAGAGCTTCCAACCCCAGCTCTTGCAGCTTGGAGACTGTCTGTTGACAGCAGTGGGGACGACCGATTGACCAAAGCTGGTTGCTTAGTACTCACCAGACCTTGCACCTACCGACTATTACTTTTTCCAAAATTTAGACAACTTTTTACTGGGTAAAAAATTCAATTCCCGAGAGGCAGTACAAAATGCCTTTGAAGAGTTTGTTGCCTCCCGTCCAGCTGATTTTTACAAGAAGCATCAATAAACTGCCAATGCGTTGGCAAAGATGCGTCGATTGCATGGGTGATTACTTCGAATAACAGAAATAAAAAAGTTTGAAAAAATAAGTACTTTCACTAATTGCATACAAAACGGAAAAACGGCATAGAAAAACAACAACAGTACTCCTAACGAACATTTATGAAAAACTTATGATTAATGCTACAAAAATAATTATACCAATTTATGCAATTCGAATACCAGATGATCACCCTGTTCTCTAGCAACGACAACGTCATTTCATGATGACAGTAGACAAAAGGG
The DNA here is from genome assembly GCA_902825455.1 of Arctia plantaginis. NCBI lineage: Eukaryota > Metazoa > Arthropoda > Insecta > Lepidoptera > Erebidae > Arctia > Arctia plantaginis. The sequence continues at coordinate 1,667,483 of CADEBD010000336.1, read as the reverse complement.
TTGCAAACAAATAAACTCACTTTCGTATTTATGATATATTAATCAAGATTTATACCTAATAAGCTTATAAGGAACTTAGTAAATTGGACTTGAGATCAAGAGGTCGTCGGTTCGAATCCTGACCAGTACACTACTGACGTGAACCCATTCCTAAAACAAGCAATTTAGCTTAGCTAATAACGGGAGGGGTTAACTGGAATGCTAGTAATTTCGGTTGCTGGTAGACCTATAAAAAAAATTATGTGTCACATAAAAGTAAATAGTATGTGTAAACAGAGACTTCACGGTACCATGTAATTAATAACTAATAATAACGTGACGCATCTAGCACACGGCCGTCTGATCCTAAACTAGGCAGAGCCTGTATGATGGTAACAAGACTGCAGATAAACATACTTATATCTTACTAAATATATACATATTATAGATATATATTACACGTCAATGATCGTACCCTAGCCTAGCGTCGCACCTATCGGTGGCGTGTCGGACTCGAACCGACTAAAACCGCACGCCGTCTCGGGTACTAATAGCCGGGGAACCAGGTATAGCCTAGAAAGGAAGTCCCTGGTGCCCCGACATACCTCGGGCCATCTACAGACGAGTAGACGACCCCCCGTGTGGGAACCCCATGTTCCCTCTGCTCCCTGGAAGCGAGCGCGCTTCGCAACGCGCTCGCCGCCACCCCGGCCTGCTTCTGCTAGGGTAGCCTAGCGTGTAGCCCTAGCGGTTTAGGCTCTGCGTTCATGAATCAGTGAGTCGAGGCAGTTATTAGTTATATGTATACATTATAAATGTTATTGAGGCACTTGACATTTTCGATATTTCCTACACGTGTATATTTCATACCCAAAATGCGTGGCACTTAAATATAAGTAAGTTATATTTAAATGGTCAACAATAGACGTTATTACGCACGTTTTCGCATGACTAGCTGCGACTATATAATTAAGTTGATCATTTCTATGACATTTACGAAGAGGTAAACAACATGCTATTTCTATTGTTCAAATTCTGCTCTTTACGTGTGCTAACAAAATTTCAATGCATTTATATTATAAGTATATAATATATAGATATAAGCACATTTATTACTTTTTTTGCGTTTCACGCCTTTTCAAAAGCAAAGACTCCAAAGTTTTAGATATTATATCGATGTGATTTTTAGGGTTTTGTACCCAAAGGGTAAAACGGGACCCTGTTACTGAGACTCCGTCCGTCTGCCTGTCTGTCCGTCCGTCTATCACCAGTTGAAATTTTCACAGATGATGTATTTCTGTTGCGGTTATAACAACAAATACTAAAAACAGAATAAAATAATATTTAAATGGGCTCCCATACAACAACCCAACAACAACTACGATTTTACGAAACCCTTCGTGCGCGAGTCCGACTTGCACTTGGCCGATTTTTTTATTTATAATATCCTCACGCAAATCACACGCGGTCGTCTGATCTCAAACTAGGCTGAGTCTGTGCTATGGTGACCAGACTGCTGATAAACATACTTATATATTTATAAGTATAAATATTTTATAGATTAATAACACCCAGACACAAGAAAATTAAATGATCGTGCTTATTACACAATTATTTGTCCCAATATGATCATAGAACCCAAGACCTCCACCTTAGCAGGCAGGGTCACTAGCCACTAGACCAACAGATTCGTCAAAAATGATCACACTTTACTTATATTATTGGCCATATATATATAACAAAATAATCACGTTTGATTTTTACTCTTAAATACAAAGAAATAGAGTGGCAAAAACCACATTTATTTATTTTTATTAAAATCAGAGTCGGTTAGATACCACAATTCTTATTTGATGCCCTAAACACAGTTTATAGTCGTAAAAATCGTATTGTTTATGAGTAAAAGAGGACTTAATAAGCTTAGCTTATACTATTACAAAGTCTTTCAAGATAAAGGAACAAACACTTTAAGCTTTCAGTTCGTACTTGATCTTGAAGGAATTATTGGAACTTATTTATGTTTTTGCTGCTCAAATTAACCATAATATAAAATACATTGTATAAATTTTACATCTAGGAGGAGGGGGGTGTACTAATTTTATAACATTTTAACTAGATGGCTAACGGCTTCGTGATTACCTATATGTTAAAACGTAAACAATAATAACAAATATTCTACCTTTTTTGGCTTAATAGTAATGTTTATTTTCTTCTTCATTTTTACACTGTCCTCTTAAAACAGTGAACTTAGGCACATTGTCATGCTACCACAAACTTTAATAAAAAGAACTGTCAACACTACCGCATTCTTCTAGGGTATTACAAAGACTGTCTTAATATGACTTTTAAATGTCTATGTACTCTTAGAAGGCGGGCAATCGTAGCCATCGTCATTAGAGCTATCACAACTCTCACATCCATTAATTAACCGGAACTACTTCTAACATTTACGTGTCGTGATAAAATGGGCGCGTCAAATTATCTATTTTTTTTAATCTGGAGTAATCTCGCAAAGGCTTTTATCAGGAGGTTAATGAGCAATGGATTTTTTCCCTTTGTTGACCGTCTACGATAAGAGCGCACAGCGCAACAGGCATACAACAAACAAGGAAACATATTTTATCGAAGTATAGGTATTTAAAACCATTTAAATTGATAAAATTAACAGGAACTAAACAAAAACTGCGATTGAGTTGTTTACCAACAAATAAACACAACAAAATTGCACAAAATATAATTGTATGATGTATAACCACATGTATACCACTTATAAATATATGGATGGCCAAATGGGCAAAAACGTGAGGCAAAAACTAGCGTCTAAAACATTGTTAAAGATGAATAGTCATCTTCAGATAAAGATTACTGTTGAACAGTATTTTTTGTCGCCAGATCTACTAGGCCGTCTTTAACAAAAAAAAAATACAGATAAATGCATCTTAATAAAAAATCATTTATAATTGTCCGTGTGGTGACGGATTAAGAATACGGATTGTCACCACCCCCATTCATCCTGTGGGTGTAGTAAAAGCCGACTAAGGGAGCAAACTACGCAGGACAATAACACTGCAAAGAGAAGGAAAACTTGACACAAACCCTTTTTTTTTTTTTTTTTTTTTTAACGTGTGGAAATCCCCTCGGACCGTCACCCCTCCGGGGTTTGCGGCGGGGTGGTGTGTCGGACTCGGACCGACTAAAACCACACGGTGTGCCACTCTGCGCCTGTGACAGGAGGGATCCGGGAACAGCTGTTGTTAAGACATCCGGACCCCTCCTAGCGCCAGCCCGCTCCTGGTGCGGGCTCCGTCTCAATATTTTTCCTCTCTTTAGGCGACGTCCGGCACACGCGGACGCCGCCCCCTCGCGGCTGGCCAACTAATGCGGGTGGAGGGGAAACCCACCCCGTCCACCCGCGGCCACACTCAGGGCGGCATGAGGCTGTGATAGGCGGGCCTCCGCCGCCCGGTTCGCCGGCGGCGGATCGGGTCCGAGTGGAGGTCGTCCTCCCGGGCCCTCTCCGCCGCCTCCTTCCGCGAGATTACTACCTCGCAGAAGGTTGCGACCGCGGTAAAACAACTGTCGCTACCGGCCATGGAGCGTACTACGGCCGGTAGCGAGAGATCCACTCCGATGACTGCAGTGAGGGCCCGGCGCTGCGCCGCCCATGCGGGGCAGACCGCCAGCGTGTGCTGGGCCGAGTCCTCACTGCAGTCGCAGTGGTGGCAGGCGGGACTCAGTTCCCTCCTAGCGACCGTGTGCAGGTACTTTCCGAAGCAACCGTGCCCGGAAAGCACCTGCGTCAGTCGGAAGGAAAGGGTCCCGTGCTGCCGCCCTGCCCACTCGGCGATGACCGGCTGGAGAGCCTCCACGGCGGCGAAGCCAGCGCGTGGAGTCTCCAGCCGGAGCGACCAACGAGCCATCGTGGCTCGGCGAGCGGCTTCGCGCCACTCGCGCACATCCTCGGGCGGAGGGCGAAATCCGCTCTCCACCCGGAAGTCAGCCACTCGCCGATAAACTTCGGCGAGCACTTCCGCCTCCAAATCCCACGGGGGAGTTCCGGCCAACGCGCATGCCACCTCCGTAGAAACGGTGCGGTAACCGCGTATGGCTCTGACCGCCATTACCCTCTGAGGGCGCCAGAGGCGTACCCTATTCTGGGCGGTCAGAGCCGCCGCCCACACCGGTGCACCGTACAGCGCCATTGACCGGACAACCCCCGTGTACAGCCGTCTTGTCGCGACGCTGGGTCCACCCATATTGGGCAAGAGTCGCCCTAGGGCAGACGCAGCGCCGACCAGCTTTGGAGCAAGCTGTCGGAAGTGCTCATCGAAGAGCCACCTCCCGTCGAGGATCAGGCCCAGATATTTCATCTGGGCCCGAACCGGTACGAGGACCGAGTTGACCACGATGGAGGCGCCAGGGGGTGGACCACGACGGGGCCCATGAAATAACAGGGCCTCCGTCTTATCTAGGGCCACCCGTAAGCCCAGCGCCTCAATGCGCCCGACCACCAGGGAGACTCCCCCTGTGGCCAGGCGCGCCGCCTCTTGGAAGTTTGCCCCCCGGGCTGTCACGAGGGTATCGTCTGCGTAACAGATTACACCCAGCCCGGGGGGGAAATCGGCGCGAAGGGCCCAGTCGTACCCTATGTTCCACAGGAGGGGTCCAAGAACAGACCCCTGTGGAACACCGCACGACATGGGCCGACACCTCAAATTACCTTCTCGGTCCTCGTACACGACGGTTCGCTCCTCTAAATAGTCTGCCACCAGCCGCCTCAGGTACTTTGGCACCCCATGATAGTGGAGTGCTTCCCTGATGCAGCTGAATGGCAGACTATTGAATGCGTTGGCGATGTCCAATGACACCGCCAACAGCACGCCGCCACAGCTCACGGCCTCTTCGGTCACGGCCCTCAGGCGCAACACGGCGTCGACTGTCGAACGCCCCGCCCGAAAACCAAATTGGGCGTCCGACAGATCGGGGCCCACCTCGCAGAGGTGCCGGACGATGCGGGCAGAAAGAACCCTCTCAAACAATTTGCCCGCCTCGTCCAGCAGCACGATGGGCCTATAGGCCTTGACCGAATCGGCAGGCCGTCCCGGCTTCCTCAATAGGACCAGCTTCCCGCTCTTCCAGCACTCAGGGAAGCGTCCCGACGCCAAGCTAGCGTCGAACACCTCCCCGAGGCGGTCTGCCATGTGGTTGAGGGCCAGGGCCAGCACTCGGGCCGGTACCCCGTCTGGCCCAGGGGCGGTGATCTTGGAACGGATCCGAAGAACAGCCGCCCCTACCTCCGATTCCCGGACGGGCGGAACATTGTCCTCCCCGTGCTCCCCGTCGTCTCCGGCCAGGGAGGCCATCGACGGGGGAGTGTGTTCCGCCCGTTGTGGGAAAAGGCCCTCAACCACTTCTCGCAGGAAGCTGGGCTGGAGAGTCTCCGTAAGGGGGGGGCCCGACGCGCGGAGCTTTTGTCGCACCGCGCGGTAAGGGCGACCCCAGGGGTCACGATTAAGACCCTCCAGCATCTCCTGTCTTTTTTCCTCTTTGGCGCGGCTAATGGCCAGCTTCAGAGTTTTCCGCGCCCGTCGGTACTCCTCATGAAGCCGGTCCTCCTCACCGTCTCCACGGTGACGCCGCCGACTGCGCGTGTAGGACCTCCGGGCACGTGTACAGGCCGCACGGAGGTCCGCCAGCTCCTGGGACCACCAGTAGACCTCCTTCCTTGGAGGCCGACGACCTCGAACGCGGGGCATGGCCGCATCGCATACATGCGTAATCGCATCGCGAAAGCGGCCAGCCCCCACGTCGACCTCCTCGGTCGGAGCCTGAGGAGACAGCCACGAGTGAATTATGGCTGCCTCCTCTAGTAGGTCCCGGTTCAGCCTGGCAACAGCCCACCGCGGAAAGCGGGATAAACGCCGCGCCACGTGACCCCTACTGGAGTCCTGGGTCCGGGAGAGCTCAAATCGGATATACAGGTGATCCGAGAGCGTCTCAACCTCTTCCAGGACACACCAGTTCCTTACTCGTGCGGCGAGGACAGGGGTAGCGAACGAAAGGTCCACTATCGACCCCCCCTGCTGTCGCACGCACGTGTTGGTGGAGCCTCTGTTTAGAAGACAGAGGCCCACCGAGGCCGCCCACTCCTCTACGGCCTCGCCCCTGGCGTCCGTCCTAGGGGAACCCCACGCAATGGACTTTGCGTTGAAGTCCCCCGGCACAAGGACGTGCCCAGACGCTAGTCGCCGTATCGAGGTCTCCAAGCTGGTTAGGAAAACCTCGAAGTCGTTCAAACTCCGGTTGGGGGAGAAATAGACACCATATATGGTGATCCCCCCCCACTCGACGGCAACATATCCAGTGCCCTTGTCTCTTAGCGACAAGGGCGGGGAATGAGCCGTCGTGGAACCGACGACTGCCACGGAGCCGTCCCAGTCACCCATCCAGTTTGGACGGGGAGGGACAGAATAGGGCTCCGCGACTACGGCAACACCTATCGACCACTGTGCCATGGTTTGCAGGAAGAGATCCTGCGCCGCGGCACAGTGGTTCAGGTTCGTCTGGACCAGGAGGTTGGAGACTTGATCCATTACTGGATCGTCTCTACAACCTCCTCCATGGGCGACGACGTCGACGCACGAACTATATCGGAGGCAGCCTGGGTCGACTGGCTAACCCCCGACGTCTGCCGAGAACTGCGGGGAGGCTTGCAGCCTCTCTGCCCCATCTGGTGATTGGCGGGCTTATTGCCCGCCGCACACACTGGGCAGTGAGGGGCGGCAGAGCATTCTGCCGCCTTATGCCCCGGTTGACCGCAGCGGAAACACAGTCCGCCGCAGTCAAAACAACTGTCGCACTTGACGCGCGTGTGTCCCGATGCTAGGCATTTGTAGCATCTCATCGGTCTCGCCGCCAGGACTGTGATCCTGGCGCTCACGAAACCGATGAGCAGCCTGCCGGCGTCGGCCAATACTTTGGCCGACGCTACGGGACAGCTGACCCACACGGCGCCAAGCCCTCCTGGACCGGGGCGGATGGTGCCGACCCTGACGTTTTCCGCGCTGCACCCCGTCTTCTCCCGGATTACAGCGCGGACATCTTCGGCCGTCACAGAGTCGTCCAGGCCCGAGATGCGCAGCTCTGCGCACTTAGTAGGCCTGGCGATCTTTACACCATCCGTGGCTGTAAAGAGTCCCCGCAGCTTCTCGGCAAATGTGTCCGCCGTCTTAGCGCCTTCAGCCCCAGGGAACTCGAGGACTCGAGCTCCCGTCTGGGCGAGGCGCATTCTGACCCCCACCGTCCCAAAATCGTTGGCGAGGCTGTCCCGGGCCTTTTTGAAGACGGCCGCGTAGGACAGCCCGCCGTCCGCCGCCTCCGGGGACACGGTCACCACTACAGCCGCGGTTTTGGGCGGCTGCAGCTTCCGCGGCCTCTTTGTGGAGGCCGTTGCCACCGGTGGCGAAGGCTGGGCTTGGGCTGCTTTTTTGGCAGCCTTTTTGGCCCGCCTTCGGGACTTCTTGGAGCCCCTCGCCTCCTGCCAACCCTCGTTGGAGGGGGCAGGTGCGGAGGGGCCCGGCAGGGGTGTCGGAGTGGGGAGCGGAGGGAATGCCACTCCGCTCCTCGGCGCCGTTTTAGGCCCCGTCTTGGCCGGCGCCTGGGGATGTGCCTTGGCCGGCGCCTTAGCCGGTGCCTTGGCCGGCGCCTGGGCCGGTGCCTTGGCCCCCCTCCTCGGCTTTTGGGGAGCCGATGGAGTCGGGGCAGACGCCGCCGCCGCGTAGGAGACGCGGCCTCCCACTACGGGGAGCGCGGTCGGAGCGGCGGCCTTAGGCCGCTGTGTCGACGCGAGCGGGGGGCGCACAACCGGCGCAGGGGGCAGTCTCGCCTCCAGGCCAGCCAGGCGTCCGTCCAGCATATTCCCAACTGCGATGAGGATTTCTCGCAGTTGGGAGTCAAATGCCCCTGAGTTGGTAGTAGGGGCAGGCTGGGACGCGGACGGGGCTTCCCGCTCGGGGAGGTTCGCCTGGAAGCGGGCGAACTGAGCGCTCAGCTCGTTCACCCGCTCCGTCAGCTTCTTGTTGGCCACCTGCAGGCGAGAGACGTCGCCCGCTAGGCCCTCCACGACCTCCGACAAAGCGGAGGAGGAGTCCTTAAGGGCCCTCACAAACGAGCCCTTAAGGTTCACGGATTTGGTGGCCACCTTGTCGATGACGGCCACCGCCGCTTTCGCCCTCTCCTGCACGGACACGGGAGCCTGGGGGGCATTTCCCCCCACCGGCTCCCGAACCTTGAGCAGGAGATCCGCGATCTCCTCCTCCGCTACGGCCTCGCCGTCCACTCGCACGCTCCTGTAGGACTCCGCGTTTGAGAACGCGGAGCCTGACGGGGTCGAGACCGAGGCCGGTTTACGCGCCCTCCCTCGGCGACTGCTTGCCACCTTTGGTGGCATCATTTCGCCGGACGTGTCGGTTTCCACGTCCCCTGAGCGTCCGCGTTTTCGGCTGTCGCTTCGCTCCGCCTCCATGGCCTCCGCGCCATCCGAGGAGACGGCGGATCCGGAACGAATACGATCCGATGCTCTTCGGCTCCCAGAGACCAGCGTCAGACTGACTTCTGGGAGCCCCATCGAGAAAACCCTATACCAACCCGTCTTGCCAGCGTGGTATAGTAGGCCAAAACCTCCTTTCTAAGGAAATGCCTATGTCCAGTAGTGGACTGTTAAAGGCTGTTGATGATGATTATATGGCATTTAGTCGATTATTTTTAAATTTGGGTTACTTGTCCTACAAAATCATAAATACTACACAAGCTTGGTATTGTTTAGGATGATAATAAATTAAATACAAATAAATGATTCTGATTCTGATAAGTAGGGCCATTTACCTTTCTGAAGAGAGGTAAAAAATGTACTCTACATACTTTGATGCAAAATAGTTGATTACAACAATCATTGCCACCTTCAAAATACTGAACGAATGCTCGTGTGTTATTAATGCCCGATAACGCTAGCACGGACCATTGAAGCGCAACTTTACGTATCTTGATAATTTAATCTACCACAAATAAAACTCGGGCGTCGAGTAGAGATGGCAATCATGCAGAACGTTTTGGGCGGGCGACAAGTGTCATCTTCCCATACGCCTTTTATCTACAGGGCTGTCTACGTCAGTTCTTAAGTACTCACTATTAACAAGTGTTTCTTTAAGGTTTGGGCTTCAAAATTAGATAAAAAGCCGTACCAGTTATGTTAATTGTATTGATGTTGGTTTAATTTAAGAAATAATTAATACCAGTATTTTTGAAATAGGATTTCAGCAGTGTGGGTACCACTACTTAATCGTTAAGAATGCAATTTTCGATCAATTTATTGAGTAACTGATATCGTATATCCGTTGTGGCAACAGATGAAATTTAGACTAATCACTTATGAAAATTATAATTTCCGACTACGCTTCATGATATAAACTGACAAGTGTCTATTGACACTATTATTTTAACACTAATGGCTAGAAAGATCGATATTCATCGATGTTAGTTACACATCGATTTTTAGCAGATGGTGTGAATTTAATCACATAGGCCATGAAATTGTCACTAATAAACTTCTTGGTGAGAACAATGTTTTCGAGTAGCTGCGTTAAAAATTCCTTTCTTTTTATTTCTAATTACTGGATTAACTAAACCAAAGTTGAATAAAGAAGTTGTTATATGTTTATGCTGAACAGCGACTTCGGAGTTATAGAAAGGATATTTTTTTCAAAAGCTTAGTCAGCTTTTTTAATGGACAGAAATAATGAGATTGTTCGTTTTCACTTTGCATGATTGTGTTCCTGCTCTTCCCGATTCCTTCCTAATTTCATTTGCAACGCAATGTGTAGCATTGGTTTTTTTACGGCCAGCCGCCTGCTTAACGATAATACTGCTTGGAAATCTAACTTTTTGAAGAAGGGATAAAGGAAAAAGGTAAATTTTGCTAACGAAAACGGATAAGGCGAGGGAGCGGAAACGGGCCTGATATTGCAGTACCTTGAGAGGCAGGAGTCGTGTCGTATCCATACGTCAATCCTACTAGTGCAGAGACATGAATTGATCAATCAGTTGCTTATCTTATAGGAAACTTAATTTTTTTTCGTATTCAAAAGTTCTCTCTTGTTACTTGACTTGTATGTTTTCTTTTCGATATTTATCGTATCATGATCGGATGCCGACATCGATGTTTAGTCTAATAGCGATTCTCATACAGCCAGCATCCAAGCTAGTAACCACAAATAGGGATTTGACTGAATAAAGAATATTCGGCGAGGCTCATGGCCGAAGTGCCGAATATTCGGCAACTTAATACCTTTCGCGGATGACAAACCTGTCACTAAAGTACTTGTCTATTAAAGTAAAGTCACAAGTGTCACAAAACACTTTATTTATTGTTGATTGTTAGTATTGTTACATTAAATTGTATTACTTTTAATAGGATTATCCCTAATATCACCGTTTGTTTGTGTTATCATTTGCTATTCGGTGTTCAGCAGAATAGTTCGCAATAATCGGCCGAATACCGAATAGTTGCCGAATATTCGGACGACACTGAGAGTTGTCTTTTAAAAAACAAAAATTTTCTTATCAGACTTAAGTTGAAAAAGAAGAGGTGAATGTTGAAGATATGCTTGAATTAAAGTACATATTTTGATTGTAAGAGATATTGGGTTAAGTACATTAAAGCTCCAGAAAATATATTAGTTATATATAATAATAATAATGTATAATAATGTTGGTAACAATTTTTGTGTTTTGAAAATTTGGCAACAGTTAGTTTTTCACTTGTTAATCTAAGTAGAATAGTTTTCAAATTACTTAACATAAAGTAAAACTTTTTTATTACCTTGAAAAAAATGATTTTCTTAAAAAGAATGTGATCACAAGATTTGGGTAACACACAAATAACTTTAAATTATAGTATATAACTTATTGAGGGGAAAATAATATTTCATCACAGTTCAAAAACTTTTTGCCGTATATGTTTACCTTATTTTTTTTTAGTTAAAATATGCTTATGATGTTTAATATCTCTGGCATAAGATTAAATGATAATCTAAATTAGATATATAGGTCTCAAAGGAAGGTAGAGATACCTGTCTCTTAAACTAGGCATGGCCGGTATCTTAAAGAGGCAGTGTTCGACTAAGGTTTTATTTACTTGAGTCTTGTAGACAGTCTACATCACAAAGACTTGACAAAAACAATATTACTTACAAAATGGTGTGTCATTCGAGCCAGTATCTGAAGTACTACTTTGTATAAGCACATAATGACACATAAAACATTAAGATATAGTTATCACTATAATTGTTTAAAAAAATCCTACCATTTGTTTCAATATATAATTTTAGTAATTAATTAGAGTGCACTTTTATGATTAAAAATAATATCCTGTTATCATTATAAATCATGTGCATCCATAAATATTTATAATTGAATATGCTGCTGTCATAATAGTAATAAATAACATGTTGCTCTGACATAGACAATAAAAAAAAAAATACACGAACTTTTGCACAGAAACAACAAAATAAGTGCACAGAATACATACAGTGCACATTAAATAAAAGTGCTAACTACATTAACATAATGATATTTATCTTACTAAATTTGGGTTATCGTAAGAGTCCTCCCGAACTGAGACTGTAGGGGTGTCTATGAGGGGGTCTCTGTCTCCAGTCTCGTCCGATCTCCCCTCTGACCCCCCTTCGGTACGACAACGGCACCCTTCACATCTCTTCATGACTACACATACTTCTTAACTGTGGACTGTGAATAAAGTCCTTCAGTTTAAATTATCAGTTATTATTTATTTTATTAAGAGAATTTGTGATATCACAAACTTAAATTAATCAATGGTAAGTAGATAACAAATTGAATTTGTCTAGTCTTAATACCAACTTTGACTATGTTACAATGAACTCTAAATAAATATAAATGGTAAATATAAATACCTCATCATCACTATCTAGGAGATATGTTTCTTCCATGGCACCAAAACATTTAAAACACAACTTTTTAAGAACAAACTTATAAAAGACACTGATATAAACATGTCCACCTGAACGTCAGCATGATCACGTATTAACAACAGTGAATAATATTGCATGAAGATATTATCAGGCACAAAGAAAATATCATTGTATGCAAATGAAATGATTGACTATGGGCGAAAATAATGACTGTAACACTCGTATACAACATACGCAAACCGGACACCGTGTGATCCGTAACTCTACAACTAAATAGGTATCAACACAAAATGAGTAAAATCTCCACTTACTACTGTTATTTGGCTTCTGTCGTATGCAAGTGAATTCCATAGAATTTAAGCACAAAATCAAATGAACAGCTCCATCGTTCGTACAAAGTATGTGAACACTGTATCTAAAAATCTCAATTATGTTGAATAGATACGATATAAATGTTAAATTTGCGGATAAACGTCCAATAACCCCAATGTGCTTACCTCACTTTTGACATATTTGACATTTAACTTGAGACATAGTTGGCGTAGTGCGAAAGATTTTATCTTGTAATTCTACGGTAAAAATATTTAAATTAATAACTTTATCGGTTTTATGTATACTTAATTCAATTTACAATGCTTCATTTTGATTTTCGTTCTGCCCTTGTCAGTGGAATAATTCTAGAACAATTAATACTTCTTTCCAATTTTTTTGTTTTTATCACGTCATGTTGTAATATCGGTAATATAAGGTACACTTGTTTAGTTACATACAAGATTTCTGACTAGATGCAGTTTTATGTAAAGTAAAATTATTTCACAAATTAATTTTTATTATTTAATTCCTTTTTTTACCAAATCAACCATTTGGCTACTACATGGAATATTACTAAAATTTTAACGTACGTATCAGAATTAAGAGAGCTGATCTAATTAAAATGTTTAGAGTCAGTAGATATGAGTAGATATTATATTTCGCAGATCCAGAGAATCTAACATGGTTTTCTAATTGGAATGCTAAGGCGATTAAATCGACTTAAACTTTTTAGTCGGACCCGATATCAACTCAATTTAAGAAAAAACTCACACACGTCATCTCAGGCTGAGCTGTCAACATTAATATAGCAGATTATAATTTTTATAAAAGTGGTTTAAATAAAAGGCTATTCAATATGGTAATTGTATAAACAATATAAATAAACCTGAAATATAGCTTACAGTACATCCTTTTCTCTAAAAATGTCTTAACGCAAAATAAAATGTAATTCAAGTGCGGCTTATTTAAAGTTTTCAACAGTGTTTTTAAATTATTTCAGGTGCTGATAGCGGCGACAGTATGTACAAAGTCAGGGAAAGGTAGTTTATTTCTTAAACTTTCTAACTAACCTTATGGAGAAGTAATAATGTACATATTTTACCATAATATCTATTACAGCTTTAGTATCCCGTCAATTTGTGGAGATGACGAAGGCACGTATAGAGGGCCTTCTTGCTGCATTCCCCAAGCTTATGACCGGTGGACGTCAGCATACTTTTGTGGAAACAGAATCTGTCAGGTATTAATAATAATATATAAAGTAATAAGTAATATTGGATTTATTAGTTGTTTACTACTTAACTATCTGTGTAATACAATGTTCTCGAATTTAACTAATACTCCATAGAAACATTTTAGAATCAAATTAAAAAGTATGAGGAATTACCTTGTCTTAAGCATTTGTGTCAACCTACAACATTCAGATAAATTATCCTGTCAATACCTGACAAAGGTACAATCATAATCAACAGGTTTAAACACTTTAAATGTATAGCAAGAAACAAGTTACTCTATAAGAATAAGTAATGTAATACATTGATGTTGGACAATATTAAATTGCCATGTTTGAGGAATGAAAAAGGTGTTCCCTAATTATTGTAGTAATAAAAGAACCTTATTTTACTTCCTTAGTTGAAATTATTTACTATTACAGGTGTGTAGAAGAGTTCATAATATTAATGAACAAGTTTTCTTACCCTGTTATAAGAAATTCCACCATAATTATAGCCAAATTACTTAATATAACTAATCATTTGTAATCCAATTCAACTTTGTTATATTAAGCTTTTACTGTAATAACTAATAATCATTAATCAAACTCTCTGTAAAAGTTTGCCTGACATTTTTATAGCAGGCTTTTTTGTGAAGGTGTTTTTTAAATGAACACAGAGACCTTGTAATGATAGTATTCATGTGCCATAAACCCTTTTACACCAACAGTCACAGATTGTTGGTGAGTAATAGCTATCCTTCTTCTTATCTTAGCTTTTGTGGCCCAAGACTAGTGTAGCCAAGATTTGTACATCTTTTACTCTATTCTTACACAGTATTTATATATCTTTTACTCTATTTTTGTTACAGATATGTGTACCAGCCTCTGGACAAGTTGTACATGCTCCTCATCACCACAAAGGCTAGCAACATCCTTGAAGATCTTGAGACTCTGCGCCTCTTCAGTAGAGTTGTGAGTTATTATATAAACAAATTTAGTATCTAGCATACATTTGCTTCACAGAGTCCGCATGTGTCTTTCTGTCTGTTATTTAGACCATGTTGTGCACAAGTGGTGTAATAAACAAGCTTTAATAAAATTATTTATGCAGACCTATTAAAAAAAATATGTATTTATTTTTTTGAAAACAAACTTTTTATTACACATTTTTGGTGGTTACTACATTTTAGTCCACATAAATTGAATTAATGATAAAATTTAGTGCTTGATCAAGATAACCATAAAAGGGAACTTCTATAAACATTGAATTTTAAGGTTTTTTTATATCAAACTTGTCTGGTCATGACCGACATTATTATTATGTAACTTTTTACTGTCAACAGGTGCCAGAATACTGTGCCCCCCTAACTGAGGCTGAGGTTTTGAACCAGGCCTTTAACCTTCTATTCGCTTTTGATGAGATAGTGGCTCTGGGATATAGGGAAAGCGTGAATTTAGCGCAGGTGAGTAATTCTTATGTATTCATGTTTATTTACTTGTAAACTGAAGTATTGAAAGTGATGCGAAGAAAGCAGTTAAAAAGTGAGCGCTACTATTAGACCCTCCTCCCATCTGATCCTGTGACTTGTGTGTTGTGGTGGTCAACCTATCAAATTTTATTGACAGAAGTTGATCTATGTGTATAATTATATGGCTCAGCAGTGATATTCTCTAAGGAAACGACGAAAAAAAAGACTACTAGAATGTTTGCCCAAAGGGATATTTATAGGAAAGAGACATTTTTAAGAGGTTTTAGAAATCTTTATTGTTTTCACACAATTTTTACAACACCAAAACAGTATTCCCTTAAATAAAAATAAAACTAAAGTTTTTCTTTACTTAATGCTCCTATGTTTTCTATGTCAGAATTTTAGGGAAGTCTAGACCTAGACAAATGGTAAAATACAATTTCTTTCCATAGGCAGTCTTTGTGTTTCCCCCTCGTTCAGTTCTCAAAGTATTCCTTGGTCCGATATAGTGTTATTCATTTACCAATTGCAATTCACAGGTACGCTCATTTGTTGAGATGGATTCCCACGAAGAGAAGATCTACCAAGCTGTGAGACAGGTACGTGGCGACTCCCTACTTTCTTTGCCTGATATCGTTATACATATCCTCTAACTCTTCCCCCTCCCGCAGACCCAGGAGCGCGAGGCGGCGAACCGCATGCGCGAGCGCGCCAAGGAGCTGCAGCGCGAGAGGCTGGAGGCCGCCAAGCGGGGCCTGCCGCCGCGCGGACAGCCCACCTACGGTACTTGTACACACTAAGTACACTATAATAATACATTTACACTTACAAGCCTCTATCCCCGAAGGTATAGGCACTTTTAAGAAATAAAGATAGGTAAAAGAAAATGTGGTGATAAATTAAGAATATGGAGTGTCACCACCCCTATTTATCCCGTGGATGTCCTAAGAGACGACTAAGGGAGTAAACTACGCAGGTCAACAGCACTGCAAAGAGAAGGTAAACTTGAAACAAACCCTTTTTTTTTAAACCCCCTTGGGCCGTCACCCCACCAGGGTGGTGTGCCGCACGAGTAAGGAACTGGCGTATCCTGGAAGAGGTTGAGACGCTCTCGGATCATCTATATATCCGATTTGAGTCCTCCCGTACTCAGGACATCAGTAGGGATCACGTGGCGCGGCGTCCTCTACGTTTTCCGCGGTGGGCTGTTGCAAAATTCGTCGCTTCCTAGGAAAGAGGTATATTGGTGGTCCCAGGAAATGTCGGACACGCGCGGCCTGTACTCGTGGCCGGAGGTCCTACACCCGCAATCGGCGGCGTCACCGCGATGACGGTGAGGAAGATAGGCTTCATGAGGAGTACCGAAAGGCGCGGAAAACTCTAGAAGTGAAAGTAAAGGAGATGCTGGAGGTTCTCGATCGTGACCCCTGGGGTCACACTGATCGCGCGGTGCGACAAACTTGAAACAAACCCTGTACCAACCCGTCTGGCAAGTGTGGTATAGTAACCAAAAAAACCAAAACCTTCTTTCTAAGGAGAGGCCCATATCCAGCAGTCGACTATTAAAGGCTGTTGATGAAAAAGACAATTTGAAATAATTTTAAAAGGATTTTATTTAATACTTTGATTTGGTGGTTTGCAAATTAGGAGAATGTTGAAAAAGAAAGTAGAGCAGGTGGGGAAGGCAATAGAAGTAAAGGAATATTTGCATATTTTAATTTATGCAATATATTTGCAGGAAGTTTCAATAAATAAATGTTGCTTAAACAAATTAAGGTGTGTAAATGATACGATACACAAAAAACATTGATTTATGTATTATATATATTTTTAAAAACCAATTACACTTACATCCCAGTTATGATTAGAATTTTATGTTTATATATGTTTTTAATAAAAACTTGATTAGATTTTTTCACGTACAGGAAGTGGCTTCGGAAGTTCGTCAATGTCCTCGTCCGCAGCGTCAGAACCTATTGCTGAGAAGATACCTACTACACCGGCTCGCGACGTGTAAGTAAACTATTAGTGTAATAATTTATTACTGAGATTACGTCATCGTCCCCCGATACTATTTGGGATCGGCGCAGCGTGTAACATTACAAAAAGTTTTTATTACGGCCGAACTGCCTAATTTTTAGGCAATGTAATGTTTTTCGGACGGTAAAGATGGTATTTTGAAGTAATACAGTGAGAGCCCTATTCTTACCCAGCGTTTTTTTTGGGCTTTTATTTTATTCAAAGTTTTAGAAAAATAATTCTGTACAGCCTTAGATCTAAATTTACGGACCCTTAGGCTGTATCGCGTTCATTTTATATCAAATCACAACATTTTTACGCGCGATGTTTTTCTGCCAGTGCGGATAATCCTACGGACGCGCGCAATAAAGAGTGCGTTACACATTTCCGTCCCTTTGTACGAACTTACTCCCATAGATGCAAGAAGACGAGAAGACAGATGTTACACATGAATATAGTAACGAATCTATTTTATCAACATCTGATATAAATAAAATAGTGGCACTCCGGGAGGGCCGACAGAAGTGAAAAATATATACTTATATATAGAGGTGTCGGTAACGGTAACAGTGTCGCGAGTTCTCATCTCAAAAAATATATTTTTTTGTTTGTGGTTCGAAAATGCCCAACGCGCCCAAAGAAGTTTTCACTTAAAAAACTTCATGACGATCGTTAAAAACATTATTTTAACATAAGTAAGTAAGTAGACCAATATTAGAAAACGTTCTATGTCGTTTCCTGCAGCGGTCGTCCGTCGGGCCGTTCGACGATGAAGCTGGGGTCTCTCGGCACGGACACGGAGTCGTTCGTGTCGCGCCTGCGCAGCGAGGGCGACGCCGCCGCCGCGCAGCCCGCCGCGCGCGCCCCCGCCGACCTCGCCAAGGCGCCGCCCCCCGACCACAAGGAGTGAGTAGCCACCCCCCACTGACCCCACTATCGATTCACTTTAAACAAGAAATCTGCAGTCAGACATATACGTAATAAATAAACGTATTCAACTTATAACACCATTCTTTTTGCGTCATTGATTATTATTTCCCCTTTCCCATCAGTACGGATTTCACACCTTTAAACAATATTAAACCGTGTACATAGTCTTTAAAGTCTATTTTACCAAATCGCACACAGTAGCTTGACGCGATCGGCAATCGCCGCATCCGTTCGTATCGTTACCGATCCAATACGTTGCGAGCCATTTGGTGGAAATGTAGACCACAGAGCTGTCATTTTCTCTTTGCCAAACATTATTTTCTTTTAGTTCATCATTCGATCGTTTTCACAGCGTACACCTACGGTTTGAGGAACGCCTCACACTGGTGGCGGGCAGAGACGGAGATGTACAAAACTTTGAACTTAGCGGTGAGTTCTCTACAAATCTTTAAAAATGAAACAATTCACTTACAAATTAATTTTGTGTTTATTTTATTCAACTCCTGAATTAAAAGCAGAAAGCTTTCCGTCCTTGAAGGACGTCCTATTCTAAGCTATTAGTCGCCAAAAGAAAATGCAATTATTTTATGATTATGCAATAAAAATATATTTTAACGAGAGCTTGATTTCTTTTCTGCAATTTTAAATTTTAAAAAAAATTAAAAAATAGAGTTCTTCATTCAAACAAAAAAAGGAATCAGTTGAAAAACTTTGTGTTAAATATATACAAAGTTAATGCGGTTTGTTGTTAGGTTTGTTGACCCTCCGCATCAGCAATGAGCAGTACGGACGCATACATGTGCATGTCGACAATAAAGACTCCAGGCCACTGCAGCTACAGGTGAATATAACTCGCATACTTAATGTAACAGAAAAATTAGAATATGTTACTCTATGATTATACTTTAAGAAAATATTTAGGGAGTTTTCCTTTTCTACACTTCATAGCAACACTTCAATACTCAAAGGAACAAAATGGCGCGAAATAAATACTGTTCTTAATTTAATGGCCCTTTTTCATAATTTTTTTTTCTTTCTTAATATTGATCATCTTTTACTTCCAATTTATAATTGTATTGTTAATCATTTTTAATTATCTTGTTCTTTTTATGAATATGATTAGTTAAATTATAAAGGAATCAGGGTTAAGTTTGAAGTAACAACTCAATGTATAAAAGGACTAATGGCAATTTTTTTTTTGGTTTTCTTTCATTTAAAGTTTAAAATAAACTTATAAGGAAATAAAGACTTCTTTAACTATTTATAATTGTGTCTATTACATACCTTTAGGGATGTAGATGCTTGCAATTTGTACACAGCATACTCTTAATACTCGCATACTTTCTTTTTTTTTATTCTTTTTGCTCAAACAACAATTCATTGTACAATGGTGGACTTAACGCCACAGGCATTTTCTCCCAGTCTACTTTTGGGTGGTGGGGAAATGTCTGAGTAGGTGCACTAGAAATTAAGTTTTAAATGTGTAACGAGATAGTAATAATTAAGGATATAGACGGAAACAGTCTGATAGATATACATACTCAAATACACATACATATATACTTTTTTTTTTTTACTCTAACTAAAATTTCAAACGAGAGTGTCCAATGTGTCCATCTTTCTATCTTAATTATTATATATCCAATATCATAACAAAATGTGCTAGTTAGAATAATAATTTGCATTAATACAAAATAATAAAAAAACGAATATGGGGAACTGCATAGAATATGCATAACTGTTTATGGGGAAGTTCTTTAAATGGGAACACTGATTATGATATGCCACGTATATCATCTAAATGGGCAAATAAACGACAACATATCTAATAAAAATACAAAATATTACCCCATATATAATTTAGTTTAGGTGCAATAAGAAAAATTGAAAAAATATTTGATGTATTGTGTATTTATTTATTGCACTTTAAAGTGAAACGGCTTTTGTCAATCTCCTTTACATTTTTGTCCAGACTCATCCCAACGTAGACAAGGAAGCATTCAGATGCAACGGCGTGATCGGTCTGAAGCAAAGTCAGCGAGCCTTCCCGCTAAACAGTGACGTGGGTGTGCTGAAGTGGAGACTCAACGCCAACGACGACAAGGTTGCACCACTCTCAGGTGAGTGGATAAGTCTAAAGTGAGCTAGAGTCCCCTCTCTCCCTTTCACTCAACACTCATGTTGTAATACTTATTACTTACAAGTCTAATGTAGAGCCCTCCTTTTACAAATACTTCTGTGTGATAGAATTCTAACTAAGGTTTTAAGCTTTCTCGGTGGTGCAGTGGTAGCGTATGCGACTGCTGTGCTGATGTCTCGGGTTCGATATTTACAAAAAGTAATCTAGCTAGCTTTCATAGTACAAGGTCTGCTTAGTTTGAAACTAGATGGCGCTGTGTGTCAAATGTCAAAAAAAAAAAATACTGCCCGATTTTTCACGTCTGTTCTTCGTCGGTTTGGTTATTTCTGCAACCCCTCATTATTCGTACCCTGTCCCTAAGCACCACTGGCACCCTTCCAATCGCGGCATTGAGTGGGTGTATGATAAGTGGGTAAATCAAATGTCTAAGGTTTTGACCTTATATTTTATAAGTAACTGTTGTAATCTTCTATAAAAATTAAGATAATGGTGTCCCATTAGTTGACGGGCCTGTTGGTCTAGTGGTTAGTGACCCTGACTGCTAACCGGAGGTCGTGGGTTCGATTCCCACCCAGAACAAATATTTGTGTGATGAGCATGATCGTTTGTTCTGTGTCTGGGTGTAATTTATCTATAATATGTATGCATTTAGAACTATATAAGTATGTTTATCAGCAGTCTGATTACCATAGTACAGGCTCTTAATTTGCTTGACGTTTCGACCAAGTTGCGCTGGCCGTGGGTACAGGCGATACCATATATTAATTTAAAAAACCTGAAATGCATGTAGAGATAGGTGATACTGATATAGTGAGAGAAGGTAATGTTGCCCCTGTGCAGTGAACTGCTGGCCGTCAGAGGGCGCGGGCGGCTCGTGCGACGTCAACATCGAGTACGAGCTCGAGCGGGACCACCTCGTGCTCAATGACGTCAACATACACATACCTCTACCGTAAGTCACACTTATTATTTACTAGCTGAGACCCGCGGTGTTACCCGCGTTTGTTGTTATAACCGCGGGCAACGCCACGGGGCGAAGCTAGTATAAAAAATTATCGAAATCGGTCCAGCCGTTCCAGAGATTACCCGGTACAAACAGACAGACAGACCGACAGACAGACAGACAGACAAAAATTGTAAAAAATGTTATTTTGGCATATGTACCGTGTAAACATACATATGCATTTAGTAAAACGCGGTTATTTTAATATTACAAACAGACACTCCAATTTTATTTATTTGTATAGACTAGTTGACGTTCGTTTGCGTCTCTCAAAAGGTATACATTTTCCACGGTTTTACAACATTTTTCATTGATGCTCGACTCCTATTGGTCGTAGCGTGATATTATATAGCCTATCTATAGCCTTGGCTATCCAACACTAAAAGACTTTCAATTGGACCCAGTAATTCCTGAGATTAGTGCGTTCAACTAATCAGACTTTTCAACTTTATAATGTGGATATAAATATAATCAATATTTAACTTTAGTACCTAGTATATATAGTTAAATTAGTATTGTGTTTATTTTATAAAATTACTAAGAAAAATATTTTTATATCTAGCAAAAATTATTAACACAATAATTAACAAGCCATGTGCTGTTACAAAATCGTATTATTATTTTAAAATTTACTCAACTAAAGAGTATTGAGCGTCCCTTCCATACATTATAATAATTATTTTATTAATTATAATCGAAATTAAGAAGTATATTTGATGTTATTTGTGGCTTATGGTACTTAACGGTGAACTCTATACCCACAGTTCAGGCAATAGTTCCGTGGTGGTCCATCAGTGGGAAGGGAGCTATACACAGAAGGGCCGCATGCTCATCTGGAGTGTGCCCATCATTAACAAAATGAACAAGTCGGGCAGCCTCGAATTCACGTAAGTGTTGCCATACTGTTTTTAAGATAACCTATTAAAGAAGTCGTTCTGTACACCTTGGTTGCTGTGTGTTGCCAACCTAGTGGATTGTCCACTTAAACTGGTGGTTTCGACATCCCTTCTAGTGGCGAAATTTTGCTTTTAGTGGCTAGTGTTTTTTTAGAGGTATAGTAGTAGTGGTAAGATTGTGGAGGACTTAGGAAATGCTGTTGAAAGATGTAATATGAGAACTGTTTGTGTACCCAAAACCTCAAGAACGTTTGATAGGAAAGGAAGGATGGAAATTTGATAGAAATATCAGGAAGAGAAGGATTAATAATGTTAGGCATGGGATGATGTAGGCTTTGTGCCAGAGAGGAAAAGGTTTCGGAGTCGAGAAAGAAGTCAATAATGTGGAGCTATAACTTCGAGGACGTCATCCAGGATGGTAACTGTCATCCTATGGTTTGTAAATCATTGCGTTACAACAGACAGACAGGATCTTTTTGGTGTCTCCAGAAGGCAGAGGAGAAAATTCAAAGTTGACAATATTGGGTCTGGGCATAACGATATAGTTCAGGGTCCGACTCTATGTTTAATGCTCCGGTTGAGTAGCAGAAACAATTTTAGGTGTCTTGGTTTTGCGGTGCGGGGCGCGACGGCGGGAACCGTTTCGATCGTACCATTGGTAGATTAGTCGACCCTCGCCTCTCTCGCTGCGTCTGCGGCCCGTTGACTTCCGACTACACTCCAGTGCATTGATTCCTTTGTTATTTTTGCTGAGTTTTTATTTGTCTTAAAATTTGTTGTTTATGAAATATATACAGTATGTCACGAACAACACACTGAACCTATGCCTAGCACCAGTTTGTCTTTTGCTGGTTTGGAGTTAATCGAAGCAATATCTTGCTTAAATCCAGAGTAAATTCTAAGATCAAAAAAATGTATTTATCAAACCAAAGGCGATTTTCTTCTACATAGCAGTCTAAAAAATAGTTCATCGTCATTTTTAACAACAAATTTTTATTTTTACATTATTTAATATCTACTATTTTATTTTAAACATTAAATAAAGTAATTAAATGTCTATGTTTTTTTACGCAGTCAAAATATAATACATACAAAAAAGAGAGTTGTATAATTACATTAATAAATATATTTGGGTACAATTTTTTTTGCTCGTAAGTGTACATGCGCATTTCCCCCACTACGTCGCCCAATGTACAAGATGTTTACCGACAATTATACCAATGGTATGAAATGTCTCCCAGTGCCCAACGTGTTAAGGAACTTCCACATACCAGAGATATTATTCTTCAAAGATGCCCAAGGCGCCAAGGGAGTTCGACATTTGAGGAATAAGCGACCTTTGGTATTACTCTCTTAATACTGCCGCATTTCAATGCCGATGTTGAGTTGAGAGACTATAGGTATAAATAGAGGAATATAATGAAGTTAAATCTTTTATTGGCTATGTTAAGAATACGCTGGTTTCGCTTGTTTGAAGTTGCCTTCCAATAGTAGTTGGCTGGTTTGAATGCTACGTTTATTGAAATATGAAATTCCAATAAACGTTGTAAAACAAATCTGTACCAAAGCATCGAAACACCCATCGTGCAGCCTCACCCATCGTGGGTGGGAGATCGTTCAACGCTCTCTCGTTCCTCTCCCGTTTCTTGTAGTTGTTTATGGCCACATCAACTCCGTGCACCCACAGGACAATTAACATTAATAATATATAGTGCGTCTTCACGATTGGCGTAGTAGTTTAAGCGATCACCACGCCGCTTTCTACTACGCCGAGTGTTGTAGGTTCAAACCCCACATGGAACGACACTTTGTGTAATCTACAAATTGTTGTTCTGAGTCTGGGTGTTCTTTGTGTCCGTTTCATGTATGTTTGTAAAATCCCCCGCGACACAGGATATATTCCTAATGCGGGAGTTGTCTTTAAAATATATATATGTATATGTATATATCTAAAATTGAATTATATTTTTTTATAGATTATTATTTTTTGACCAAGGGACCAACGGTCAAATCTCGTAATAAAAAATTGTTCAAAATTCAGTTTTATTTTAAATATATGGGATACGAAAGGCCCAAATGGGGCCACCCAAACAAGAACACACAATTACTTATCATTTTTATTAAACGTCCACGTTGACTGTAATGTGATTATATTGTATTGTGTCCAAAAGTTGAATCGGTATTCTGCTACTCTTAGTAATACTTAACTACGAGAATAGCATTTATGAGATCGAGGGTACTTAATTTTGAACAAATTTTCGTTCCTAGAATGAAGTTCTGTAATGGAATATCTATAATCGTTATTTTATCTGACTGGTTTTTTCTCTTTAACTAGGGTTACTCCAGCGATACCAAACGACTTCTTCCCTCTAACGGTGATGTGGACGTCGGAAACGTCCCTAGCGCTATTGACTGCCACCAAGGTCACGCTAGCCGAGGAGCCCACACCAGTGGACTACTCGCTGGAGATCAGCTTCCATCCTGATAAATATGAAATTGTTTAGTTTGGGTATATTATTTGTATTGTAGCAGTAGATATGGTAGGTAAGCTTAACCATTGTATAAATAAATATTGTGTTAAAAATATTGTGACAGTAACAGTGCTATACTACTGTACTTAGGGATGTTTATAGAATATAACTGCACACATTTATACTGTAAGTAAGTATTGTAGCACTTATAGGGCAAAAGTGTATTGGACCATAAGTCATCATACAAACTCGATGTTATATCTATACTCTGTACTAATATTATAATAGCGAAAGTAATTCTGTTTTTTATGTTTTCATTACTAAATTGCTAAACCAGTTTTTATGAATTTTGATATAGGGATAGAGGGAACCTGGAAGAGGAACATGACAACTAATCGCGAAATTAAAATTTGAAAGTGGTGCAGTATATATAAGAGGGTAATTTTTTTACTGAAGTACCTATGTATTAAGTAGGGTTTTTATAAATCACTAAGAAATGGTTCAAGACCCCTTATCTCCCAAATCTTCTGCTACTAATGCTTATTTAGCCTTAATTTAAATTTTAAACTTATTAATATAAGGACTACTTTTTGTTCTCTTGTGTTAAATTAATGAGTTTATTCTTGTATTACAAAAATATATTATTCTATATGTAACATTCCTACTAAGGTGTGCCAGAGAAAACCTTTTACTGTTTCAAAAACAATAAAATCATAACTTATATACAATGTTCTTTGTATCGTATATACCTGAAATAAAACTACTTTCTTATTTTGAAATCGAGTCAGCTTACAAATCTTATAGTAACCATGGGAGCTCAACGCCTCCCCACCCCTCCCACCACCCTTCACTATTCATACATATTCACCATGGCACGAAGGTCTATGCAATGAGAGGTCAAGTTATATTGGAAATGAAATAATACGATCAAACATCAACCGCCAGGGATCTCTACTTCGTAGGGCAAAGACACCCAAAGAACAGGAATACGGGTCCTCAGGCAGCATAAATTCACCTCATGGCGTCAATTTCGTTTTCGAAAATACAAATTTTCCGTCTTCATGGTATACTGTAAATAACTGTATAATAAAATTATATTTTTCATTTCACTGTTTTGTAATATAAGTGTACTACGACTGTGTAGTTTATATAGATTGTATAAATCTATATATTATAAATAAACTGATAAAACACATTAAGTGCCCATGGTTTTATTGCGAGCGGGAATGTACGTGTTAGTATTGAGCTGTGTTTATGTTGGTCTCGTTGGAGCATATCATAGAATGGCACCACACTATTCACGTAACAAGGGTTCCCTGAGAAATGTCAGAACGTTGAACTTAACTGAGACTTGTGAGTATTGCCTGGATGTCGCTTACCTAGATAGTTTACAAAAGGGATATTCGAAGGAAGATCGCTGGATGCCCTAAAATGCATACCCGATACCCTCTCACCCAATTTTAACAAGGTCAATTCCAACACCGTCACACCCCGGAAAACCCTGGTGGCGAGACGGGTCTGCGAGATGTCCGAACGTGGAAGAAAATGAGCATGCCTTTCTAAACTCGTTACCATTTCTTTTTAAATTGCCGAGCTCGCTAACTCTCCGCTTCGTGGTTACCGATCATGTTTGCCTATAAGCACCAATCTTTTTAAGCCTCTTACGATCAGGTGGGCTGCGTA
Organism: Arctia plantaginis; assembly: GCA_902825455.1. Taxonomy (NCBI): domain Eukaryota; kingdom Metazoa; phylum Arthropoda; class Insecta; order Lepidoptera; family Erebidae; genus Arctia; species Arctia plantaginis. Next base: position 1,641,363 of record CADEBD010000336.1, on the reverse strand, counting down.
TTTGTTTTAATATCTCCCGTAATATATAAAGGGATAGGTGTTAAAAAGAGGTTGCTAGATTTAGTTAAACGACGGAGACCTCCTTATGCAGAAGATGAACAGCTACACACCAATACTCCAAGTTGATCACTGCCTTCTTTCTGTAAGCTAATCTCTACTTCGGGATAGGTATAAGGGTTGAAAATACAAGAAAAGGAGTTTGTCACCCGATTTCTTGAAATAGCTTTTCACGAGGTGGTGGTTAAGACCATTAAATACGTGTGAACAGATCATAACATGATATTTCAGTCTTTTCCTCGCTCCAAAATTATGCAGTGAACGCGAAGCCGGCAAACGAAACAACGTACCCTTGGATAGCCCGCGTCGTACACTCCACTACCAGAGACGTGCCGCATGTTTGTACAGCGTCATGCATCGACGCAGCCATATTCATAACTGCAGCGAGATGTCTCTTCGTGTAGGTAGCTTTATATTTTTACTTTAAATACTTCATCAGTCATTATATCAGCCAAAAGCAGGGTAAGAATACTCCACATAATAATATCAAGGAAGAAAATAACTGAAGTATTTATTTTGTCAAGAGCCTGTGAGGATTTTGATTAAATCTATTTAAAACTTTATTTTTTTTAATCCAGTAGGTACCACAGTACTACACTGGGTACAGTCGTATCTATTGAATTACTTTTGGGTGGGGCAAGCGCCTCATCATGCCTCCACCATGGCTACGCCCGTAATGAGGACGTAAGGAGCCACTAAAGAGACTACAAATTGCAAAGTTAAAGCAGCTCCCAGCGTGATGTAAACTATAAACCTAAGATTAAGTTGGTAATTTGTGACTCCTGAGTTGCAGACGTTCATGGGCGGCAATCACTTTCCACTAGGTGATCCGTCTGCTCGTCTGCCCCCTCTAACATAAAAAAAAAGATATGTTTGATATCCACAGATTAGTTATGGATTTCAAACGATAGACGATCACATATGGATATGGAAAAGCTTATTTGCTCGACAACTATATCGTCTTGCTTTGAAGATGATACAACGCAAAGTACAAGCAGATTATTTATTCTCGGCATAACTTTCTACCATCAGCACATTTAACCGGCCATTCAGCACACACCATCAACCGCCCAGTAGATCCACGGAACGACTCTCTTTCTAAAGATCTACAGGACGGGTAACCTTTACATGTGGCAGGAAACAAATATCACGGCAAGGACACATCATCATCGTTCGTCGGGAAATTCGGTTACTCGACCATTTTTGGATAAATGATCATGATTATATATTTAAATGATTTAAGTTCACCGTTGCAATCAGTTTATCTCACTAATTTGTAATTCCATTCAACCCCATTTAATTTCAGTTTGAAGGTCAACTATACTACAATAATATACAGATCGAAACGTCTGCGTGCTTTGGCGTTTGTCTTACCCTCAGAACCAAGTAAACAAGCCTTTGATGACATAGGCTTGATAGTAGTTAAGAGAAAAAACGTGATAGGAACCTGGTCAGTGATTGAACTCTTTACCAACGTGAACAGGACGGATGATGCGTTTACCTGGTTCGGCAATTTGGACTATTTATTTGGGAGTGTTAACACTAAAGTCCTGGGATACTCTACGAAGAAGGTTAGTATTCTTGTAAATTAATTTAAACTATTAAGGTATTCCAACTTGAGGTATAACTAAGACGACAATTGTGTTTTTTTTTTTACAACTGAAATTACTGAGACGTCGTAACATCTCACAACAGGGCTGCCAGTAGGACCAACTTATTTTCAGTGTTCTACTCTAGTACGTCGCAGTTTTGACGATTTATTAAAAGTTTGTATGAGTTTGGTAAGGAGTTTACTCACTGTATGTACTTCGTTATACTCAGGGTCGACTAGTAGACTAGTAGGGGTCGACTACGCAGATCAAATTGATATGTTCTCAAGAACTAAGAGCAGAAGTAGAGGTAGAGGAAAGTTATGAGTCTCGCAAATGTCGGGCTTTTTTCTTTGCTTATCTCGAAGGGAAAGAAAGTGTTTATACATTTATACAAGTTAATATGTTGTACAGAAATTATACAAGAGAATTATAAGATCGTATCTTATATATTCGAAATGAAGAAAACAGCGGTAGTACAGCAATTACGTGGTGGTATAGTGCAAATTGCAGAGCCCCATTGGAGATTAGGGTTACATACAAAGGATTAGGGGATTAGGTGTACAAACTGGGGTTTGGCCTCACTGGCGAGTGGCGATACTTTAATTACAGGAGTCAGACTTTCCAGTAGGTATTTGTCTTTGCGTAAGCGATAGACTATCGTGCTATTGATACTCAAATCCAAATTATCGACTTCGATCATATTTGTAGATTTCATGAGGATTTTCTACCTAATCTCTAGTATTAATATTCTTCAACAGAATCTCATATTAACACCAGAGCAGCACTACAATCTGACAGAACTAGGCGTGGTCATTGGTTTGGACATATGCGCAAGTGTTTTATCAAACTCTGTAAACGGCTCCATGGGATACACAGTACCTTGCTACCATTCCTGTACCTTCGGCCAGATGTTGAGAAACAATGCAATATGTGATAGCTACCACGGCGTCGAAGGTGGCGCCATCTTTGATACCATAACCAATAAACTAATGGGTGTTGCCACGTGGGGTACTTATTACCCGCAACACGAGTTACCTGTTGGATTCGCGTTTGCTAATTCAGATCACTTTTACAAGGATTTTAGTTGCGCAAAAAGAATACGCAACGATAATGGATTGTTGGTCACAAAGGGGTATTATCAGAGCATTTGTGAGGCGAAATAAGTTTCTACTACTATTTACTTAAATAATATTTTTTTATCTTTATTTCCACATTACCTACAATACTATGTACGTAGTAAACACTATTTTAATATAATCAATAAACTTTTTTTATTAAAAACTGTTTAGTTATTTAGTTATCACCTACTTAATTTCGCAATTCTTTTCAACGAACCGATTTGTTCTATACAGGTTTGTATAATATACGAGTAAAAACCAATTTCTATTGCAATACGAAAACACTAATAATTATGGGACTCAATAAGGCATGGAGGCATCATGAGGACATATAAATTAGGTACAACTATTTATTTATGTCCGTGTGGTGACGGATTAAGAATACAGAGTGTCACCACCCCTATTCATCCCGTGGGTGTCGTAAGAGCCGACAAAGGGAAAAAACTACGCAGAACACCAGCACTGCAGAGAGAAGGAAAACTTGACACAAACCCTATACCAACCCGTCTGGCCAGCGTGGCATAGTAGGCCAAAACCTCCTTTCTAAGGAGAGGCTTATGTCCAGCAGTGGACTATTAAAGGCTGATGATGATGATGATGATGATTTATAGATTACGGTCTCGCTCGAAAAGTTTTGATTAAGAAAATAAAAATGCAAGAGTATAGAATACTTTAGCGCGATTAATAAATTATGTATAGCATGTTGTCATCTTTTAAAAAATTGCAGGCGAATTGACTACCCTCAACAGAATGTAATTGTCCAAAACACAGCCCTACAGAGTTAAGGAAATATAGAAATAAGAAAGATCATTTAGAAAGAATTATACTTATATTATCTAATTATACAAAATTTTTAAAAAATTATATTAAAAAATTATATTTATTTACTCCTATTTATCTACATTAAAATTAAATTTGAAATCTGTGTTTGAAAAGGAAAATTTAAATGATTTAACATTCTCTTCACCAATTTTCTCATTGCTGATCACAACTTCTTTCTTGGTGTTGCTATTATTTTGACTTGTTTCAGTTGTAACATCTGGTATGATACTACTGCTGGCACCGGCCTGTTCAGGTGCTATGTGGAAATTAAACCTAAAAGACTCATCGCCAGTTGTCAAAAATGCAGACTTTCTCAAGAATGTTGCTTTTGGTTTATCGGGCACATCAGATATTTTTATCTTGCTGGCCACTGTAGAACAAAAGAAAGAAATTAGTATTGGCTTTGCATAAAACTTACAATAACATTTTTTTATAAAGCTTTTTAGTCAATTTTAATTTATATGAAATACAGAAAAGGATGGTTTCATAAAATAAAGAAATAAAATAAGAATCCTTTTACCTAAATGAATTTGATGTAGTTTGGTGTAAAGATAAACAAGTAGAAGTGGAGGAGGACTTGAAGGTGGCAAAATAGACAGTCAAAACTGTCAAGTTCAGGGAGCAAACTCATCATATTCACTCACGTTTTTGGCAATAATTCAATCAAGGTCAAATAAAAGTAGTTAGGAGAAAAAGCTTACATACATAAAAGGTACATGTACAAGGGAGAATGTTAATCCTCAAACATTTAATTAGAAAAAAAAATTAAGACACCTTTCAAATCTTTTCTCATTTAAGCAAAATTAAGAATTTCCATATATTTTACTCATTATCTAATAAATATGCTAATACATATTAAATTGCAGTAATTTTCACTATGTCAACTGTCAAAATCCTAGAGATGGAAGTTCACTAACTGTACTGTTTCCTTTGCACATAAATTGAACAATTCAGATAAAATTATAAAAAAAAGGTGGTCCATACATGATCTTACTTTTGGCCAATTTCTTCTCTTCAGCAGCCATCTTAGCTCTATAGTCACCAAAATGTGTTCTCATAAGTTGTCTCTTCCTAATCATTGGCTGGTTGTTGTTTTTTAACACTGTTAGCACCTTCCATGCTTCTTGCACTGGACATTAAAATTGAATTGTTACATTTTCCCTTAACACGTTAACAGTGCATGTACCACATGTGGGTCACCATGAAGACATCATCACACGTGCGTGCACCACAAATGGGCTAAGAGTCTATCTAAATTGGATGCTTTTTTAAGTTTGCACATGTCCGTATGATTAATATAACATACAGTGGAATGCCTAAAAAAACGGACCGATTTTTCATAAGTGTTGCTGGGCAATTGAGGTTTAAAGTGAAAACAAAATTTTAATAGGAAATAGTTTAAATAAATTATAAAAGGGAAAGATAAAAACCAAAAATGACTAATCAACAGCACTTGCTATGAGCGGAGCATCACGATTTTATCTGTGCGCTCTTTAGTAATTTTAAAGTCGTGTTTTGTAATAAAGATCTTTAAATCTATAGAGTGCACACGAGTGTACCAAATGTGGTTCACGTAAAAAATACATAAAAAAATGATAAGGGGCTGTTTATTTTTTCTTTTTCTTATTTTATTCATTACCTATGCCTATCTTATCAAATTTCTGCGAAACATGTTTGCACGTGAGGCGTCATTTTCTGATTTATATCTGCAGTGTTAACGTGTTATATGGCGTAGTGTAGACAAATAATCATTAGTGAATAAAAACTGGTTCACTAAAGGTAGAGCAATCATTTTGTGACAGTTTCACATCAATATGGAGTTTTATTCTATTAGTCTTGAAGTCTTATTCCTTTTTAACTGAATTCTTTACAAAACTCGTTTTACAGATTGCAAATCATTGAGCAACTGAGTGAGTTCTGGTTGAAAGGTTCATTAGGAAGTATGCTTTTCGTTGTCTATCTTCTTTGTAACTGGTTATGGGACTAACTTTCTAACATTTACATTAATGGAAGTACATAGTGTTGCAAATGGGAACAAGCAGTTGTTCCTTGTCCGCCATTTGGTTTGGACAAAATTTTTGTAATTAAGTGGGCTCAGTGTTATTTACTATATCTCAATCGGGCAATACCTACGTTACCAATTGGAATATAATCTATCTTAACTACACCCCATTAAAACTTAAATGATGATGTATATCTAAATTTAGTTTTGCTCTACCGGGGATGTCAAAATATAGATTTGGTAAGTATTTGACTAGTAGGTGGTTTTTTGTGAAAACACTAGATACTCCTGGCTTCTGCAACCTCAAAGAACCGAATCCAAAGGGATTTTCCACCCCCTCACCAAAAAAAGGATTGCCATAACAAAGATTTATCTTTCTTCTTTATGTGAGTAAACACCCTTGAGTGCTCACCAACCAGTTTTTGGTGGAACAAAGTTTTCTAAACCAATCAAACCCACACAGAGTGCAACACTGTGTCTAAAATTGCACAGCATAGCTTTTATGAAGATGTCTAGGAAGACTGTAGAGTAATTTTTTGTAAAACATTAATTTAATTTGTCATCTAATTTCTTTTAAATATCTGCCACTCAGCTCTACAGGAGAATGCCAACAGCATAAGTGTAATACGGTTATTAATGCTATAACAGTATTACACTTATGCTGTTGGCATTCCTTCTAAGAATCAGAAATATTTAAGTATGTTTATAAGCAGTTTGCTTACCATAGTATAGGCTCTGCCTCTAGCCTGTTAATCTCAGGGACCAAATTGATACATGCAAATGTCAAATTTAGAAGTAATAATACCGGTTCTTTTGTGTTGTAACCTACAATACAGGTTTGTTAATTCATAACCTTTTATCTTTTATTATAGGATTAACTCCTGACATGCCATCCCTCTACAAGAATAAACAAATAATTTTAAGTGTGTCTTTTATTGATATGGCCTCTGTAAGTAACTCTATATATGCACTAATATTTACTATGAGTGGCAGAATTATGAACTTTTATATGTAATGCAATGAATACCTGTAATTAATTAATTAATAAAAAATATTTATTGGATAATATATTTAAATATCTATACCTTAATAATTTTCTATTATTATGTCATTTTAGACCTTGTCTGGTCTCCCTTTTATTTTAAAGGGGTAACAAAAATCTAACACACGGACCTTAGCCAAGTGTGCCAAAAAGGGATGATGATATGAAGTTAAGATGATGAGGATGAAGCGAGAAATTTGCGTGTGAGACGGCATGTTTTAAGAAGGACTGCTTTTTGTAAGAGTATGAGAGAGGATTTCGGCATTTCCAATGTGTTGAGGCTATCTTGAAGAGTCTTCGGTACTACACCAGTTGTAGATATGAAAATGGGTACTATTTTAACTCTATCTACCTGCCATTGCATTTTTATTTTATTATACCTTAATAATATTACCTTAATATTATTCTTACAAGAATAAAGTCAAATAATTAGGGGTCTTAGGTAAAATTATTAGTCTGCTGATATGATAATATAATTCTATAAATAGAATTGAAACTAGTAATGATAGACTTAAACACGTTTTTAGACCATTCGTTGCCAAGACCCTCATGATCCAAAAAGTGAGAAATGCTTTGATTGCTTCTATTTTATTTCACCGTCTTATGAAATATCTAAAATGAGACTTGCGAAGTTTAGTATGAGCTAGGGCTGAAATTTAAAACATAAAAATCTTATGAAACTTAAACACAACATACATTGTTTTTCGGTGCCTTTTTTCTCATTTAAAGACCGTTCCAATTGTTGAATACACCAACACAATTCAAGTTGAAATTGTCTTAGCGATTCTTCTGGATCTATGCCATCTCCACTGTCTTTCTCCACCTTAAATGGCTTTTGTATTGAAGTGGATTTTCCCTTGGAATGTAATTTAGTTGGTTTCGGCATATCTTTGATAAAATTCACGATAAATAAATTTTACAGCAGCAAACCACGTTTTGTTTTGTTTTGATCTTTTGACGTTAAAAGATCTTTTTTTTGGTTGTGCTTCTTTTCGTCCAGTAACCTAAGTAACCATGACACGTAGTGTGGGAATGAATTGTCTCTGGCCTCACAACCTGAAGGTGTAATGACTAGACATTTTAGTCAGAGAATATTCGTAACAGTTTTGTATTCATTCTTGTAAAGTAAACCATGAATCTGTAAGGTTTTCAAATGTTCAAATGTTTTTTTGATAACACTAATCTAACTACTATGCGACTGAGTGGCAATATTTTCATATTGAATAATGTGGTGTCACATCATCATATCACATCAACAGCCTTTAATAGCCTTAGCCTTTCCTTAGAAAAGAGATTTGGCCTACTCTACTACGCTGGCCAGAAGGGTTAGTATAGGGTTTACGATAAGTTTTCCTTCTTTTGGCAGTGATGTGAAACAATGTGGTGTACTTAATCTCAATTCATAATTAGAAAAACGCCTTTCAGATGTGAAACATCGAAATTATTTTCTGTACAACCTGTTATACCTTCGCAAGTATAATGACGTGTCTGCACTAGGATGGATCATGCGCCTTTCTTCTACTGAAGCTAAGACTCTCATAATTGTATTCTGCACGTTTGTCAGAAGCCACCTTGAATATGCTCCCTTATATGGAGCCCACGCTACCAGGTATATATCAACCGTTTGGAAAATATACAAAAACGTTTTATCAAATACCCTTGTTACCATCTAAAGCCTCCGTATCACTCTAATAATTATCTTCAACTTCGAAGACAGTTTCACATATTACCGCTCTCTGACCGACGTGAAATACCCGAGTATTTACTCCTTCTAAAAAAACGATATAGATTGCCCCGAGCCCCGAGTTTTCCATACTCTTATTAAATAATATATGTGTATATAGTGCATAACATCGTGTATATATATTTATGTTAATTTTATATAATTTTAGGGATATAGTGTTATGTAGTATTTTATTTTAGTTGATTAGTAATGCACTCTATGTGAGGCTACCTCACACGATTGCTACACCATCCATAGGTTGACTAGAAGAGAATGCCCTGGGCAGTAAGTCCGCCGTTGTATATAAGTAGTATAATTGTAGTAGTGTAATGAAACACCAAGGCTTAATATTTAATACTTTATATTATATTAACTTAATATTCCTTTATTTTTAACAGTTTAAATATGCACAAACCTGAAAATTGAATATGTGGAATGGATAGTTTTGGAATTAATAATGCAATTTAGTTTTGATCAAAAATTATAAAAAGATTGAGCCAGTTGTAAACTATTTCTTACTGGGGTTGCTATAAAAAATTGGATTATATAAGTTACGATTTCCTCCAATGACCGACTACGACTATGACGTAACGTGTCGAAATCCGAAACTAAAATCTTAACCTCAAAACAACATTGCTCGTCGTATCCCGATTCATAGTTCTGTGAAAAAGTAGTATGCCGCTTGGAAGATTTGGAAAAATTACACTTTCGTGGTAATTACATCAATAATATACCAATTGCCTGTTTAAATTATATCGTTTAATTGTGGTGAGCCCTCCATTATAGCATTATAATAATTAGTGTAGAATTTATTGGAAATATAGCAATATTATGATTGGCGATGACAAATAAATCTATGAATAAAATAATCAGTTTTGTTTTGCTGTCATATCACATAATAGTGGCGTTTGTTAGTAATAAACTTTTGATGTTTCTAATCATTTTTCTAACCTTCTTATGATGTACTTAATTATAGGCAATTATTGATAACTAATTTTCTAACCTCAAGAGTATATATAGACTGACGAATACTGAGAGTTTGACAGCTTTGAGAATAATATTTTTTTACCTTACAATATTTTATTCAAATCATAAGAAACAGTTCTTAATTAAGAACTAAAATATATTTTTTTAGTGTCTGTGGTGCATCTTTAACCTGTTCTAGGTTGGCAGTCACTGTGACAAGTTTATCATTGTTTGTGGTGGCAAAAGATTATGTTAACTATAACCGGTTGGAGAATATGAGAGCCAGGGAACGCATGCGCAAGTCTAACCAAGGGGAATATCCTGATCTTTACAGACAGAAACATTGAACTTGTGCCCAGGTAACCATTTAAATCTAGTTGAGTCTTGCATGTTCCTCAATTTGTCTCAGATTTGTTCACAACAACTCTACATGAGACAATTTAAACAAATTAATTATTGTAATATTTGTTATATTTAATGAGTGACATATGAAAATTTGATTAGTACTTTTTAACGTCCATATAATATATTAAAATGTTGGTGTATGCTAAAAAAACTCAAAAAGCTCTGCACTGATTAAGTTCAAATTTTGACACAATAGTCAACCTGCTCAACAGTTGTTTTGTTGCTCATTTCTCATCAATGCAACCACAATGTGCCACAGCAAACCTGCCCTTAGGTTACAGCTAGTTTACAATAAACATATACAACAGTATTAAAAGATCACTTTATATTGCAGAATATAATATTTAAACCTAGTATAAAAGGAAAATAAGCAAGATGGGTGCTATATCCCAACTTGACCCTGCAAAACTGCAACTGGTGCAGGAGCTAGAAATAGAGATGATGTCTGATATGTATAACCGCCTTGTCACTGCCTGCCACCGCAAGTGTATACCTGTTAAATACCATGAGACTGAACTTGGTTAGTATGACTTCTTATTTGTTATCTACATCCCGTTTGGCTTATGATGGATCCATGTCTAATTTCTTTTCTAAGTAGTGGTATCGATTGTGGGCTCCAATTTCCACATTAGGCTCGAGAGTAGTCCTTTATGCGTCTAGGAGAGGTTGGCTTGGTGAGCCAACCAAGCCCTTTCCAGAAGCACAAAAGCCTCCTGAGGCGTTTAGAGGCTTCTAGGAGCGCTTCACGAGTATGCTGTCTAGCCCAGGATCAAAGTTGATTAAAAGACAGTAGCAGGAGTGTGGTTGAGCCGGCGGCCGGGGTTGCCGAGCCCCTCCCTGCCAACTCATCTGCAGGGTCATTGCCTTGTGAATTAATGTGCCCTTTAATCCATTGGAGGAGTACCCCATTTGTTGTGGCAAGCTGCTCCAATGCTTGATGGCATTTGAAGAGAATACCAAAGGTCTTTGTGTTGCCCTCCAGTGCCTTCAGGACGGCATGCTGTCTCACAGTATACAGATGTTGTAGTCCTTAATACCCTTTGACATGGCCGCTTTGGCAGCATTAGTTATTTCCACTCATTCACATTGGAATAGGGAACTGTGTTTGTCTAACGCTAGTGATATGTTCATGTTTAGTTCTTGTGAGAAAACTCCGGCGCCAGTCTTGCAAATCCGCGTAAATTCGGACTTCGTTTATGCCAGATTGATCTCGGTCATTTTCTTGTGTCAGAATGTGGTATTTTCTTGTGAAGATTTGGTGTTTTGGGATCCTGTGGCATGGGGCTGCTAATAGTGTTATTTTACTGAAGGTGGAAATTCAGCACAGATTTGCATCTTATTTTAGTTACGATTTACTCTAACCTTATGACTGTCATGAATGGTATTTTCGAAAATTTTCCTTCTGGTAATGGTCAATAAAAAGGATAGTGTTGACACCAGTCAACACTATCCTTTTTATAGAGCAATTCCACTATTCACCAGCAAGAATAACAACAGCTATTAAACTGTGTATTTATTAACATAGTTTGATTTTCTTATCTGATGTCTTTGATTGAAGATTTGAACTCATGACTATTTCAAAGTGATGTAAATGATTATGTTAAGAAATGAAATGTGATTTTCTATTTACAAGGGAGGATTCACCCAACAGGTTCATGATTGTCATCAGGCCTGTGATGGCATGCCTTGATCACAGTTGATGTTAGGTTATTATTGTTACAACATCCTTCAAGCCTTTTCCCAAACTAGGTTAGGGTGAGCTTTCAGTCTATTACAACACAGTTGAACAGAGCGAGTGCCATCACACCTCCACAAACCAAGTACTAGGCGATATCTAAGTTCTGCAGATAGGCTGTTGTCGGATTTTTAGGGCTCAACTATCCGTAACGACTGCCACAGATGCTCTTATTATTACTCTTACACAATTCATATTGTGTGACATGCACTCAACTATGTCCTGGAATGCGAGGGAGTGGCCGCACAACGGGCAAGTATCATTCCTGAGACGAGATCGCTCCTAGAATCCTGTAAAAGCCCCAGAAGGCTTCTGCACTTCTGGAAGGAGCTTGGTTGGCTCACCTAGCTAACCAATCCTCGACACATAAAGGACCACTCTTGAGTCTAAATGCGGAAACCGAAGCCCACAACCAATACCAATACCAATGCACTCAACTATAAAAAGTGCAATAGAAATAAACTAAAACATTATCATTTTTTTTTTCAGGAAAAGGTGAGTCAGTCTGCCTTGATCGCTGTGTAGCAAAGTACCTAGATGTGCATGAGCGCATAGGAAAGAAGTTGTCGAACATGTCACAAGGTGGAGACACAGAGGACTTGACCAAAGTCAGCTTGCCTGACAAGAAATAGATAGCTACTGATACTACTTATATTGAATCATAAATTATTTCTAATATTTTAGGTTACTTTAGATGTTATAACATTGGACTCAGCCAGACTTACAGAATAAAAAGTGGGGACTAAAGACTAAATTTAGTCCCCACATTAGTTAATTTCGATAGGTTTACTAATGTTGTCTGATTAAATTATAGCACATTGATAAAGGGAACATTAAGTACTGCCGGCATTACTGAATGTTAGTTAAGTGACTATTAGCAATTGAGCTAAGTCCAGATTATAGGTTTTTCAATGGTCATTTAGTTTGTGATATTGACAGTGCCATGCTAATGTTTTACTTAAAGAGATAATACAATAAAAAATTGAATATTTTTAATACAGATTTTATTTTTTAAGTTACCAATAAATAAACAATTTTGATTCATGGTACTGTCGGTGACGAAAACATGTGATCATTTCTTTTTAATTTTCTGAAGGTTAGTTTGTGAACTACAATGTATTTAAAAACAGATGTCAAACTTAGATAGGTGATGTTGATCATCCTGCCTTGCATTTATAATCTACCTAATCGAATATATGACAATAAGTGACGTCTTGCACGAGTTTTTTTTGTATATTTTTCCACGAGCAAAACACCCATATTAAATTGACTTCTAATCTGTACAGTAATAATAACGGCTGGTCAATTAAATTATGGTTCATTATAATAAGTATCCTAGATATTAATGTGAAAAAGTTATTTTGTTGCTACGGTTCTGTCTGTGGTTGTTCCATTGGTTAGCCATTAAGTAACCAACTGAGCAGTTACCAATGTCAACACTTGTGTAGTTGCAATAACTGGCAACCGTTGCTTGTATATTAGGCTTAATTTTAGATGAACCATGGCAATATTTTAATTTTAGAATGGGTGAATTTTTGGACATTAATGACTGTTCAAATTAGTTAATTGTTAGAAATAAAACAGTTTAAATATATTGTTTATTTTTATTTAAATCAATAAATTACATATAAAACTACTAATATTATCGTCAAGACACCTAAGAAATCATGTTCTAGGATTTGAAAGTTCTCACATAATACAATTTCATAGACTAGTCCACTATATAAGTACATGCTATATGTATATATTATATACTAAATCCAAATACATGTTATCTCGGCCTCTTGACGAGTCCTAAACAACTAGGTAACTACTTAAAAAAAAAACAACCAATTGTGTTTGAAAATTTTCCAATAACTATAAACACAGGTCCATGAATTTACCATATTATTTATCATGTCAGTACACACTTTAGGTCAGATGAAACAAATAAACTGATATATACAAAATGGCATATAGGATAATACATTTCGTTCATAACTGATGTGTAAATGGCTGTCAGAATATAATAAACGTCTAATGAGGGTAGGCGAGGGTAACAAAATGATTATATTATTAAAACTGTTAAAACAGAGATCCTACAAGGATACGGTACTGGTATGCTTTATTGTGCGCCAGTGATAGAAGGAAACAGCATAAATATTGCCAGGAGTAAATGCACCGTGTTGTGCGTAAATGATTCATCCACATGCTACACAAAAAAGAAGTATTGATGCTAAACTAATCACCATCAACAGCCTTTAATAGTCCGCTGCTGGATACAGGCCTCTCCTTGGAAAGGAGGTTTTTGCCTACTATACCACGGTGGTCAGACGGGTTGGTATAGTGTTTGTGTCAAGTTTTCCTACTCTTTGCAGTGCTGTTGTCTAGTTTGCTCTCGTCGGTTCTTACGACACCCACGGAATGAATAGAGTTGGTGACACTCCGTTTTCTTAACCCGCCACCACACGGGACTGCTAAACTAATATGATCGGTACTTACTATCTATTTTTTTTTTTTTTATTTTATTCGATTAAATTTCGTCTTAAAAGTAATATAAAGTGCTTTGATGATTTAAATAAATAACAAACCGCCATTCTCCATAATAAGCAGTTCGTGTGTGGAAGTCTTTATTGTGGACTTGACCTTATTAATTTGACTAGTTTGTGGATGGAATCGTCTCTGCACAAGACGGCTCATTTGGAACGATGTTCGATGCTCTTGGCGGATGGGAGTGAGACCGAAAAATGTGTAACAAGACTTTTGCCGACACTTCTTGCGGAACTTCGTGCCGACCGGGGGTCCATAGACACCCTTGTTTTTATTAATTATGCGTTTCAATTAAAATGTGAATATGTATATAACCATCTTTTCCTTTGAGCATTAATACTGTCGTGAAGCAGTTAACATATACCAAGACAGCCGATTTTATCGCTTCGTATCTTGAGCATTTCCTATTGAATTTTCCTAGGTTTAGAGTAGTTTACAAGTCCGAACCCATAGCTCATTCGATAATTTCTAATGAGTTCTGATAACACATAAATATGCGAACAAAAGAATAATACGCTTTTCATCCAAATGTAGAAAAATACCTCTTGATTTCTAAACTCAAGGAAGTAAGCATATAAAAGCCAAGCTGCCTGGCATATAACCCATGCTAGGGGCAAGTAAACAGCATTCGCCGAGGGCATCTTAAAACAGTGCGCTACTAAAGGTAGCAAAGACAAAAACCATATGAAGTATTGTGACGTCATAACGCTGTTAAATGCCACCAGCACAACGGCTTGACAGAACATAGCAAAAGGCAAGCTGTCTTGTTTCAAACCGAATGTTAAACTCAGGAATATGAGTAACAGAGTTTCAAGTACTTGTACAACAAGTTTAACAATGTCCAGTTGTATCTCATCCATCGTTAAATACGAGTAGTAAAACAGTATTGAAAAATTGTGGCGTGTGTCTTTTCGAATCAGATGATAAATGTATGTCTCAAACAAAAATTCATGGCCATACAACCTATACATACCGAAAGTGAGTCCAACGACGGTAGCTATGCAACTCAGTGCCAAAGTGACCTGCTTCCTGTTTGGTAGTAACAGCCAAAGCCCATGTAAGGCATTTGTTGAGTAAGTTATAGTATCGTATGACCCCAAGCTCAGGAACATGGGAAAGCTGAAGGCTAAAGGGTACAAACGAAGATGTATGGCAATACCGAGAAATATTCCAGCAAAAGAATATCTTATTGTAATACTTTTTATACTCGCTCTCAAGAAATACAAGCTCATTATAATGAAAAAACACGGTAATGAGTCTGCGTTTCCGCGCGTTGATATTGCTATACTCATAGGATTGTATAGCCATAACTGAGCACAGTAAGATGGAACATTTGTTTTTTTATTTTTCAATTGACTTGCTACCAAGTGCTTACAAGCTATGGCAATCAGAATATCAAATAGAGAAAATATGTATTTGCCAAAGTCTGGATGGATGATAACGTTTGGTGTCAAAAGGAATGCGATGATAGGGCTGTAACGATAGGTGTGGCGCTTATACGGAGACCTACCATTAACAATGTACCTTGCGGCATCAGTAAAGACTCTATAGTCAACGTCAGTGTATTGCACCTCCGCATATTTGTCATGAATCTGCGCATAGCTTATCAACAACGACCTAATCATAATTCCTACTACCAGGTGAAGGGTAAAAGGCAAGTTGATGTACTTCCAGGCTCGTTCCATTTTTGCCTAGTTTGTATGACGTTCTTTTAAATCCTAGTTTTTAGTTCCTTAGCGGCCAACGTCAGACAATTCTTGAACTGTTCGAACTCTGTAGCGCAGTCGTTTTTAGCTACAGAACCTTCCTTTAGTAGCACACACCGTGCGTATAACAGACTTTGTTTAGAACATTTAGCGAAAACTACAGGATATTTAGCAAGTCTTTCTCGTGCCCTGGTGACTGATTCCATTATTGGTCTGCCTCTCGCCTTTCGAAAGTTGTAGGAGGTTCGGAAAAGTCAATTGGGTCGCGAGGACGAAAAAATATATCGTAGATTGGTTTCGAGAAGAATATGCCTAGACCTAGAGTAGTAAAAGTGATCTGAAAAGTTAATGGGTATCTGTAGATCCAACTTCTTCGACCAAGAGTTTTGCTTCGACGACGATTTTCCATATCTGCAAAGAAAGAACATTTAAGATTGCTTTATAGTGGATTCGTATACATTAACCAAATGAATTATTCTTTTTATTTTTTTGGTGTATCCTTGTTTATCCATATCGTTTTTAAGTATATAGGTAAGCTTCCTATAGGGGAGGGTATTGAACAACCTGATAGACGATTAAATGCATAAAACTAATAGAGCACGATGTCGGCATAACACATATTTTTCCAAAATCTTTTAATATTGAATGCGCTCAAGACATTTCTAACTCTCAATACCCAGAATAAGTTATTTTAGAACGATATAATAATTTATTTTAACCTTGCACCCTGTTAAGGCGGATACGTGAATTTCGGCATGACCACAGCTAAACAAACAATTCCATACTATGTAAATTTTGTTATTTTATTTATTAATATAAATTAAGTACTTTAGAGCAATTAAGAAACTGTTATTCACAATGGTAATTTTATTTCAACTCATGGTGACCCCATTTTTTGACGTTAACAATGTCACAAGTGTTTATATAGCTATTTTTCCTTTATAATATTAAATTATGTCAATAAATTAAAAAATGTTAATGTTAGGTACATAAAACATTTAAACAAACTTGTTTGTGTGGTGACGGATTAAGAATACGGAGTGTCAACACCTCTATTCATAACAGGGGTTTCGTAAGAGCCGGCTAAGGGAGCAAATTCTGCAGGATAACAGCACTGTAAAGAGAAGAAAGACTTGAAACAAACCCTATACCGACCCAATATAATGTGGTGAAGTAGGCCAAGACATCCTTTCTAAGGCTCTCCTTATAGGCCTCTGCCTATGTCCAGAAGTGGAAGTCCACGGCTGGACAAAGCTGTTGAGGAGAAGAATGTCTTTAACCTGACCTTTTTTAAGTGTCAGCGGTTTCCATTCAGTGAGATGCCCAGCATCGCCTATTTATGTCAGTTAAACGCTTTATGACAATCTTTGACTCCAACTGTCAGATGTGGCTCAGGTCGGTCGTAACCCAAATCATTAAAAACTCTCGCTATGTACATAAGTAGGTGCTATAAATAGTAGTGGTCATTATAATTTTCGTGTACGGTGTGATAATTACCTTACTTGCTCGGCCTGACAAAAGCCGGCGAAAATTGCCGCGGTGCCAAATCGTAACCTTCACAAACTAGAGAAATTGACTTGAACTTCAGACAGCACTGTCGCATTGACTCAAATACGTGCTGACAACGAAACTCTTGGTAGTTTTGTTCTGAAAACAAACGGAAATTTTCGGTTAGAACAAATCTGAGCCTTCTTGAAGGTAATATAAAACGAGACTTTTGGGTCTAGTCCGAATAAAGTTTTTTATTCTTACTATTCTATTTAATAGATACATTATGGCTCATTTCTATACATTATTACATATTGTTCATTTACTTAGCGCAATTAACTTACGTACTACAACTAAACTAGTTAGAACCCAATTATGTAGCCAAATCAGGCACTTTTATTGATAATTTATTACTCGTGTTTATTATTTTGCATTGATTACTGTTAACTATCATGAAACATGTAAGTAATTATTTCATGAAGGTAAGCGGTTTGGAGGCGTCCATTAATTACGGTGCGATGTTATGAGATTTGATTCAACCCACTCCCCAATTCCCCAATCTCAAGTGAGATTTTAAAAAAAATATTTTAGTGTAAAAGTGGTGGCGCCTAAACAAACGACGGGCTACTGTGTGTAACTTCGCGGCACTCGCAATACCATGATAAATATTATTATATAAGACATGGCCACATTTCCGTGGAGGATCATGTTTTACTTAATTCAACCCAAAGCAATTTTACTCTGTTTCTTGCCAAGACCCCCTCCCCCTCTCCCCAAAGTAAGATTAGATGAGATTCGGCTCGACCCTAAACGCCTCACGTAATTAATGGAATCGGCCTATACATCTACTTAGTTCGAATAACAAGACTACTGCTTAGACTCATATTAATCAAAATAAGGAACATACTGTGGCGACTTTCACTATTACTTCAATCCTATCTAACAAAAACACCGAACTATCTACGACTCCTGCATCGCGCTATGAAAAGTTATCACTTCGCGTGGTCGGCATATCATCCGCTTATGTTGGAAGGACATAACACCCGTTCATCCATAATCGCTTTTGATACATTTCAATTCTAAATTACTTACAGTTTTTTCATCTATAATACCCAGTGACCGATTGATGCAATAGGCTTGCTCCATATTACTAAGTATAAGTACAGACGTAGATAGTACGTAGACGTAGTAGATATATAGGTCAGCTAGATAGTTCAGCGGCGTTTTTAGTTAGTGACAAAAACTATCTCGGTGTAGAGGTCATACACCCCTTTTTTCTTTTTTTTTTCCGTGCGGAAATCCCCTCGGATACCGCCTATCGGTGGCATGTCGGACTCGAACCGACTAAAACCGCACGCCGTCTCGGGTACTAATAGCCGGGGAACCCGGTATACCCTAGAAAGGAAGTCCCTGGTGCAAGGTCATACATCCCTGAAAACTATAGTAATTAAACGCGGAAGCAATGTTTTTATTCTATTATTTTCCAATTAGTATATTAGAAATTTGTAGGTAGCAACGAGTAATTAACTGCGGGTTTTCTGAGTACCGACTCGACTGCAATCATAGAGCAGTTTACCTTGGTAAAAACTAACGAAATATTTTTGACTGTACGGATGGCCGCTTCCTACTGCGCTGAATGTTGTGAATTCGAACCCCACATAGGACAGATCCACAAATTGTTGTCCCTAGTCTGGGTGTTCTTTGTGTCCGTTATATGTATGTTTGTAGAGCCTAACGCGACACAGGGTCTATTTATAAACATTTTAATCATGATTACATAAAATACATACCTTATGTATTTTGTGTAATGTTTGCCATGTTTGTCCTCGCCTGTTCTTGTCCCATAGAATCTATGTAGTGTAACTGGCACCTAGCTATTCGACTGACTTATACCTACCTACTTTCAAAAATATTTAACATTTGGTTTATATGAAACTAGCTGACCCTGCAAACGTTGTTTTGCTATTTACATTATTTATTTTTTTTTTTTTTAAAGGGAGCTAGACGGAAAAAAATTAAGACGAAAAGTTGTAACGACACTTTTTGCTATAGTAAGCTATTGTAAGCCGTGCGGCGTTCGCATGTTTCTCTGTCTGTCTCTCTCTCTCTCTTATAGAAAACAAGCGTGATATTTTCGTTTCGTCTTTCTATTTCGCATTGAACAGTATGGTGTCGCGACGATTATTTTTGGTGAGTGTATACAGGTTTTTTGTACATAATAAATAATAAAAAATAATAAAATTTTATTACAATTCCTTCACTAATTAATCGAAAGGAACTTGGTTCCATCCGGGTGTCCCTTGACACCTCTCAAGTTTTTTTTAAACATCAACATTTTGTTAACAACATTTCAACACTCGCGTAATACTATCAAGAGGATTCTAAGAATAATAATAATCTTTATTAGAACAAGAAACAGTAGGTATACAAATTTGCTTGTGTTCGAAAATAACCACATTAGTTATGAACTGTGTCGTGGCTATTATCGTCCACCTCCAGAAAAGTGCAGACATCATCATTCCAGAATAATAAACATAAATTAGTGACTATTTTAAGTTACATATTACAAAAAAGAAAAAGTGTTCGTGTGTATGCATCTGTGTGTATATGCATGTGCCTGTATATGTTTGTATTTATAAACATATGTATGTGACTATTGACTCGCGCATGCCTGTGATTATAAGTATGTGTGAGTGGAAGAACTGGGGAGAGTTCCAGTGACCCTATATCATGATTCCAGTTCGTCATACGTGAAAGCAGCCAACCATTCATCGGTAAGTTTCTCACATTCACGAGTAGAGTATGGATAAATATCAACGACTCTATTGACTCTGTTGTACAAGACGACGCACAATTTCCAGTCTTGTAGTCTGAGGTTGGCATACCCGGTCAGATCGACGTTTACGTCTATACAAATCGTGGTCAAAGGGTAACTCGACATGTTTAGGCAGAATCGTGTGCAATAGAAAGGAGTAGGTAGGTAGAGTAGGCTCTATAAAAAAACTCTAGAGGCAGGACAAACTCGTACCAGGTGGAGTCGGGGTCAATCAATTCGGTTCTTTGACATAAGTTGAACCTAACCTATTTTATTTGTTATCTACCGTAAGAGGTACCGTTAAAATAAAACAAATTGCATAATAATTTATACTCGTAAATGGCGTCAGGGTAAAAATTTCGAAATACGTCGCCATTATAAGGGGTTGTGAGTGGTTGGGGGAGGGGGGGGAAAGGGGCCGGATCCCCCCCTCACCATTTTCACCTGCCGGAAATACTTGGTTCCCTTAGAAAAAATAAAAACAGAAATTTGTACAAAATTTTTTATTCCACTTTATAAACATGTTTTATCGCTTTTATTAATTCCATGAATGGATCTTTCCTGTATTTTACGTTATTTCGCGCCACAAATATTCAAAAATAACATCTGCAAAATTTTCTGTGTTATTAAAATTGTCCTTCCTAAAAAAATTTTAACAGCCCTCCACTGGAACTCAATTCGTTGAGTATGAGTCCCATCTTCAGCTATGAATGGGTTGTCACGATCCGAGTGGTTGACTTTTTTTGTGTATGTAGCCATGTTCTGGCAAGCAATCATATGCTCTCCAAAAATCAGTGAGGATGGTGGTGCCAACTTCCACATTCTTCAATATAAGTAGCACCAAAACCTCAGCAGAGCGAATATTGTCTGGGCACACTTCCAACCTCAGATCTTCAGATCCATCCTCAATCATACCGAGAACCCAATGGCCATCAATATGGCGACCTATAACAAAAATAAATATATATATATAAACTGGCTTGAATTATGAGTCGACGGAGCCCCGCTACGCGGGGCTCCTATTTCTGGGTGGTTTAAAAAAAATAACCACGATGGCTAAGGCGGGAGCTTCGCTGCGCTGCGCTCCCGCCTTAGCCATCGAACCTAACCCAATGAAGTCTGATTGTGCCAACTCGGAGTAATAGATTGCTATTAATTACCTAAGAATTATGTCCTGTTCTTATACATTTCCTGTAAAAAATAATATATAAAATATAAATACCTCGATTGTATTTTCTTTTACCGAATATAGATTTATCGATCTGGACTATTTTTCCGGGGCCACCAATCTTTCCAACTACTTCTTTTTTGTCAATTTGGTATGCCACAATGGTTTCTCGGCAATAATTATACCAGTCACATATGGTGACCCGGCCCAGGCACCTTTCAAAATTTTAGCCAAGTCGTAGAAAAAACACAAATCGATACGGAAGAACACATTCACTATTCGAGTATAATAATACTCGAAAGCAAAGGAATGACGCACAAATTTGACATTAGCTGTCAATATCATCCATCCAAGATGCGTTTCGTTTCACGTTTTTCACATAAAACCTAAAAATTACATTTGAAAAACTATACTAAAGCAAAAAAATTACGTTCCGTTTTGCATAATTGCAAGAGTATTTAAGAATTTTCGGAAATTGTTTAAAAATATTTAGACGCAACTCCGGCAGCCAAAATTACTGTGGGGGGATTAAGACTAACTCCCTTAAGCCCCCTACACCACCAATACCCTCAAATTCAGGCGACTCGTTTTAAAATCCAACCCGGCGTCAGTTTTACGTTTCGTTCCACAAGCTGGCAAAAGACGGTAAACGACGAAACTATCAAAATTAAAATGTGTAGTACATTTTAATTTTGATAGCTCGTAATGAAAATAATGCTGTAATTGAATATATATAAACTGTTAAATATATGTGTGCATGAAAACTATAGAATTATATGTATTAAACAATTTATGGTCATCATAAATACGTCTATTTTAGGCAGATCATCTAATTGTGCTTTTACAAAACCAGATTCAGTCATTGTGTTAAGTCTTCCTTCACAAGGATTTAATACTTTAACACAGAAAACTAATAACGTAATATGAAATAACCGTGACACAATACCAAATAACGATCACCAGAAACCATACAAATATCTTGTTGACAGAAGGCGAGTGACATTTGACGACTCGTTTTGTTCTACCAATAGTATTGTGTTTTAGAAATTTGCGAGGGAATTTAAAAAACGACACTTATTCATGATTAAATTTTACTATTAAATTATGATAAATTTAAAAAATAATTGTATAGGTATATAGGGAACGAAATATACAGCAAGAGTAGGTCTAGTGTGATTTTATTTCACATCGACTCCATCGTCACGGTGACGGCATTCGGCTATGGCCGCACTGAAATCTTCACTAATCGCAACGCCGACCGCACCGTCGAGAGCGAGTTGATGTGAAATAAACTCACACTAAGCCAACTGGCTCGCATACCTCTGTAACTCGAACTGGCAGTGACGGGAAGTCTAACAATTAACTGCTCGTATTGCCGTGTGTAATATTACACTCGACCACAGATACCAGAAACGCCCCTTCTATCGTTCAACATTGATAAAATACGGTATCCATGTTGTGTCCTTATCTATACAAGCTATCCACTATGTGTGTTTTAAGCAATATGTTAGAGTACACTAAAGATATTCTGTTTTATCCTATTGTAATCAATAAAAAAAAAGTGTGAGTATGATTAACGCACCAAGGGTTAGTTCAATCTTGTGTATAAATGGTTCTCAGAAATGATATGAAAAGATTAAGTATGTCCCGTTCAACCTACGGGATTTTCTAAAACCAACTACCCTACCAAACCTAATGTAATCCTAAATAACACCAATTTTTTTTTATGATAGAACAATAAATTTATGACACTTTTTTTTGTATGCCATGCCCTTTTACTCGTCAATTTTAAAGATTCGACATATTATTGTTCGGCATGTATAATAAATACTAATAGTGAGTCAACTCCTTTGATAGACCGCTAAATACCTACATGACTGTCTCGACTAAAAATGTGCAAGGGTTATCACAAAAGCGATCACGATCGTAGGTAGCTGGGTAAAAATAGTATTTGCGTAATTTAAATATATTTTACTTATATAGTAGTATCTCGGGTTCGGGTTAATATTGGATAAAAAGTATACAAATTATATAAAACAGGTAAAAAATTTACATTAAAGAATAATTTATTTCGTTTCGTGATTTAAGTTGTTGAAAATATTGGCAAAAGATGTTGGTAAAATTTAATTTTAACAACCATACGATTACTGCAATTTTTTAACATTAATTAACTTTGAAATTAGCTTCACGATATTAATGGAATTAACGTATAGTTAAAAAAAAATATTATTTTTGTAATTTAATGTGTAATACACCAAATACATCGAAAGTTTTATTACACGCTCTTTCTCTTACCAATATTATATTATTAGTAAAGTAAAGAGATAATAAACAGTATTAACTGTAAGTTAATCAAATAATAAAAATATTGCGCGTAATCTTGGGTTGCACCAGACACGTGCAGCTGATATATGTGACAGACATGGAAATTATTGCTACTTTTAAATCATATTTATTTGATGATTTTATTGGATTTACTCATAGCGATTTCACATGTGATTGTGATTTCTTTATAGACAAAGATAAATAGCATTAAAATCAATCAAAACTCTTTTTATCAAAGATTACGCTTTTCTTTAGGTTTAGACCTTTAGCGAGTCTTGCACTAGCGTACTAATAATAATTAAGTAGCAGTAGTTTTGCACAGAAGTTACAGGTGTGATGAGATGATTCATCACATGTATTTATTCCATCCCTAGTGATACTCCTAAACGGGCGTACCGGAAGCGAAGGCGGCCGGCCGGTACTACCGCAGACGTCGCGGGCAGGAGGGGAGATTTCACTCTTCTTCATACCGCGTCTCAGCGTTGCTCCTCTAAGTCTAAGTAGCTGAGTTGACTCACTATTAGTATTTATTAGACAATATGGATTCGGTCTATGAGAAGTACCATGGGAAATGTTTAATTTGTATAAAATATATTATTTTAAGATAAATTAAAAGTTGACTATTTGCTTGGTTTAATTGTAACTTGATACATCGATCTGATCTTGGGAAAAGATTTCTGAAAGAACATGCGGTAACGGTTTTTGATGTACGGAACCTTAAAATAGTTTATTGTTTTATTTCGACTATTTTTACTTATCTTTATTGCGATGATACAGTTTGTTATCTATTGTTATAAATAATAATTTACCAAACATTGATCGTTTTAACTTTTGTTTAATGAAATAGAATCGAAATACAAAATCGAACAGCCTGACTACCAGCTGGAAACTGCTACTTGTAAAATTTTAATGTATCAACCCGTCAGAAGGTTTGCTTACGTCAACTTCAACCAATATTTATTCTGTTTTTAAATGAATGTGAAATTCGCTGAGCACTTTCATAGGTTGTGTTCTTTAACTATAATTAACATTTTACGAGGATCATTTAAAACGACAGAATCGAATATATATTTAAAAAAATGGCCCAAAGGGCAAACTAAACACTAAACTTCGACCGTTATTTTCTTTTGTAGTATGACACTCCATCAAGACCTATCCGTAAGTGATCTAAGTAACTTTTAAGCACTAAGATTTATCAGAAGAATTATAATCTTTTTTATTTTGGTATATCCATAAGAAAAAACATAACTGCACATGCCACTTACGTAGTGGCATGTTATACACGGCCTAGAACTAACGAACCCAAAGGGCCTATGTTTAATGTTCCATAACAAGTTTAGCCACATACTATGTGTAAAAGAGACGATTTTATACGACACTATCAAAAGACGAGCAAAGAACACGTTTTGAACAAATTCAATAATGATTTAATTTTTTTTACTTATTTTTTGTATTTTTATGTAAATGTTCTCATGGACCTAATTTTGTATGATGCGCGAGCCTATTCTATCGCCTTAGTATCAACGAAATCAATAATATACACACCTATGTTTAAACATTGAAATAAAATAAAAAAACAAATGAAACAAAAAATACATTCGCAAACACTGGAATTATCACTTACTGAATCTACGAGTATGTCTATGTTCTATTTTTAGAACAGACATGATGACACCCTAAATGTTTCGAAGGGCTAGGAAATTATGTTGTTCTTTACTAAACATATACTCAAAAAATCTACTACGTATATAATTAAGAATTAGGCGAGGAAATTAGGACTTCTAAAAGAACACATACATAATAGAGATCGTGTAATACTCGTAGACTGGGTATGATTTAATCACTCTGTGTTCGTGTATAGTTCGTCTCGACTCTACAGGACCCGGGATAATGATTACGATTGCGTACTGAAATTGTACTATTTAAAAACTTAACGACACGATATCTACACGATTAAAATATTGTATCAAAGATTTTATACAAATCGAGAGGACCATCCCATAGCAGAAGTACCTCCGACCTAAGAAAAAACACAACAAGTTCCTGTAGATGAGTAAGATCATCAGAGCTTTTTATGGTTGAATGTGTACAAAGAAATAGCAGCCCAACCTAGAGAATAATTCCCTATTTCGCAGGAGCACACAGCTAATGCCATAAATGATTATCATATATTCCTAACTTCTGAATTTTCACGCACGTTGACGACTTACTCATCGCTGTGCTTGTTTAATTTTAACAAATTTCGAATACGGTAATTATTCCTAATTACTTCGCTTCGGTTGCTGTTTTTAAAGACGTCTCATAAAGTAATAATGTAGTTTAATAATTCAAAGTACAGCTTCATATGTGTATCGTGTCGTATAGTATCAGTGACCAATGGAGAAACGGGTGGCGCCGCCTATCATAGATTTACGAATAGATAAAAGGTTGAGGTCACCCGACGAGGAAATGCTTCCTATGCCCGGGCTGATTCGTACACCTGAGATTATAGGTGCTTGTCCATAAATACGTTATATGTATTCGAACAATCCGAGAGATAAATAGTTATTTCTAGAATGCTTAAAAGGACTAAAATAAGGACCTAAACTAAACTCTTTATTTTTTGAAATCTATGAAAAATCAAATTGAAGAACTTTAAGAATGCGTTACAATAACCCGCGCCGAAACATATAACACAGAACCTCCTCATACAAATTATTCGTGACCTGAATACGAATCGGAAATGAATATTTATGTATTTTAAATGTGAACCTAATGACATTGCCAATTCACTATCCAGATCATGTTAGTCCATGATATTTTAGGACTCAACACCTGACCCACTGTTTCCCTTACTTTCGATAGCTGGATGGAAGTGACTTTATCGGAGCTCAACTCATACCTGTTTAAGAAGTGATCATAGCTTTAGATTAGTTCTAGCGGCTATATATCGAAGTCAAAATATCAATTCAATTTTACTTCAAATGTCATTTTTGGACAATAATTTTCTAACTGACAGCATGGACGTATAAAAAACACACACGTTTAGAGGTGAAAATATTGGTTTTACGGTTAGGTACGTCTTATTGTGTCTGTGTTTTAAATTAATCCGGATTCTCTTTAAAACATAATAACATATATGACCGTCATCTTAAAAGGACATTGAAATTTAGATCAGAATTTACCCATTCATAATCTAAGGTCGCCACTGAATAGCCAGGAAAAAACCCTGAATGTTGTGGCTTGTCTCTTAGCTGAAGAGAATAATCAATTTCCTATGGTTTGTGAGTTTGACCTTGGATTGAGGACCATTAGAGGTCGAAATTTGCGAACTGAAGGTCATATCAAATTGTAATATTTTTTCTCTATTTTCAATTACAATTTTAAAATTTGCAATAGCACTTGACCCTTGAGATAATTAAATGGATAGCCAGAAAAAAATCCTGTAACTTTTGTATTAAACATTTTTCCGAAAAATGCATAATTCTGCTGTGCCGGTAAGTACTTTTCGGTATATTTGTCTTTCTAAATGGCCAAAATACATTTTTTTCTTATGATATGTATCTTTAAATAGTATAAAATAAAGTCGCTTTTTTTGTGATTGCTTGGATCTTTTAAACTAAGCAACGAATTACACCAATAGCGAGAGAGTGATTAAAGAGGAAGTTCATATGTATAATACGTGCATATGATGGTAGAGAAAATCCGAGAATTTCAAAGATTTGTCGTACAAAACATATTTTTTTTGTGCGATGAAATTCAAAACTTGGGCTAAACCATATCAGATGGACAAAAATAATGTAATATATATATATATATCTCTTTTAAAGATCTAAAAAGTCTGCGATGGTATATATCTATCTCCTAAAGATAACCCATAGTAACCATTTTTATCTTTTAAATATTACAAAAAAAAGATCGATTATTTACGAAGCTTTTTTAAACAATACACTATTATTCCTTATCCAATTAAATACGTTAGATACGTTGTGAATTTAATGTAGACTAAAAATGTTTTTTGCAACATATCATTAAAATGAATATTTTAGAAGATATTAGAGATTTAAAATACGGGGGCCCAGCGACCGTCGACCCGTATTAGTGATGTGCCGGATCGTTAACAACCTATATCCGCGGATACGGATATTTGGTGTCAAGATCCGCGGATATGGATACGGATACGGATCTTAAGTTTCTTACTCTATCGGAGCGCGTGACCTTGATAGTTGTCGCCACTTGACGCTTTGCCGTTGATATTTAAATATTTCATTATTTTAATAAGCTAATACAAAGATGTTTGATTGATCTCATTATAAAGATAGCTCTTTCAGTACCTATGACCTGCCTAGTTGATTTAGTGTAGTACGATAAATGATTGGAATACAAAGGTGCCAAATATTTGTTTTAATAAATAAAAAGTAATCTGAACAGAATTCAATAGTTTTTCATAGCTACCTAATAACCATTATTCAGGGTTATTTTAAATTTACTGAAAACCTCTGAAGTGCATATTAGTAACATTATAAACAACAACTTTTCTTCTGGACTAACACCGAAAACGAAAGAAAAAAAATTGTTTCTCCTTACAAACAAACAACATTTGAATGGAGGACCAATTTTTTTTTCATTTTGACGTTGGCCAGAAAACAGTTGCTGTTTATAGTGTTACAAACACATACCTAAGAGTTTTACAGTGAATACAAAATCACCCATATAGAATTTCATCTATGTATTGAAAGATTCGCCAAAAAAGTCACGGATACGGATCTCTTTTCTCCCTTGGATATCCGCGGATACGGATACGGATATCCGGCACATCACTAACCCGTATGTCCGTCCCGGGTGGCAGGATCGGAGCGGGCCTATAAATATTGCATTTAAAGATGTCCTGTAGTATTATTAATAGTCCTATCATAATAATAGTGTAAGTAATTAAACTCCACACTGAGACCACATTAGTAGTATTTACATTGCACCCGTGCGAAGCCGGGACGGATCGCTACTTTGTAATAAAACAAAAACGTTAGCGCGTCAAAAAAAGAGGGCGGGGCATGTCGGACATTACAGACAGGATACGTGGATTAGGTATATTGGGGTTATACTTCCTCCCGCAACAACCAATCGCCGAGAATTAGCATTGCCAGAGCCACCAACCTATTTTATGCAATTGCGTTTTAACACAATGCATGCACCACATGTGGGCCACTATGAAGACATCATCACACGTGCGTGCACCACAAATGGGCCGCGAGTTTTTTTTTTTAGATCTATTTTTCTTTTCGATCTATTCCCATCAAGTCCTTTAAACTTAGTGTAAATTTTAGAGGATGACAATTATACTGCCAAACACGATAACTAGGTACTTTAAAAATAATCGTGGTGGGTCAGTGCCCGCGTTATGACCAGACTGTTTCGTAATTAGTGTGGTCACTTATAGGGGATAATGAAAAACTTTTGTCAGCAATTTATACATATATATTTTATTAACAATAATGTTACAATCGACATGCCACCTTAATCTCAATAGAAACAAGATATATTTATTATACAGCGTGATACTAAACCAAACAATTATAATATAACACAATATTTTTAATAACTTTAACTTCACTTAATTTACATAAATATATTGGTTAAAATCTACATTCCATATGGACAGCATAATTGGTGTAACGGACCCCTTTCACATTCGAGGTGTTATGGAATGGATTTAAGGTACAAAAATTACGCTCTCAGCCGAGATGCAATAGGACAACAGCGCTGCCAAAGATTACAAGCATGAAGCAGGTGCCATACAGATTCATTTCCATGCATTATCCTGCCCTTTTCTTTACCTAATATGATGAATATAATGCACACAAGACGAGTCAATATAATTTGCTAAAGTAACTCTTCTTGTTAATCCTCTAAACTAAAACATTTTTACATACATCATTGACCTTCATCTACATGCTGTTTTCAAAAATATAGTATGTGCAATACATTTATTAATTACCTTTTACGTTCTTTTATTGTGTTTATTCTCTGATAAGGCTAAATTAGAAGTAATCTAAGTATTTCATGGCTATCTAAAATCAATGGTTGATTCCATAATAGTTTCCTTATATGGTGATACAGGTTCAATTGTCACCAACTAGCCGCTTGACAGATTCAATTGAAATAAATTGATGTAGATACAATATATAGTCATACATTGTTTAACAATGCATTGATATGTATAAAATAATGGAGAGATGTAAATAATGGAGACTCAACCATTTCCTGAATTGCTTCAAAATGTTCTATTACAACAACTCATTCACTCACTCAAGATTTCAAAAAGTTGATTAATGTTTTTTTTTTTCATTTACGTAGCTTGCAAGCTTTTGTAAAATTAAAAAACGTTACTTAATAGTTTCAACAGTGTGTATTAGCATCAATCACTCTTAAAATTTTTGCTGTTGACTGAACTTTAAACAAATTTCTTTACCTAACTGCTGACATTTATGATTGATTTACTAAATTTATATAAGCAATTCATAAAAGTATATTAATCCAAAAAATATAAAATTTGATTTTATTCTGTAACCTTTACCTGAATAGTACAAGCCGTGTAAATTATTTTAACAAATATTTCTGCGATCCACATACTAGTATGAAATATGGTCATAATCTAAAAGTTTGAGTATTTGATGTAGTTAGCTGGCTTTCATCAGTTACACCACCTATCACACATGTTGCTATGCTAAGCTTAAACTGAGTTTTCTACTTTTGTATGTGATACTGTTTAACTAACTGTCAAGCATATGCTACACAGATAAAAAAAAAATAATAGAATAAGTAAAATGAAAATAATATAATATTAAATCAGACTTGAGTTACCAAAATTACTGCGATAAGAAGAATGATTACCATAATCATTTGCATAACTACCATTACCTTTATTAAAATTGTTAAATTGACATGAGAATAGTACTTAGGGAAATAAAAATTAATGTTGAAATATGTTCATTTATGCAAAATATGTTAAATTTCTTTAGAAGCATGCTTCTGTAATTTACAGTAAGTTTTTATTTAAGTAAAAATATTTAAAGCAAACAGTATACTACTTATTCAATAACCCATAAACCAGAAATTAGAAGCAGATCTCAATGGTAAAATTAACTATTATTTTAAAACTAAATGTTGTATTTAAAGTTGCAATACTGTATTTAACTTTTATTTACATTTCTATTTCAGTTAATAAATGCCAAGAAAAATGAATTATTTTTAAAACAGAAGTTTTTATTTTACCTTTTTACAAAATGAAAATATGGTGTTTAATTTTTATGTTGTAGGAGGCAAACAAGCAGATGGATCACCTGATAGAAAGTGCAAGCCAGTAGTCATACGAAAGTTCCCAGCCTAAAACACAGTGTTCAGGAAAACATTCCCTATATAGATCATTCACACATTTTTCATATATGATAGTAAAATGAAACACAATTGAACCATTTTTTTTCAGATAACAAAATATAAAACACAGAATTTAATGTACAGTTTAGATAAGTTCACTTTGAACTGCCAATGTACAAACAATATGATAAACGCTGACATTAATATACCTATTGAAATGATTAGTCTTTTCACTGTATTACTCATAAAATACAATAGTTACAACTAATATATAACTAATTTATTTCTTATTATCATGTTTAAAATCAACATAAAATGATTCAGTTAATTTACCTCTTTTAAGTTTATAAGTTCTTTAAATTAATATAATTATGACAAGTCCTTTTCTTTAATTGAAACAATAAGCACTTACATGCCAATGACAAAGGTGTTTTATGCTTGAATTACTCATGCCTTACTGTGCTGTGTTTTTTTTATAAATGTCACATCTAGTGTAGCATTGTATTTGCAGTGAGCCAAGTTGTTATTGATTTTCAATATAATACCAATGTACACTTATACTTAACTCCTCACGTGCCGCTACCCTGTACAGTGCTTGCCGGCGAAGGTACTTTACAGTGTAGCGACATATCACCACATATGAGAGGTTAAGATCCAATATTTCATACAAAGATGACAGTACTCACTAAGTCAATAATTTTCTTTTATACAACTCCAACATTTAAATAATATAAATCCTGATCTCTACAACAATTTCTGTATATTGGTTCCCCACTAAGTTTTAGTTACTGTAAACAAACTATGTCTGTATGCAGCAGCTATAAAATTAAGAGAACCTCTTTTATACTATATTTTTTAAATATGAAAACATAGAGTTCATGCCTTCAGCGCTAGTCACATTGACAGCGCAAGTGCATTTAGGCTATTGACTTGGAGTAGCTTCACTTTCTGGTCGGTTTAGTACTGGTTTACCTGCAATTACTGGCTTCTCTGTTATTTGTGGTTTCTCTGTTATTTGTGGCTTCTCTGATATTTTAGGTTTCTCTGCTATCAAAGGTTTCTCTTCTGATATCGGTTGTTCTACAGGTTCATTTCCTTCTTCTTGATCATTATTTTCAATGTGTGCATTTGATAGTTTATTTGTTATCACATCAGGTTTTTCTTGTTCCATTTCTGAAGGTCCATTCGGTTTATCACCGTCAGACATTGACGGTGAGATAGATCTTTGCATTAAATTGGGATTAGAAGACACATTTGTAGAGACACTGTGGGAATTATCTTCACTTGAAACACTCAACTGCCTTGGCATCTGTTGACTTGGATGAGATAAAGTCTGAGGAACATGTGCATTATGCAATGGTAGCCTAGACTTGTCACTCTTTCTCCATAGTGTAACTTCCTGTTGTTTGAAGTAGCGGCGATCCTCTGTATCCATTAACACTAAATTTAGGTAATAACGTACTGAAAACTTATTGTTTATATCTCTCATAGTCGGTGTTAGGTCATAGCCTGCCAAGAAAACTCTAATGGGGATGCTTTCTCCTCTAACTGGAGCGCCATCCATGATTTCATATTTTGCAACAGTTTCATTTTCTGTGAATGTGTTAGGCCCAGAACCTGTAGTTTCTCTCTTTATTATAGATATTTCCATGTGTTTGATTTTAATCCTTACGAGTAAAAAGTAAATTTTACCGACGATTACATCTTTCAGATGATATTTTGATTTATTATACTCAAACTCTATGTGTAGGCAGTCTTCTATGCCTACTTCCATTTTTATCGAATTTAACACATCCGGGTAACTGCATAACGTATGAACCGCGATATCCACCTCTTTTACTACGTCAGTGAGGCGGCGCACGATCGTGGCTCTCAAGAAATACCTTAATCTGACATTTGCACCCGTATACACTTCATACGGCTTTTCAACATTCGCGAACTCAAATGGATACGAAGTATGCTGTAGCAGATCACCAGGACGAGCTAGTTCTTTTACCAAAGATATAAACTCATGGTGATTACCTCTATCGTAAAATAACTCAATCTGACCTATGAGTTCGACCTTGATTCCTTGATGTTCAAGTTTCGACCCCGGTTTCCGAAGAGTTACGTTTACTCTGCCAGACACGGTTTCCCCATCGTAATAAAGCAATAACTTCTCCTTTTTCCCATCGTCCGTTTTCACTTCGGCAACCTTTCGTTTGTCAGCATCATCAAATACAATTTCAATATCCGCAGTCTGTCCGAATCCGAAAAAGCTCATTTTTGCACTTATCACTTGCACTGACTACCGGAAACTTATTATGTGGCTTTAGAACAGAACAGTAACGATATAATTGAGCAAAACATTGAAAAACGGCGACGAAACGCCCGCAAATCTGAAGAGGCGATTGAAAGGTTGAAGCAAAGATGGCGACTGACTTCATGTCGGCTGTCGGCGTATTGGTTCGTAAATAAAATTATAATGAAAAAACTCACCATTAAGGCATTTCTGGATCTCACAAGCAAATTTCTTACACGGGTCAGGTTGCGGCATGAGTGGACAATTGACGATAAATCAAGAAAAGTATTTTTAAAACCTAAATTTCAATCATGTGTACATACAACAAAATTTTCGTGCGGCAACTTTTTTAAAGGTGTTTGTTCACTCAATAATTATATAACTTTTTGTTACAGAAGTAATTATAATTACATAATTTCAATTAATGATAATTTTATTAAACTAGAAAGCAATAATTCGAAAGAAAACCTACTTTACGAAACTTGAATACCTACCTATATGAGTAGCATGCATTGCGTTCAAGTTAGAACAAAAAAAGTAAGATACTACTGCGCAAAAAAAAAACAACAAGAAATATATCCAGAACTTAATTTCTATCATCTTGAAATCTTTAAAATTGGTGTAAACATATTTTTGTTTGTTGTAAAATGGTAATGTATAATGCGATCACACTGCCGTGTGTGTGGTAATAAAAAACGAGATAATGATATATGCTACTTCTATTAGTGAGATAGCATTGTAAGAAATCTAATTAGAACTTAACTATTTGCTTGAGATATTTTTTAAATCTGTAACGTCGTAACTCGTGTAAGAAAGCTCCTCGATAAAGACTCCTGTACACATTGGCCAGTGTTGGGCCAGGCTCCGCAATGCGCAATTGTAGACCCAGAATCCGTAGGTGTTAACAATGAGCTATGCACCAATGTGTGAACACTGTTCACACAGAGGCAAATTAAGTATTAAGCGCGCCCTAGGCAGGCACCTTATCGACACCCTCTGCATCTCTCTGTCGCCCACACTATATTATTATTAGCTACTAGTTGACCTTAGTAAATGTGTGATACTCCAAATTTTAAATGGCATTTCTTCACTATAACTTTTTTACTATTTTTTTACGTGTGACGTGATGACGGCTCCGAACCCCTCTCAGCAACTAGCCTTTAAAATCGCGGGCACCGCTTTCGGGGAAAAACTCTTATTGAGGAGACGTCCGCCACACGAGGACGTCACTTTCTCACGGTAGGCCTTTGTGATGAGTGAAGCAGAAAACTCACTCCGATGACTGCATAAGCCCCCGACGCTACATTTACGAGCGAAGCTACTACAAATAATGTTTTAATTATATTTATTTGTATTAAGTCTACAATCTTTTTACAACTTTTATTTGAGTAGGTACATCACACTAGAGAATGTGCAGCAAAAGAGAAAAAAAGGCTTGAAGACACAATAGGGTTCACATAAGCCGTATTGATGTGACACTTTCGGCTTGATCGCTTGTGTGGAGCTAGTGTAATTCCAACGGGCGCGAAATATTATCTTCATAGGTGTCAGAGAAGTAATTACGGCCGCAGGTATTTGTTTTCCTTTTTTTAAAAAAAAATGTTAAAACAAAGGAACAAGCGGAAATCACCAGAACCACTTGTGGCGACTCCCACATTTAAAGAAACAGAAACTTACTACAGTGCCATCTAACGAAGACACACCGAACTACGGAGTAACTACTAAATAAGAATTGCTAATCCTGTCTAGCTGTATGAAGAATTCTCTCGCTGATTAGCATATATACAGCTGCCCAACATCAACCGTTGGGCCGCGGCCCACCAGGCATGATCACCACGTCTGGTCGGAGGATCCTCCCTTTGTGTTGGAGGCACATGACATCATGGAGGAACTCCACACACTTATTTTTAAGGGACGTGGCTTAGTACTGACGTCACTTTCCATTTAGAGTGATTGAAGGCAGTGCGACCCCAGTTCAAACTCTCTTTTACACGGTGACATCAGAGCTGGATCAACGTGTTAGCATCGAGAATCATCGACAGTTGTTACTTGATTGAATTATTTGATATTGATCAATGGGTACTGTTTTTTTTTACCACATTCACATAAGCAAACCAAACTAAGCAGAGCTTATACTACGGGTGTACTAAACAACTGATATAAATACTTATATACTTGTTTTTTTGTAAATACGTACAAGTTATACATAGAAACACCAAATCAAACATTATTTGTCCATGCACACAAATGTTCGACTTCGGGAATCGAACCCGTGACCTTTGGAATAGCAGTCCGTTACACAAACCACAACGCCAGCCGGTGTTGTGTAAAGGTATACATTCTTTTTTTTTAGCGTTTTGAAAGGTTTATAAGTTAGTGTTACTTAATTCTAAACTCGCAAAATTTTTACTTTTTTGTGAGAAGCGCTCTTTTATACAACAATGAACCAAATTATGTACACCTAATTCTAGACACAGCAATACACAATTTTAGCATACTAGCTGCGCCCCGCGGTGTAACCCGTGTTTGTTATTGTACCTTGCTCATCCCCAGGGAACTACATTTTTTCGGGATAAAAAGTAGCCTATTCTAGACTATAATCTATCTCTGTGCCAAATTTGATCCAGATCCGATCAGACGTTTTTGCGTGAAAGAGTAACAAACATCCATACACACTTTTGCCCTTATTAGTAAGGTTAAACTTATGACACATTGTAATTATGTTAACTATATGACCTTATGGATGTAACTTTAAATACAAATATCTACCTACCACTTTTATTTTTTTTACTTTTACATTATATTGTTATTGTTAAATACAAATAGTCGCGGCCATTACTTCCACGTCCATCGCAATTGCCAGGCAACAATGAGCTATGCAGCAATGTATGTCGTGTGAACACCTGAGCCTGGCGAACACTGGGGAATGTATACTGGAGCCTTAAATGTTCAAACCTTTCACTGCAACTTTCACATATAAGTTTAAACGAGACGAATGACATTATATAAGAGATTACTTTGTTCAATGTTACAGAGGTGTGGGTTGAAAAAATTATCTGTATACCCATATTTTTCAATGCATTGGTGTTGACATCAAGTCGAACTAATGACGTATAGTCTATGAACGTTAAAAAAAGTAAAATATCCTATCCATCCAGTGCTGCCATCAAAATAATCCCTTTTTACATAAATGGCGGATATCAAAATTCTGTAACAAAAGCGAATTGATATTTCACGAATATAAAACTACGAGAGTGTAAATATAGATATGGAGATTACGCGTGCTACTTTAGGAATTGCAGTTGGAATAGCTGGGACCTTGTTCCTCGGCTATTGTGTGTACTTTGACCAACAACGTCGCAAGGACCCACTATTCAAAAAAAAGCTGAGAGAACGTAAGTGTTTTTGTTTCTTGACTAAAATCTATTGTTAAAGCATAGCTATAATGATAATTAACGATATGGTCAAATCTTTTGCAAGGTTTTTGTCTTTTTCTAACCTAAAAATTACCAGAATTGTTGGTTACAACACCTTGCGTTTATTCTGTTTTTGCATGATTTACTACAAAATTCCGTCAGTGTGCCATAACACTCAATGAAACCGATCACGCACATGTTAAATTTAGAAACTTCGAATGCAACTACGCTTGACAGGGCCTGCACAATTTTTTTTTTATTGGTATATCTTTTTATTTAACTATTGATAATAAACTTTTGAAATACCTCGGTTTAAAGATTTTAAGTTTTATTTCATCATCAACAGGCCTTAATAGCCCACCAGCGGTGGGACATGAGCCTCTTCTTAAGAGGGAGGTTAGCTTTATTTAGAAATATGTATGTTGAATCTGTTCATATGAGTAGTAGGTGGCTTACTCAATATTAGATACTCATTTCTGTTACCTGAGTACTACCTGAGTACTGGAGTAACAATAATGAGTATCAGAGAGTAAATGGTCTACCACAAAACCAGACTCAGTCAACACTCATTAGAAGTTAACATACATGATGAGGTTCCAGAATATTAATGTGAATGTTAATGGTCCCAGATGACTCTATAATGCTTCTAGCTGCAGAGGAATTAAAAGACACATGTATTTAAATAGTACATATGTTGTGGGATTAAGACAATATATTATTTATATAAGGAAATAAGTTGTGAAAAGGTCCTACCCGTATTGGACATGTCAGTAGGTTCTCGCTTTTTCAAATAAGAATTATAATGGCTGAACTGGCTTTCTTATCTTTCAAAAATTTAAAAGGTGTTTTCAATATTGTATCAAAAAGACGGCTCTTTCCACTTGAATCACATAAAAGTTGTAGACTGTACTGTAGTTGGCTCTATCCCCCAGGGGATCCTGGGGGATAGAGCCAGAAATTGAAATTTCACGATTTATAAAATTATTTATAATTAATGAAATATTAATAATAAAAATTCTTGAGATGGTTTCCAATTATTGTAAAATACTTTGTTACCCTAAATAAACTAAATATACAAAAATATTATACACCTCACATAATACTATTAGGTTGTCTCAATATTCTAAACATACATTCCTACAAAGGTGTCATACAAAATACCCAAGTTATATGAAAAACATCAAACAACAAGACAACAAATAATAATACATATGTTACACGCCTTGTGCTACACGTATATAATGATACGGAGACTAAACTTTTACGGTCTGGTGATTTTAAACATTATGTAACAAAATGAAACTTATCCCGTGAAAAAATTAAGAGTAATTTAATGTGGCAATAATGCTGGCATCAAAACAATCAGACATGTGAAGCATAAAGGCTCTTACTTTTCTTAAATTATTTGATAGTGTTAGACTATCTCTCTTTCTCTTTCTCTCTCTGTCTCTGTGTGTTTCTTATTAGTTTATTGACTGGCTTGTTGGTTAAGTGGTTAGTGATTCTGACTGCTAAGCCAAAGGTTGTGGGCTTCAATTCCTACCCAGGACAAATAATTGTGTGATGAGTATAATCATTTGTTCTGTGTCTGGGTATAATTTATCTATAATATGAATGTATTTAGAAATATATATGTATGTTACTCAGTGGTCTGATTACCTAAATACAGACACTACTGCTTAATTTGGAGTCAGTGTGAAATGTCTTGAGTTCTAATAATTATTATTTTTGTTGCAAGTATTTACTGATGTCCCAAGCTTGGTTCTGTGTTACAAAATTGTTTAAAGATCAGGCACATAATCTTTGTTATGCATGGTTTTAACGACTTCTGAAGTCAAGTCTGAATTGACTTACATCATCATCTAAATGCTAATGAAGCTATTAGAAGAGCCCTATGAATAAACACATGAAATATTCTTAAAATATATGACAGTAAAATCAAAATTGTAGAAAACTAGGTTAACAAAAATGTAATTATGCCTTATCTGATATCTAATCAATTGTATGAAATGACCAAAGTTAATATAATAGACAAAATGTAAGTCATAAATAATGAAACCACTGGTCATTAAACCCACAATGTTTTGTTATTTACAAATTTTTGCAATAGCTCATTCATTCCAACTGCCTCATTAGTGCAGTGGCTTGGACTTGTATATATTCTCAATTTCTTGTTCTTGTTTTTGATATCAGGCAGACAGAATGCTCAACAGAATGCGTCTCGTACGCACATAATGGGTGGAGCCCTTCCTGACATGAGTGACCATGAAGCTATGCAGCGGTTCTTCTTGCAACAGGTACATATTGCTTTGAATATGCATGTAGATTTATACTATCCATACATACCAATTAAAAAAAAATAACAATAATCTAATTATTGTCCACCTTAAAAATGAATATGCCATAACATCATCATCTTTATTCCATTAAATATACATATAAATTACATTTTTCATTTATTATTAATACCATGACCATATGGTACATGGTAAGCGCAACCTGTCTTTACTAATCAGGCCAAGCGGCAAAAGACCTTGTCCCACTAAAAGAATAACTTGACACATCACTAGGGATGGAATAAAATCAACATATGATTAATAAAAACAATGATTATTACTGTTATTATTACGCTAGCGCCAGACTTGCGACAGGTGTAAATTAAAAAAAAGTTGATAAAAAGAATTTTGATTGATTTTGATGGCATTTATCTTTGTCTATGTCCAAATCACAATCACCAGTGAAATCGCTGTGACTATATAT
Source organism: Arctia plantaginis (assembly GCA_902825455.1). NCBI lineage: Eukaryota > Metazoa > Arthropoda > Insecta > Lepidoptera > Erebidae > Arctia > Arctia plantaginis. The sequence goes on along the minus strand of CADEBD010000336.1, from coordinate 1,602,060 downwards.
AATCATTACATCATATGATTATCATTTAAAAATAGCAACAATTTTCATGTCTACATCTCACTATATATACATGTAAGTCAGATTTTTTCATATCACTAATTTATCAAAACAATTTTTCAATTGTACTGTTATCCTTCAGATTCAACTTGGAGAAGAACTCCTAGCAGCAGGCGACTTAGAAGCAGGTGTAGAGCACCTTTGCCAGGCCGTCGCTGTCTGCGGTCAGACACAACAGTTGCTCAGTGTAAGTATTAGAATTATTAAGTACTAGCGATCCGCCCCTTTTTGTTTTTTCTTTTTTCCGTGCCGAAATCCCCTCGGATACCACCTATCGGTGGCATGTCGGACTCGAACCGACTAAAACCGCACGTCGTCTCGGGTACTAATAGCCGGGGAACCAGGTATACCCTAGAAAGAAAGTCCCTGGTGCCCCGACATACCTCGGCCATCTACAGACGAGTAGACGACCTCCCCCGTGTGGGAACCCCATGTTCCCTCTGCTCCCTGGAAGCTGCTCGCCGTAGCGATCCGCCCCGGCTTCGCAAATGTGCAATGTATGTACTACTAATGTCAGTGTGGAGTAATTTATTATACTATTATTATCATAGGACCATACTACTAGACATCTTTATATGCAATATTTATAGGCCTGCTCCAATCCTGGAGGCTGCTGCCACCCGGGACGGATTTACGGTTCGAAGGCCCTTGGAGCACCGCATTTTAAACCTCTAATATCTTCTAAACTATTCATTTTAATGATATGGTGTGATATAGCAATTTTAATCTATATTAAATGCATAACAATACGGGTTTTACGATAAATCTTTGAAATTCTCGGATTTTCTCTTATCTAATATGCATGTATTATACACATAAATGTACTATTGGTGAAAGCCGCATTGAAATCCATTGCTTAGTTTAAAAAATGTAAGCGTACTACAAAAACGTGACTATATTATTCTATGTAAAGAATGAATTTAAACTTTTCTTAAAGTTATTAATAACCTAGTTGAAAGTGTGTGTCCTCTGTACACGGTACTTAGTTACAGCTTTCATCTTTGTTTGCCTTAAGCCTTAAAATTATTTTTTATTCCTCAGGAACAGTAAGGAATTAGACATATTCTATGTTATGTATATGTTTATGATAACTTATTGAGTGCTAAAGAACAATGAAATTTTTATAATGAAATGATTTTGATATCATCATCAGCCTATTGAAGTCTACTTCTGGACATGCCTCTCCTATTGCACGCCACTTCAATCAGTTTTCGCCTTCTCGCATTCAGCTCCTGCCAGCCATCTTACGCAAATCGTCACTCCACCTGGCCTGGATTTTAATATATTTTAGTCAAATAAAACAATAAATAAAAGATAGTTAGCTAGCTAAGCTTTTTACACTGTGCTCCGAATATATTGTTTTTTTAACACATTTTGTACCAAATGAAACATACTTAAACACCTGTGAAAATTCTTCTCCAGATTCTTCAGCAAACAATGCCAGCTCCCATCTTCCACTTGCTGTTGAAGAAACTGCCCGTGGTATCTGAGAGACTGCGAACCAACATGAAGGCTAGCGGAAAGGTGCTCCAAGAGGAGGATGTCGAATAAACTGTCACTACACACAGTTAGAGAAGAGAATATTTAATATTTCCGTCTAATATCTCGCTAATAATGGAGCGTTTCCATTTTTGGTCGATAGATGTCGCTAAAGTGACGCGAGGTCAAATAGTCCCGTTTCTGATTTGTTTTACCATCATGTTACTGTTGGTACGTATAAATATTTATTTTTCGTACTTTATTATATGATAGTTAAGAAATTTAAAGTAATTAATTAGTGTTAATTATTTAATATTAGTTTTAAACACCTCACGTCATAGAAGCTTGAATAACAATAACTTAAATCTTAACTTTTCTCTGACTGGACTTTCATAAATTATCCTGTTGGGCTGAGCGCCCGGGGCTATTGTAGCCGACGCGACAATGTGGATTACATGTTGCGTTGAATTAGAATATACAGCATCGTACCATTATGGGCTTCTTAGTAATTAAATTATTATAAACCCCCTTCAAAGTTACTATTCTCATTATTTCTAAAGTCGCGACGTGCATATTCTTAAATTTTCCTAGTTGGGTGCATTGGGCTGTGATAGAAAATGTACTTGAAAAGTCCGCCATTTCACGTCGAATCTTTGCAAATGGAAAGTGTATCGTGAATAAACAAGTTCAATGTAGGTATTTTGTTAGTTTTATTTAGGTTTTGTTTTGTTCACAACTGGTTAAGGATGCTTGTGAGTTTTGATTGAGATTTTACTGTGAATTAAACATAATGTACAATAAAGTTTGTTTTATTTTCCTACTAATTTAACGTATATATTTGGCGCTCTTTGGGTAAGGTCTTCGTGCTGCAATGGACGGCGATAGCCCGATGATGATAGCTTATATATTGCTTAAACATTTTAGCTTAAGGTAAGAATTCCGAATATACTAGTAAAATGGTTCCGGGGTAGTGTGGTATACGTAATTTTATTACCGTCTTCCCGCAACACACACGCACACGAATTCTCTTTCTTCTTATTAATACATAGAAACATTAAAATGTTTCTTTGCATGTGCTCAAATTCATTATTAAGTGGAACAATTTTAGGAAAAATAATTGATAAACATTTCAAAAAGTAAAAGTGAGAATAGTATTAATATGCCTTAATGCAGAATTGAGGCATAGTGTCTGAAGAAATAATAAAATTGTAAGCGTGTTAGGTGTAAGTTTGTCAACAGGTTAGAAATAAATCGATATATATCCTTTACCCTTTTATTAAATTAAAAATTCAACAACAATATGTAACAACTGAATAAACAGTATAAATAAGTCTTATAAAAAAGCGAGGACTCGCGTCATGATTTACCTTAACTTGCGGGTTTTACTTCTTGGCGACACTAAAAAAAAAGTTTCTCCTTAGTCAGGATTTTAGTAAATAGTGGAGACTTAGGGGAGATGAGTAACAAGAATGAAATGTGTTCTTTACGTTAAATAACATATTATTATCTGACCTATATATTTCTTTTAGTAATCGGTAAGTATAAAGGTAATCTAGAATTCACTGACAATTGCTGTGCCAATTGTATTTTTTTTATAATATATCGTGTAAGAATCGTGTGTGATATTTGTAATTTTTTTTGTTTGCGAAAATCCCTTCGGATACCACCCAACGGTGGTTAGGTCGGACATGGCCGCCTATAATAAATTATTCACGTCACAGGTCATGACCGTAATATAAATACATTCTAACATGAAGAAATTTTAATTATTATTCTCCCAAATATGATAAAAGTCTAAATCAGGAACATTCACTAAATAAATAATTTCAGCCTTATTATTTATGTTTTTATTACATAGTCAAATAATTTGTAACCAATAAGAGAAAATCTTTGTTTAACATATTGTAAATAAACCGCTTATTTGAGTCTTCGACTGAGGGGTACAGACACGGAGGTAGGACGAGAACGGGGGACTCGATATAAATCGATACTTAATTGGATCAATATTTAATGGTACTATACCATTTTGATCATGGTTACGGGTAAACTTAAGTGATCATTCTTTGTAAAATATTACCGTGATTAGGTCCTTATCTTTAAAAGGAAAACTATTTTAATACTTTACAATAGATAATATTATCTTTATTTTCATTTACTATCTTTTGCCCGCGGCTCCGCCTGTGTGTATGTCGGTTATCGGGATAATAGCCTATGTCCTTTATCAAGAATCGACCTATCTCCATACCAAATTTCATCTGAATTGGGTTATTGATTCCCAATACAAACTTCCATCCCCCTAATGGATAAATTCTGGGATAAAAGCTATCCTATACCCTTGATTCAGATGAAATTTGGTACAAATTTCATCTGAATCAGTTCCGCGGTTTAAGCGCGAAGAGGTAACAGACAGACACTTTCGCATATATAATATTAGTAAGTATAGTATGGATCATTCCATCGTTAGTCGATACTTTTTCCTCGCCTATTTCGACTGTTCTATTATTGAAATTTGGTAATAAACTTAACCACATAATGTTTCAGTGTTTCGCATTTAAACAAAGACAGCAGGAAAAAGAATGTGTGCCTCGTAAAATATGTCGCATATTTAGCGCGGCACTCAATTCTTTTTCCTAAACAAAATTAGTCTAAGTTACTCCTAATAACTAAATCTATATAACCGTGAATATCCTGTGAAAATCGGTAAAAAGATTTTTGGATTTTCGCACTGAAGAAAGTTACTATGGTATAAGTTATTATGGCATAAGAAAAACTTTTTTGTAGGAAGGCACATGTTTTTTTTTATGAACTAGGTTTTGGGCAATTTTATTAAACGTTGTTAAGTACCTGCTAAAACTGATAAATAATATACAACAGGGTATTTAAATAAACAATTTTAAAAACTATAATTACCAATTAAAGAGATGTCATGATAACATAAAGGAGGCTGATAGTACGAATCAAGATAGTACTCCGAAACTTTACTATTTCCGAATATATATTATCTATTATATATATTTCCGAATGCTATTTACACACGGCAGAAGTAAAACTTCCGAATTTATTTATTTTTTATCTAAAAATACCCTATAAAATATTGCCCGGCCCGGGAAGCCCACTGAGGCAGCGTTTTTTTTAAATTCCACGCCAACGAAGTCGCGGGTACCACATAGTTTTAAATAAAAATATTCACATTGTCAAAATATTATATTAAAAATAATCCTATACATTTATGTGTCTGTTTCTTAACGTGACGCATTTTCGTTTCATCAAGTTTCAAATAACAAGTCTAAAGTTTCACTTTAAAAATAATTGCAATACCCACACTACTGCTCGTAAGAGCTTCAACGTGATCTTACATAGTCTAGAGCCTTCCTCGATGTATACGAAAAAAACAAACAAAAAAACTAGTTTTATTATACCTATTATTAATGACGTTAAATTACCACTCCCAGAAAACATAAGCTTTTATGGCGTTGTATGGCAAAGTCGTTGTTAATTTTGTCTGTTAAGTGTCAACACTGATAAATACATTGCAACCCATTTAATACAATGGCTGATTTCGCACTAATACGGGCGTAAAACACTAACTATCACAGTAGACGCGAAATCTGTAGCGTATGACGCGTAGCCGGGATTTATTTTAAGGTAGAACAAAATATTGAATAATATTTAATTCATAATTAATTGTAATAAACTGTAGTCGTTCATTATTTTTCCACCCCTAGTATTTTTCTAAGTATACTTTCCTAAATAAAGTAAGAATTTTCTAAGTCAGTTTATATATTAAGGAGTTTTGGAAGTAAAAAAAATATTACCGAATTGAGAACCTTATGTTATTAAAGTCGATTAAAAATGTCTACTCTTTGTTCCGGCATGCATCACGCCAGCACGTAATCGACTTTCTAGTAGATACTTTTCGATTATTTCCTATTTCGGTAAGTTGAAAAATATTGTAAATTATGTTCATCATCCATTCATATGGAGCAAGTGTCCCAACCTGCGAGACGTTGGCTATGGGCCTCAGTTAAGTACGATACTACTTCCATAAATAAATTAATGTAAATAATCATTATACCCATACAAGCTAAGAAAAGGAGATGAAGAAGGGCAATTCTCTTTAGAATCGTCTTACTACAATCATTTAACTCTGTACGAGACCCGTAGCATACATGATATAAAATTATATATATATATATATACACACAGACATCGAATCATTCACTTCAACCAACATATTAAATCTATAGAAACAAACCAATAAATGATATTGTACACCATTTATATTCTAACCGATTTCTCATTATCAATTTATGTAAAAAATATATTACATAAATACAATATACAACTTCAAATAATAAAAATATTGTCAATCATGAGGTTTTAGCGACCGTCGAGTTCCTTATTAAATCTTGAGTGACTTTCATCACATCTAAAGCACCTTTCTCAATGAGAGCGTTGGCGAGGTCCTTACCTAAGTTGTCACACTTGATTATTACCTCTATAGGTACGCTCACATTCGCTGTCAACCCACAAAATATTCTCTTATCAGCATGAAACTCCTCATTCAAACTGACGTCACTACAATTACCGATTTTATCACTTATTACATTACTAATTATCTCTGGAGGAACCGTTTTGTTGGCGTCGTCCGATATCTTGATTTTTTTACATTCTTGTTCTTCTGTGGGGCTCAGTTTGTGTTTCTGTGTGCGTTTTATTTGTACAAATGTTTGTTTTAACGTGTGGTCCAGTTTGATGGAGCCGTCTAGGCTCCAAACTGCGCCTGTTATGGACAGTTGGAACTGTGCATCTAATGGTTTTAGGGTTGTCGAAACGCCTACAGGCGCACTGCATCCACCGCCTGTAAATAAACGACATTTTTTTAGGTGGCTTTAGTCTCCTGTCGTCATAGTAGGCCAAAACCTCATTTCTCAGCAGAGGCCTATGTCCAGCAGTGGACTATTAAAGGCTGTTGATGTGATGTGATATGATGTTCGAGAAGTTTTTAGAGAGGTTTCGAGTTAGACGAGTTTTTAGATAAATTTCTTGAACTTTCTGGAACTATCTACGAAATAAACGTAGTTTATTGCATACTTATTGCACCCGATGTAACAACATTATAGTCCTGCGAATACGATACAGTCGTAAACAAGTGGGAAGGGTAAAATACAAGCGAATATCAATGAATTTATTGTTATTAAATATATTATGTCTATTTTGTGCACGAACCTTAGCACAAACCTCAGCTCGTTTAAAATCCCGATGAGAACTGTTATAAAGACATGAAGGTTGTACGTAGCATACCTAAAGTCTTGAGAAAGCTCCTCTCGGCGAGTATCCTGCAGTAGGTCTCGGGGTGGCTGAAGGGCGCGAGCAGGCCGAGCAGCGCGGCGTCGTCGGCGCGACACTCCACGGCCAGCGCGCCCTGACCCACCGCGTACTTCATCTCCGCGCACGGCAGCACCTGCACACAGCACTGCTTTAGCATTCTAACCACTTCATTTATACTATATTTCAGTAAATGAACTGGGTATTCAGCTCCCATTAACGTGAAGACATCTAGGGATTTGTTGAACTGATGAAGCTACTGTTATCCTTACGATGACGTGACAGGTATATCTCTTGACTAAGAGTCCTTGTCGGATTCAAAACTAAGTTAGGAACACCAAAGTAGATACATTATCCATTCTCTTTATTTATATTAATATTAAGAACTTTTTGTTGTACAACCATTAAAGCCGAGGTACGAGAATAAAAGTTTATGAATAACAGAACAGCTTGTCTCTGTCAAAATCAGTTGGACACTAAGTCTTGTAACGTTAACTTGGCACCTAATCTCAAATTCGAGCCACTTGAACGAGCGTAACTACTACAACACTACTTGCACGTTGGAATTACAGGATAGGTAAAGATACTTCCTTAGCACGGGTGAAAGATGAAACTCTAATTTACCTTACTTTTCTTTAATTTACTATGTTATACTGTTCATCATTTCATTTTGCATATATATATGCAAGGATAGCATAGGTACTATTATCTAGAAAAAAACATATTCTTTTACGATGAATAAAATATTTATATGCCGAAACGGAACGAGCAAAAAAGAACGAAGTGAGGTGTCTATGGACCCCCGGTCGGTACAAAGTTCCTTTCGCTTTTTGGTAAACGTTTGCTATTATACACCATTTTAATTTATATTATAGAATATCAAGGTTTTAAGGTTAAATTGTTTTTTTTTTTTGATAAAATATATTTATTATTTATAAAATGACTACTGATAAATTAAACACTGAACATCTGAGATAATTAGGTTGTTAATACAACAAATTAAAAAAAACAGTAAAAAGCTGTACCTATAGCAAGAAGTGTCGGCAAAAGTCTTGTTACACATTTTGTCGGTTTCGCTCCCATCCGCTCAGAGCGTGTAACGCGCTATAGGGAACTTCGTTACAAAAACATATAAAATGACGACACATTTCTGCTAACCCTCTGACTTATCTTTCTTTCTATATTTAAAACTTGACTTGATATGAACTATTACCTTAGATATCTTGTCAGCCCAACCCATCCTATGGAGTCCAGCGCTGGCCAACAGTAGTGCCGCGTACTGATCCCCACTGTTGAGTTTTGTGAGACGCGTATTTAAGTTCCCGCGGACGTCCGCCACTCGTAACTGAGGATAACTGCCACGGAGTTGAGCAGTACGACGCAGTGATGACGTACCTATACACACAATGGTGATGATAAAGTGTGACGCTGAATGACATCGCTTAAGCGTTTGAAGTAGCAAATAACAAGAGGTTAACAATGGTTAGGACAAAAAGCGGTTTTAATTCTCTCTTGCGGGCTTCAACTTGTTTACGGCCCATAGTTTTTCGGAATAGAATGAACTAAAGTTACACAATATATTGCGGTAAGGTGCACAGTGTCAAACGATGGGTATGCTTAAATCCTAACCTCATTTTAAGGAGAATGACAGACGTGATTTCTGCATACATAAGCAGAGGTTATAAGAGCTCTCAGGGGGCAGCAGTATTGCCGACAACCGCCTTTAAAAATTTGATGAAAAAATTGGGCGTTCTATATGAATGGGAGGTTAAAATAAGTACTGTTGAAAAGGGAAATTGATTAGGTATACGAGTGGTTTGGGGGTATAAGTAATAGCTTACTAAAACCTAAATAGGTTTTAGTAAGCTATTACTTAGGCCAGGGTCGTGTAACTCGAGCTAACTGTTGGTGGGAAGTTAGAGCCTTCTAACCAATTTCTAATGTTTGTTTTTTACGATAACTGATATTTATTATCGAACGGTAACTTACCTATAACAGAGCCTTCTGGTAGTGTGGCCAATGTATAGTCTTTGAAATCTTCTCTGAGCACTAATGCGTCTCTGGGATCCTCCCTGAAATTATAATACAATTTTAATTTACTCTATAACCTAATTACATTTTATTGAGGTTAAATTGACCAAGTTTTAACTGTTTTTTCTTTCCTAAACCTAGACTTTTTAAGAGTTGCGTTCCTCACGGGAAAAAGGGAACTCGAATGACGTTGTTGTCTGCTTATAACAATCATGTCTGTCAAGAATCTTTATTTTAAGAATAAGTCCAAACAAACAAATTAAAATTAAATATGCTTGCGATCTCTTGAAGTTGAGATTCTTTATCAAAAGATATGAAAAGGCCATTAAATATAAATTTAACGCAATCGCAGGTAAATCCACAACTTATAGGGTACTTTGCTTTCGACTTCAATTCCCCCTAAGGGTAAAAATTAAAGGATTAAGAATACATTTTATTACATTTCAGCATAATGAAGGCACGTTGAAGACGTTTGTCAAAGTTTATTTGTGTTACTGTTCGTTTCATTGTTTAATTTTAAAGTGTGAGAGTATATTTGGCGGCTCCTCACATGCCGAATGTCCCAGATGATAATGTATTACAAATGCGCATGTGAACTTTAACCGACGACAAGCGACGCAACTTTTAGTTATGAATACTCTAGCATTCAAATGAAATGACGTTTTTATTAAGTCGCTACGGCTGGTATATGTGTATTTTAATGTTAACAAGATGTTTTGAATCTGATCAAATGATTTTGGAAATCAGTTTATCCAGAGCGTGTTGGAGTACCCTATAGTATTTTAAATGAAAATAAATATTTTAGTATTGCATCTAGTGGGTTTATCACTATTATTTATTTGGGTGATTCATTTTTATTTAAATAGGTTATTATTATTATGGCCCGATTTGAATGTTTTTATCTTCAAGAGTATATTGGATCTTAGGTCTTTAAACATAACAATTAATCATTTAGTAATCAATTTGTATAAATTTATGTATACTTATTGTCAGCACCCGTGTTAGACTAACTTAGAATTAATTATATATTTTGAATTAACCTTTTAGTTCTTGAGATTAGGGAGTTCAAACGTGTGTATGTAACACACATTCCAGTGAAGAGTTCAATTAATAGTACATTGTAGTTACAATTGGTTGTTCAAGGCAATAAAAAATACCGTATATAGAATAGAAAACGCGTCAATTATTTCCTTTTCCTCAAGTACGTAATTAGATTTATCCTTGTTCTATCGGCCTGATGCTTAGAATAAATATACCAACATGATTTCTACAACCTGAGGTTTTAACCGACTTCAAAAGATGATGGTTGTGGTAATTTAGTGCTTATTACTTCAGAACTCCGACGATTATTCACGGATTTGGAAAACGTTTTTATTTTGGTTCCATTGAAATTTGATGAAAATTTCATCTCTAAAGGTAAAGGGTAAAAATAAAGGGATGAAGAATACAGTTTATATAATTCGTCTTGATGTACATACTCGTTATTAAAGTTAGAGATACTTTTGTAAAAGTTAACCATTCAATTCTCTTCCACAAGCTATAAACTTTATAATGTGATATAAATATTGAGAATAGTTGACAGACTGATTAAATACTTAATACAACTAAAACCAAAAAAGTGTCTTGTTTGCAACAACTTTAGAAAAATGTCTTGAAATATATTTCCATGCTATCCTAAACTGAATCAGATCCGTTTCTATGAATTTCCTTTTTTTCACATTTTTTCACTTGTCATAACCATTTTAGATAGCTCACGCTGACACAGCAGATTTATCTAGTTTGTTTATTCAGACTTTAACTCTAACCGGCGGAATACAATGGTTAAAAAACTATTATCACTAAAAATAACCGATAGTAATATTTTAAATAAATCTATTTTTTACGCAACGACACCGACTAGCCGGGGGCTCTGGTACTCATGAACTTATTGACTTGGCCTGAAAAGTCTTTTAAGACTTCAGTTATTTCACTCACTCGGTGAAAAGGGACGAAAGAACTGCTTAACACCGGTTTTCCGTGAGGCCGTGGTATCGCTCTGGTCGAGCCGGTCCCGTTTGCGCCGAAGCACGGCTCTTACAATATAAAAAACTAACCAGTTTTCCTTCTCTTTACAGTGCTGTTGTCCTGCGTTGTTAGGTCTCTTAGTCGGCTCTTACGACACCCACGGGATGAATAGGGGTGGTGACATTCCGTATTCTTAATCCGTCACCATAAGTACATTTTACCTCCATACAAGTTCCCTTACATAAAATATGAGAATACCTTTCAAAAACAGCTCCTATAGCAAGTCCATCGGGCAGCGTGGTGGGCAGATCTTTGAGGGAATGCACCACAAAGTCTACTGAGTTATTCCTTAGCGCGTCTTCCAAATCTTTGGTGAATAAAGACTTTTCTCCTATTTTGGGTAGCGATACGTTGAGCACGCGGTCCCCCAGGGTGGTCATACTTACTGAAAATTTTAATCTATGTATAAAAAAACAGAGATACTTATTATAATATTCTTGATATTTTTTCTTTCCGAAATAATAAATGTTTATTGTTCAATATTGGCCATTAAATGGCATGTAGACAGTGTAGTAGATGTTTGCCCAATTTCTACTGGCTGTATAAATAAGTGTTTTTGAACCTAGATATTTTTATGTGGGTTTAGTGTTGATTTTGCTGGCTCAGCTCGACTAGCTCATGCCAACTCTCCTTCGGAATGTATATCGACTTCAAACGGGACAAAGGAAGAAGCTAGAAGCTAAATTGTGGTAATCAAAACGTATAGGCCGAAGGAGCTAGGGTATGGATAGGTCTTAGGGACACCGTAAGTCTCTGATTGGAAATCGCCAGCGACATCGTAAGTCCTGGATAGAAAATCGCCTGGGACTAAAAAAGCTTAAAAAGTATATCCATCTTACTATTAGACAGGACAGCATTCTCGCCAGTTGATATCCCTGTTCACTACGACAGGCTACTACTGTTATCGTTCGCAAAAGTATCCACGAAAAAGGGGCAAAAATTATAAAGACAATAATATACTACAAAAAAAATGAATTTGAAAATTTACCTATTGTGAACGCCTTATCTGGGTATATTTTCTTAAGACTGTCAATGACAAAGTTCGTTTGAATGAGAGCAAGCTGCAACAAAACAAAACAAATAATGTTTTCTTTTAAGACAAAGTTGACAAACAAGCTTGCAACCTGACTGTTTTTTTTTCTATATAGGGTGCAAACGAGCAGACGGGTCACCTGATGGAAAGCATCTACCGCCGCCCATGAACGCCTTCAACTCAGGAGTCACAATCGCGTTGCAAGCCTTTGAGGAATTAGTACGTTCTTTTCTTGAAGGTCTGAAGGTTGTATCGGTCCGGAAATACCGATAATATATAATAATGTATACCAATGGAGGCTTGTATCCTACTTTAATATAATATTTTTTGGGACATATAACACACCACGCCATCTAGTTTCAAACTAAGCAATTCTTGTACTAGGAAAGCTAGATTGACTTTTTTTGTCAATATATACATATTATATATAGAAAACACCTATCATGAACAACATTTTATTCATTGTTGTCTTAATGTACACTCCTCTTAAAAATATATATTTTCCTTAGTAATACACCTGTATAAATAATATTGATGAGATCATCGTTTTAGTGAAACATAAGCAATTACCTAGCTACATTATTAAAGTTTTTTAATGGTCTCTTCTCCTATTGAGCAAGCAAAAGGACTATTTTAATTATTAATTAATTTCAAAATTAAGAGGTATATGTTGAAGTAATGTGGTGGTGGACTATTACTTAAGTATAGTTATATATTTTACTATATTATACTTAAATAATAGACCACTAAAACATAAACTATATGCAATGTAAGAGAATTGAGAATTAATCTAACATGGAGAGTACCATTATCGGAAAGAAAAATAAATGGCCAATCTTTATTGATCTTCTTGATAAACAGATTGCATAGCTTCTATCACTAGCTGTTTAGTTTATCACCCACAGACTACTATATCTAGGGTTTAGAACATACAATGAGATATAACACAATTTGACACAATATAAATAAACAGCAAAACTAAAAAAAATTGAGATTTTGATGAACCTATAGTCGATTGGGTAACGCAAAATTTAGATATGAAATAACTTATACGTTTGGTATCAGGAAACCTCACAAAGTAGAGTGATTTGCATGATCTGCAATTTCTATTTGACTGTTACTATGATATAATTTATCATTTGGCTGATAAAAAAACAAAAACATTTTTATTATTTACGAAACATTGACCTTGAATATTTTTTGCTAATGTGGTAAGGTAAGGACTTTTTCATTTATAATGGCGTTCAAAATGTTCCAATTTAATGTCAATTAAATTAATATCATCATCATCAATGGCTATTAAGAGAAGCAGCCTTAGAAGGGAGGTTTTGGCCAACTATACACACTACAATTCAATGGTTTACTTAAGTACTTTTGAATTGCTTTATCGTAAGTTTGTTATTACCCATAAAAATAATATGAAATCTTGAAGGACTAATTTAAATAGATTAAAAGAATAAGAAGTGCTATATAATATAAACTGTAGGATACCAACTAAACATAAATAAATGAAAAACTTTAGTGTCCTTTGCTTAGTCAGTAGTTAAGAAAAATGAAATTTAAAGTGTGAGAATATTAATCAAACTAATGTCTAATAGTCACAATTAAATTATTATTTTAATTATATAAATTAACAATTAAATAACATGCACGAAAATAATATTTAATAAGATATTTATCAGATTTTCATGATAACAGATTTTATTTCTAACTGATTAGACTTGTACAAAAACTATTTATGTAGATAAGAAGTGCATGATTATAAATAGATGGGTCACGCTAAGTACTAATAACTTAAGTTTCAATTATATCACAGTGAGTATGAGATATTATTATAATTCATAGAGTTCAACGAAAAATAAATGATATACATATGCGAGTCATGTGTCATATCAAAGTATATTTGAACGTAACTTCAACATTTTAAAAACAATATACATAAAACATGCAATTTTGCAGCTGAATATTAATTAATCAAACAATGGCTACTCACTTCACTTTTCCGTGAACCAACACGAATAACTTTTTTTGATTCACTTTCCATAATTGATTTAAAACAAAATAAAATTTACATAAGCAAGGACTTAAATTGAGAGGCTTTGAGGTTATGTCATGAATATAAAATGTTTTAAATTAAAACAGATCAGTAGACTATTGCCTTCATAACCCGTCACTATCACTGTAGTGGAAAGGGTTTAATTTAGGCAATTAATGATGTGGTACGACTGATAAATGCATGACCTATGCATCAGCGAAAACGCTTAAAACGTCACTGTCATAATGTAATATGTATACTATTGCTTGTTACGAAAATGACAGGAAACCAGTGTTACCACCGCACCATTTTGAGAAGTGCTTTAGATGCACAAAAAGATTTCTTGCGATTTGTGAATTGTATAGTTTTATATTGATAAGTTTATTCAGAAATAGCAACGACGACTGTAGATAGGAAAGTAAGTGAGAATATGGAGTATCACCACATCTATTCATCCCGTGGGTATCGTAAGAGCCGACTAAGGGAGCAAACTACGCATAATAACAGTACTGCAAAGAAAATAAAAACTTTAAGCAAAACCTACACCAACCCTAAAAATTAGGCCCACCAATGAGTCCTACTCTGTTAACAATATTCAAAAACGAATAAATCATCATGAAAGATATTGGATAATGATCAAAGAAATAATCTAAACCTTTACAAGTCGAATATTTCTAAAACTAAAACTCTATAACTCGTATTATTTGGCGTCTCCCTTGAAGTTCGGCTTACAAAGGTTCTACTAGGAATATTTATTATTTTACATCATTTTTAATTGTATCTAAATATAATTTACATAATAAAGATAAGGTGGTTTTATTAAAATTATTTTACAAGTATTACAATTTTATAATTAATCATTAAAACTTACAATAATACTGAAATTATAATACATGAAAATAAATTCGATTTTTATTACACCGTGTGTAGATTAATTAATAAATCTGAAGATATTGCGTTAGTACATCGTGTCGTCTATTGCCGAGCGCATCACGCGCCCCGCGTCCCGCAAACCACCGGGAGGGCCGAGCTTACGGCAGTTTGACTAAAAGGGGGTAAAATAAGGAATGAACGGTTTGTTGGAAATACATTTTAAAGGTTCGAAACACGAAAAATGAAATAATCACGCTTGCAAAGATTCTGACAATAGCTAGTATTCAATAATAAATGAATAAAAATAAAAAATCATCCAATCTTAGATGATGACAAGGCCTTTGTCTAAAGTTTTAATGCTAGTAGGATACTTTCCTCAGATCTGACAATAGCATTCTTTAGACAGCGCTGTTATCCTTTATCGTTAGCGACAAGACTCATTTATATCGTTACATCTACTGGGCGCACAGCGGCCTAAATGCTACTGATTGAAAGTACTGAATGTCCAATAGAAAAAAACTATGTGACAAAAAGGAAAAGTAAATATGCTGCTGTTCTTGTATTTCCTCTATTATATATCTGTAAATACATACAAAAACATTGTTACTCATGAGAAAACATGACTTAGTAAAAATGATGAATACTATTCAACGGATTAAGAAAGTAAACCAGTTCTACAAAAAGCTGTGAACGTCAAGATCACGGGACCATACCAGGTTTTTCAGGTTTAAGAAACATTCACAATATTCAGTATCTTAATACAGTATCAATTCTGAAGTTCAGGTTTCTGATTGGCTAGGTATTAAAAAAAATCAGTTCGTGTTCAAAGATTACAGAAGCTTTCTAAGGCCTAACCTATTTCATAGGTAAGCAGGCTATTTCAAAATAAACCTATTTTGGTTCTTTACTCTGGGAGAGCCATGTTTCGGCGCGAATGGACCGGCTCGACCGGAGTGATACCACGGCCTCACAGAAAACCGGTGTTAAGCAATTCTTTCGTTGCCTTTCAGAGTGAGTGAGGTTACCGGAGTCCAAATCCCCCCTCCCGCTGACTCGAGCGGGAGGGACTCAAGGGCAGAAATGAACTTGTGACTTGACTTGACTGACTGAACAGGTGTCCACGGGCGGCGGTAGTTGTTTACCATCAGGTGACCCGTCTGCTCGTTTGCCCCCTTATACCATAAAAAAATAAAACAATTATATTAGAGAAAATTATTTATTGATCTAAGAGGAATAACACAAGACAACGTGAAGCCAAAATTGTTGGAAAGAGGCTAGACTACTTGCGTAAATATTAAGGAAAACAATTTTAACTTACTAAATGCAAAATGTAGCCCACATTTTCATGTTGATTTTAATAACACTTCTTAAGGGGCTTTCTTAGTTTACATATATTTAATTATTTTGCAACCATTATAATGAGTCAGACAGTTTTAATGTAAGTTCTTTACAAATCCTTCTTAACTATGTTACTGAAGCAATTATTTTAACGATTTATAGAGACAACCCTATTGAACAATAAACAATTAAGACTTATTATAATGGTAGTTTTATCAAGTTACTTCTTATGTCACACAAATTATAAATCACAGTTTTGTAAATCATCCATTGCAATATAATTTTGTAAAGAAAATTATAAAAAACAAAATGGTGGGATTGCACCGACAATCTTATTTTATAAATATAAACAAAATGGTACTATTTATTAACAAATAATACCTGTGGATGTTTTGATCAAATAAAAAAAATAATGAAGGCGGTTCCTACATTAAACTTATCCTATTTTTAAAAAAGCAACACTCATACACTTTTGTAGATAGTAGTGATTCCGCACGCACTTTGCTTAACTGCATGCATTTTAAATGAATTTAAACAACCTTATTTCTGCTTACCATAAATTAGAAAGAGTGCCCCATCCTGAGCCAAATTTGACAGTTTAATATGCTTAGACCTATATTTAAATGGAAAAGATACGACTTTTTTTTGTTACATTTCGTCATTTTTTTTTCTCAAAAAATCCTTTCCGTTTGCATCCTACTTAAAGCAAAGGTATTTCTTTCCTCACCACAATGGGTTGAACACTTATAATTAGAACAGTAGATCCTTAAAAGAGCCTGCATATCTCCCACTCTTCTTCCGCCAACTTATAGCAAATGTCGAGTATGAGATATGCATCTCCACTACTGTAAGTTTATCTAAGGAGGCACTATGAAACGTAAGGGTGAGTAAAATTTTATTATT
Organism: Arctia plantaginis; assembly: GCA_902825455.1. Taxonomy (NCBI): domain Eukaryota; kingdom Metazoa; phylum Arthropoda; class Insecta; order Lepidoptera; family Erebidae; genus Arctia; species Arctia plantaginis. The sequence goes on along the minus strand of CADEBD010000336.1, from coordinate 1,584,919 downwards.
AAATGTCAAACTGTTTAACTCGGTCGTAGATGTTGTACCCGTATCTTGATATTTTTATGATATTAAATTTTCTAAAGGAACAACTTCCTCATTTATGGTTACATGTGCTCTTTGCTTTGCATTTCAAAATTCGAACAAAAAGAATTATGCTTATTTAACGCTTATTTCTACATTTCATTTTGAGTCGAGAATGATAAATAAACATTTGTTAATTATACATTTTTTCGCACTCGAAATGCAAACTAATGCCTGCTTTGTCACTAACTAAAAGATCCACGATCACGGGTATCTGTGACGAGAATCAAGAATCTTATGTTAATTATTGTTTTTTGCGTTTACTGCTCCTTAACCTCCTTCTGTTGTTTATAACTGGAGTGCTACGAGTTCTTGATGGTGTTTCTGCAAAATAAAATAACATTAAATCCAGAGACGCTGATAGCTTAGAACACGAGATGTAATTTCAAAATATTATAATGTAGGTAGTTATGTTTTTAAGGATAGATTGATATGTAACTACGATATTAAAAATGCTTGTGCTATTTAAGGCTATATTAGAAAAGAAAACCCCTTTGTTATCACCATGTATCGATAGAAAAAAATTAATAAAGGTAAACTTACTTTTTGGTATCTTGAACCTAGGTGTTGACATCACACTTTCTACGGGCAATTCTTTGTCTTCTTCTATTTCTTGCTTTTTATTTGCAACTCTCTTATTACTTTTAGATTTAGTTTTACTATTACTCTTAGGAATAACTTCTTCGACTTCTACTGATTTACAGCTTTCCGCACTACCTCTTTGTCTTGTAACTCTTGAACTGGGTATTGGAGTAGGCTTGGCTTTAGTAGACCTTTTACCTCTTGGTTTAGCCTGGACAGTTTCTTTTTTAGCAGTTGCCTGCTGTTTCAAAGCTTCTAGCCTCTCCTTTGCTTCCCTTTTCTCTTTGATTTTATGCACTTTAATCATAGCAGGTGTGTACCCCTCTAATCCTTCTACTGGTTCTTCTGGTTCTTTAGGCTTGCCTGAAACCTTTCGTTTAAACGACGCTAACACTTCCTTCATTGCATAAGTCAAATTTACATCTTGAAGATAATCCTTCTGCATCAATGGTGACTGCAAATGAGAATCACTGCTTTCAGAAGCATCCGATAATTTTCTGATCCTATACTTGCAGGTTTCATCGTCGTCATACTCTGTGGTTCCCGTTGCTGCGTTGCGTTCTTTTCGAATTATATCCTCTGGGTTGCCAGCTAAAATTTCAGCCCACGTAAACTGCCTTGCCGATCCCATAAAGTTACCGAACTTACCAATACTGTTTCTGTGAGTTTTCACACCCCGACGCTTTTTAATTGGTTTCTTTTTAGAACGCAAGTTTTTAGGAGATAGCTTCTTGCCGAAAATATCGTGCGGCATAAGCGACTTTTTTAGACGGGCTACTAAATCAGCGTCAGATATAAAGAAGTTTCTAGAAGCGCATGGTTTTCTGATGCCGTCACTAGAAGTGTTTAGCGTCTGTTTCAAAAGTTCTAACTTTAAATCGTTTTCAAAAGAACAAACATTTTCTCTTTCGAACGCTTTCTTGATTCCATTTCTCGCGAGGAAATTAGGGGGTGTATTTTTTCTTCCGAATCTCTTTGAATAGCATAGTTTGTTACGACTCATTGGAGAGAGAGATGGTTCAATGAAGTTCAAAGACATTTCTTTATCACTAGTACAACCGTTTTTCAATAATTCACTTCTAAACAAACTTCTACAGTAATCATAATCAGGTTTTTCCTTAAAGTCCAGGCTTGTGATGTATTCTAGATATTTTTCCATAAACTGAGGGTAGAATTCAGTCTTAAAACACGTTTTGAGAAGCGTTTTTTTATCATTCATAAAGTTTTTCTTCAAAGCATGAACTAAATCAGGTTCAGACAACACTTCAGTTGTCTTCCAAGGCAAGGTTCCTGTTAACCAATCAAGTAAATTGTAACCCAGGGTTTCGAGGTCTGATCTTCTCGAATGAGCTCCTATATGGGAATCCCTTGAACTATATTCTAGTGTTCCATCATGTGCCTTTCTAGCATCCATGGTAAAGTCTTTATGCCGTCCTTCAGAATCTAAGAACTTTGATGCCAATCCATAGTCTAACAAATATATTTGTCCATTTGACTGTGAAAGGACTGCTTCTTGATAAATCTCATTTAGATGATCTGCATCGCCTTTGTCTCTAGAATTTCGTTTCCTTGATTCCTCCTGAAATTCTTTTGTAGTACGAATAAGGCTTTTATCACCAAAATCATCCAACAGTTTCTGATATGACTGATCTGAGCAAACAGAGCTGTTTAAATCTGAATAGTTAACACAATTAGACAACTGTCTTAGGTTAAATGCGTGATGTCTATGCAAGGTTCTACTGTCTCTATCTGACAGAATTTTCCTTAACTTCTTTTTGACACTAGCAAGCCTTTTATCGTTATCCGTATTATCTTCTGAATTGGTAGGACTTTTGTAGTCTTTGATAATGAAGTCTTCGTCATCATAGTAGTTAGAAGTTCTTGATTTAGTTGCTTTAGCTCTTCTGTGTTTACCTGACAATACGGCAACTTCTTTCGTATCTTTCTGGAACGAGGGTATAAGTCTCACAACAGGGACTTTGCCAATTCTTGAGCCGTCAAAACCAAGCATCAGATTGGAACTTTTGATGTCGGAATGAGTGTATCCTTGATTGTGTAAGTACTCTAAAACATCTAGTATTTGTATTGCAAGTACTAGGACATTTTTAAGATCTAAGACTTTGGTCCTAGAGATAATTTTCTGGAGGTCTATGTCATAGCGTGGTAGTACAAGAAACCTGTACTTTGTATTTGTGTTTTCGTCTGTGAATGATCCACTTGCAATATAGACAGGCATTCCAAAGCGTTTTTGTTTTTTTTGTTGCCGCCATTCCCTAACTGCAAACAAAAGCAAAAAGTAAGTGTATTTTGTGTATGAAAATGTTATAAAAAGTTATGATTAAGAACTAAATATTAATTCTTTACATTAATTAACTTATCACATATAGGCACTAAAAATATAGTAATATGGCTAGCATAAGCCTCTGAGGACTTTGGTGGCAATTATATTTATATTAAATACTTGTAATGTGTTAAACAAGTGGTGTTGCTTCAGCTATTAAGAACACCATTGGAGCATGAGTGCAACATTTACCGTAATTTGTTGAAACCATAAATATTAAAAACAGATCAGTCTTTCTTTAATTTATATATTGTACATGCATATATTTGTTACTGTTGGATGAACTAATTTTTTGATTTCTTAATTTACTATGTCAACAATAAGTAAATTTTTTCTACCCTTTTTTTTTTTTTTTCCGTGCGGAAATCCCCTCGGATACCACCTGTCATTGGCATGTCGGACTCGAACCGACTAAAACCGCACGCCGTCTCGGGTACTAATAGCCGGGGAACCAGGTATACCCTAGAAAGGAAGTCCCTGGTGAAATTTTGACTACCCTAACTTTAAATTGTCAGTTCCATCACTGCCTTATTGATATTGATGTAACTTTAATCTCTCATTACAATATGAATAAAAATATCTTAATTAGCCCTAAGTAGACTTTTTTTTGCGTCTACCACTTACAAATAATTCATGCCCTTAAATCGAATGTAATCGCTAACCTAAGTATAGTTGCCGAACTCAACACCACAAAAAAAAAAAAATTATATACACCGGATAATACAAAGTATTTTGAACTTTTGTGTACTTGGAATTAAGTTCAAGGTTGTGTATAACAAATGCGGTCGGCGATAAGCTTACTGTTTGAAAAATTTCTATATTTTCAACAGCTATAAGAGAGTTGCACACAGCATTCACTACTTGTTTTTTTAAAGTAATATGTCGATGCTCCACATTATTACATTAGCTTGGGTATACCATTTAATCCATCTTTCATCGGTAATCCATCTTATAATTAAATCAAAATTTATCATATTAACAATCTTATTTTCACGGTAACTGGTCAGTTAATGAATCTTTCCTGATTTAATTGGGACTGATTGCTCCCACACGCCTACTACTATAAATCCTGTACACCAGAAGGTCAATTCTCGTAATAAATGTTCGGTCACAATTCAGTTCCGATCAACTCTCGATCTCGCGCTGTCATGGAAGGTATTTCTGGGTTAAGTATTAAACATCCAATGTTGACTGTAGTGTGATTTAATCGTATTGTAACTGAAAACTCACCGAGTTTCAACACTCGATTGCTCTCAGGCAAACTTAACAGTCTTGGAACGAAATAAATCGGAGGAATTAGAAAACAGGGAAGCACTACAGGCACAAAAACAATATAGGTCCTATGTGGGCTATATTTAAGTGCTATAAAATGTTCCCTGTCCTAGCAATTTCTATAATCACAGGACAGATGAGTGAATGTGACTATGGCGTTTTCGAGCTACAACAGTCTTAATCCCATTTCCCATAACACGAGACTTCCTGTATGTACCCTTGGTCCCTCGCACTATCCTTTTTCTTACCTCAAATTTACGTTTCCCGTATTCTTCTCTGATAACTATTACATTCACAAGGAGGTTTGCCTGACGTGGCAGCCGCCTAAAAAAGAAGTCAGCCACAACCTATTGAGTAGACCTCAAAATAAATTGGGTCTGAGCAAGAAAATTATGATGATTTTCACGGTTTGACTTTATAAGCTACTGAAACACGTCAGTATTATTAAAAACATGATAAAAATTATTTTTTATGAATTATCAGTCATTAATCTCTCCCCTTTTTTGTCTATCAACATTGTTATCAGTTGATTCTCTTAACCAGTGACCTAATTAATATACCAGCATACAAGTTAAAACAGCAGTGTAAGAAAAATTTGTTGATTTAAGTTCAGTTTACAGTTAGTTCGTAAATAAGCTCACTTTAAAACAATTATTAAGTATAGCTTGTAGCTTGGGTTCTCAAAATTTCAGTGTTTCTGTTTTTTTTTAATTACTCACATATTTACATAGAAATATTTTCAGTTTCATTTGTTGATACCATATACATATGAATATATAAATGAATACAAAGATATCCTATCATGGCAAGTTCTTTAATATTGATTTTCTCATTTATTGATAAAATTACACCTATTTATTATTTATTTTAAATGAAAAGGGCTATTGTTATACCTTGTGATGATTGTGCAGTTCTAATGAGACAGTGTATCTCCACAAACAGTGGCCCATTCGTATGTGGTTCTATCTTAACAACATATCTAGCATTTAACTTTGTGACTTCTTTGTCCACGTCGTCTGAGGCCAAGTAAATTCTGCCAAAACTGCCTCTGCCTGAAATAAATGTTTACATTTTTAATTAAAAATTAATGTATTTAAAATCTTAAATATATAAATATAGTTTACATGAAAATAATTCAACATCCTGCTAAAGGGACTGAAAGCGATCCTCTTTAAATGTACGATGAATATATTTTAATACTATATCTAAAAACACAAAAATCATGCAAATATGTCCATCCGTTCTTGAGTTATATAGGTATTTATTTTATTTTATTTTTATTTTATCTAATAGGTACAGTAACAGATAACAGATTAGCACATACACAATTATGTTGACAATATACAATACTTAAATCTGAAGTCCAGTTATAACTATACACAACGTTCTATTACAAAGTTTATATGAGTATGTTAACAGACTAAAGAATTCACATAATAAACTTAAGCTCCATTATTATTACAAAATAATTGGTTTAAGGTTCGATTAAATAACAACACAAAGATCCTAAATAAAAAAAAAAAAAGGAAGAAAGCTTAAGAAATTATACAGACATTATTGTGGGGCACATAGCTTCAGTAATAGACTTATGAACAGATTATAACTATTGTGAGAAATGTCCACCTCAGAGCAAATTGCGTTATATTGACTGCACATTCGGGATATTGGATTGTTCTGTGATACATTATTGTTGCTAGTAGGTACACAGAACAGCTGTGGTATACGTACGGATCGTGTTGGTATCTTAAAGTATAGCAAGCCAACAAGCTCACTATCAAGTGAGCCATTTACTATTTTATGTAGGGTGCACATGTCAGTTAGCCACCTTCTCCTCTCTAGACTTATCATTTTAAACCTACGAAGTCGGCTGTCGTAATCCGGTATTTTTCGCCTCAAGCCAAATTTAGAGGACAACGCCCTTACAAAACGCCTCTGGACTGCCTCTATTCGATCTATGTGGGTCTGATAGATGGGAGCCCATACTGATGAGCAGTACTCAACTATGCTTCTTACTAAACAGTAGTATAGAGTTATTAAGGAACTAGCTTGTGTAAAAGGTCTAGCATTTCGAAGTACAAACGACAACATACGATTAGCCTTACTGCAAATGTAGTCGTAATGAGGCTTGAACGACATTGAAGAGTCAAAGATCACCCCCAAGTCGCGCACTTCCTTAACTCTTTCTATGGTGACTCCTTTGATCTGGTAACAGTAATCAAGTGACTTTTTATTTTTGGTAAAGGTAATAACTTGACACATTTTGATGTTCAACGACATAGAGTTCTCCGAACACCAGTCAACAATTGTGTTCAAGTCTGATTGGAGACTTTCGCAATCACGATGATCAGAAATGCGTCTAAATATTTTAATGTCATCTGCGTAAGCTAAACATTTACTACCAATTTTAAAGAGCAAATCATTGATAAAAATCAGGAACAGAAGAGGACCAAGATTTGACCCCTGTGGCACACCGGAAGTCGCCAAAAAAGGAACAGATTCGTACCCACCAAGTGCAACCAACTGGGTTCGATTTAATAGGTAGGATGTAAGCCATCTGAACAGGCTTCCGTGTACTCCAGCATGCTGTGCTTTTGCAAGTAACCTTAAATAATCAACGCGATCAAAAGCTTTGGAAAAATCTGTGTATATTGAATCCACCTGCTTTTTTAGATTAAACGATTCACACAAATAAGACGTATAGTATATGAGATTCGAACTAGTTGACCTACCAGTCATGAAACCATGTTGTAATGGACTTAATAGATGAATAAGATGGTTGTACATATAATCATAAATGTAGCCCTCAAAAATCTTTGCAAACCAGTTTAGTATGCTGATAGGCCGGTAATTCGAAACATCGTTTTTATCACCGGATTTGTAAATTGGAGTGATTTTGGCGATCTTCCAAAGCGCAGGAAATGTGCCTTCGCGCATCGATTTATCGTAAATCACCAAGAGAGGTGTTACTAGTGCTGATGCACAGAGTCGAATAAACACTGGGGGTATACCGTCAAAACCACTGCCTTTAGTTAAGTCGACATTCTGCAATCTTTTTAGCAAATCGACTTTAGATATAAATAGACTATTAATGCAGTAGTTGGATGCTGGAAAGTCAAGGTTACAGTTGCCAGTTGAACTGGTGGAATAAACTGAGGAGAAATAATCTGCAAATAGGTCCACGATACCATCACCCGTGGTCGCCTTTTTATCTTTATAGAACATACTGCTAGGATAATTATTCGTGACACGTTTACTCTTTGTGTAGCGCCAAAAGGCCTTAATATTAAGTTTGAGATCATCCTCTACTTGTTGTATATATGTTCTAAAGCATTGAATAGCGACCTCTTTTGCTCTGGCCCTAAGCATAGTGAACACATCGTAGTCTCTGGGATTACCAAAACGTTTAAATGTAGAGTGGGCTTTGCGTTTACTTACAAGTAGATTAATTAAATTTTTAGAGAACCAAGCAGGATACTTATTGTTTGATAGTTTCGACTTTGGTGTATACTTTTCGATTATCGAATAAATGCTATCGTAGAAATAGTCTACAAAATCATCACAACCCAATACTAACGCTTGCTTGTATATATGAGTTATATATATATAGTAACTAACACGACTTTGTTTTTATATAAATATATATATATATATCTATTTATATAGACTAGCTGACCCTGCAAACGTTGTTTTGCCATATACATTATTTCAAAATTTTTGTCAAAAAAAAAATTGGGGTATGAAAAATAGATGTTGGTCCATTCTTAGACCTACCCGATATGCACACAAAATTTTACGAAAATATGTCGAGCCGTTTCGGAGGAGTTCAACTTCTAACACCGTGACACGAGAATTTTATGTATTAGATAAGGCAAGCGAACTGACAGTTCACCTCATGTCAATGCCTGGAACCCTGGAGTCAAAAGAACATTGCTAGATTTAGAGGTGGGAGTACGGTCTTCTTTTATATTTCTAACCATATCTATAACCAGTATTTTCTTCATACATATATCTGGTAACCATATCCAGTTCAGGACATTCATATCTATTACATTCCTAGCAATAATAACTGAGTTAGCTATAAAATAGATACAGAGATATATAGACTACATATCCTTAAACAGTTAAAGTTTAATTTTGTATAATGAATTAAAATTTTCATAAATATGTAAATGACATAAAACCACATTTTTGTAATAGTATTACACATACAATGTCACTATTTTTATACAGTTTACATATTTCAAACCTCATTTAAAAGTCAAATCATAGGATGAACTAATTCATTGACCTCTATTTTAAAGATGTTATATATTTACCTACTACATTATGGAATTAAGTTCCTTATCGAGCGTTACAAATGTGAAACAAGACTTTCTTCCGACACTATAACAAACGTCTACCAAAAAGCGAAAGGAACTTCGGTCCGGCCGTCCATAGAGTGTGCGTTACCCCAGCAAAATAATGTCGAAAATGGTCATTTAAACGTTATAGATAATTAGTTGCTCCCCTTCTATAATTGTTAAGCACATTTTTAAATTTGTTTCACTTAAACTTTTTTAGTTATTTCAAAAAAACATTTCCTGCTGGGGTAACGTTTGAAACGTTACCGCAGCCAGACATTTTCTTTTTTAATTGTAATATTGAAATAAATTTTAGCTAAATAATTAGTTATCTGGACTAGGTAAATGTTACAACTTATTTGGTATTTGTATTTTCTTCGGTTGCGAAGTTATTCGAAATCCTGCTGGAGTAACGTTTGTGGGTTTGCTGGATCTCTGAAACGGGTAAGCGGATTGTAACCATTTTTTGTACATAACTTCTTAAGGATTAGTTTTAATTTGTTCGACAATAAAATAACAAAAATAATGGACCGTTTAAAAATTATTTAGGTAAGTATGAAAACACTTAAATACGTCCTAACACTTTAAATAAAACCTCTTAAGACTTATTTGAAACGTTATTCTATTGCTTGTAACTACCTTCAAATGTATACGAATTTTCGTAGGTATACTGTAAGTGACTAAAAAGTTATGATGAAATGTAGCTCTCCACGTTCACGATCAAAATGTGTGCGGCCTTTTTTGGCCACCGATAAACCTGTGTGTGGATATATAAACTGAATGTTATGCCAATAATTAGTTGTTTAGTTCAGTTGTCTACCTGGAGAATTTCAGCGTCGTACATATAATAATTTACGAGATAATTAAATAAAAGTCATTAGAAGGTGCAAGACCGTGGTAATCCGACCATGTTTAGGTGGTTACAAAAAAGCGATCACCCAGTACATTGCGCTGTCTTTTAAAATGTTTAGTGTAATACACCTTACGATTTCGGTACAGTTGCGTACAGTGTTAAATACATTCAATATTTATTCATTATTATTACCTATTATTTATTTTGTTTTTTTCCCTAATTGATCTTAAGCACTAGTTTCTTTACTTAAAATTTATTTAGTCTTTTTTACTACCGGAGCTACAATCAACAGAAAATCTGCACTGGTCCGCTAAAATTATAAATATGTAGATACATGTATGAACGATTCACCTGACTGCAATAAAACGAAAATTTAAACCAATAAGAAATCGTTTCATTTCTTTGATTTTTTTTTGTAAAGAAATAACACTAAAGTAATTGTATTTTATTTTGGGGTGTATAGAGCTTAGACTTGAATGCATCAAAATATTTAAAGCAACAAGTTATCTACAATAAGTTAAAATAGACCGAATAGTAGAAGAATAAATTAGAAGAAGTTGTAAATTAGAATGCATCAACATTGCATCGCCCAACAGACGTGTAACTCGTAAGAGTAGGTAATATTGTTCTGTGGTCTATACCTAGAACCGAGAATTATCTATACCTATGTACCTAACGTTAAGCGTTGAGCCCGTTACTGTTGATTTCTGTTAAAAACGAACAGTTGTTGAATGATATTTTGATATAATAACGGTAATTTAATTTATCGAGTGAAAGTGATACATTTTTATAGATAAAATTATTGGTCAGATAATATTTGTCAATCAAGAATCGCTGATAATACATCCTTCGCTAGAACGCGGGAGGGGAGGGGCAAAGGGATACTTCATTGTTTGCAATTTGCATCTAGTGCACTAAACTTGACCCTTAGGCAGATAATATACGTGTTGTAAAGTACGTGTGCGCTTCCGCTTTCTATTTTTGCAAATATTTATCGTATTCTTGAGAGTTCTTCAATATGTGTGTACCTAATTACTAATAATAGGCATTAATGCTAATTCGATTCAATTTAAGTAATTGTCAATTCTTGTCTTAGGATATTAATTACTAATGCTAATATTGAAATTTCGTTCAGGGTGAATAAATTAAAAACGATCATAACTTTTAGGTAGGTATATCACTTATTACTAATTTTACATAAATAATTTATTTTATTATAATTTAACTCACCGCGATTTTGTGATCAAATATTTTATTTTCTCCAACATTATTACAGAAATAATGCAATACAGAGTTTGTTCGCGATATGCTAGCCTAAGTCGATTCATCGCTTAAAAAAATCCCCATCTATTCTCAAAATACCTATTTACAACGCATACGTTACACTCTTCAAAACTTATCATTTCATTTCATATTTCTTAAATTACCCTAAAATTAAACTTCAATTAACAAATACTACGCAGGTACCAATTCTATGAACAACTATAAACAATTCACCTAAACATTACGAGAAAACAAAAGCATTCAAAACAATACCTAATCTCCCGGCTGATTACTAATTATGCAATAAACAATCCTAAATAAAAAATATTTAAAAAACATGTAGTTTTTTGTAACACTTATATACATATCCGTAGTAAACTTGCAAATAATATCCTACATATTTTAAAAGCCAGCACAATGTACTGGGTGATCGCTTTTTTGTAACCACCTAAACATGGTCGGGTTACCACGGTCTTGCACCTTCTAATGACTTTTATTTAATTATCTCGTAAATTATTATATGTACTACGCTGAAATTTTACAGGTAGTCAACTGAACTAAACAACTAATTATTTGCATAACATTCAGTTTATATATCCACACACAGGTTTATCGGTGGCCAAAAAAGGCCGCACACATTGTGATCGTAAACGTGGAGAGCTACATTTCATCATAACTTTTTAGTCACTTACAGTATTCTTACGAAAATTCGTATACATTTGAAGGTAGTTACAAGCAATAGAATAACGTTTCAAGTAAGTCTTAAGAGGTCTTATTTAAAGTGTTAGGACGTATTTAAGTGTTTTCATACTTACCTAAATAATTTTTAAACGGTCCATTATTTTTGTTATTTTATTGTCGAACAAATTAAAACTAATCCTTAAGAAGTTATGTACAAAAGATGGTTACAATCCGCTTACCCGTTTCAGAGATCCAGCAAACCCACAAACGTTACTCCAGCAGGATTTCGAATAACTTCGCAACCGAAGAAAATACAAATACCAAATAAGTTGTAACATTTACCTAGTCCAGATAACTAATTATTTAGCTAAAATTTATTTCAATATTACAATTAAAAAAGAAAATGTCTGGCTGCGGTAACGTTTCAAACGTTACTCCAGCAGGAAATGTTTTTTTGAAATAACTAAAAAAGTTTAAGTGAAACAAATTTAAAAATGTGCTTAACAATTACAGAAGGGGAGCAACTAATTATCTATAAAGTTTAAATGACCATTTTCGACATTATTTTGCTGGGGTAACGCACACGTCCATAGACGCCTTACGCCGTTTTTTTATTCAATATTGCTGCGTTTAATTTTATTTAAAAAAAAAAAAACTGTCAAATGTGTTATAATATTATTACTTGCACCACTAGTATGTATGATGTAAGATTTGGTAGTCACTTCACTTTTTACTTTGCCAAGATATTGCTTTCATTAAGCAGAAGCAGTAGGGTAAAATATTGTGAGGAAACCTATATATTATGGTGTTATAGCTATATATAATAGTTGGAGCCTTTACTCAGCAATAAGTATTAAAACACACAGACAATAACTATACTGCACCCGTTGTCAGACTTACAGTAAGCTGTTACTTTGTGCAGTTAGGTCTTTAGACTAGGTAAATGACATGATTGAATCCCAGATTAACACTGCCATATATTCTAGTGGTTCAAATTATATAAAAGATTACTATATAGAGTATTAGAATTATATAGAGTATTAGAACAATATAGAGAGTAACATAGAGTAGATTATATTTATTTAAACATACATCAACTTGGCCTTCTCACTTACTGTACTTACAGTGACGGGAGCAGTATTCCCTATTCTATTAATTAAGTCAAACTTTGTTTGTGTATTTATGCTACCACATCATTCATCATAAAATTTTGTATAGGTACTTGTCGCCCAGGCAATAATGAAGGACATTCAGGTACTTTTCATAAAGAATAATGTTCTTCTGGGACTACTGTCCCAGAAGAACATTATTATTATTATTTACATAACATTATTTTAATACATTATTAGTATTAGTATAAATATAACAGTGAATGCTTTAAATCCCATATAGGGATGCTGAGTCTAAACACTCTCAAGTTAGGAGTAGTAATCATTTTATTAGCAACACATGTCAAGAAGAAATCATTGGTGTTAAAATACTGTAACTTCAAAAGAAGTACTGCTCTAGAAGAGTTACATACAACATCTAACAAGAAACAGATGTAGGCTATAGACTCACCACCCATGTTAAATAATATGTACCACAAGAGAGTAAGTAGTTAAAAGTGGTCCATCTTGTTCTAAACAAGTTTTCTCTGTTACATGAGCCATGTATGCACATTCTTTGTAAATACTTAGTTTGCATATGTTGAACATTAAAATGTGTTAACAACAAAACATATTAAAATGTGTGTACTTTGCCATAATATATGGCTAATTTTGTTGTTTTGTTTTATTGATAAGCCTTGATAGTCTATGTTTGATATTTACAATACCTTTTTTGGTTACCCAAATTTTCAATTGAATAGCACCAACTGTGGTAACAAGTAGATTATAATACACTGCCAGACTACAGCGCCTTGTATCATTAAGACATCTAATATCACAAAAGATTAAAAAACATATTTATGTTGTACATTTGCTTTATTCTTATAAAGCAAACATACATTTGCTTTATAAGATTATTGTTTTGTATCTTTTTGTGTTCTTTGCTTCTAGCAGTAATAGTAAAAAGAATTATCTTTGTTAAATTAACTAAATATTTTTGGACAGAGCTATTACAAGAAAACACAAATTCTCACATTGCTCACTAATAGACTCCTGGGTTTAATTCTTGGGTCAGGGTAGTATTGGAGTCTCAGTGTTTTTAGGCAAGTAATTATTTTTTTATTGGCACATAAGCTAGTTCAATCAATCAATCAATCAATCAGTTTATTTTCATTGCGAACATGGGTTTACAATTAGGTGTTACAGTTATAATATTTTTTTCTGCCACATTCTACCTTTAGGCATGCAATAAGATTACATTAATAACGAGTTGGGCTTATTTAATACATCATACGAGGTCAGAATTCTATTTTATGTCCATATCAATTAAAATAACAATTACAATTATATTATTAAAAAAATGAAAAATGTCATAATCATAATAAACAATGTATCACATTTATTAAAAAAGTGTATTAATAGAGGGTATGGTGTAGTTATTAAAAACATGCATTTTATTATATTTTCTCCGTTAAAAACTCAGTTACAGAATAGTATGCTTTCATTTCTAAAAATTCTTTTAACTTGCTCTTGAATGCACTTATGCTCAAGTTTTTCCATTGTTGCGGTAAATGGTTATAAATTACTGGAGCCATACAGAAAACACTTCTACGCATAAGCACAGTTTTTGCTTGGAGTAGGCGCAGTCTACTATTATCACGCCTGTTCCGTGTAACCGTATCCTCAAGCCGCGGAAATAAGCCTGGATTTGTTTTAACAAACATTGACATTTCCAAAATATAAATGCTTGGCAACGTCAATACTTTATACCTCTGAAAGTAAGTTTTACAGCTATCACTTGTTTTTAGTTTAAACATTGACCGTATGCATCTCTTTTGACACTTAAAAGCAATTAATGTATCTGTAGAGTTACCCCAGAAAATGATGCCGTAGCGTAAATTTGAGGCAACTAAACCGTAGTATGCGGTCATCACTGTTTCTGTATTGACGATTGACGTTAACGTATGCAAAGCGTATGCAGAACTACATAATTTTTTGCTAAGCGTCTCTATATGTGATTTCCAATCTAGTTTTTTATCTATCGTTAACCCGAGGAACTTCGAAGTCGTAACATTTTCTATACTATGATTGTCAATGTTTATATTTTGGTATATATAACTGATTGGAGCGATCCGTTGACTGAAATGTATAATCTTAGTTTTATTTAAATTGATTTTTAAATTGTTAATGTCAAGCCAGTTTATTATGGATGTCAAGGAATTCGTAATGTCATATTTATATTGAGTTATATCATTATTACAAGATATAGTAATTGTGCTATCATCTGCGAAAAGCGTTACAGTATTTTTTGTACATTTTGGAAGGTCATTAATATATAATATAAAAAGCAAAGGTCCCATTACGCTCCCCTGAGGGACACCGTACAAAACTTTCCGCTCATCTGAAAGATATAGCTCCTCTCGTTTAGTAGTGGGGTTTATTATTGCTATTTCTGTACGTTGTTTTCTGTTCTCCAAATACGATTCGAATAACTTTAGGACATTACCTCTCACTCCATAGGCATCTAGTTTTCTAATTAATATATCATGTTTTACATAATCAAATGCCTGTGTCATATCACAAAATATTGAGCATACAGGTGTTCGTTTGTCTACTTTCATCATAACTTCATGAAGAAAGTTGAAAATTGCCAAATTCAAGGTTTTGTTTTTACGAAATCCATTTTGTTCATTGCACAATAGATTATTTTTTTCCAGATATAGGTACAGTTGCGTATGTATGAATTTCTCAAATATTTTGGAGAATATGGGAATTAAAGAAATAGGCCTATAATACTCCATAAGCTCCCTATCCTGTTTCTTAAACACTGGTTTTACAATTGACTGTTTAAGGGCATCAGGAAAAATACCCGAGGTTATACATAGGTTCATAATGTGACACAGATGACCGCTTATTTCATGTGCTACAACTTTAATGACCTTAGTAGTTATTCCATCATATCCAACGCTGTTCGTGTTTTTAAGCTTATGAATTATACTTAATATGTCTTGCGGTACACATGGGGACATGAACATAGACTTGCTTGTACTTAAAATGGGTGGGGTGGTTTTTAGAGACGTTGTTTTAGGCTGTATTTTATCGATAAAATAGTTATTAAATTCATTCGATATTTGTATTGGATTCGTAATAATAGTGTCATTTATTTTTAATCTATTTATCAAAGATTTTGGTAAATTTAATTTCGCCTGATTAATAATTTGCCATGTCGTTTTATTTTTATTCCTAGAATTATTAATTTTGTAATCATTTTGTGCTCGTTGAGTTAGAAACATAATTCTTTTTAATAATTTTGAATATGATTTGAAGCGGGATTTATTTTCTGGGTTTGGCTTTAATCTTTGTAGCCATAGTAACTGCCTTTTCTTTTTGTTACATTTTTTTATACCACTTGATACCCATTTTGTCTTTTTAATTATATTTACCTTAACTCTAACTTTTGGGAAACATAAATTATAAAACAGTTGAAAGTCCTCTATGAAACTGTTGTAAGCCATATTTGGATTGAGGGTATTATAAATTTCAGAAAATTTTATAGCATTTAGACAGCTTTTAAATTTTAATAAGTTTTGTTGACAATAATTGCGTCTAAACCTATAATATTTATCAATTTTGCATACTTTATCAGTCGGGCATTTTATTAGCTGCGCTGTATGGTCAGAAAGAGCAAACTCTATAATCTCCGTTTTGCAAGGCTTATTAAAATTATGCGCAAAGTTGTCAATACATGTATGGCTCCTAATACGAGTCGGTTGGTATATCGCAAGTTTAAGGTTAAAGTTGAGCAAAATACGTTCAAATTCAAGTGACTGGTAATTCGATTTTAAAACATTAATATTGAAATCGCCAGCCAAAACAATATTTTTATATCGTCTTTTTGTGGCTACTTGTAAAACACTATGTAACCTACTGAAAAAATCGTTCAAATTTCTCATATTTGGTACTCTATAGATACAAATAATAGCAACATTAGATTTAACAATTTCTACGGCACTGCACTCAAAAGTTTCCGGTATTGACATTCTTGATATCCTCTCTAGTTCCTTCCATTCATATCCTTTTCTGACAAGAATGCATGATCCACCTCTTTTAGTATTTTTTCTGCTGTAATGTGAAGCTAAGACATAGTTAGGTATATTTAACAGGGATTCGCAGCCTTCTGACATAAAGTGTTCAGTGATGCATATTATATCAACATCAATTCCTTTGTCTGTTAATTCATTTATACATACTGTCAAGTTGTCGGACTTGTTTATTAAACCAGCTATATTTTGATGCATTACGTATATGTGTCTAGTTTCGAAAAAGACAGTTATTCGAAGCTGTTTTCTGATTGTAAAGCATATTTACATCACTAGTGTCATTAGATTTTCCGTCAGGAGATTGTTTGTCAGTCAAAGGTATGTAAGAATATTGAAGATAGGTATTAATATTATTAATCATATCAAAAATGTCTCTAAACATTGTCAGTATTCCAAAATTATTAATTACGCCTGTACGATAATCAAACATTGTGTCGTCATAGCTTAGGTTTTGGTTTGAGTCAAAAAAAAAATGTTAATAGTTATGAAGTGTTAACTCTGTTGATGTCCAAAGAATCATGATATGTTGATTATTATACATATTATGTTGCTATATAAGTACACAACAGTATTAACATGTATTACAGTATTTACATGAACAGTGTTAGGCTAAATTAAACTCAATAATATTCTTTGCTAAGTATAAGTTTACATTTGAATTTTGATCAAGGTCAATTTTGACTGGATGAAAATTATTGCAAAACAAAAAAAAAACAGTGTCTACCTTTAAACCAAACTCTGCAATTGCATCTAAACATAACGCAATATAAGGTGAGTAGTGTAAGCAGTTTGCATTCAGGACAACAGCACAGCAAAGAGAAGGAAAACTTGACACAAACCCTGTACCAACCCGTCTGGCCAGCATGGTATACCAAAACCTCCTTTCTATAGAGGTCTATGTCCAGCAGTGGACTATTACAGGCTGTTGATGATGAAGCAGTGTGTTTTGTAATATACTCACTAAACTAAAAATCACTAAAAATTTGTTTAGTCCTTTTCAGAATACAAAACATTGTTTGACAGGACTAAACTAATGTTTTGTTTTGTTTAGAGAGTTTTCGAAGAACATAATTAACACCACTGTCATACATGCAGTTGGATATTTGGGACCAAAATGCATCCAACAAGACACATTAGGGCTCTTAAAAGGAATGATCCATGATGGATATTTGAGGTCACTGTCATGGAAATCTGTGATGTGGACTATTTATTGTAGCCTAAAGTTATCAAACCATATAAGGTTTGCTTTCTTCCTTAATTACCAAAAAAACAACATTTCTTTTGAATAGTTCTATATATTATTTCTAAATTGACTAATGCATGGCATAAACATAGCTAGTTTGACTCAGGACGATGTAAGGATTCTAACAATATCTCATCCATCCAAATCTGCTCAAGCATTTAGGAGTTATGAAAAAAATACAAGCTTTTTTAAGATATTTCACTGATTTCTTTTATGCCATTGAAGGCCCTAGGATCCTGCATAAAGTAGGTATTTATGTTTTTGAGAATGTTGTGGTGTATTAGTAAAATATCACTAGTTCTTTTTATAACATTTCAATAATCATAATCTGTATATTATGATCCAATTTGCAAGCATAAAATAAACTGCTGATTAGAAGCATTATTAATTTAACACAATGCTTAGTCAATCAGATTAGTCAACAGTACATACATTCTATGACCTTAATGGATCTTCAATTCGGCGCTTAGTACACATTCTCTCAGTATTTTAAGATTTACAAATTTGATAAAGTTATGAGTGTATCATAATGCATCTCAGATTACTTGATATCATACCTTTAAAATCTAATAATAATATAATACTCAATATTTTTAATAAATAGTAATTTTCATTGATTATTGAAACTTACCTATAGGTTTTCCTATGCGCCATTTCTTCTGTAACACATCGGTGAATACAATTCCAGGGGGCAAAGCCTCATCGTCACAAAAACTAGCATCTAGACTCGGGGCCTCCTCCACGGTCTTTGTTTTCTTTTTAGGAGGCAAGGGCAGCTGCACTATCTCTGTACCGCGCCGCGGCATTACGAATGCATTCAGATTACCGCAATCTATTTAGCTCAATGACTTTCTTTTGGAAGTGGGTTGGTACACAGTAACACCCGATGATGTGTTGCTAGAACTAGAAATCAAGATAAAGTTTACGTTAAGTCGTACTTTAATTCAATAAAGTTCAACGTGCTCTTCAATTTAACGATTTAATGAAATTATCCGTTAATATTTCTCAGAAACTACACTTACCTAACTTTATCACAGGACTACGTACATGGTTATCCTAGAAATGCGTTTACTAATTTGGAATAGATTAAGTAAATTCTCTTATTGATATAGTATATCAAGGAATTTATAAACTATGGGAGTATTAAAACGGAAATTATGCGAAACATAACAACTGATCAAAATTCCGCCATGTTGTTTGTGTTAATAGAGATGCGTTCTAGTGAAAAAAGAGATTCGACTATTTAAGGTCAAGTATTAATTAGTCGACTTACTAAATGCCACAAACTTTTATTAACTTTTTTTTCATTTCAATATATTTGAAAGTAATGAAAGTATTTATAGTTTTAGATGGCTCTTACCTGATTTACTAAATTTAAAAAAAAAAAATTGGCTTAGTACTTTTACTCTTTCCTAGAATTAGACATTTAGATTAGGTTTGTACAAAAAGAAAAAACTACTTAATATTACTATCGTGTTGCACGGAAATTCTGACATAGCTTTTTTTTAGTAAGTGTAAAATAAAATTAATTTCAATGAAATCGCCTTACTATAATTTTTCCTTCTCTCTAATTTATGAGGCAAAGATCAATGACTCCTAAATATCCCGCAGATTATTTACCTACGAGTATTATTACTAACAGTTACTGTATATCTATGGTAACAACACGTTGTTAGTCTACTAAAGAAGCAAAATCATTTCAAATTTTCATCCTCATCACTTTGATAATTGGCGCACCACCACCGTGCGCTTTTTAAGACACTTTTTGAGTTGCAGGCGTTCATAGGCGGCGGTATTCACTTTCCATCAGGTGACCCGTCTACTCCTCAAACTCCGCCCCACTCCTCCGCCCACTCCTCCGCCCCACTCCTCCGCCCCTTCTTTCAAAACTTTTTTTACAAAATATCGTTAAAAAACTACTTGAATGACTCAAATCATGAACCCACATGTTTCTATACTGGTAAGCAAAAAGATGCTCGGTTTTACACTTTTGACATGACAACAAATTGCATTCGGTTTTTGAATGGTTCCATTCCAACGGATTTATTAGGTTTTGTAGAACTTGTTAGTGCCATTGAGTTAAATATATCAATGGTTAGTGCAAGTTAGTGTTAAAATTACATTACATTATACAATGGAATGGATATGTTATAATTTTTTTTTATTATTATTAGGTTAGAAAAAATCAAATGAAATCATTGGAAATCATTGGGAGAGGCCTATGTCCAGCAGTGGACAAGCATAGGCTGAGAAGAAGAAGAAGGTTATTAATATTATAAATGTTGTAGTAACTCTTTAAATACCTTTTCAAGGTAAAACCAGTAAACAGGTTCTAATAAAGTTTAGAATGTTCACCATTGTCTGACGTAATGTACAAATAAGAACAAAGACTACTTTTCTTCCCGCTCAAGAGTTCCATAAGAGAATGCGGTTGTGGCAAAATAAACTCCACTTTAAATCATTCAAAAGTCGATTGTTGTTTTTCAGATGAAGAATATGATAAAAATGTATCAATAGTTTTCCCCCACTGACATTCAAGTCAGGCTTTTTGTTGACGTTTCGTTTTACGTTGACAATATTTTTGCAATTCTTCTACACGTGCTTATAGTCCGGTCAATTTAGACCAAAAAATGAGAGTGAAGTTACATAAATTCCCAACAAGCTGAATTTCTGTGAAGTTGTTCAAAACATAATTATAAACAATGTCTAGAAGTTCCCCATCATTCCCCTGTAAGGAAAAAAATTAATTCAAGGTCAAAGGTAAAAAAAATGAGTTTTTCGCGATTTTCAGCAAAACTGTAAGTTTTATCATAAAAGTACCTCAGACAAAAATTGTAGATCATAAAATTATCTATAAAAAAAGTATCAATACTTTTTTTCTTACGAGCCACCGTTTCTGAGATATAACGATTCAAAAAGTTATAAAAGTTGTTATCGTCATAATATGCACACGTTTCCACTCCACCTATGAGGTAGCGTACTTAGCGCGTTTTTTTTAACGTGGTTTCAACAGTAGGCCTACTCCACGGGTCAGTTGTGCTCCTGTTTAATGTAAAACTATTGCAAAATAACGGAAATTTTCAAAGATTGGGAAAGATAAAAGCGATGTAAATGAAAAAGAAGTGTTGAAGTTTATTCGTCTTATTCGTAAGTTTCAAATTCTTGTTCTTCTTCTTGTTCTTGTAAGCTTTGCATTGTAAGCGAGCCATGAGGGTCGATGTCTTCTTCTTTTATCCTGCTCCGTCATGAGACCGTGAGACGGTCCCAGCTCGTATACCTACTATACCTACTGACACCTGGATCATCATTTATCTATAACCTGCTCATTAAGACCTGCAGAAGAGGTAAAAGTTTCTGAGGAGTTAAGCATCAGTCAGGTGATGCTTAACTCTGTTTTCAGTAAGTACTTTAAGGGGGAAAGTTGAAAAAGTATCCAGTTACAGCTGGACACTTTTTCAACTTTTCCCTCATATGAGATGGTTCTCCTTGCCTCTACACTCCAAACTACAACCCTAAAACATCTCCATCAGGTGTAATGGACAATGATAACCTTAAAACTTCATGACCATGCAATTTCGATACCTACTTCTTATATTTCCATTAGCCATACTTTTAATATCAGAGCATCAAATAAATAATCTAAGTATCAGAGATACCATTAGCTTGTACATGTGGTAATCAATTTATACAGAATGATAGCTAGTGTTATCTATAACAATTAACTAGTCAAGGTGTTGAAAGATTTTGGAATCAGAGGACCAAGTGTGAGTTTAAAACTGTTTATCTCTACTACTCTCTTCTACTCGATCGTAACGGTGAACGCGTTCGGCGCTGCGATTGGTCCGTACTGAAATCTCCACAAATCGCAACGCCGAACGCTCTCTCTGTCGAGAGCGAGTTGATGTGACATAAATCACACGCAGGCCTCAGTTTCTCTATCGACTGTTTTATAAAATTATCCTTATTTATATTGTGGTTATAAAATGGCTTTTGTAATTACCATTGGAACATATTATATTAGATTAGATAATCAGTAATTATATTTGAGACTTGGTTCCGCCCGCTCACGCGCGCATCTAAGCTGGTGAGCGCGTGGATTTCCGTAATCGTGATCCTTTTTTCGCCCAGTTCATATAGCATGATGAATTATACACCTAAACCTTCCTCAGGAATCATACTTCTATTGGTTACACATTCTCTTGGTGAAAACCGTACAAAAATCCGTTCGGTAGTTTTGGAATTTAAGGCAAATAGACATATATTCATACAGACAGACAGACGCTGCCAGGGGACTTCATTTTATAATATGTAAGAATTAAATAATCAGCAGCTACACAAGACAGATGAAGACGAGGCAACAATTCAACTTCGCGCCAATTGAATTAATTTTAGATGAACATGCTCATTGCTTTGTCAGCATTTATTTACAGAATATGACATTTACCGCTACTCAAAACCAATAGTTATATTTAAAACTAGCTGGTACCCGCGACTTCGTTCGCGTGGAATTTAAAAAGCGCTCGTAGCGATTCCCGGACCGAGCAAACTTTTATAGGATTTTTCTGAGAGTAAAAATAGCCTAAGGTACTCCTTATATACACAGCTACCTGATAGTAAAATATTATCAAAATCGGTCCAGCCGTTTAGAAACTTACCCGAAACAAACAGAAAGACCGACAGACAAAAAATATTTAAATTGGTTTTCTAGGCATAGGTATCGTGGCGCCGCAGGTTGCAGAACGTCCTCCGTCCTCTATAAGCACAGGCCTGGGGGTGACAGGTGAGGCCACCCTGTCACCCTGGCAGAAGCAAGCCGGGGCGGCCAGACGCACTGCGAAGCGCGCGTGCCCTTTCGGGAACACAACGGGAAAATGGGGGTTCCCACCACAGGAGGGGGTCATCTACCCCGCGTAAATGGCCCGAGGTACGTCGGGGTGCTAGTGATTTTCTTTCTAGGCTACACCAGGTTACCCGGCTACTGGTACCCGAGACTGCGTGCGGTTTTTAGTCGGTGCGAGTCCGACATAGCCACCGGTGGGTGGTATCCGAGGGGATTTCCGCACAGAAAAAAAAGGCATAGGTATCGTGCAAATAACCGACTGAGCATTAAAAAAGTCTAATATTTTGACATTACAAACAGACACTTCAATTTTATTTATTTGTATAGATTTAAGTCATCATCGTCTTACTCTCCCATTTCTATTTTTTCCAAATATTGTAAAGGGTTTTAGTTGGTTATTCAGTTCAACCAGCTGACTAATGCCAACCCTTCTTTTTGCGAGTGAATTGTTTCAGATGGGACATAGGGCAAACGAAGAAGATTCTCTCACTCCGTTCAAGTAGTGAAGTATCTTGTAGAAGGATTTGTAATACTGTTTTAATATTAAAGCTTTAAAAAAAAATGACAACTCCATCACTAGGAATAGATATATTAAAATTATTATCCTATGCCGCGGGGCACTTTACGTAGGTACATGAAACAGACACAAAGAACATCAAGACTCAAAACAACAATTTGTGGATCACAAAAAGTGTTGTACCGTGTGAGGATCGAACCTACAACACAGAACAGGAGGAAGCGGTGAGGTGACCGTTTAAACTACATCCGTGCAGTCAATTTATTTGTATGTATTTATACTTAAAACATTCCAGAGCGGCTTTAATGCCATAAGCATATTCTTTGAAATAACCTTCGGTTGATGCAGAACTGTAGGTGGCAGGAGTAAGTTTAAAAGTCATTTGAAATAATAATGTATATCGTATAAATTGAATTATTGTGCTATATTCCTCGATCGATTCTAAACTGCCATGACTGTCAGAGTTGATTTTCTTCTTTTTCCTCTCCCTATTTTTGAACAGGAGTGGAAAAAACAGCATCATTCGCTGTGTCTTTACCTATGGGAAACAAAGAAGCAAAAATTATTTTGAAATTAAATAAAATAAAAGTTAATGGAGAACATTTCCTGCCACACAGTAAAAGAGAATGTAAAAGAAGTGACCGTAAGTTTATAGAAGAGGATCCGAGGGCCAAGTGAAAAGTGACAAGTGACAAAATAGGGTCTTTATGCATAGTCTGAAAACAGCTTATTGGCAACAACGTGTGAGTAAGTAGTAACCCTAACCTACGCAAAACAATAACTGTGATACAGGTTAATGTTTTAAATTAATTTGCTTGTAATTAATGCCAAACACTAAACAATACTTTTGTACATTTCATGCTTTAGTAGGTACTAGGTTAATATAGGTTTTATGAGATAACATTATTTTTTTGTTTTTAACATTAATTCAAATTAAGACAACGTACGTTACAAATATTATTTTGCCGGACAGGATTATTAACATAAATATACAAAAGCCTAGCGGTATGATATTGATATTAAGAGCGTCTATCCCTCTTTGCAGCTTATCTAGATGCAGTTTCACAACGACTTGTAGGTAGATACACACTAATACACAGGAAACTTCCACAGACATGAACGCTTATTAGTTGAGCAAGCAAAAGATAAACTCGAGAAGTTTGTGTAGCGCGCGGCATACGAGACAAATGTGCGGAGGCAGAGCCCGTACGTAAACGAACAAACTTTTTCATTTCATTCATTCACGAGTCAGACGCTGAGCGTGAGGCCGTGCGTTTCGTTGCCCCGCCGCCGCGAAGGTATCGAACGCGATGTCTATTTGTTTATCAACAAACAAAAAATGTAAGCTGTTGTGTTTGGTGACAGAGAAATAAAACGATTAAGTGTATTATTGAATGTACCTAGTTGAGAATGATAAGTTAGGATTGGCTGCTAAAGTGTTTGAAGATGGACGGTGCGACCGGTGATTCTGATCATTCTATGACTTGGGAAGATTTCTTTGGTGAGTTTTAAAAATTGTTTTTCGTTTCCCAATAAGCTGCTATCATTATGGCAAGTGTAAAATATTTCATACACTAAATTATGTGTAAACAATTCCATTGTTTTTGATTTGATAATCTGGGTCTATAAGGGTGAGAGGACTGGTTTCTGCAGCATTTCCACTTATGGGTGTGCAGTGAATTGCGCTCGTTGCCTGACTGTGGTTGAATCAAGACACGCCATACAAATTTCTACGTGATCAATCATTCTGGTTGAATATAATTGTGTGTAGGTGGAATGAACACGATAAACAACAAATACAACACAACACAGGTGTTTTAATAACCGTGCTTGCGTGATACTAATTTATAATGGCCATTCTTATTCATCATTATCATCATAGACAATCATACTTAGTTCATATTAACGATTCTAGTTAGATTTTATAGGCTGTTTTAGGGTAATGCATGGCGACAACTGATAGTAGATTCATTCACGAAATAAATACGATCGGATATTATAGGCTAATCAAATATTTATAGGCAAGTAAACAACTCTGTGTTAAGGCATCATCATAATAGTTTTAGATATTGACGAATGAATATGCAGTAGAATATTATAATGCAGAATTAGAAGCAGTAACGTAAGCCTGAGGCGCAAGGCGACGTATGGTGGTGGACAGAAGATAAGTTAGTGACTAAATCACAGAACATATACCTACGAGTATCCTCCTAGCGAAGGACTAAATATAGTTGAACTTCGGCAGTGAAAACTGCTACAGCAAACACCATTCCAAAAGGAATACTCCTGTTTCCGACTATAGACGTCTGCTGTGGAGATTTTAGTTGTTTAATCAATTCTAAAATATGCGTCCAATTAGTATTTTAGATACTAATTAAAAGTACATACGAACATGCCAGTTTTCTAAATGCCTCGCCTGTGGTATTATGTACATATAATTATATGTGGAAAGAAAGATGTATTCACATACGAATTGAGTGTGTGGAGTTTAATTTCTAGTAGGTAGTATACCTAATATCTAGATATAATTTGAAATTAAATGAGAAGTTTCTTTCTTTCATAAACCAAAATGGCTTTGGCCACGGTTATATTATAATTGTTTCATTGGGTATAAAACACTGACAGTTTCCTATACCTACTTACTTTCAACTGCTGCGACACCACGAGTCGAGTAGATGTTAAATTAGGTACTATTAATTTATTCGGATTAATGTTAAATTAATTTCCGCGTGAAATCAGTCAGAAATACGAGGGCTATCTCAGTCTGCATTGACACATTAAACCTAAAGTGTATCAAACTAACTGTGTTTAGATCAACAACGGTCTACGGGAAGGCGTTATCACTTGCCGTTGATTAAAAATCATGAATCGAAGAAAAAAAAATACGGCCTTACAGTAGAATTACTGTAAGGCCGTATTTTTTTATTAATGACATGACAATGAGAATTCATTGTCATGTCATTAATAAAAATTATAGTTTTAAAAAACTAAAAAACACGCTTTCTATAGACAAACAAACTAAAAAATTTAAAATAAATTTGAAAAAAAGCGTTGGGTGCCTGTTGTCAATAGTAAAAAGCACCCCCCCACCCCACGCTTTTTTTCAAATTTATATTATATATTTTTATTTTTTTAATTAGTGTATTGTCATCGGTCCTCGATATATCTACAAAGTTTGAACGAATTCTGACCGTTTAAAGTCAGTCAAAATCACGCCCAAAGGAGTCGGTTACAAACATACAAACAAACATACAAGTGAAGCTAATATAAAGCGTGTAAAAATAGTACAGCACTCTATTCATTTGCGGTCTAAGGAAGAAATATTTAACAAAAACGTATCATAAACCAAATCAGCGATAAAACATGTAAACTGAAACGCATGAAATTTGATTGTATTAGTATATTTAGTTTCGTATTACGCCAATTTAGTACACATTACACTTACAGGCAAATAATTGTAGGTACCTCAACCAAATAAAATTTATTAGACTGTGCAGGTAACTACTGAGGCTACCAGAAGGTCACAGAGTATTAGTGATTCATTCCCGATACAAAACGAATTCAATGATTATAAACTCACTTAAATCCGTTAATTAAAGATTTACCCATAGACAAGTTATCAAATTAACAGTAGATAAAGGCACCTACTTAGGTAAACAAGTCATTACGTGTTGTTACAAAACTGATTACATTTAGAAATATTTTTTATAAATGTATTATGACGTAAGTGTAACCTCTTTTGTTACGACGTTATGACATACGCAGGTCATATTATTAAAGTCATTTTATTTTGTGTTATTGATGTGTTTCATTAGATATATTACACTGTTCAATGAAATTCGAAATACACTTAATTCTATTTGTCAAATTAGGTGTACTGTTATGTATTCTTTTAATAAAACAGTTTTTTACACAACTAATATTTAATATTACGTCCAATCTCCAATATAGTTGCGTGAAGAGAAGCCCTACTCTTAAAATTAGTCCATTGGCTTGTGTTTTTAGAATATTACGCTAAACAGTGATTTTTTTATTCACTACGTGTTACTACAGTCCTTGGCTTTGGTAGTGTATAGCGTATCAGCTGTGTAAAGCAATTGTCTGGCGCGTGTGTGGTCCGCGTTAGGATTGGGTTTAGGTCTCGCCATGCCTACATTACGTAGATTTGACGTGCCTGTTGGTTAGTGGTTCTGACAGCTAAGCTAGTGGTCGTGTGTTTGATTCTCAACCAGAAAATGAATTGTGTGATGAGCACGATCATTTGTTCTGTGACTGGGTGTTAATTATCTTTACTATAGATGGGACAAAATCACAATGAACTGTGAATGAACGATATTTATCATTCGATTTTTTCCTACGTAGGTTAGGGTTACTACTAAATCGTTGTTGCCAATAAGCTGTTTTCAGACGATGCATAAAGACCCTATTTCGCCTTTGTAACAGTAAATCTAGTCATTATTTTATTATTTATAATAATAAAAAAATACATACATATGTACATAATATATGTATTTAGAAATATATAAGTATGTCTATCAGCAGTCTGGTCACCATAGCACAGACTTTGCCTAGTTTGAGATCAGACGGCTGTGTGTGAGATGGTTATATATAATCTGCCAAGTAGGTATGTAATGAGTTTTAGATAAATATCACAAACTGTTCATCATAGCATTAGAAATTCTTTGCTAATTATGCTACTTTCTATGAAAATAACTACCCAAGTTTATATCTATCAAATAAATAAAATTGAAGTGTCTGTTTGTAATATTAAAATAACCGGTTTTTACTAAATGCATATGTATGTTTACACGGTACATATGCCAAAATAAGATTTTTTGTCTGTCTGTCTGTCTGTCCGTTTGTTCCGGGTAATCTCTGGAACGGCCGATTTCGACGGGACTTTCACTGGCAGATAGCTGATGACATAAGGAGTAACTTAGGCTACTTTTTTAGACTAGCTTCGCCCCGCGGGGTTGCCCGGGGTTATAACAACAAACGCGGGTAACACCGCGGGGCTCAGCTAGTATTTAATATAAAGGCTACAAAACGCTGAAAGCGGGTCACGTGTAACAGATGGCGACGTCCAATTATAAACAAACATTAGCTGTCAAATCTTAATACACCTTACATTCAATTGTTATCTTTATTATCACAAAATAATGTAGAAATTGTAAATTGTAGCATACAATATACTAATACACTTCATTAGGACACCATAAAATAATGGCGGGTATTGCTTAAGCTAGAATTGACAAAAGTGGTTAAAACTTGCTCGTAGTAATCTGAAATCACAAAATAGTAATTTGTCATATTTTTAAAACAAAAGTCTTCTAACAATGTCTATAAGTCGATTTCTCAACATAATCTCTTTCATGTTTTTAATACATTGCACAAAAAACTTTGACTTAAAAGTATAACAATAAGCAGAATAAAAATTAGAGTTTGTATTTTAAGATTATCGAATCTTTTTCAGGCAAAGGAAATTTAGTCTACGGTTCTGTATAGAAAGTCAATCTATATCGTACTACACTATATTAAGAAAAACATAGGTTATTGACTTAGTAATTGATGATAAAATAGAATATAACGTTGAAAACAAAATATATATCCTTGTTAATACATTCTGTAATTTGATTTAATTTAAGAGACCTTTGCCAAAGTGAAAGAAGAGAAGAGAAATATAATCTTAATGCATTAACGATTCGCAACGATCCACTATCTAACATCGCCAAGCATACACATTTCCTCGTTAATTATTTTGATTATCTCCATCAAGAATGCAAGTGAGAGATAAATAAGTAAAAACAATTTCTTGAATGACACTACCTGTTTACTAACGAAGTCACACACCTTATAATAACGTAAAACGTCTTAATCAATTTCATTGTCTCATTATTCTTTCAAAGCGGGGAGAATCAGTGCTGCTATTGTATGCTGACGGAATTAATGAAGTGCGCTTCCTTAGAACGCATCCGTTAGACCGGATGTTCTTAATTTGAAATTCGACAGTTGGCGCCTTTTATTCCTACCATAGATACTTGATATTAAAAAGGTCGATTTGGTTTATTTGTTTTTTTAGCTTATGTCAAATCATGCTTGCCCGATCTCAAGGCAGCTTTCTCTAGTCTATGTTACTTGTACTAGTGCCTGTGCCTAGTGCAATTTTGCAAACATCATTGTTTCATAATCGAAACAATTGCTTGTAAAAATAACTCAACATGCATCGAACAATCATTGTAACTTACGCTAATAAATACAACATTAAATTAAAAGGTGACGAAGAGATAAGACGTTACGTAAATGGCTAGTACAGTTTTGCAAGATTTGCATGATCGTGTTGTTTGTCTATTATTACGGTTAGACATTCATTCATTGGTATTATTAAATTTGAAAAATTTAAATTCATGGGTACCTATTTTAAAACATATCCCCAAAGTATAGTTCCTTAACTCGTGAGGAGTTATACAACACTAGCTTTTGTCCACGGCTTCGCCTGTGAGTATGTCGGTTAAAGTCGCTTATGTCCTTCATCTAAATCAGTAACGCGGTTATTGATTCCCTGAAACTTCAACCCTATGTCATCGTCCTTTAAAGGGGTAAAACTGTTCCCCGAGTCATTTACCGAGACTCAAACTATCTTTATACCAAATTTCATTGAAATCAGTTCAGCGGTTTAAACGTGAAGAGGTAACAAACAGACAGACAGACAGACAGACAGAAAAACTTTAGCATTTATAATATTAGAATGGATTACTATGAAAATGGATTGACAAATGTTCATTCGGAATTTGTTAAAGCACAGATGAGTGATTGTGTAGGTAAAAAGCATCCAGACATGTTCATGTGGATCACTATTTAAGAAACACGTTTTTTTTTACTGTATCGAAATGATCCATCTAGTCCATTTTATCGAAAAATGTATCTGAATTAGGCGCACACCATAAACAATCGATGAATCAATATCACTACAATCGTCCAGGAAACTACTAATCGTTAGTCACTCAATTGCATTGTGCAATCCTTTGTGCCTAACTTTTGTCTTTGAATAAAATAAAGTCATATTTAGAGCGAAGAGCGACTCGAATCGTCGATAGCCCAAACATCTCCGATCGGCTCGATCCCTTGGCGTTACGTAGAGATGTGGCTTCACTCTGCATTCTCTATCGCATATATCATGGAGAGTGCTCCGAGGAATTGTTCGGACTAATACAAGCCGCAAATTTCCGCCATCGTTCCACACGCAAAATTATCATCCTCATTACCTGGATAGTTGGCGCTCCACTACTGTGCGCTTTTCGAGACACTTTTTGCCCCGCACAACCAATCTCTGGAACGGGTTATCGTCTGCGGTATTTCCGGACCGATACGACCTTTAAACCTTCAAGAAAAGAGCGTACTCCTTCCTAAAAGGCCGGCAACGCGTTTGTGACTCCTGAGTTGCAGACGTTCATGGGTGGCGATAGTCACTTTCCATCAGGTGACCCGTCTGCTCGTCTGCCCCCTCTAACATAAAAAATATATATATTTTCTATGCAATCGTCCTTTCCTGAAAAAGTCGATTATTGAAATCCTTTTTGCGTAGTAGTCGATTTTATTTCACATCATTTTAATTGAATAAAATTTTGCTGTTTTGTCAAGTACAGAAAGTTATAGCTTTTTAAGCTATTTTAAAGATGGTGAATCTGTTAACTTACTAATTGGAAATGAATTGGCGCGAAAGTGCACTTTAAACATGAATGCGAAGGGGAAGTCTTTGAAGTCTAGACGGTGTCAAGTACACCTTTGCTCTCTATCAAACCTATACAAATTTATTTAATCAATTGTCTGAAGTACCACTAAGCTATCGAACTGAGGCTCGGAGCTTTCCATATCCAAAATGGAAACATAGGTATATTTCAGACCGTCGTGATTTATGTGATGATTGAGAAAGCTGTGTTTGGCGCTTTATATTCTACACTTTAATAATAATATATCAAAAATTTCTATTAGTTATGAAAAAAGTGTAACAGTTGTAGGTGAACCAATTAATAAATAACATAGAATGAGGCATGCATATTTGAAAGCTATGTAGGTATATACCCTATTCGGTGGTGTTTTAGTATAATTATTTTTATCAATATTTGGCTGTAATGCATTCATTTATTGATAACAATAAAACTACGCTGTTTTATAAATATGTTATAAAAATTTAAATATGTTTTTTATTGCGTAGGAAACCTCTAAAAACCTTGGCCGTCTCTTAAACAATATTACTAGCCTTTTAAATATTAGGCAGCCCTACGACTACCCGTAAAGCGGTTTATCCTTCTTTCGGTTCAGAGAGTCACTTCAGAACACGTCACATGACCGTCTCAGGACAGCTTTACCTAGGGTTACCTCTGGAACAGCGTCCGAGAAGATCGAACATCAATTCAATTTGCGCTCTCATTACAAGACACAAGCATTCTGCCGATCTTATTCCACCGCCTCTTTAACAGACATTACTTTCTAACAAAATGAAGAAGTGAAATTCTGATCACTCTCTTTTTACATCGTGGACGAAAGCATGGTCCCTAACGAGAAGCTACTCATACCAATAGCAGTCGTGCTGTCACTCCAGTAGAGTGTAAAGTGCAATATCCTCGTATGCTGAGTATTTCATGCCAACCTTGGCTCCCGATTTGAACGACACGGGTACTTTCCAAAGCAGCCTGAATAATACGGCATCCTCGAGTACTTAGGGCATACTGAAAGTTTTTGGATTCTGATAAATAAGACTTCATGTAAGACTTACGATACATTTATTGTTTTTCTAAATATATTCCCTCGCAGTTAATGCATTTTTTGCATTCGCTGAAACTACTGAACAAAGCAGTTGAACAAGTCTTCCTTAGGGACCTCTTCAATAACTTCATAGAACGCATTCACCGCCTATTTCTTTAATTTTTGGCAACAAAAAGTCGCATGGTGCGAGGTCCAGGCTGTAAGGCGGATGTGTCATCAGTTCCACATTTGAAGCCGCAGTCGCCGGCCGACCTTCACGTTCCACGTCAAGGAGATGATCACGTCTACGTCTAAATTCTCCAAACCACGGTTACACAGAGCTGCGACACGGTGCTTCATAATCAAATGCCAATTGAAGTCTCTCTTGTTGGCTTAAGACACAAAGAAAATCATTTAACGAAAATGTTCTCAAGTTAAATTCGGATAGCGGATTTGGATTTGGATAGCGATTTTCACTAGTGAATTCACCATATCGATTGATTGAAGACAAAGACTTAAATGTAGTTAAAACATGTTATACATAGCTTAAACAATAAAGTCTGTTATTGGAAGTTGTTTAAATATAACTCAGTACTAAGTAGGTTCGAAATACAAATACTTACGTGTTCAAATATTGATTTAGAATAGATAATACAATGTAGATTTGTTAGTATTGCTAAACATATTCGGGTCATTGAGTCAACCTCTATTCTAACCATATCTGGCACAATGAAGTAGGTATTGACAATTAAGGAGGTTTTACTCAAACTTAGGTACCATCTACCTACTGGAGTTCTGACAGCGATTACGATGGTAATTGTTTTATTATTATTTCATTTTTGTTTAAGTCAAAATATATTATTGTTTTGCTTACTAAAGAGCCAATCAATGTCCAATGTCCATAATGTGTTTTTTGGCTAAAAGTGTTCAAACAGCACCGAGCCCATTATAATCGTCACGTTTGCTCTGTTTCACTAAGTGTGATGATTTGACTGTATGCATCAATTTTTAAACAAAAAAGATTGAATTAAAAATTGCGAAATTCTTAAAACTTGGACTTCGTGCCAGAAGGAAGTGTTTGTTAACCGACTTCCAAAAAGGAGGAGGTTCTCAATTCGTGCAAATCTTTTTTTTATGTAAGTTCACTGATTACTCGGTACACCTGAAAATTATTGGAAAATTATTTTTTTGTTTTAAGGTTTACACTTCCCAGGTGCCATTTAAATTTTATTGAAATCGGTAAAGCGGTTGCTGAAATCGTAAATCGTAATCCGAAATATACATCGAGGATATTTTTGTGACTTACGGAACCTTGCCGTCTCATTGGAGCAGTGCGTTTAGTTGGTCTTTGTTAGTATTGTTTGAAGTCGGTTCAACTTTTTTTCAAGAGTGAGTACCCATATAAGAATTACATAAAGCTAGACATTTAATTGTAAATTGGATGCATTAACATATTACAATAATAACAAACTAACTAGCTATAGATCAAAGTGAAAAAGGATCATCGACTTCAATGAC
Source organism: Arctia plantaginis (assembly GCA_902825455.1). Lineage (NCBI taxonomy): Eukaryota > Metazoa > Arthropoda > Insecta > Lepidoptera > Erebidae > Arctia > Arctia plantaginis. The sequence continues at coordinate 1,551,464 of CADEBD010000336.1, read as the reverse complement.
CTTACATTATGACGAATTGTATTAAACTGTATTCTTAAGTCCTTAATTGTCATTGTAGGTGTTGATTTTTGTTGAAATTGGACCTAACTGTTACAAAAATCCTTTTTTATTTGTTTTTTTTTTTTTAATTTAAAAACAGACTCCCGCTCTAAGAATATATCCTGTATCGCGGGGGAATTCAAACATTCATGAATCGGTCACAAAGCTTCGAAACACTCAAGTAAAAAATAAACTTTTCATAAATAACGTAGTTCTGAAGTAACAAACAAAAATCTCCTTTTCGAAGTCGGTTAAATATATAAGTATTTCACTTTATAAAAATGAGTTTCATCTTTCACACGTCTGTACAGACCACGTGAGGCGTCGGCGCCAGCGGTTTCCTGCTACTAACCAACCGAGTTTAAGATTGCACATCGCCGCATCCACTCAATCACTAACTTTGATCTAAGATTGACCTATTTACTCGTGTACATGGACATTATTGAACAAACATGGTAGACTATGATCTAACAGCTGGCGTTTATAAAGCGTCTTTCGACAGCTTGGATAAGAGGTCTATCTATATAATAGTTTTAAACCAACTAGAGGTTTTTGACGCCTACTACTACCATGCTCGCTAGACGTTTTGTTATAGGGTTATAGGGTTTGTGTCTAGTTTTCCTTCTCTTTGCAGCGCTGTTGTCCAGCGTAGTCGGGTCTTAAGACACCCACGGTTAGAATAGTGGTGTTGATGCTCTGACTCTTAATCCACTTAACTTTATAGCACATATTGTTTCAAAATTTTCGCTTTCTGCACTTCTTTAACATATTGACATTTTCGAAATAAAATCCTTCGGGCGCCATATGTAAAATATGTAAAATAAAATTGAAGGTATTAGTTGAAGGAAGAATAAAACATTCGCGTTACATATATAATTATTAATTTGGGTATTTTATAAACAATATAATTATTAATTTGGGTAATTATTAATATGGTATACGCCAGGCGGGGTCAGTACAACTTTTTCGCGTTACTTCTCGAATTAAAATTATATAGGAGATGATAGGAAGTTTTTATGGAAGAGATTCTACACAGTCGAAGTCGCAAGCACTAGGTGGGCACAAAAACCAAAAATTTTCGTTAAGTAAATTAAATATTGATCCTCGATTCGATAAACAAAAGTTTCAGTTGTTTTGACGTCGTCATTCAGTAATAGATACATTTGTTTATTTTTTTTAATAGAATATTATAGTTCTATTCATATTATTGACCCTCTGATGGAATGAATATTCATTAATTTATTGTTTATGTTTCTTGTTTATGGTTAAATGATTTCGATTCGATTCGATTCTAGTACGAGTATAGAATTTAATAGATTTTTTTTTTAATTTGAATTGGAGCAAACGGGATATAAACAACAATGTTTATTTTCAATGCGTCTGTATTCTAAAAGTCGCTAATTAAAGATAAACCAATTAGGCTAATTCAACTAAGTCGTAGATAGGTTTCAGTGTTAAGGGTCGTCGGTTATTAATAACAATATTTAAAATACTGGTAAGTTCTTATTTATATTGCAACACACTTGAATATAAATTCATGCGTATGAATCATGAGTTTAGTACGTTCCGCGGCAATACAGAGTAACTTTCAGATCTATAATATTATATTTATGTACATATTTCTATACAAAAATTGGATTAGGTGTTTCTACCCATACTAGGTTTTTTATGTTGGTCTTACACACGATTTTAGACTCAAGTTTATGGAATGGAATCTTCTTTTAGTAATATATAAATGAACTAGCTGGTACCAGGGAATTTGAAAAGAACCTGCCTTAGGTGTAGTATACTGTACGCGACTGCAGTCCATGAGGCCTCTGATTTGATTCCCGGACCGGGCTAAATTTTATAGGGTTTTTCTGAGAGGAAAAATAGCCTTAGTTACTCCTTATATAGACAGCTATCTGGTAGTAAAATATTATCAAAATCGGTCCAGCCGTTTAGAAAATTATCCGGCACAAACAGACAGACAAAATTTTTTTTACTGATTTTTAGGCGTAGGTATCGTGCAAATAATCCATTATTTTGACATTACAAACATGCACTTCAATTTTATTTGTTTGTATATAGATTGTTCAAACAAAAGTAAGCCGTAAAATAATAAAGCCGGTTTGAGGTAAGTAGTTCTTCACAAGAATAATTTAAAATAAAAAAATCACGTGCAAATAAAATAAACTTATTTGAATAAAAAGAGTCTTGCAATGTTAACTTTCAACAGTAACTTTTACTGGAGTGGAAAAAAGAAAGTGTAAATTTGAATTTACTTTTTAATCTGGCAACAATTCTGTTTTTTATTTAAACAAAGTGTCATCGGAATACAGAGCAGAGATATAAGTTTAAAATAGTTTCATTATAAAATTAGGGCAACTTTGGCTCCAAGATGCGATGTTTGTGTCGATTATAATCCGTATCCGTAATCCAATGTGGTATGTGTCGCAACGGTATCCAGTTAACGTCGGAGAGCTCGGAAGTACTCGGAACGACCGCTGCTCACAGCTGACTGATGACGCGGATACGTTAATGCTCTCAATGTGACTGTGACGATATTAAGATAGTTTTAATAATGAGACGAAGAATAAGTAATTACAGATCTTATAATATATCATATTCAATAAAAATTGGTTGCCAAACATTTGAAATTGTCTATGGTCTTTTTCATTAAACATGATCGTAGATGAAAACAAGCAAAGTTAATATATATCATTAAAGGTTAAGGTTATATTTGTCCTGGGTAGGCATTGAATCCAGGACCTTAACAGTCAGGTCAGTAACCACTACATAGACCAAGAGGCCAGACAACAAAACCTATACTACATTTTGTGTGTTATGCCCCACTAAAGAATAATTTGCAGAAAAGTGGTATTTCGTCAGTAGAGTATTTACATTCTGGATTGTGCCTCCATTCGACTTCACAATGAAATCAATTTTATGCTTTTTTGTGAAATCAGTAAAAATTACGAGTAATTCACGAAATTACTCGCATTGGTCGTACGTATGAAATCAATTTGTCGATTTCAATTTAAATGAGAATCTTGCAAAGAATATTGATAAAAAAGGAAAGCTGTTCTTAAACTGATGTTTTAACCATAAGAGTACGTTGTATTTGAGATTCCACCAGCGTCTGTTGAATAAAATTGACATACACTACATCCATCTCTGTTCAATTGTTAGAGAAAACGAGCTCTTTCTTATTCTTATGTAAAGTTTACTAGCTCTGTCAACGTCTTCACAAAAGTCATTGACGATGAATCGGTTTAGTTGTTAAGACTTTTAATCATAACAAACAAACAAAATCACTTTCGCATCTTATTGCAGATTGGTTAGGGATAGAGTTGAAGGCGTCAAACACTACACTCTCACTTACAGTGTGTGAGTATGCACAAAGACGTGGCCCGGGCGCTTCACCGATTGATATAGGGCCCCCGTTAATCTCTAACCTAAGAACGCGTTAATCTCCGTTTAACTGGCAGTCAGTCAAAATTCTCTTTGGATGTAAAAGGTTATTTATTAAGGGGGTTGTAGATTATGTAACATCACGCTATATCTTCAGTAGCTGCTGCTATATTGTCATAAACTATATTTATATTTAGGATTATGTTCTTTTTTATATAGGTGTAAATGAGGAGACGGGTCACCTGGTCAAAAGTGACTACCACTGACTTTGAACGCCTGCAACTCAGAAGTTACAAACGCCTTTGAAGTAGTACGCTCTTTTTTTAAAGGTTTTAAGTCGTATCGGTCCGTTAATACTGCAGGCGTCAATTTGTATGAGGAATATGTATATTTATCATGTTCACTTAGTCGAAGGTACACAATAATTTTCTTGCTGAGTTTTGGTGCCTCACTCCAAGTGGGGGGAGCTGATTCTGGCTCCGGTAAGCTCACACATTCCGTGAAAAGCAACGAACGAATTGCTTATCGGACCACCACACACCAGGACCGTACCACTACATATTAAACTCGGACGGTCAGCTCTACTGTGCGCAATGCAACCGGACTTCCAAAATGAAGTTCGTTTTTGCAAGTCATATCAGAGCTCATCAGTGGGGAAACCCAAGCTAAAGACGAAGGAGTCGCCATCAACGGATACGGTGTAGATGGAATAATAATAAGGAAGATAACTTCCCTTTTATTCCCTGTTGGCACGCGCAACACAAATCCATTCTAAAAGTGTTGAAACGCCTCAGTTGTATTTGCAGAATCGTGTCTCGTTCAATAGAAACAGAATAACAATGAAATAAAATTTCTAGTTCATCGTTTAATGGCGGTTCACAACGAGACCGTAGCCTGTGGTGATCGCGATCTATGAAGTCAAAGGTTTCGTAACCTAGCTATTACAGAATAAAGGAGACTAATGTACTGGTTTGTATTTGGGGTTCCTTTAAAATTGTTTACACTACTTGTACGCTACTACAGTTTTGTCCGTTAAATTAATGATAATAATAACAGAGGCTCACGTTGGACGGCTGGATCAAGGGTCTGATGCAGAAGGCAGTCCTCCTTGACACGGCTCGTATAGTGAGGAGGTTCCTATCTTTGGAGTCATAACCACCGGTGTCTTGGTCCCTGTACCCGATGTCGGTGATCTACGATTTTTTATATTTTTAAATGCTTTTTTTCTTTTGTAATATAGTTATAAATGTAATTAATATATAGGTATATATAATTTAATAAAGAGAATAATAATAATAATATATTTCACACATCTCACACACGGCCGTCTGATTCCAAACTAGGCAGAGCCTGTACTATGATAACCAGACTGCTGATAAACATACTTATATATTTTTAAATAGATACAATTAATTCAATAAAGTAAATAATTCTTTTAGAGGGTCTGAAGTCTGATGAATCGACGAATGCTTTTTGATTGCATTTAGGTATCAGCTTATTTTTTTAGTATGCTTTTGTAAGCTCAAACACAACCAAAAGTTCCTATTATGTTTTTCCAGTCTTCTTGATTCTGGTATAAACGTTCGTGGTTGTAGTATGCCAATAAATTGCAGTTTGTAATAACCTGCATGAATGTTATATAATAAATACAAGATTCTACTGTCGGGTCAAATTACATATAATATTCTTCAGACAGGATGTACTCAGAGCAATAATTTATTTAATTAAATAACTGTATTACACGTACATGCAATTATCGATTGAGTGGTTAAGTAATAACTTAAGTAAATGTACAGGCTGCTGACTTTATTGATGAATATAACAGACGGTTTAATTATCTCTTGATTTCACAGTCATTACCGCAAACACATTAAATCTGGATATTCCAGCAAATCATAAAAATAAATTTCAATTTGGCAAACAATTTAATTTTATTTATTAAATCAGGCTATTATCAAATCAGTTTCAAAACCTCTTTTGTCTTCTGCTCTCTTCTGTCTCTTTTGTCTTTTGCTTCGAGTAAAGAGATGAGTATCGGATATCTGTGGTTACATGTAAGCATTGTATTGTTGTCTATCTATGAATACCTACCTATATTCTTTTTATACAAGAACTTTATACTATTTCTAGCTTTTGCCCGCGGCTCCTCCCGCGTGTATGTCGGTTATGGTGGTTCTATTGACGAAATAATTTTTAAAATCGGTTTAGTGTTTTAGGCGTGAAAGCGTACCAAACAAATTCACTTTCAAATTTATAATATAAGTACGGAAGTATGGATTGTATGGATGTCATGATGTTTGTGGTATTGTACTGGTACGTACTTACAGCGAATAACTTGGCTTGTTCTAAGGCTTCATTCAATACTTGTGGATGCAATAATCCCGGAGAATCTATATCTAGAAATAACATTAGTGTCTTTGCTATACTAACTTTTAAACTTTCGCGTTCCATGATAATTAATATTATTTAACGGGAATTAACGCGATCTCTTACTCTTGTACCGTCACATACCACACTAACAGTGTCCCTATTCTGTAAGCATGGCGACACAAAAACAATATCGAAAATGTGCGGGTAGATGAAGAGCCTTCTACTTCACGGATTCGACGACGGAGGGCGTGCGCCGATGAGCCAGTCAGCCTGTGACCACGGCCGGTGCAACCTGGTCGAAACGTCAGGCAAACCAGAGGTATGTAATACCCTAAATAAGAGATCGCGTTAATTCCCGTTAAATAATATTAATTAACATTAGTGTCGTCACTTGAATAATGTAATAGTTTACACACATTTATTTTTCTCGAAGGCGTGGACAGAGCTCTATTAAACTCTCAGCTTTCGAAAACTATGATTTTAGTCCCATTTACGTAATAGGTAACAAGCCTATTACCATCAACCGGACACATACGGTGTAGTGACGTATTAAGAATAAGGAGTGTCACCATCCCCATTCGTCCCGTGGTTGTTTACTATGGGAGCAATCTACGCAGGTCAACAGCACTGTAAAGAGAAGGAAAACTTAACACAAACCCTATACCAACCCGTCTGGCTAGCGTGGTATAGAAGGCCAATACCTCCTTTGTAAGGAGAGGCCAATGTCCAGCAGTGGACAATTAAGTGCTGTTGATGTGTGTGATGTGATGGTTACATATATATCTAAACAAACATGCTTATTTATAAACTTACTGTTAAATAATAAAACAGCTACCTGAACTCAATGTTGTTGTATGATGAAGACATCATAAAAAAAAAATATTCTACCACATTCACACAATGTCTACCAGCTAATCCCAAACTAAGCAGAGCTTGTACTATGGGTCCTAGACAACTGATATAAATACATAAATACTTTTTTTTTGTAAATACATACATATTATACATAGAAATACCCAGACCAAATCAAACATTAAATTATTTATGCACACAAATGTTTGACTTGAGCGGGAATCGAACCCGCGACCTTAGGTATGGCAGTCCGTTACACAAACCACTACGCCATTCGGTCATCATAACGCACACACACACCTTTTTTTTTCTATGCGGAAATCCCCTCGGATACCACTTACCGGTGCCACCCCGGCCTGCTTCTCCTAGGGAGACAGATGGCCTCACCTGTCACCCCCAGGCCTGCGCTTATGGAGGAGGCCTATGGAGGCTAATGAAGCTTACGCAGGCCGGCGCCTGAGTCGTCTGCGGTACCTAGCCCGTTCCCGAGCCTGGCGGGCCGGGAGAGTTCTAAACCTCTCTCGGCCCGCCAGGCTCGCAGAAGGTTCCACGCATTCTCGCTCACACACACACACACACGCACACACACACACACACACGCACACACACACACACGCACGCACGCGCACACACACACGCACGCACACACACGCACACGCGCACACACACACACACACACCTATATGCCTGAAGGGGAAGAAAGAGAATAATTTTGCCGAGTATAGTAAATTTCGTACTAGTTATGACAAGGGGATTGTCGTCCACCATACTGCTTGAACACTTAAAATAAATGATCGTGCTCATTACACAATTATATGTGCTAGGTGAGAATAAAACTATCTTAAAACATGGCTTAGTTGAATCGTTAAAATAAAATATTTGTTGATTTATTAAACTGAGCTTATGATCTTCTACTACCACTAAGTGAATTTACTTAGATTACATTATTCATAGTCTACATAATATATAAATATTAAGTTGGTTTGTGTACCTACGCTTCAAACACTCAAAAGTTCTGCAACGACCCGCTCCAAAGATTGTTTTTATCTATTATTCGTGTCAGTTTTGTTTCTCATGTCTCATCAATGCACTAAGCACTATGCCACAGCGAAACGTGGCAGGTACCCAGGTACCTATTATGTTATGTTATAATTATGTTATGTTATTATGTTAGAAATAAAAAATATGACATACAGAAATTATTATAGTTGCTTCGCTATTTCACTAGATTTCTAACCTGTAGGTAATGACAGTTGTAAGTTTAATAAATAAAAAAAAAAAAATATACGGAATAATATAATAATGATTAATATATTTGGCTTGTAGAGTTACCTTTCTAATTTATTAGAATAAATCTGAGGAATTACGTAAATAATTCCTCAGATTTATTCTCAGCTCTCAACATTTGTTAGTAGCTATGCACAGTCATAAACTGAGAATTAAATGTACTAAACATTAAAATAACTTTGATGATACAATGTTAAACGATCTGTTGCTTCACAACATAAAACATTCTTCAAACTTGCCTATTTATGGTTTATTTACTTACGCGAATACATAAACAAATCAATACATAATCTTATAAATCTAATTTTTAATCTATGCCGATATGATAAAAAAGAACGATATGATTGTAAATTTTGTATACTATTATACTGTATATACTGTTATATTTAAATAACAAAAAAATATCTATACCAATGTTATAAAGATGTTGAGTTTGTTTGTTTAGTTGAACCCGCTAGTCTCACGAATTATTGGTTCGATTTAAAAAAAAAAATTGAGTGTGGGATAGTTCATTTATCGAGGTAAGCTATAGATTATATAATAGGAGCATAGCATCAATGAATAATGTTTCAATAACGGGTAAAACTTATTCCTTTTGACAGACGCAGACAAAGTTGCGCGGATTAGCTAATAGAATATAGATTTGTTGTAGCTGAATCTAAGTTACAATCGGTTTGTTACGAAGAATTACAAAACGCAACAAGCGCCCTCTTTCCAAATTAACTGCAATCACTTTGTCGACTTAGCCAAGGACATGGGCTGGTTTATATCTTATCACATTGCAGTTACTGATTAGATACGTCGGTAATATCGGTCAAAATGTTCCAACAAATATGATACCTCGTTCATTAAACACGTAGAAAGATTAATAAAGATTTTTTATGTTATTGCCATTGTCGATTGCTCATTTTTATGATATAGAGGACAGCAAACGCAGCCACTCTTGGACGCCAGCAACTCTACAGACACAAATGTGTTGTCGCCCTTTGAGTGCCTTCCTCCAGATTTAAGCTTACTTATAAATAAACTAACTTTTGTTGTAAAAAGTAGCTAATGTCTTACCTCAACAATCAAATAATCTCTATACCAAATTTCATCTTAATCGGTTTAGCGGTTGTTGATTTCCCATACAAATTTCCATCCCCCTTTTTCACCCCCTTAAAGGATAATTTCTGGGATAAAATGGGTTTAAGTAGGTAGAGGTAAAGACAGACAGACATACTTTCGCATTTAAAATATACCCGTACGTATGGATAAAAAGCCTTTTATTGCCTGTAAATTTACATTTCTTACAATCTACGTATGTAATAATTTCTTACAATCTACGTATGTATAAACTAATACTAATGTATTAGTTTATGTTATTTGTTTTTTTTTCATTTAACTATCTATCCATCTAAATATGCATCTGTATCTACTACTACTACTATTTTCCTTATTTTAGTTCTCACTATGTAATATCATTCTACTTACATTTATAACAATACATTCTTATTTACAACTACCTATTTTTGATAAGTTTATTTATCTAGTCTAATTATTGAATTAATTTACAGGAACCCCAGAATGGGTAAAGGCCATTTAACTCTGTCTTGTGCTAGTTGTATGTAACCTTAACCTCACTTACTCGGTGAAAAGTAACGAAAAAGTTACTTAATCCCGGCTTTCTGTAAGGCGGTGCATTTTTTAATATCTTCTTTTTTTAAATAATAGTTTTCATTTTCTCTTATATTTTTCTATTATTATGCCTTCATTTTTTTATTTTATAATGGTATAAGGTTTACTTATGTTAGTTGTGATTGCCTGTAACTGAATATTTTTAATTATTTTAGAAATGTGTATCATTTGTTGGCGATCCAAAATAAATAAAGAAAATAAAAGCATGGCTCTCCTACAATTAACTCAAGTTACAATTAAAAAAATATTTTTAAATAATATTCTTTTGTCTATGGAAAAACAAGTAGCTAACGTTCTTTATTTAAAAAGAACGTCTGTGAACGTGTTTACTGTCTAGGCATTATTTTACGCGACCAACCGAGTGTATAATCGAAGCTTTGTGGTGTACAACGCCGATCATCCGTAGTAGTGGACAATGATCCGACTGTACTAAACGTTTAGATATTTAAACCCTTATGCGGACTTAGTTAAGTATCATTTAGCTTGTTATTGGCGATTCTAGTGCAATGTACCACGATACAAAGTGTGGGGGTATTAAATAAGCGGGCGACGAGTTACGACTGTGTTTCTAAAGTTAATGATAGCGAATACAGTTTTACATGAAATTACCAATTAATGGTTAACTAGTTATTTAACGGTTGGCTCTCTTCGTAAGCACGTCATCATTCCTTTTTAGGGATTCTTAGTTCTAAGAAGTAACTATTATGGTTTCGTCATATTCGTCTACCTGTTTGTCCATGTGATCATAGCTTAGGTTAGGACTTTTAGGTACTAGAAATCTGCGATTATAGACCACACAGTATTTAAATAAAAACTTGAATATTTTATATGTTATTTCTTAATATATATAATTTTATGAATGGTAAAACCTAGATACTTCTGAAGTGGAGATGATATTATCTACTCAATAGTATGGGGTGTCCTTCTATAGGTATTTCAAAAATGACTAACTAATTTAAAAAATGTGAACGCTGGCTAAACCTTACGAGATAGACCAAAATAATGTAATACGGAATTGTATGTATATCTTAAAAAGGTCTACAAAAAAGTCCACGACGGTATATCTCTATCTTTTAAAGATGAAACACATTAACCATTTTATCTTTTAAATTTAAAAAAAATGGGTTATTTACGAAGCCAAAAACAATACATTATTATTCCTTATCCAACTAACGATGTTAGAGACGTTCTGCATTTAATTTGAATATTTTAGAAGATATTAAAGGTTTAAAATGCGGGGACAAAGCGGCCGTCACCGTGTCGCCGTCGGGCCATACATCCTTCCCGGGTGGCAAGCAACTGCCGACAGGAACGAAATATAATTATATTGCACATGAAGTTGGCCTGTAGTAGAGTCTTCCAAAAAGCGAAAGGAGCTTCGTGTCGACCGGGGGTCCATAGACCCCTCACGCCTTTTTTTTTAGTGTTTTAGTTTTCTACGACTGAGTCAGTTATCAATAATGCTTTTATCAGAGCCAATAAATATTTGAAACGAAAATGGTGCCGTGGTTCGTTACCCCCTAATGGGGCGTCACAATCTAAGCTTACACTGTTGACTTACCAACGTTAAAGCATCATCATCATTATCAGCCTATCGCAGTCCACTGTTGGACATAGGCCTCTCTTATTGCATTAAAGCAAATATTTGATTATTTATTTGATTTGATTATAGATTATGAAAGGAATTTATATACCAGGTAAGTAAATACATGATTAACAATAACCCCAAAGATATTGCTGACTTTCGCTTGTTTCGTAGCCACACAGTACACGTTCTTTTAATTTTTTTAATTGATGACAGGCATAATTTATTGTTCGCACGCCATGACGTCAAATTACGAACTAAAGTAATTACTGTCTCTATTCTTTTAACACTTACATTGATGCAAATTGGCTGTTGTCTGTGTTTTCAGTGCCTCTATGGCATCTATTTTAAATATTGCTTTAAAAGATAACAGCAATTACAATTCGAAATTGAAAAAGTCCAAATTCACTTTTATTTTTCCTGTATACTTGCATACCAACTAAAAAGGTGTCAATACTATAGAAAATAGTGATTTTAGTTATATTGAGCTTAGATATTTTAATCAGTTATATTGTAAGGATATTTCTGGGGTTGAAAGCTGAAAACAAAGTAGCAATATAGCTTTCGACTTTTATTGCTCAATTTCTAATCTAAAATTTTATTAAATGTAAACAAAATTGTTTACGGCAATACGCATGCGTGGAGACGCAGACGTTTGTCTAGACGGGGAGGCAATTCTCATACGTTTTATGTATTAACGGACCAGCTAAATATGACCTCCCCGCGGTTTCCTTGTCTACTTCATAACGTGTAGGATACCGGGAAGTTCAAGGGCCATTGTAAATTTGTTGGAATGAAAAGTTGGAATGAAAGATTTTGTTAGCCTTGGCGAAAGGCCAATGTTTTCAAAAATACTAAAACTAGTAGGGAAATGCACTTTAAAATCTCTACTTCAGGCTTTTTAGCAAAAAAAATCTTTTGGAAATGATCTGTCAAATTATTTCTTGTCACAGACGAAGAATGTTTTTGTCATAGACAATGTTTTATCGATTTTAGAGAATTGCTGTTACGAGTAAAAACCTTTTTTGTCTCTGTGGGGAACATTAGCTTCTATAAATTGATGTTCAACACCGGTAACATTGGACATGGGGTTTTCGTCACCAATGCGGGCGCGTGATAACACGGAAATAAACAATGAAAGCTCCTGCAGAGAAATAAGGGTTTTTACTATCGGGGGTGTAGACAGATAAGGCGCAGGGTTGTCACACTTGACAGATTGTGTACTAATGTTTATCTTTATTTTGGGCTTCTTTTTTTACAGTGGATGACGAAAACTGTGTTTAGTTCCGACCATACTTTTGTGTTTGTATTTTATGTGGGATTGAAGAAAAAGTTAAAAGGATCTGTAGTTTTCCATTTTTTGTATCTTTATCTAAGTAAATAATCATAAAACTTATATTTAACCTATTTCATAATTTTAACTCTTTGTTAAGTTAAAATGTTATTGCTTTGCTTGCTTTGCTTTGACATTGATTGACAAGGTATTACTTTTTTTATCTTTTTCTTTCTTTCTTTATTCTTAAATAGCTTTTGCCTGCGGCCCTGACCTCTATCATCACAATATCTCCATACCAAATTACATCTAAATCGCGTCAGTGCTTATTAATTCCCCATATAAACTTCCACCCCCCTTTTACCCCCTTAAAGGATGATTTCTGGGATGAAAACTATCCCATGTCCTTTCCCGGGACTAAACTATCTCTATACCAAATGTGACTTAGTAATACATAAATAAATCTTTTAAGTACATACTTGTCCTAAATAAAGATTTTTATGTACATATAATCGAGTAAGTAAAAAAAAGTTTCAATACATTTCAATGCGTGTTTCATGTATTACTGAAAGCCTTCGATGTAGTTTGTCATAAATCTTTTTTTATGACTGACAACTGAAATTTGACCTCACGCATTCACGAAGAATTCTCTGAAAAAGATGTCGCTGTACGACCGAACCTTTTGGAGTCATTATCTTGCCGCCTCAGTTAAATTTGAATTATGCGACGTCGTCGTCCAGACAAATATTATATGGTTTTATTAAAGCGGAGACGTTCCTTGATTAAAACCGCATTGTGGTGTTCATTTAGCGAATAATTTGTCTTCCCTCCATTTTAAAGTTCAATGTAACTGTAATTTTGTGAATGGCAGTTTTATGCTCATAATAATCATAATATGATTTCAGTTGTTATTCAGTAGTCAGCATAATGCAGTATTGTTTTTTCAGACTTTCTGTTTTGTATTGTGATAAATTACTTTTGTTTTAAACCCCAAAGTAGGTACCAATTCTCCATTGTATCCAAACGCAAAAGAAAAATATTTGAAAATGTTTTGTTCGATTTTCAAATCTTTTTACAATGGTGTAATCTATGCCATGGCATGAACTATTTTTTTTATTCATTTGGGACAAAAAACAGTTATACATTGCAGTCTTCACAAGTAATTTTGAATTTACATATCTAAAACGTACGAGTGTAACCCACACTATTGTCCACGAGGTTATAGCTGGAGTAGAATAGAAAATTATTTATTTCATAAGTAGAGTAGCAAAGGAAAGGAAAATCGGTGAATTATATGTTATAATATGAGATAGATAGTTCTGACTCTATAACTATCGACCAGAGAGGATTAGTGATCCATACTCGATGAATTACAATATAGTTTATTTAGTCTTGCAGTGAACAAAACGTTTGTTTTTTTCGTTTCAATCAGCATGTCTGTTTTATGGATGGCTTCTGACTTCCGTCACCGACCAAACCTTTTTTTTTTTCAGGAATGTGTTGCGTCTGCATTAGGAAGTGCTGCGTCTTATCATTAATAGTCTATGGCGTTTGCAATTTTTTTCGGGTTTTGTGTATAAAAGTATATAAAATTTGAGTTAGTTTAATGTTTTTGTTTTTTCTTTTACGAAATGCTTTTTAAGGTTTCAATTGTTTAAGTTATGTGCTATTTTATGACAACTGACTATCTATAGCATATGTAAATAAATTCTACATATTTACAAAAGTTAAAGAGTGATACATACTTATTCCAAGTCAGTATTGTTATTAACTAATTTTATTTCGTACACATCTGTTTTTGCCACCCTAGAATAAATATCTTACATTGGGCTAGGTCGCCTCGGGTCGATAGCCGACGGCACCCCCTAACATTCGTCAGGGTAATGTTACGACTTCAGCGAACAATATAAAGCCAGTAAAATTCTACGAGAATAGAGAATAGTGTAATAGATAATATTTGTTATCACATAGGATATTTTGAATGTGAAATTGGAACACGGAAGTGATGCTTCTACGAGTTGTGTAATACCTACTTAGGAAAACAATTGTGACGATTTTACGGGCGTATGGCATTTTCGAAAAACGTGTCCTGCTTGCAGCTTGTAAATAGTACTATAAAATTTGAGATGACATTTCTAGTCTATGCGTATATTAAAAAAAGAGGCACCCTTCATATCCCATACACGCAATGACATTACTTTTATAAATTATAAAGCTCTTTTTAAAACATAGTGATAAAACACATACTTATTTGTTTATGTACATTCTTAAAATAATAAATAAATCAGTGTTTGTGGAGTTATTAACCCATGAACGGATAAACTGAAGGCAAGATGTGTAATATGTCTTAAATGTTAATTCATATCCAAATCAATATATTACGTTATGACCATTTTAACCTCTGGTCCTAATGAAAACATTGGACAAAACGAAAGTTTAAGGGATTACTTTACTGCGGTAAGATTGATTTATTACTAAACACCCCTCATACTCTAACAGAGTATTACCCAAGGGAAACGGAACGTAATTTCTTGCGGCAAAAATAGTGCTGCATTTGACGTTTGGTGTTTTTGCAGAATTACGGCTCTATTTACACGGCTTATACTTCAGAGACTAAAATTATTGCCACAGATTATGCAAAGCTAGTTTTGAAAACCTCACATTAACGTCCAGTGTAACTAGACACAGACATTTAATTGTATTACTGAAGTTCAAGGGGTCCACGTTTATGGAGCTCTTAAAATAGGTTTGGATGTAAGCATGCATTGTTTTGGATGTACGCTAACTTTTAAAAATAAAACCGTTTTGAATTTTATTCCATTCGGTTATGGTTTGTTTTAGTTTAGCACCCTTTCACGTTATTACCGAGTGTATTCGTGGGAAACAAAAACGAATCGATTTTTGTTTTAATCCCACGTATGTTTGCTCAAAGCAAAACCCATTTCATTTTTACGAGTAGCAAGGGAAATATATTCACTAATATTTGATGGCTAACATTAATTTTTGAAGGGATTCTTGTGTTTTTCTACTTTTATTATTGATAGAGTAAGTAAGTATTATGGAAAAACTCCAAAATCACTAAATTTATACTCAATACTTAGTCAATTTTAAAGGAACATCTTTATTAATATGTAGAGTATTGCTATAATACATTAAAAGTCTTAATTAACCTAAAAATTACGTTGATTTTTATAGTCTTCAAATGACAGATTATAGAAATTTTCACAAATTACAGGTTCTATAAATCTGTAAACAATTACAGCTTTTTAATGTTTTTGTCCTCTATGTAGCTGTAGTTATTGTTTTTAATATGCATTTATATTGTAAGTAGGAAGTTTTATCATGCGATAAACTTAGTTGTGTTCAATATAAGAAATAAAAAGTACCCAATTATTTAATATAGAGATAACTTATATAGCTTTAGTATACTAAACAAAATGAAAGTTTAGTATTACAATCCTTCTACATCTACAAGTCATTAATTCTTTTTACAAATAGTAACTGCCTTTGCTAAACTCGTAGCTATATGACTAAATGAAGTGTTCTACGTGGCTCAGTCCAAACAAGGTGGAATAACAGAAGTTCTATTTATTCCCGCGGCCAAAGCCCCCGTTAAAGATAGTACGATTGTACGAGCTTAGCTCGGCTATTTACGTTGTGGGTATCCGAACAGGAGATTCGCGGCATTCACGCACCGGATCCATAGACAACATAGAATAGATGAAAAAGATACACGAAAAGGATTTAAAAAGAATGGTTCTTTTGGCTCATAGCTTAATTATAAGGGCAAGATGAACTGCTTATTTCAGATTTTAATTTCACCTTTTCCATTGTAGACACGGAAAATATTTTGCGTAACTTCAAAGATTGAAGGTCTTAAAAAGTTATAGACGATGCATGATGTGATTTTCTGATAGTGAAATAATAATTAATATAAAGATAATTGTAAAGTCTCACTAGCATTATCACCGTAAATAGACTCTGTTAGCCAAAGGTCAGTAGACATATCTGATCATTGAAATTTAAAAACAAATATGTTTGATAAAAAACCTCCTCCTTGCAAACTTGTCATAATTCATTCAAACAAGAGAACTCGATCGACGAAACTAGCCGTACAACCACTTCACATATCCCATGTAAGTAGTTTTATATCTGTGTTTACGAGGAAACATACAGCAGTTTAATCGTAAATGTAGGATGTAAGGTCAATGGTCGAGTTATTTGGCCAATAATCTGTCATTTATAATGAATATCATTAAAATGACAGAATAGTTCGTATGAACCTTTTTTCTGGTAGTACTCTCTCTCGTAGTACAGTAAAGCGTATGCAATCTGTCCTCAATAAAACCATAAACCATTGACAAGATATTTAAAATATAAAGTCTTGTCCAGATTAGAAATCTTTTGCAGTGCCCATGACAGACCAAAGTAAAAAAGTCTTGTTAGAAAAAAAAGTAATAATTAATTAATTTCAACGACTTTTTTATTGACTTTAAAAATAAAGTGCTGTGAGTGATGCGTGTAAGTATGTTAGTAGTTATTTATTTTAACACGCTTTTATTAGCTTGGTATGTATGTATGTTTGTATAGTAACGGAATCTTCTAACGTGATTTTGACGCACTTCAAAATGTCGAATTAAATTGAAACTTATCAAGGACCGATGACAATACAATCATTTGATAAATTTAGCCGATTATCCTGATTAATGGCTTTTCCATGCCTAGTAATACGCTAGTATCTTTTTCTACGTACTAAGAGGCGTGAGCTGAAGTATATGTGTCTTCCTTACTTGTTACTTTTTTAGTCTTAATGAGAAAATTATCATGATGAATGACTAAAAAAGCAAAAACAAATTATAGTTTTTCAACAATTGAGATCTAGCACCCCATGCACTTTTACCATAAAATAATTTTTCTTTTTGAACTTATAGAAAATTATTTTCTACTTTTTAGTTCGGCTTGTTACAAAAGCGTGTTTTTTAGTTTTTGAAACTATTTTTTTTTTCATTAAATTTCCTAGCAAATATGTGGATACGAAAGATCACACGAGCACAGCCAAAACCAAAATTTTTGTTCCATAATAACTAAAATTATTTATATTACTGGCGATGTCTATCGTCAGTGACCACACACATACACCATAGACAAAGCGTTTTTTACTACGTTTAGCCATATTCTTAAACGGTGCAGAAATGAGAAGAGCGGAGTTTGAGAAATCAACGTTCCTTTTTAGGTGCTGTATTTCATGTATATTTGAACATGAACTATTTAAGCACTGTGCTACTTACTTATGTACACTATGTTTACTCACTTTGAGTGAACAAATATGGCGCATAATGTTAACAAAAGCCGTAGTTCGTGAAGCGTTAATTTTAATGTTATACAATAAATAATCTAACAAAATCGTAACTCTTATTAGATATGCATTGTCGATACAAATTAGTATTCACTACAAAGCGTGTCTTTGAATAGTGTCGACGCATTTTATATGTCGATGTAAAAGATATGGCACATACTAATATTCATGTAGCTATATTTCATAAACACTGTTAGAAAGTAGGAAAACGCATAATCAACCAATGTGAATTTTATTCGTACATATTCGTAAAACGAGGTAAAAAAATGTAGATTTTACCAATTAATTCAGATGTAATTTTTTTCTAGATAAAAGCACTCTGTCCTTTTCATGTACGTACCTACATCCTACTATACCTACTCTTGACAAATCGAGTATTATAAAGGCTTAAATCTTAAGTAACTAACTCAAATTTCACTTTATGATAACGTAAATTAACCTGCAAATAGACCTATAGAAAGAATCTAAAAAAAATTCAAAACCAACATTTTCAATTTCTTTAAGAATGTTACAATTACGGTGAATTTCTACTTATATACTAATTTAGTTTATTTGTATTATACGAAATATAATCATATGAAGTTTTATCTGATTCACACACATTATATTCATATCAGCATCATGATGCATTATTGATCGCATCGAAACTGGCGCCAGGCGGAACTATCGATTTAAGAGGAGCGCCATGCGCCATCCTAATTATACAGAGTTCAAGTTCAATGACATATCGACCCCAGGGCCGTTTTTATTACCACTTAGGTCTTTAGTCGATTAAATCTTTAGTCGTCTGCAGTAAACAAAGGTGCTGTATAAGCATTTCTACTCGGTGTATCTTTAAAAGTTAGCTTTTGTAACGATAATTAAAATTTCACTTTAATCCGTCTACATCATGGCGAATTGTAAAAAACTTTATTCTTGACTCCGTAATTTTTCATCCATAGTCATACAAAGTGTTGTCCCATTCCCATGTGGGGATCGAACCTATAACACCCATAAACTTATTACTATTACCGTGCGGTTTCTAGCGCCGTGACTTCACGAGCTATAAGGAGGCGCTTACTGCCTTAGTCATACTCCTAAGAAATGCAGCTCATCTATTCCGGTAACCGTGAGAAAGGTGTGCAATAAACCGTATTAGAAGTTACGCCAAACAGATCGATCGCCATACTACACACGATTACATTATTCAATAGTTATTGGGTACCTGATGTTTGCTATTCCACGATTCTTGTTTCCCGTTACAATGCCGGCCATCATTATGAACACACACGAATCTAGAATTTTTATATGAAACTTAGTTTTTATATAGACTGTTATTTACTGTATATAGATGCCATTCAAGTAATAAGTAAGCAGGACGAGAGGCTCGCGAAGGAGACGGCGCGACGGACCGGGAGAGGTTTAGAACTCTCCCGGCCCGCCAGACCCGGGAACGGGCCAGGTACTGCAGGCGACTCAGGCGCCGGAGGTCGCAGAACGACCTCCGTGCTCCATAAGCGCAGGCCTGGGGGTGACAGGTGAGGCCATCTGTCACCCTAGCGACAACGCGCTCGCTTCCAGGGAGCAGAGGGAACATGGGGTTCCCACACGGCGGTGGGGGGGGGGGGGGGGGTCGTCTACTCGTCTGTAGAGGGCCCGAGGTATGTCGGGGCACCAGGGACTTCCTTTCTAGGGTATACCTGGTTCCCCGGCTATTAGTACCCGAGACGGCGTGCGGTTTTAGTCGGTTCGAGTCCAACATGCCACCGATAGGTGGTATCAGAGGGTATTTCCGCACGAAAAAAAAAGGGGGGGACGAGAGGCTTCCAATATTTGTTTCTTTTTTACATTAAAGTTAATACGGACGTTATAGTGACGGATTAAGAATACGGAGTGTCACCACCCATATTCATCCCGTGGGTGTCGTAAGAGCGGACTAATAGAGCAAACTACGTATGACAATAGCACTGCAAAGAGCAGGAAAACTTGGAACAGACCGTCGTCTGGCCAGGGTGGTATAGTAGCCCAAAGCCTCCTTTCTAAGGAGAGGCCTATGTCCAGTAGACTATTAAAGGCTCTTGATGACTAAAGTAACGAGCAGGAATCATAACACGTCATGACATTATTAGAATGGGCAATAATACGTGAAATAGAGTGTAATGTAGAGCTTAACGAAAAGCGTTTTTTGGCTGGTTCCTTTACTACATGGAGAAAATCATTCGCATTCCATAATCAGGTAATCGGCGGCTTTTCGGCGGATTTTTCATAGATTCCCCAGCTGATTCGAAATATAGTTTGAGTTTTTTTGGTCTTTATATATATAGTATATGTTAACTTTATATAGTCAATATTAACTTTATTGAGCCACTTCTGTCTAGGCAGACGATCAGCCATAGACAACAAAGAGTATCATTGTCCAGGCTAAGGTTTATGGGTTTAGCATTACTGACTTACAGCGTAAATAGTTTGTTTATAATAAGTGTGCAAAAATAAATCCGAGTCTTGAAGTAAGTGTAAATTTAGTTGCAAGATAAACAATAGGTCAGTAGGTAGTTAGGCCATTTAAATCATGTACAATTTTTTATGGTGTAGGAGCGAATGAACAGTCGGATCACCTGATAGTAAGTGACTACCGTCGCCCTTT
Source organism: Arctia plantaginis (assembly GCA_902825455.1). Classification (NCBI taxonomy): domain Eukaryota; kingdom Metazoa; phylum Arthropoda; class Insecta; order Lepidoptera; family Erebidae; genus Arctia; species Arctia plantaginis. The sequence continues at coordinate 1,531,009 of CADEBD010000336.1, read as the reverse complement.
AAGTGTCTCCCCCTCCTCCCCATAGAGGTAAGAGTGAATGTCTGGGTTTCCGGCAACCTCACTCACTCGATGAAAGGTAACGATAGAATTGAAATGTGCCAAAGCATGGACTCTCCCATATTCTGTACATAACAAAATATATATTTTAGGTTGTGCTCTAATTGACTATAGGAAGACACTCCCAAATACGACATTATGATTTTAGTATCCAATTAGTGTTAAGTCAATTTGGTGACAACCGATCGATTGTCATTTCAGTAATGTGCCAGGAAGTCAGGCTATATTCAAATGGTTGATGTTAAAATGATTAAGAATCGATCGCCGTCGCGTTGTCTATTATAATTTTGTCTATGTCAATAAATAAGGCGCGAAAAGAAAAGCGCCGTATCACTCCCACATGTCCATGTGTCAAAACTTGGCCTATAATTTTTGTTGTACACCGACTAAGTATTTTTGTTCTTGCATGGATAGTTATAGCATTGACTCTTCTAATTTCTGTATAATTTCGTGTAATTAAGTAACCATCCTGCAAATAATTGACTAAGGTTATATAATACATAATCTTTTAATTCTCGTCTTTACGCCGTAATCTTTGCAACCTTCAAACTCGCTGGCCTCTTACCGCTGTTCTGAGATGTACGTAATGATTACTTCATAAGCCGACGTGTTGTGAATGAATATTGTGTGTATGCTCCTCTAACGGTTCTGTTAACATGCCGAAGATGTGTAATGGCAATATGGACAATTCGGAATAAGTTTCTGAAAAAATACTGTTTTAGAGCGATTTTCATAATATTTTCTACGAATGGCATTTCTTATCTGATATCACTACTACTAATAGTAATAACCTCACACATCTCACACACGGCGCTCTGATCTCAAATTAGGCAGAGGCAGACTGCTGATAAACATACTTATACATTTTTAAATACATATATATATTATATATAAATTACACCCAGACAGAACAAATGATATTACAAATTAATAGAATGAAAAATCTCTACGATGTAACACTTGCGTATTACCGAAGCGGTTGGCCTCTTTCTACCTTGAGAGTTTTGTAACTACTCACTAACATCTCACGTATATGTTAGTATATAAAGATACCTATAAAGGAATTAACTTCTTCAATGGGTATTGCCATACCTTTCAGTTTCGACCGGTTGACGGTACCCCTAGTCACAACCTCGCTTTTTGATTCGATATATCCGATATATCCGTAAAGTAGAAGAATCCCTCACATTTTATTTACGACTAGCTGGTACCCGCGACTTCGTTCGCGTGGAATTTGAAAAGCACTACCTAAGTGGGTTTGATTCCCGGACCGGGCAAAATTTTGTAGGGTTTTTCTGATAACTTACTCCTTATATAGACAGCTACCTGGTAGTAAAATATTATCAAAATCGGTCCAGCCGTTAAATAATTACCCGGAACAAACAGACGGACAGGCAGACAAAAAAAAAAAAACTGGTTTTTAGGCATAGGTATCGTGCAAATAACCGTGTGAGCATGAAAAAACCTATTATTTTGACGTTACAAACAGACATTTCAATTTTATTTATTTGTAGAGATAAAGATTCCCATCGTCAACAGCCTTTACTAGGCCACTTCTGGACATGGGCCTCTCCTAGGATGACTTATCATGGAAGCCCTGTAAGCGAGCAGACGGGTCACCTGATGGAAAGTGACTACCGCCGCCCATGAACGCCTTCAATCAGGAGTTACAAGCGCGTTACTATTTCGTTTAACATACTTATATTTAACATCGATCTAAGTGGCGTGCAATGGGAGAGGCCTATGTCCAGCAGTGGACTGCGATAGGCTGATGATGACTTATAGTATCACATAGTTACAAGACTCTAGTTGTAGATGGACCGCAGGTATTCATGTTCGATGTTAAGTATTTTTTTATGCCTGTACATGGGTTGATACCACAATGAAGTCCTGTGGGATATTTTTAGCCCGTGATCATGATGCTAAATATGTCAGGATATTACCGTTTACCCTCATTTTCTTGCGCTGATTTTAGCTCACTTGAGTACCTGTTCGTTTTTGTGTATTGACCGTATAACACGTGATCTCTGTAATATCTTAATTTGACTCATCAATTGGAAACTGTTCTTATATTCCTAGACATAATTGTTTTGGCTTTTTAAAATTCTCTTTGTTAACATAAAAACTAATAAGAAAGTAGTATCATTGGACGAGTGTACATATGTATATTTGTAAATACTAGAGAATGTTTTGATGGTTTATTATTAATAGACCAGTACATTACCTGAACTGTCATTTTATAGAGTTTTGTTCCTTGTCAAGTGAAAATTTAAACTGAACCCCTAGATAGTTATAAAAATTTTTCATCATGCCGGAGCCCAAACTCTCCATGTCAGCATCAGGGGGAAAGCGAGGGTTTCGCCTCCGGTAACCTCACTCACTCGGTTTAAAGGCATTTGAGCGGCGCTGCGCTTTATTGCACGACGCGACAAAATATTAATTTAGTCATTTTGTATAGTGTATGTCGCATTAAAGCGGTGCTGCATTGGGCGTCGCAGCACAGTTGCGTCCGGGTAAATATTTTTATGCTCAAATGAAATGCTTTAGGCCCGGTACCGGAAATAACGAAATTTGGTTAGTTATTTAAACCACATCTCCTCTCGTCTCCTCTCTGGTTTGGTGGATACCGGGCGTAACACCTAATTTTCTATGAGGCCGTGGTATCACTCCGGTCGAGCCTTGCCCATATGTGCCTAAAAGCATGGCCTTCCCATTATATAATATTAATAATCATTTCTTTGCATGAATATGAGTACAGGGTTACACAATATTGTAAATTAACAATGGTTTAAAGTTCGTCATATTCTATCTGGTATAAAGTTAGCTTTGGATATATCAGTATGCTCTAAACAACCACGCTAATGAACAAAGCGCTGTACAACTTCAAACCAACAACTGCGACAGTCCTGACAGCAGTAAAGCCTCCCCCTCACGGTATGACTACACGAACCGTGATGCTGAGTGACTCAAATCTATCTATCACAGATCTAAGGAGCTGTGTTGAAATTATAGTTGGCAAAACGTAGGGCGTTTATTACGCCTCTTTCTACGCCCTCGAGGATAAAAGGCGTGAACATATGTACATACTTCTATATGAATAACGTTTTAAGTGTAAATTCTTTTGGTACCTCGATATTTAAACAGTGCAATCAATACCTTTTCATTTTCATCAAAGTATAAACAAGATCTGAGACTTCACATACTTAATTATATCCGTACTTACAAATTGTAGGTCACTATTTTTACCCGACTTAAAAGAGAGCAGCACTCCGACAGAAAGCTCTTTTTTTATTTAAAACAATAATGTGTAGTCAAGACACAAAAAAACCGTTAAGAATGAAAAATAAGAAATAAATAATACAGTTTATTACATATATTTTTTAAATTAATTATTTATTTTTCCATTGTTAAAAGATCCCTCAGGATCTATGACTTCCATTATTATCTGTTATCTAGTTAAAATAAAACGACAAATAAGCCGTTGTTGGCCAATATGGCGGCATGTTTGTCAAACTGCTAGTGTCAGGCATATCTCTGCACGTGTTGGTTGGTTGCTAGTAGATTCAACACGCACATGACAAATGGGCTTTGATATGAAGTAATAGTAATAATGCAGTTATTGTAAGGCCACCAGGTGTTCTTCGAAAGATAGGAGCATTATGTCTCGCGGTTTCATTTGAGGAATAAACTCGAAGACTTTTAGTAAACAGTGGAATTATGGTAATCATAATACTATTGTAACTGAAGTACTATTTTCTTGTGCGAAAATGGTACCTACTACAAGAATCATATTTCAAATTCAAATAAACTAGCCTTATCATCAACAACGTCTCCTTAGAAAGAAGGTTTTGGCCTACAATACCACGCTGGTATAGGGTATGTGTCAAGTTTTAAAAACTAGCATACAGTACACTTATCTTTAAATAAAGTCGATTTTTTTTGCTGCACGCTTAGATCTTTTAAAATAAACAATGGATTTTAATGCGGTTTTCACCAATAGAGAGAGTGATTCAAGAGACAGTTTTATATGTATAATACATGCATATTTTAAATTAGTAAAAATCCGAGAATTTCTAAGGTTTGTCTTAAAAACATTGTTTTGCACGCTTATATTGCAAACTCTGACTAATCCTTACGAGATAGATCAAAACTACTAAGAAATTGTATATCTTAAAAATATCTACAAAAGAATAATGAGTTATTTATTACTATAGCACAGTGTCTGCCTGTTTGAAATCAGAGAGAAGAGTGTGAGATGTGTGAAGGTATGTGTGTGTGTGTGTGTGTGTGTGTGTGTGAAGGTATTTACGAAGTTATTTTAAACAATACATTATTACTTCTTATCCAATTAAATACGTTAGATACGTTGTGCATTTAATGTAGATTAAAATTGCTCTTTAGAGCATATCATTAAAATTAATATTTTAGAAGATATTAGAGGTTTAAAATGGGGGCAAAGCGGCCGTCACCGCTTCGGGCCGTATGTCAGTTGCGGGTAGTATTAGTAGTGGATCGCTAGTTCATCTATATTTTTCTTTTGACAGCCATGCCTCGGAACAAATAGGTCGACTCGGACCGGTGTGATACCACGGCCTCACAGAAAACCGGTGTTAAGCTATGCTTTCATTGCTTTTCACCGAGTGCGCCTAAATCTCCTCTCCCCTGCTTTACTGACTCCAACGCACTTGTGACTCTTCAGTTGCAGGTGTCCATGGTTGGCGGTAGTCACTTACCATCAGGTGACCTGTATGCTTTGTTAACATGATATTTTGTCTATATTTAATATTGCGTACATTTCTCGACATTAAATTCGTAATGTAATGACCGATAATTTCGAAAGGAACGCATTAGTACAGATTTATGTCAAGGTCTTCAGTTAGTCATTACAGCGTTGATATTGAAAGGTGTTATTACAAATGCATTGATATAAACTACAAATTAATAATAATTTTCTATAGAGTAGCAAATGACTGCATATGCGATACGTAAACACATATTGATTGCCTCTTATATTCTTACACCATTCGGTATAAATTGTAGTATTCAACTCTCGCTTTTGCTATTGCGTTCATAGCGCTGTGGATATGGACATATAGATGTAGTTTCTGACTTTTATGTGTTTACTTTGTTACTCATAAATAAAAAGAATAATTAATCGATTCGAAAATCGGTTTGTGAATAGCAGTCATATATTAAATTAAATAGGATTCCTTTTTATACATGTACATTGAGAGACTCAAATCAAGGGTAGGCGGAGGCGTATTAACCGCTATTTTTTTTTGGCTATAAATGTTAGTCCGAATGACGGAGTCGGAGGCAAGCCTAATACCGTCAACAGGGCACTCTGGGAGTGGATCTAAATTTAAGGATGATGATGCAGAGTTTTGGGAGTGTCAGGAAAATGACTTTTGCGGAAGGAATAAGAAAGTTAGAGAAGTGGTATACTAAATTCATGGAATTTGAGAGAGATTATGTTGAAGGATAAAATACTTATTTTTGTTCGCTTTTTTATTTTTTTATAGTAATTCTAAGAATTTTATGATTCGCCTTCGTTAGATACAGGTCAAGTATCTCCAAACGTAACGGAATCATTTAACGTTATTCTTAACAACTTCACGACATTCTATTAAGAGGAAAACTTGGACACGTATCAAAACCCGATGACAATACAACACTACAAAAAAAATACCTTTGACAGGAATCAAAGTTAAAAGTAAAAAATAGTTTTTGATTTGTAGAATAACATGGGGTGCCTGAATTAAATTAAATGTTACAAATAGGTAATCGGCAGTTATTTATAAAAGTAGAGTTATTTAAAATATAAATTTGAAAGCATTCACGCTTTCTTTACATTTTTTTTCTCTTTAGTTCGTTTGGCTGTCAGTGCGTGTTGTAATTTTTTTTATTGTGAATCGATCGTGATCTCTGGTGTTAAGTGGTCGCTTGCACATCTGAGGGTCAATTCTCGTAATAAAAATTCGGTCAAAATTCAGTTCCGATGTACTCTCTCACAAATGTCATTAAATGTAATTTTATGGTAAAGTATTAAACATCCAACGTTGGCTGTAATGTGATTATATCGTATTCTTAGTACTACTTTACTATTTTACTACGAAAATAGATTTTATAACATTTGTGAGATAGATCGGAACTGAATTGTGAACGAATTTTTATTACGAGAATTGCCCAACTGAATCTTCTGACATGCATTTAAGGCGTGAAAGTTTATATATTTTTTAGGACATCTGACACACACGCCCTCTAGTTTCAAACTAAGCAGAGCTCGTACTATGAAAACTAAATTGCCTGATGGAATACTTATATACTTTTCTTATAAACACCCAAACTCCGAAACAAATATCTGCAGATCATACAAATATTAGTTCCGACCCGGGAATCGAGCAGGAGACCTCAGCACAGCAGTCGCATACGCTAATACTGTAACCACCGAGGCAGTTTAAAACGCTTATTTAGAAAACTAGATTGCTAAATACCATAATTATCTTCGACTATAAACGTTAAATTACAATGCAAGTTTCACGTGAGTTCAGGAGTTCAAATTGATTCAAATATTGATATATATTGTGTAGTATTGTAACAAGTGAAGGTTATTTCAGTATAAGTATTTAATTTTGAGCGAGATAATTGTTTAAACGTTGATCCACTGGCCTGTTAGTAAAATGTTTAGTACCTAATCCTACGACGCGACAAAATATTAATTTAGTCATTTTGTATAGTGTATGTCGCATTAAAGCGGTGCTGCATTGGGCGTCGCAGCACAGTTGCGTCCGGGTAAATATTTTTATGCTCAAATGAAATGCTTTAGGCCCGGTACCGGAAATAACGAAATTTGGTTAGTTATTTAAACCACATCTCCTCTCGTCTCCTCTCTGGTTTGGTGGATACCGGGCGTAACACCTAATTTTCTATGAGGCCGTGGTATCACTCCGGTCGAGCCTTGCCCATATGTGCCTAAAAGCATGGCCTTCCCATTATATAATATTAATAATCATTTCTTTGCATGAATATGAGTACAGGGTTACACAATATTGTAAATTAACAATGGTTTAAAGTTCGTCATATTCTATCTGGTATAAAGTTAGCTTTGGATATATCAGTATGCTCTAAACAACCACGCTAATGAACAAAGCGCTGTACAACTTCAAACCAACAACTGCGACAGTCCTGACAGCAGTAAAGCCTCCCCCTCACGGTATGACTACACGAACCGTGATGCTGAGTGACTCAAATCTATCTATCACAGATCTAAGGAGCTGTGTTGAAATTATAGTTGGCAAAACGTAGGGCGTTTATTACGCCTCTTTCTACGCCCTCGAGGATAAAAGGCGTGAACATATGTACATACTTCTATATGAATAACGTTTTAAGTGTAAATTCTTTTGGTACCTCGATATTTAAACAGTGCAATCAATACCTTTTCATTTTCATCAAAGTATAAACAAGATCTGAGACTTCACATACTTAATTATATCCGTACTTACAAATTGTAGGTCACTATTTTTACCCGACTTAAAAGAGAGCAGCACTCCGACAGAAAGCTCTTTTTTTATTTAAAACAATAATGTGTAGTCAAGACACAAAAAAACCGTTAAGAATGAAAAATAAGAAATAAATAATACAGTTTATTACATATATTTTTTAAATTAATTATTTATTTTTCCATTGTTAAAAGATCCCTCAGGATCTATGACTTCCATTATTATCTGTTATCTAGTTAAAATAAAACGACAAATAAGCCGTTGTTGGCCAATATGGCGGCATGTTTGTCAAACTGCTAGTGTCAGGCATATCTCTGCACGTGTTGGTTGGTTGCTAGTAGATTCAACACGCACATGACAAATGGGCTTTGATATGAAGTAATAGTAATAATGCAGTTATTGTAAGGCCACCAGGTGTTCTTCGAAAGATAGGAGCATTATGTCTCGCGGTTTCATTTGAGGAATAAACTCGAAGACTTTTAGTAAACAGTGGAATTATGGTAATCATAATACTATTGTAACTGAAGTACTATTTTCTTGTGCGAAAATGGTACCTACTACAAGAATCATATTTCAAATTCAAATAAACTAGCCTTATCATCAACAACGTCTCCTTAGAAAGAAGGTTTTGGCCTACAATACCACGCTGGTATAGGGTATGTGTCAAGTTTTAAAAACTAGCATACAGTACACTTATCTTTAAATAAAGTCGATTTTTTTTGCTGCACGCTTAGATCTTTTAAAATAAACAATGGATTTTAATGCGGTTTTCACCAATAGAGAGAGTGATTCAAGAGACAGTTTTATATGTATAATACATGCATATTTTAAATTAGTAAAAATCCGAGAATTTCTAAGGTTTGTCTTAAAAACATTGTTTTGCACGCTTATATTGCAAACTCTGACTAATCCTTACGAGATAGATCAAAACTACTAAGAAATTGTATATCTTAAAAATATCTACAAAAGAATAATGAGTTATTTATTACTATAGCACAGTGTCTGCCTGTTTGAAATCAGAGAGAAGAGTGTGAGATGTGTGAAGGTATGTGTGTGTGTGTGTGTGTGTGTGTGTGTGAAGGTATTTACGAAGTTATTTTAAACAATACATTATTACTTCTTATCCAATTAAATACGTTAGATACGTTGTGCATTTAATGTAGATTAAAATTGCTCTTTAGAGCATATCATTAAAATTAATATTTTAGAAGATATTAGAGGTTTAAAATGGGGGCAAAGCGGCCGTCACCGCTTCGGGCCGTATGTCAGTTGCGGGTAGTATTAGTAGTGGATCGCTAGTTCATCTATATTTTTCTTTTGACAGCCATGCCTCGGAACAAATAGGTCGACTCGGACCGGTGTGATACCACGGCCTCACAGAAAACCGGTGTTAAGCTATGCTTTCATTGCTTTTCACCGAGTGCGCCTAAATCTCCTCTCCCCTGCTTTACTGACTCCAACGCACTTGTGACTCTTCAGTTGCAGGTGTCCATGGTTGGCGGTAGTCACTTACCATCAGGTGACCTGTATGCTTTGTTAACATGATATTTTGTCTATATTTAATATTGCGTACATTTCTCGACATTAAATTCGTAATGTAATGACCGATAATTTCGAAAGGAACGCATTAGTACAGATTTATGTCAAGGTCTTCAGTTAGTCATTACAGCGTTGATATTGAAAGGTGTTATTACAAATGCATTGATATAAACTACAAATTAATAATAATTTTCTATAGAGTAGCAAATGACTGCATATGCGATACGTAAACACATATTGATTGCCTCTTATATTCTTACACCATTCGGTATAAATTGTAGTATTCAACTCTCGCTTTTGCTATTGCGTTCATAGCGCTGTGGATATGGACATATAGATGTAGTTTCTGACTTTTATGTGTTTACTTTGTTACTCATAAATAAAAAGAATAATTAATCGATTCGAAAATCGGTTTGTGAATAGCAGTCATATATTAAATTAAATAGGATTCCTTTTTATACATGTACATTGAGAGACTCAAATCAAGGGTAGGCGGAGGCGTATTAACCGCTATTTTTTTTTGGCTATAAATGTTAGTCCGAATGACGGAGTCGGAGGCAAGCCTAATACCGTCAACAGGGCACTCTGGGAGTGGATCTAAATTTAAGGATGATGATGCAGAGTTTTGGGAGTGTCAGGAAAATGACTTTTGCGGAAGGAATAAGAAAGTTAGAGAAGTGGTATACTAAATTCATGGAATTTGAGAGAGATTATGTTGAAGGATAAAATACTTATTTTTGTTCGCTTTTTTATTTTTTTATAGTAATTCTAAGAATTTTATGATTCGCCTTCGTTAGATACAGGTCAAGTATCTCCAAACGTAACGGAATCATTTAACGTTATTCTTAACAACTTCACGACATTCTATTAAGAGGAAAACTTGGACACGTATCAAAACCCGATGACAATACAACACTACAAAAAAAATACCTTTGACAGGAATCAAAGTTAAAAGTAAAAAATAGTTTTTGATTTGTAGAATAACATGGGGTGCCTGAATTAAATTAAATGTTACAAATAGGTAATCGGCAGTTATTTATAAAAGTAGAGTTATTTAAAATATAAATTTGAAAGCATTCACGCTTTCTTTACATTTTTTTTCTCTTTAGTTCGTTTGGCTGTCAGTGCGTGTTGTAATTTTTTTTATTGTGAATCGATCGTGATCTCTGGTGTTAAGTGGTCGCTTGCACATCTGAGGGTCAATTCTCGTAATAAAAATTCGGTCAAAATTCAGTTCCGATGTACTCTCTCACAAATGTCATTAAATGTAATTTTATGGTAAAGTATTAAACATCCAACGTTGGCTGTAATGTGATTATATCGTATTCTTAGTACTACTTTACTATTTTACTACGAAAATAGATTTTATAACATTTGTGAGATAGATCGGAACTGAATTGTGAACGAATTTTTATTACGAGAATTGCCCAACTGAATCTTCTGACATGCATTTAAGGCGTGAAAGTTTATATATTTTTTAGGACATCTGACACACACGCCCTCTAGTTTCAAACTAAGCAGAGCTCGTACTATGAAAACTAAATTGCCTGATGGAATACTTATATACTTTTCTTATAAACACCCAAACTCCGAAACAAATATCTGCAGATCATACAAATATTAGTTCCGACCCGGGAATCGAGCAGGAGACCTCAGCACAGCAGTCGCATACGCTAATACTGTAACCACCGAGGCAGTTTAAAACGCTTATTTAGAAAACTAGATTGCTAAATACCATAATTATCTTCGACTATAAACGTTAAATTACAATGCAAGTTTCACGTGAGTTCAGGAGTTCAAATTGATTCAAATATTGATATATATTGTGTAGTATTGTAACAAGTGAAGGTTATTTCAGTATAAGTATTTAATTTTGAGCGAGATAATTGTTTAAACGTTGATCCACTGGCCTGTTAGTAAAATGTTTAGTACCTAATCCTAACTGCTGAGGTTCTGAGTCAGATGTCCTTGGTTGGATTTACACCTAGAACGAAATTTTGTTTAATCAGCATATTATAGTAACGTAATATGAGTTTTTTCAGTTCAAGATTGTTTTTGTTCGATTATGATCACCTCAAATTCTAAATTCAGTGCAGCGATAAACGGAAATACGAGTAAAAGTTTGGCTAACGACTAGTTATTGTGTACAGTCGTTCTACTGTATAATCATTTCAAAACTATGACATATTATAAGTGAAACCTCACTGTTCTTCTCGAGAGTCGCAAACCAAAACCTGAAGTTATTCGACGTAAACAAACGAAGAACCAATTGCAAGCAACCATAATCGAATCACATGTAATACTTTTTATCTTGAATGTTAATCGATAAAAAACTTGTTTGACTTTTACCTTCGCTTAAATGTCGCATGGCGGGTGAAATTCGGCAGGTTTGACAAGAACAGCTGACTGATGCATTGACGTCTCTCTTAACAGCTGGTTGTAACAAAGATTGTTTCGATAAGGTTTAGAAGCGGTGTTCGTCTCGTTTGCTTAGTTTCAACCATAAACAAAGTGAAAGAAACTTGTTATCTTACCAAAAATCTATTATTAAGACATAATTTAGCTTTAAGGAGAGTCATGTCTTGTCGCAAATGGCCGACCGGACTGATACCACGGCCTCATAGAAAACAGTGAGTGAGGTAATCGAAGATCAACCCCTTCTCGCCCTAATTATTGGGAGACAATACACTTGTGATTTTTGAGTTGAAGGTGTCCACTAACCATTAGTGCACCTATATACTCCTTTACGTCTGATTAATTTCTTCCCGAGTCTCATTACTCGGTGTGTTCGTAGATCACTGCTGTTGATCTTGATATACAGGAGTTACAGTAGTGGACGTGTGGGAGAGATTAGTCCTCCAAGAATAGACGGTAGTGGAAGTTACCTAACTAAAACTCGAAACTTTAATAGTCCACTCCTGGACATAGGCCTCTCCTTAGAAAGGAGGTTTTGGCCTACTATACCACGCTTGCCAGTCGTGTTGGTATAGGGTTTGTTTCAAGTTTTTTCTTCTCTTTGCAGTGTTATTAGTAGTTCACGCTTAGTTAGCTCCCTTAGTCGGCTCTTACGAAACGCATGGGATGAATAGGGGTGGTGACACTCCGTGTTCTTAATCCGTCACCACAAAAGAGCTTTATATAAAACATATTCAGCACTCCTTATAAGTTTCTACAGCGACAAACATAATAATACAGGGAGCGCCCGATGAAGCGGTAATCGATAATAAACATTTACAAGAATTTAAAAAAGGGGCGCTTGGGGTGCCCTTTTGTAAATTCTTGCAAACGTCACAAACCGAATAGAGGTTTTATTTCTTAACACACTGTTTTGTAATCAGATAAGTTTTCTGTATCGTTTTATAATGTAGGTACCAGCCGATAATATACACAAGCGACCTGTCCCGGGTTCACACGATTTTAAATAAGTACATCATTTGTAACTATCTCTAAAAGTTTACCCTTTTTTTTTCCGTGCGGAAATCCCCTCGGATACCACCTATCGGTGGCATGTCGGACTCGAACCGATTAAAACCGCATGCCGTCTCGGGTACTAATAGCCGGGAACCAGGTATACCCTAGAAAGGAAGTCCCTGGTGCCCCGACATACCTCGGGCCATCTACAGACGAGTAGACGACCCCCCCCCGTGTGGGAACCCCATGTTCCCTCTGCTCCCTGGAATGGAAACATACACACCAACCATCGCATTTATAATATATGTTAGTATTTATAGGATGACGTTTTCGAAAAAAAATGTTGTCGTGATCTCTCTCAAGTTTATAATCTACAAATAAATTGTAATCACGATTACACGGAACCAGTACACATTCATATTGAGAGCAATGATATCGTGTTGTAGAAATGCTTTGACACAACTGGGTATAACGGACAGTTGTAGGTGCCGGTGAAAAATGTATCATAGGCGCCACTCGGCAGGTAAAATTCAGTAGACCTACGTTTAAGAGACGTTGTAAAACTTGATGTTGTGAGATCGTTCAGAGTTCATTTTGTGAGACTTGATTTTATGAGAGAGAGAGTTCGAACTTGTTCAGGGTTAAATATGCTTTCTTAAACGAGCACCTGGAATCCAAGCTGAAAACCGCGCTGCAACCTTCGTTGTAATTTAATTTCATTAAGCTAGGTACGACAGCATTTTAGTATTAAATATACTCATCACCATCATCAACAGCCTCCAACAGTCCACTGCTGGACATAGGCCTCTCCTTAGAAAGGAGGTTTTGACCTACTATACCCATTGGCCAGACAGGTTAGTATAGGGTTTCTGTCAAGTTTTCCTTCTTTTTGAGGTGCTGGTGTCCTGTGTTGTTTTGTGCCCTTAGTTGGCTCTCACGACGCCCACGGGATGAATTGGGGTAGTGACATTCCGTATTCTTAATCCGTCACTACACGGACTTCCATCACTACACGGACTATATACTCATATTATTACATAAATAAGTACTAATTTATGAAGAAATAATAATAATTTATATATACAAGTTCACACATCTCACACACGGCCGTCTGATCCCAAACAAAGCAGAGCCTGTGCTATGGTAGCCAGACTGCTGATAAACATACTCATGTATTTCTAAAAACAAACATGTAGATAAATTATACTCAGACACAGACCGAATGATCGTACTCATTCACACAGTTATTTGTCCTGGGTGGGAAACGAACCTTCGACCTCTGGCGTAGTAAATTCTTTTCGAAGCACTTTGATCTACAATCATATGCAACATATGTAATCTAAACTCTATTGAACTGACGTAAACATAGTGACTTATGCAATATTTTGTTTACAAACACAATGTGTTTGTCAGTGTGTTTACAAATGCCTTCGTGACTTCGCATTCTCGTCTCGTGTTTGTAAGAGTATGCGCGTGTTAAATCTAAACTCACAAAAAGATCCTGCTTTCAATATTCGCTATATTTGTTCCCTGTTTATACAAGATTATTTCCAAACATCTGCCGGTGCAGTGGTAGCGTGTGCGACTGCTGTGCTGAGGTCGGATCAATAAATGTTTGTATGATCTGCAAATATTTGTTTCGGAGTTTGGAAGTTTTCTTCGAAAATAACCCATTATTTTTTAGTAATATTTAAAAGATAAAAATGGTTACTGTGGGTTATCCTTAGGAGACAGACAGAAACCATCGCGAACTTTTTTGTAGATCTTTTGAAGATATACAATTCTGTAGTACAGTATTTTGGTCTATCTCGTAGGGATTAGTCAGCGTTTGCAATGTAAGCGAGCAAACCCATGTTTCTTACGACAAATCTTTAAAATTTTCGTATTTTCTCTACTATAATATGCATGTATTATACATATAAACCTTCCTCTTGAATCGATCTCTCTATCGGTGCAAACCCGCATAACCGCATTAAAATCCGTTGCTTAGTGCAAAAGATGTAAGCGTACAATACAAAAAAAACGACTTTTTTGTATACTATGTAAAGATTAAAAGAAGAAACACAGAAAACACAGGTTTTCTGTGTTCTAAAATAAAAAAAAAGTAAGTAAAAAGTTTTAAAATGGTCTGATAATCATGTTAATAATACAATGCAATCTATCTCTATCTTAGGAGAGGTCGATCCTTCGCTCCCAAAAAGACTACCACAAGAAGCATACATTTTTCGTAATTTTAACAATATTAATATTGTTTTCTTTGTCCACAGGTAATTGCAGTCTCAATATTGGTGTTCACGATGAGCTTACTATAAGTAACTGCAGAGACTTACAAAATTTTGCAACTAAATATTTAAATAGTCGAATTTACTTAATACTTTTTGGTTATTTGCTATCGAAAGATAATAGCTGACTACATGATTAATGTCCTATTATGTGTCAAAACTAACATTTAACAAATTCCAAATTTAAACGACCCATTCTGACGTTTACAAATTTGAACTGTGACGTTGGCAATGCCTGCCCGATAATTCGATAACATTTATGTCACAACTTGCAAAAACAATCAGCTTCCCATTATAAAGTTCTAATATATTATATGAAACTTAAAATAGCAGTAAACTTTTAATAATGTAAATATAGAGTTCGGCACCTTTCTTTTTCATTCTTACTCGTGCTTTTCCAAGGGCGTCAAGAGGTTATCATCATCAGCCTATCGCAGTCCACTGCTGGACATAGGCCTCTCCCATTGCACGCCACTTAGATCGTTTTTGGGCTTCTCGCATCCAGCTCCTGCCAGCCATCTTGCGCAAATCGTCACTCCACCTGGCCTGTGGGCGTCCTACACTACGTTTGCCGAGACGCGGTCTCCACTCAAGAACTCGTTTTCCCCAACGGTTGTCGGTTCTGTGGCTAATATAGCCAGCCCACTGCCACTTCAGCTTGCTGTTCCGGTAGGCTATGTCGGTGACCTTGGTTCTTTGCCGGATCACCTCGTTTCTGATGCGATCCCTTAGAGAAACGCCGAGCATAGCTCTTTCCATAGCACGTTGAGCGACTTTGAACTTGTGGACCAGCCGTACCGTAAGTGTCCACGTTTCAGCTCCGTATGTCATGACGGGTAGGATGCACTCATTAAAGACTTTCGTCTTAAGGCACTGTGGGATCGACGATGAGAAGACTCGACGTAGCTTCCCAAACGCTGCCCAACCCAACCGAATTCTTCTGTTCACCTCGTCCTCGAAGTTGTTTCTACCTAACAGCAATGTCTGCCCGAGGTACACATAATTTTGAATAACTTCGAAAACGGCACCGTGTACCGCAATCGGTTCCGGTCGTACATGTTCGTTGAACATGACCTTGGTTTTATCCAAGTTCATCCGTAGGCCGATGCGTACAGAAGCGTCAGCTAGGTCATTCAGCATTTGCTGTAGGTCCTGCAGCGTCTCTGCCATGATGACGATGTCATCTGCAAATCGCAAGTGAGAGATGTATTCGCCATTAATATTGATGCCACGCCCTTTCCAGTGCAGCGTCTTGAACATGTCCTCCATTGCATTTGTGAACAATTTCAAGAGGTTATACCTATTCAATAAAAAAACATCACCTATTATTGTGAAACATGTTACGTATAGACTATTATGTTACGCCATGCAAATCGTGTAGTAAAGGTACATAGGTATGTACGTTACGTTACGCGAAAGTCTAGGAAAAACATTACAGTATAAAATGTTCCTGTTCATTAATACTGTTTGTTTTTATTCGTTTTAAACATCTGACTTTTTTTTGCACGTATTGACGGTTATTCTTCGCTCTTTTTACTTCTGCGTCATTACCCGCAATATAATAATCTTTGATAAAATAAAATAAACTATATTTATTTAAATTCTTATCATTATGTCATGTGCTTGATTTTAATAATGGAGTATTTTAGAACAATTACCAACGGTAAATTTCGTTTCTGCAAGAGGTGAATAGCGCAGAAAACTTAGGAATTAAAAGGAATATTTACTCTATTATAAAAATCGAGGACGAAGGAACGCGATAAATAGTTAAATAAAAAATAAACAAACATTTATTTTCTATTTAAAACTGCAAGTACATGGCTTTTGCGGCTCGTATATTTTAAATTAAAAAAAAGAACTTATTGGTTTACTTACTTAATCATGATTGTAATAATTAACCTTTTATGTCGTTTGTTACTTTATTAGGAGTTTCACCACTTGCATTAGCATTGTGTTGGTGTATTGGTTACTGTTTTGAAAATAGTCAAAACTTACTATTTTATACATTAGTGTATTCAATCATTATAGAATTTTACTTGACTTTAATAGATAACAGGGTTTAAGCGATATGTTAGTTTAAAAATTGTGAAGAATCACAGTAACAATTATGATTCTTTAAGGAACTACTTTAATCTCAGAGTGCAAGTAATACCCAGCCTTAGCAGAAAGTATTCTACTGACAAATATCTGCCATAAAACACACTAAAATATTACAGTTCTCTTGTTATACAAAGTTATTTTACTGTTCGTTGCCCGTTCATTCCGAGCCCTGTAGGACAGGCTGGTCAAGTCCGCCCACTGGTGAGCAACTTGAATGGCGATAGCGGCAACGTTACAACCAGAGCTGTTCACGCGTTGCGCATTATTTTCTGAGAACATCAACCGACAACAGGCTTTTTAACGTTAAGAAGATAAATAAGTACTATGTACATGTATAATGTAAAGCTTGTTCTAATCTGAAAAATAACCATAGAGCACGATATCTTTTCGGTTACATATACCGTCTTAAATTTGAATATCGTTTTTTTTATTACATCATAAAATATAACAAATGAAAATCATTCGATTTTCAAATCTAATGAAGAGCTAAATAAATTATCACAATACATTAAGGAGGTTTCTATGCACCTATAATGACATATGTAGTTAGCGCGCAAGATACTTTCTCAGTGCATCTAGTATATACAGACATTCATACATGTATCCTAATACGTGTAAATAAAAAAATAAATTTAAGTGCACTTACACTGAAATACTTTAAAATCATGTTTTATTACTATTGGATTTATTATTTATTTATTATTTTATAGTATTTGAATACTCAGACCAAAAATGCAATACCCGCAAAATTGCATTTTTGGTATTTGTAACTCGCGATCCAGGGTATGCAATTAATGAACTTGTTCAGTAAATATGAATGACATATATTTAGGATGTGCATGGAAAAAAAAATTTGAAGTAAAACTTCTTTACGTAAGCTTTACGTAAGTACTAGAGTAAGCTGGTGAACGCGTGACGAGCGCGTTACGAAAAGTGAGATCGGGCGAGGCGAACGGAAGTTGAGAGAGAGATATAAGTTAGCGAAGATACAAGGAGAGAGAGTTACGTTTTGTATATTACTGTGGAGGCAAGAGAGAGGTGTGCGAGAACACATTTTATTTCTCTCTTTCTCTCATAGCCAAGAAGTTTTACTTCAGTCGTGTAGTCTAAAGCACACTCGTTTTTTTTTTAATTATCTTCTTTGGAAATTATTTATATGACTGATGAAAGTATATGGTTACATTTAAGAAAAACATGCACAATGATTCATCATTATCAATGGGTCATAACTCTAACGCTAGGCATTAGACAAAAGTAGATAATAGTAGTTTGACCACATGACATTAATTTGTAAAGGTCGCAAACGATAATTAAAGCGGCCCATTAGTATCTAAGAAACGAAGAAGAAAGGAATGAGTTCAAATAAAAAAAAAACATTCTGAAAGTTATAAAGTTAAAACAAACACGTCAATAACAATTTATGTCAAGGTATACAATTTAACCGAATAAAATTGTTTACAATTGTTAATTAATGTTTACGTCTACAATTAAATAAAAACGGAAGTCTTCCACTTATCGAATTAACGAATACCTCAATGGACATAGTTACCCGCTATTCGACAACATACCGAAACCATAAACCATTTATTTATCTTTTGTTTAATTTAATGGCATAGTAATCACAGCTGATGAGTCTTATCAATTACCTACTTTGCTCTTAATTGAGGGGTAGGGTTTTGTTAAAGGCGTCCTTACAAGTTACAAGTCAAGGTTGCAGAGAAAATTGTCCAGTACCTGTTTCCGTGTGCCGTCAACTGGCTGGTGGCATCCCGTCGGACGAGTCGCGAGTCTTGTACCTTCTTGTAGTGATGTGTGCGCAGAATAGGTGATACTGCATGCCTGAGAACATAATCTTGGAGGTACCTTTGCATTAGAACTGCTTGTTAGATACTTATTTGAATAAAAAACTGGGTATACTTATGAAGCGTTGAACTGTACACATTTTTTTTGCGGTTTGTTTTAATGATACAAAATTAAAATAAATTGTAAAATTAACTTTAATCTCTATATACATATAAAAAATGTTAAGTTGGTTTTATACGCTTCAAAACCTCAAAAAGTTCTGCACCGATTGAGCTAAAATTTTGACACGATATTGAATCCGTTTCAAAGATGGTTTTTATCTATTTTTCGTGCCAGTTTTGGTGCCTTTTTCAATCAATCATCAATGCAACCACAATATGCCACTGCGAAGTATGCCAGGGCAGAGCCAGTTAACTATAAAGTTCATTAATAAAATGTAATAAACCGGTGCTAAGCAAATCTTTCGAAGCTTTTCACGGAGTAAGTAACGGAGCCTAACTTCCCCCTCCACCAGACCTGAGCCTAGGGGAAGAGGAGGCCTGAAAGGGCGGCAACTGACTCTTATGTTTAAGTATCTACATACATATATTGACCCCGTTTTCACGAGAGTTGAGTTTGGCTTGAAATACATTAAAAATATAACCATATCTATATATATAAAAGAAAGTCGTGTTAGTTACACTATTTATAACTCAAGAACGGCTTTACCGATATGGCTGAAAATTGGTGGGGAGGTAGCTTAGAGCCAGGAGACGGACATAGGATACTATTTATTCCGTTCGACAGTTTTTTTTGTTTTTTTTTTGTTTTTTTACGAACTTTGCTTTACTCGGAGATGCCACGTTGTTATACTTGGAATGCTTCATCGAAGAATTTTCAAAGACGGAAGCAAGGCGATGCAGTTCCTGGGTATCCGGATGTGCGTTCCACTGATGCTCTTGGTCGTATGTATACAGTTCATCCAAAGAATGATGAATGTTTCTATTTGCGGTTGTTGCTGATAAATGTGCGTGGGCCAACGTCATTTGAGACACTACGGACTGTTAATGGTGTAATATTCCCAACATATCGTGCTGCATGTGAAGAACTGTACTTATTAGAGAACGATACCCATTGGGATACGACAATCGCTGAAGCCATTATCTCTGCATCTCCAAGTCAGATACGCACATTATTCGCTATCATAATTTAGACATGCTTTCCATCAAACCCATGTAACCTGTGGCACAAATATAAGGATAATATGTCAGAAGATATTTTGCATTAAATTCGTATCACTTCCAGAAATCACGATGTTGAGATGAATGAGGAGATACATAATCGTGCTTTACTCTTGATCGAAGATATGTGTTACCTCATGTGCGATAGTTTATTAATCAGGTTAGGAATGCCAGCGCCCAATCGTGAAATGAATGACGCATTTAATCGAGAATTGGAACGGGAACGTTAATATGATCACCAGGAATTAGATTTAGTAGTTCAAACGAATGTACCCCTGTTGAATTCCCAACAAAAGGAAGTTTATGATACTTTAATGAAGGCAATCGATGATGGAAATGGTGGTTTATATTTCCTAGATGCCCCTGGTGGAACAGGTAAGACATTCCTCATGTCAGTGGTTTTAGCCACTGTTCGTGCGAGATCCAACATAGCGGTTGCAGTTGCTTCTTCTGGAATAGCAGCCACATTGTTAGAAGGATGCCGTACGGCTCATTCAGCATTAAAATTACCGTTAAATCTTCAAACTATTGAAGAACCAACGTGTAATATTACGAAAAATTCAGCAATGGCCTAAGTTTTATCGGCATAGAAAATCATCATCTGGGACGAATGCACAATGGCGCATAAACGTGCATTAGAAGCACTTAACCGAACATTGAAAGATTTACGGAATGACTCGAGATGTTTTGGAGGAGCAATGATTTTACTGTCTGTTGATTTCCGCCAAACACTGCCAGTAATTCCAAGATCTACGGCTGCCGACGAAATAAACGCTTGCCTCAAATCGTCGAATCTAAGGCGCTATGTGAAGAAACTGCGGCTGACAACAAACATGAGAGTTGCATTGCTTAATGATACATCTGCTCAAGATTTCTCTGAGCAATTGCTGACTATCGGTAATGGTCAAGTACCTGTCGATGAATCGAGCGGATTGATATCATTTCCAAATAATTTCTGTAATTTTGTCTCATCAAAAGACGAACTTATCAACAATGTATTTAAAGACATTATTTCTAACTACAAAAATAATGAATGGTTGAGTGAGCGAGCAATTTCAGCGGCTAAGAATAAAGATGTAGACGACCTGAACTATATAATTCAAAATAAGATCATTGAAACAATGCATTCATTCAAATCTATTGACTGCGTCACAAATGAAGATGAAGCCACCAACTATCCAATTGAATTTTTAAACTCCCTTGATGTGCCTGGCTTACCACCGCCTTATTTACGCCTAAAGGTTGGCTCCGTAGTAATCATGCTTCGAAACATAAACCAACCAAAACTGTGCAACGGTACGCGTTTGGTGGTAAGAAAATTGATGAACAATGTAATTTACGCGACGATACTGAAAGGAAAATTCAAAGGTGAGAAAGTTCTCATTCCGAGAATCCCGATGATCCCAACCGATTTGCCGTTTGAATTTAAAAGACTTCAATTTCCGATCCGTCTTGCATTTTCCATGACCATCAACAAATCACAAGGCCAATCCTTAAAAGTTTGTGGTTTGAATCTAGAACATCCATGTTTTTCCCATGGTCAATTATATGTGGTATGTTCACGGGTACTGAAATGCAGAAACAATAATAAATGATTAATGTACTTCATTTTTTTTTCTAAGAAAAAAATTAACTTACTAAATTCGAAAATCGGCTTATTTATTGCCTTTAAGGCGGAACAGAGTTCGCCGGGTCAGCTAGTATAATATAAAAATATATTTTGTATATACGTACTATGATGTATATTCATGACGGAACTTTTCGAATCGAAAATAAACAAAATTCTCGATATAATCAAAGGTTTTCAAGTTGGAGTGCCACTGTTTTTTTTTGCGTCAGTTATGATCTCACATTAATGTCTCTTAAGTTGCAGGTGTCCATAGGTGAAGGTAGTCACTTGCCATCTCATTTGCCATTTACACAATAAAAAAACTATAAAATAAATATTAACATTTCATACAAGTTTCATCAGAGTTAGCTGATTAGAATAGGTTCTAATCTGGAATAAGTTCTGTAAGAAGAAACGGTATTGATTTTGCGGAATGGCTGCCGTATATGCCTAGGAAGAGTTTGCCACCTTTGTAGTGAAAGCTGGTTAGACTTGGCAGACAAGTTCTGTAGTTATGCATGACAAAAAGACATATATATACATTAAAAACTTAAAAAAAAAACTTTTACGGTCGACGTAATTACATATGTAAGGTCAAAAGACAATATCACGGCCGTCTAGACTTTAACAAAAAAATAGAATACTTTTCTTGAACACACGTGTATTCCCGCCAGTTAATTATAAAAAAAAAATTACAAGCACAACCATAAATTAGCCGGATGGCGTAGTGCTTCGTGTATCGGACTGCGGTTCGATTTTCACTCAAGTCCAAAATTTTTGCGCTTGAACATTTAAAATGTATGTTTTTTTTAAGACAACGCCCGCACTAGGAATAAATCCTGTGTTGAGGGGGGACTACAAACATACATGAAACGGACACAAAGGACATCTAGAATCAGAACAACAATTTGTGTGGATCACACAAAGTATTGTCCCATGTGGGAAGCGAACCCAAAACACTCAGTGCGGTATTAATCGGCGAGGTGACCGCTTCAACCACTACGCCATCCATGCAGTCAAAATACAATTTACAAAAAATATATATGTTTTAGTATCATTTTTCTAGTACCCATTGTAAAAGATCTGCTTAGTTTGGGACTGCTTAGATGGTGTTGTTTGAATGTGCTACTATATTATTATATTAATTGTCAGGTTAATTCAAAAGTTCACACGTATTACGAAAGTGTTATCGAAGTATCTCATTCGTTTATCGTGTGTGATCACCGTCTCGTCGCCATTAAAACTGACAAAGCCCTAATCGCCTTTCATTGTACACAATGAGCCCATATTAGGAGCATCAATTCCACTTAAATTCACATCGAATTTCTCACTTTCTCTGTCATGTAACCACACCATTTTCGAACATACCATATTTGAAAATTTGATTTTGAAATCGAATGACTTTGACATTGATTTTTTATTATGCTGATGAAGACTTATGTAACAAACGTAATCTGCCTATTGCTATATTTACAACAATATTGTGGGAAGTTGGACGAACAAAACTAGTCGATTTTTCTATGCTCATCTTCGACAGCCCTCTTCGAGAAGGAAACGTTCTCCGTCCACATAATTATACAGAATTTAGAACATCTGGGCTTAGTTAATAGATGTTTTGTTTCCAGATCAAGAATGTCTCAGACGATAGTTTATCGTGAAGTAACCTACTACTAAAATCATACTTAAACATTAGTCATTATTTTAACTCTTTATTAAAGTAATAAAAATACCAGTTATTTTTCGTAAACAAACATAAAGATAATAACATATATAAAAATACTTTAAATGATCTAAATTCAAGAACGATAAGTACGTATTCCATTATGTGAAGTTTTACTCTGTGGTTTAGTAATCTGTGCAGACGAAAGACACGATATTTAAATTTGAATACATTCTAAAATCAAGTTCAATGACAGATGATGTACGATGTCCATATATATGTTGACAGATACATTTTCTTTTAGTGCAGCCCAAGGCGATTGGGAAATAGTAGTCCATTTCGGTATAGCACTTTCATTGCGCTGTCAAATCGAGATCAGATGGCTGTTGAAATAATAAACTTTCACTCTTTCACTCAAGTTCAATGACAATATAACGCTGTTTAAATTGTACTGTTCGATTACGCGTATTTATAGCACTGAGGTGTAATAGCTACTCATTTGTCTTAATGGCTTAGCGCTTTGGTCATTGAGACAGAAACTAATTGAGATGTGATCTGTTATTATCTATAGAAGCAAGATTGTTTGGAACTGATAAAGCTGCTTACATTTCCCGTTTGTCTACTTGTGAGTGAGTTGCCACAGGCCCAACCTCTCCCTCTCTAATTTGGGGGAGGGGAGAGGACGTGATAAATTAATGTAATGATAAATAAAAGAGACTACAGAAAATCGAGAACCATGAATACATTACTTGGGAGAGCCATGCTTCAGCTCATATATGCGACATCAGCTCGATCGGAGTGATGAAACGGCCTCACAAAAAAACTAGTGTTAAGCAAGTGAGTGACGTTACCGGAGACCCTCCCTCTCCCTCTTAATTCTGGGTGAACTCAAAGAACGGCAAAGCAGTTGTGTCTCTTGAGTTGCAAGTGTCAGTGGACGGCGGTAGTTACTTACCATCAGGTCACGCGTCTGCTCGTTTGCGATCTAAACTAAAAAAAAATATATTTTAAAGCTGGCAACTTTAGAGATGGCACGAGTATAGTAGGAAGAAACGTAAACGCGGAATCTAAGCCTTACTGTTTCGAAGAAAGAAACTATGACGACACCATAGACAAGATCCACATGTGATTCAGTCTCGCCGCCGTACGTTTCTACTAGCAAGACACGATGTCATGCTAGTAGTAACGGTTAATTACAATATCTTTAATATCGGCAAGTTATTATGCCTTTCACTTGTATTGGATGCATAGTATTATTATCTATGGTCCATGTTTAACTGTCATCACACTTCGCGTTTTGTTAATAATCTCGTAAGAAAATAAGTGTCGTTTGGAAGGTAGTTTGTAAGAGTTTTTATTAAGGAAAACCCTGCAGATACTTTGATAGATAGATAAAAAATTGATCAGAAAATAGTTTCTTTATTCTAATATTATACATTCACTCTGTTCTTAGTTTGGTTCTTATGATTACATATTACTAATAATCATATTGAAGTTATCAGTTTGGTAGTAAAACTTATTTTTTTTAAGTGCCTTTTTACTGACAGATGTCGAAAACTATTCTCCGCTGCGCTTAACTTTTTATTGCTTCACTTTTAAAGCTAAAATGCCAGATATCTAATTTCATGTAAAAATGAAATAAAAAACTCTTAAATAGAAACGTGAATTGAAGATCCATTCAAGTACTGAGCAACTTTAATAGACTTTTAATCTCTATAAGATCACGTTTAGATAACATTAAATACTTAGTGATCCAACGTGGCGACTGGAGCAATTCTAATAGTTTTTTTTTATAATAATGTTTTTTATTGCATAGGTACAAAAATTCAACGTTAAACATCTTTGTATACGTTAAAAAGAGTAGGTGTATAGCAATACCTTAACAACACCCTATCAAAATATTTTCAAACTTTAATCACTTTTGTTTTGTTTTCTTGTTTAACTAAGTGCGTTACTAGTAAGTAACGCACTTAGTTGAACAAGAAAACAAAACATCCCTTTTTACAAAGACTTTCGGACGCATACCAATGTGTAAACAATTATTCTGTTATGAAATTTACTAAATAATTTTACTAAATTTTACTGAAAGAGTATAAATCAGTATATAACTTGGTCATAGGTTGCTCAATTGCGCACACAAACTTTGAAAGATTATAAATCCCCTTACGTGAAATGCAACATGATCACGAGCTTGCAAAAGTGATGCAAACTGTAGTCTCCACTATCATAGTCCAAATAAAGATATTTACAAACGTTTCAAAATATTGTCATGTGCTGAAATCGGTTTATAGGTCATGTGTACAGGCCGTATGTTGTGCATACAATGTCCTCCTTTACTATCTGTGCTCGTGAGCGGTGCATTTGTGGAACAGATTATAGAGGTATTTGTAATTCTTTCCTTTTCAAAATTTAATTTCCCTTCTGTTCTTTTTCCTTGGTAATCTTTATTTTGAAAATAATAATTTGAATATAATTTAACTAGCCGTAAATTTTGATGTAAGCTAGTTAACTTAGAAGCTTAATTTTTTCATCTTTATAGGGTCGCCGACAAAAGTATTTGACGTTCATTTTAGCATGATACCTTAAAGCATTTGAAAGAAAAAGATAATGGAAGATCTATTTATGATCTACTAATCCTATAAGGGTTCCGTTATTCATAATTTGGTACGGAACGGAACCGTAAAAATACATCATGAAAAATATCCCTAGCAAAACGAAACATAAATAACAATCTCACTCCGTAGACCTCGTTTTTAGCAGGCCTCACTTTAATTCTTAACGAAACATATAATTTTCTTATCAAGTTTGCGTCTGTGTAATTTTGCATTTGTTTTTGTACTATTTTGTATACAAAAATAGTTTTTGTACGCCAAGGTTTTTGTTCAGATCAAGTCAACTGTTATTAACTTCAAGTATTTTTTGTTTAAATTTACATATCAAATGAATCTCAAGAAGAGCATGACCATAACGTTATTTTATGTTAGTCTAAGCCGATGTTCCCTCTCTAAGTGAATGGCATATACAAAACTGTCATTTTAGTATCCCCGTGTGCCTTTTAATACTTATTTTGCGCTTTTTCAGTAAAAGATTTTACCTTATTCGGATTTTCTTTTTGAGATGGTTCCTGCCATAAAAAAGAGTTTCGCACTTTTCAAATGTCAAGTCATAATTATTAATTTAAGTAAACATGTTCTTTAAAACGTGGCATACTTCTTTTGTTCCTATATTTTCGCTATACCTTCTGTCACCGCATCCTTCACCTTCACTCGCATCAACGTAGATCTTAGCCACCAATGCAGATAATCCCGTCAAACGGTACTTTAAAAACCGGAAAAAGTTGTCCTTTTTAATATTAGTTAAAAAAATGTCGACTGCTAGGTGTACTCCGAAATGGTTCAAAAAGAACTATCGTGGGAAATGCTATCCGGATGTTGGCTACGCATGCCCAAATTGATGCTCTCAATATATTAATTAAGGTTAATACTGTGTGTTGACATTCACACTCCAGGTCGCGCGATTAATTCAATACGTTATGGAGGAAAGGATATAAGAATGAGAGATGAGGACTGAAGCTAGAGATAACGATACTCAGATAACGAAATATTGACGATTGAAAATCGAAGTGAGCCCTCGTGTATATTCTGGAGAGGTAGACAGAAGAATATTTAAATGCCCACATTGAGCTGACTATAAGTGTGGTCCCGGTTACGTATATACAAGTGTATTTGGGTATTTTAGGGATAAGATGGCGAATTGGCAGTATCATGAAAGGGGAGTTAAGGTAGAGGGCAATAATGCTTATCTGAATGGATTGCGCAGTTACTACGAAGATTCTTTTCTATCAGTTTGTATCTCCACCTATGATCCTCCAACTTAGAAATCATTGTTTTTTTTTAATCAGTCTATGGGGATTCAACATATTTTATGCTTTCCATTGCTTGCTCGACAACAAAGAACTGCTTATAATGCTTTTCGAGAGATTCTAGAAGAATGTAAAAAGAAACGATTCCTTTGTACTTAATTACAGATTGCATAATCAGAAGCAAGATATAAAATAAAAATAACATACAAATGAACTTAAAAGGAATACTTTTTACTTTCTACGATTTCCACTCAATATATGCCTCATTTCATTTGAGTGGCCGTAATTTTTATTCCTGCTTTACTTGTTTTCATCTTTTTAGTGAATGTACGTAATTATTTTTATGAATTGCTAATATACTTTGCCTTATTCAACGAAGTGTATTTTTTTAAGTCAGAACAGAATTATATTATTTAAACATAAAAGAAACGGACACAGAGAACACCCAGACTTAAAACAACAATTTCTGAATGTGGGGATCGAACCTACAACACTCAGCGCAGTAGAAAGCGGTGATCGCTAAAATCACTACGTCATCCACTAACGCAACGGTGTCTATTATTAACTGATTAAAAAAAAGGATGAGGTTCTTTATAGAATTTATGTTTTTTACTACAGTACTGCCTCATTTATAACCAAATTGAGAAAAATACTTTTTTATTGATAGCGTGCAGTACTGGCTTCGTCATTATAATTTGAAGACAAAATACCACCCTATGACGAATACGGTTTATGACAAGACATTATGATATAACCGCATTGAAGTTGGTGAAACTCTCACTCGCACTCTCACCATCCCCTCTGTCTGGGTTTGTGTTTTACATATATCTGTTTTCAGACAGGCTTACAATGTGTACTCTCAATATACGAGTATATTTATAATAACCTTCAATACAGCCATTAATCAAGGCGTTACATCCGTAAATACTTTTTAAATCTACACTGCAATGTTCTCTATTTCTCTTTTCGAAACTATAAATTCCTTCTGCCGCTTCCTATATTTCAGGGCTTTTACCTTGTGATGTTGTCTCTTCTGCTTCTCGTTCCATCATACTAATGCATAAGTGCATTATAGCAGCTTGGAAAGGGATTTAAGGATTTTTAAGTTGTTGATGTCTTTAGACATTTGTAGTGTACATTTTTATTTATTTTGTAAAACGAAGCATCTGTTAAAGTTACTTTTAATAAACGACCAGCGACAATCTTTAAAACACAAATACGTACACAAATATGTCAGTAAAGTTAATGCAGATATTTCACATGCAATAAGTAATTTATCTCGGAGACAGTCTTGTAAATATTTATTCTTACGCTGTATTTCTAATTAATGTTAGCACATGTCTTGTCACATCGCATATTAATTACATATACAACTTTATTTTACCAGTACGTCATACACTTGGAATTTAGTAAGAGGCTCGTGGTTGGGTCCTATAATACAGTTCTTACTAGTTTAAGGGTTAAGGTTGATGGACACAAAACATCTGTTATTTTAGTTATACAAGTTATAGTTTATAGTACTATAGTAATAGTTTATACTATTTGTAACACTTTTATGTCAATAAATATTTCATCTCATTTCAAGTGTTAACAGAATAGGTAATACGTTGTAAAGTTGAACGTTCCTATCCAAGAAAGTTTACAGATGTGTGACCATTCCTAACCCCTTGATTTTTGAACCCATCCGTGGCTCGGAGAGCACGTTTAGCGGTCGGTCCCGGTTACCATACGAATATCTGTGGCAATCGTTACGGGTAGTCGGAACCCTAAAAAGTCCGGTAATAGTCTTTCTTCACTTCCCTTCGCGGCACTGTGCGACTAACGTGTGACTTCATATGCTAACAATTTAAATATTGTTTTCTGTGTTTTTCTGCGACTAGTTCCCGGTTTGCGGGCGGCTAAAGGTTGTGTATAGTGTTTTAAAGAATATCAGTAAGTTTTTATTGTTTTTTAAACAGAAACATAGTGCTGAATTATTTTATTACGACTATTGGTGAGTAAATTTATTTTCTTTCTAAAAGTGGGTAGGAGGTATCCTTTGTTTATATTGATTTTTCTCTGCGTATTGTTTATTTTTAAACTTGTTCCTTTTGAAATTGTTGTTTGGTGTGTCTTTGTTTGGCTATGTCGGTCGTTAGCGAGTTGCCGGACCCCGGCGGTACAAGTGAATTTCTAACACCAACCGGGAAAAGGACATTTAACGAAATGTCACCTACGGATTTCTCGCCGAAAGACAATAGAAGTAAACGAATTAATAATTCGGATTTAAGTGGAAATGTTTCGTCTCTTAACGGTCGTGATAACTGTGGGGAATACAATTACTGCGAGTTAGTCTCACAGGCTACCGAGTACTTGGCAAAAATCAATGAATTAGTTAATGATCAGGGATCTCGGATGAATGTAGGTAATAAAACGGCAATTATGGATATTACTCAACGAATTACCGGTATCGTATCTTTGTTAGCAATAAAATCCTCTAGCAACGAAACGAAGTTAGCGAATTTTGAGCGACAAATGGAGGGTATCGCAACTCAACAAACGAGTTTAACGTACGCGGACAAACTTAAGCTTCGATTACCACCTAAATCTGCTCCGTGCCCGGTACCTACTGAAGCGCGCGTTCCTAGGCCTTGTGTTATTGCCTATCCCACTACGGAACGCTTAGCGGACTATGCGACCTCGTCAGCAACGAAACAAGCTCTCATGAAGGCTATTAAACCGAGCGATGAGGGATTTCAAATTGTAGGCGTTAAAAAAACCTCTAAGGCGGGCGTCGTGTTACGTGTAGCTAACGAACGGCAGCTTAAGAAACTGGAATCTGTGGACGCCATTAAATCAGTAGGGTTGCGCTTAGAAAAACCGAAAGGCCGTAGGCCCCGTATAATTGTAAAAGACGTACCCGGTTCTATGGAAGATCGTGCCTTCCTAACAGCTTTATACCGTCAGAATATCAAGGACGAATTAAAATTAAGTGAGAATGATTTTATTAAGTCAACCAAAATTGTTAGGCATCGTAAACTAGAAAATGGGCGTCAATGGATAGGCTTAGAATTAGAGGCAGCAGTTCGGAAACATCTAGCCAACACAAAAGATAAACTTTATATAGACTGGGCCACATGTAGATTCATAGACGATATAGAAGTAGTTCGTTGCTTAAATTGTCAGCAATTCGGTCATGTACAAAAATTTTGCACTATTAAAACCCCTACTTGTGCTAATTGCGCCGCCGCACACGAAACGCGAGC